>JAKGUB010000340.1:1332500-1942500 GCA_026261675.1 Hippocampus mohnikei
TTATATACTTGTTCACATTACAAAGATAAAGGTGAACAGAAAGCATCCGTGATGTGACATGCACGAAGGACGACGTTGAGTGATGCTAACAAAAGACGTCACGCAGCAGTATTTACAGAAGTGCCGTAGATTCGGTCTAGCATCTAGGAGCTCACTTTATCGTCTCATATCTACAGAGGAGGCATGCGGGAGGAGGTGGAAATATTTGGGGGGGAATGAAGCTAGGCTTTTGAATCGCTTCATTTCAAGGAGACGTCGACTAAAGATGACGTCAAGCAGCGTGTTGGAAATGAATGATCCGCGTGGCTAAATTCCTATTCATTTATTATCGCGCCGTATGCAGAAAATCACCTTTCAAGCCGCGGGATCAAGAATTGCTCTCCGCAGAATCAGGATTGTTCTCCGCGGAATCAACACTTTCTCTCTGCTCATTCCTTAAAGGACAACCTAATTATTATGTCAAATTAAAATTATGAACCCACATGTAAACTCGTCGTTAATTCATCCTTTGAAACATCAATTTGGTGACCTATTATTTATTTAATGTATTTATTGTCTATTTTCTTTCTGATCAATGTCTTCAAGGTACGACAGAGGAGGAAAAACAGGGCTTCCTGACGCCTCCTCTTCTTAAATTCTCCCGCAGCCTCTCAATGCCAGATACTTCCGAGGATATCCCTCCTCCCCCAGCCATTTCACCCCCCTCGCCACCAGCCTACAACTCACCAGCTGCTTCAACACCCAAGAGTTACACTACCACAAGACCCAGCTTCACCCAGAACTCACCTAACGCAGTAACGACTATTAGTAGAACCACAGATATTGGTACATTGAGGAGGGGCTATCACAGACAGAGTTCAGAGCATTTTGAGAGCCCACGCACCCGAGGGCGCACGCCGGTGCCCGAAAACCCTTACTCTGAGGTCGGCAATAAAAATTTGTATGTGCCAGCGAAACCAGCCCGAAGGAAGGGCATGCTAGTAAAACAGTCAAATGTCGAGGACAGTCCAGAGAAAACATGTCAGATGCCAGCAAGCCCCTCTCGCCCAGTTTCCATGCCGACTACACCTGTTGAGCGAACATGCTCTTCCATCCCCATTCCGACCATCATTGTCAAGGAGCCATCCACCAGCAGCAGCGGCAAAAGCAGCCAGGGTAGCAGTATGGAGATTGAGCCCACCACTCCAGAACACCCATCTTTCATGCCAACTGTCGGTGGAAGCGGTGGTCTGCGCCCGAAGACCCAATGTCTCTCGGCAACCCATTTGCGGCAGCTATTGCTGGGGCAGTACGGGACCGCGAGAAAAGGCTCGAGGCCAAAAAACACTCCATTGCCTTCCAGTCAATAGATATGGGGGATGATGACTCAATCGGTCCTACCCCAACCCCTCGCCTTAGGCAGTCAAAGTCTATCGATGAAGGTATGTTTGGTAGTGACGAGCGACTTAGAAGGATGATGGCTCCACCGGTCAACCTCGGACCTCCCGTCGGGGGCGGCAGTGGAAACATGACAGATTTCAACACTCCAGAGCCCACCGTTGTTCGGGAGCCTCTAAACACTAAAACAGGACAGTGTCCCAACTTGGACAGCCCTGTTAGTCTCCCAGCCACGCCCCCAAAGAGCCACTACCGGGCCAATGGAACATACCTTCACCCTGTCACTGGTAAACCTCTGGACCCAAATTCTCCTCTTGCTTTGGCACTCGCGGCTCGTGACCGAGCTATGAAGGAGCAACAAAATCATCATCAAAATCCTCCTCAGGTTCCGCAAACTCCCAAACATGAAGCTCAGTCCCTCCCCCTGCAGACCAGCCACAAACCAGACCTCAACCAGCCACTCTTTATCGATACCAAGTTGCGGTCTGGGATTGAGACAAGTTTTGCCGCAATCTCCTCTGCAACCATGGGCCGACCAGGGCGAGGTGGCTTGCGGAGGCAGATGACTGAGCAGAAATACGAGTCTGACCCAGGCCGGGGAGAACGACAACATCGGGCACTTGAGGAGAGGAAAAGTGCGCCAGCGGATGTGGCTGACACACCCAAGTCAGCGGGGCTGTTAATGGTTCACACCAGCACAGAGGCAGGCAAGTTAAATCACCAAGAGTTGGAAGGGCAGGATAGCAACAGACCGTCTGAGCTGAAAGACCCCAATCAACCTGATTCCCGCAGTGGCTCGACATTGTCAATTAATCCCCAGCCCTCCTCAACGCGAAGACGTAGCATTCCATTAGGGGAATCCTTGGATGAACCTGTGAAGCTACCCTTCCGTATCCCCCCTCCTCCTCTTGCGTCAGTTGACGTTGAGGAGGATTTTGACTTCACAGAGCCTCTCCCACCTCCCTGGAGTTTGCAAACAGCATTGACATCCCCGATGACCAGGCTAGTGCCATTGCACAGATGCTTCAGCAACAGAGAAGGAATGGGGGGCCTCTGCTACCCCCATACAACGCCCATGCCCCTCCGCTTGTCACTGACCAACATAAACGGGTGACGAACAGTATTCCCCCTTCATATCCTCCTCCCCCGCCAGACCCAGAGTCAGGGATCGGCGACTCCGGCATTGAAGAGGTAGACAGCCGCAGCAGTGGGGATCCTCAGCACATGGACACCACTAGCACCGTGTCGAGCATCTCCACCCTTTCGTCAGAGGGAGGCTTCTGTGACACCACTCTGGAGAGCCTTTATGCTACTGCAGATGGGCATTCCTTCCTAGTGGATAGACCCCCTGTACCACCCAAACCCAAAGGGAAATCAGTCATCAACAGAACCTCACTTTACCATGATGCTCTAATTGAAGAACCACCGGAATCTTATGGGTCACCACCTCAGGCTCCTCCTACATCCTCTGAACCTCCTAGGACGCCCACTCAAAGGACATCAAAGCTGTGGGGTGATCAACCTCCTGAGCTTCATAGCCCTCCATCTACACCAGACAGCAAGAACATCGTTATCACAGAGTTGAGCTCCATTCTGCAACACATGAATCGCGATAGACCGCCCAAGTCAGGAGAAAGCCTCGACTCCCCCACAGGGAACCAAGGGGCCTTTGGAACAAGGTATAGAATGGCACACTTATTTCCTTTCTTTGAAACTGCTGCGGTGTTGCTGGTGAAACATGCGGTACTTCTCATTTAGTTTTTTTGTTCAGACAGTTTGTGCGCCAATGCCGTGATGCATATCTCGGAAACATTTGAAAGATAGTGGGTGTTGAGATTATTTGCCAATGCTAGAAGAGACACTCCCACCTATCATTTGTTTTTGTTAGCCGCCTCAGATTGTGAGCGCCTTCGGGTTGTTTTGGCTGCAGCTTGCAATAATATATTTTGTTTCAAAGTTGCACGGACTACAATGCACTTTGCTATTTTAAATCTTACGAATTTCTTTGGGTGTAGCAACTGGTCGGGCCTGAATTGACAGCATAGTGGAAGAACAAAGGCAAATGTCCCCACCTGGGGAATATCAGGAGGGATTAAAAATGTATGCCAGAGGTGGAGCAGCGAGATTTGCTGCCAGCTTCAAAGTAGTCCAATTTATCAGGACCAGCAGATTTTGAATGGATATCTTGTGTTGAGGGCTTTGTATACCTCTGTCAAGTTCAATTGATCGAAATTTAAAAGTCTGATTTCATGAAAGTTTGTCATCAAACCAGACTGTTGTAAGAACGCTTTATTGCCAGATAGGGATTTATTTTTAATTTTTCTAGAGTTAAGAGCAGTGCTTTGAAGTTCATTTGGCTTGTCTGACTTTTGGCCAAGGATCATTTCCCCCACCCCTCTTTTTCATGAAAATGACAAGCGCAAACATGTTACTTGACGACGATCTCATCATGTTTTAGGAGAGACAGGATGAGTCAGAATCCAGTTTATAAAACTCAAAGATGTGGGACAACGGTTTTGTGGAAACAGTACCTGAACTACATCGACTACATCGGCTCATGTTTTTTTAACCTCACATCTCAGTATGTGGGAGGAAATAAAAAGCGGAATCAATAATTCAATGGTGTCATGCATTTTGCATGGACAGTCCATCGCTCATCAGAGAGGTGGAGAAAAAGCGTTGATTGCTTTGGGCACTTCATTTTTTTTTCTGTTCCAATAAACAGAGTTAGATCAGAATGGTTGCGTCCATTTTTCTTAATTACACTGAGATGCCCGGCAGCTGCTTAGGTCCTGCATCATTCCATTCACGCTTCATGCCACATGTGACCGTGTTATCCTCATTTCCATCATTAGGGCTTGGTCTGTTGACCTTACACTTTGTACTCATTTCATTTTCAGCTCATCTCCATTTTCTCAAGTTTCCTGTCAGTCCTTCATCTCTTCTTCCTTCATGTCCCCCAAGTCCACCCTCACAGGTAGGATCCATCAGCTGTTGTCATGCCATATGAAGCTCTCGGCTTGGGTATTGGTTTTTAACATGGACCTAGGACATGTCACAATTTGATATGGCCATATACCGTATTTTCACGACCATAAGGCGCCATTAAAAGTCTAGCGTATGAGCCGAGTTCCAAAGCCTGACTGAGCGCGCTTCTGGCCGACACGCTGTTTATATAGAGAAAAGGCGGGACGTGAGTGACGTCAGGCATGCGGAAGTCTGCCAATGAGTGAAGGGTGGGCGTAGCCCAACGACACGGTGCGCCGAATGGTCGTGAAAATACGGTAAATATAGTTTCTCCAATGGGAGACCTAATAAAAAGTCAAATCAAAATCAAATACAGTCGTACCCTGCCATCGTCAAGAAAAGATTTGGAAGACGGCAAAATTGTCCGTAAATTTGGAAGCGCGGAATGTGTCATAGACAAAAAAGAGCTTGCTTCACATTTGTTAGTTTACCTGCAGCGTTTCTTGAATTTTTTCATTTATTTGTTTCATGCTTGTGAATATTCTGTTTTACTTGAAATGGAACGGTTGATAATCAAATACACTGCGATTGGCTGGCAACGATTCAGGGTGTCCCCCGCCTACTGCCCGAAGACAGCTGGGATAGGCTCCAGCACCCCCCGCGACCCTAGTGAGGATCAAGCGCTTCGGAAAATGGATGGATAATCAAATACAGTAGCCCCTTTTCCCTGTGTCATCAGACCGCTTCCCGTTTGTCTCTTCCAGGAGTTATGTTCACCTGCGCTACCTGTGTTGGTTAATGTAAGATAACAAACTATTTAAATCCAATTTGGCAATTTGGTTCCAGCAGTTTAATGGTTCAGTTGGGACCGAAACCAAAGTTAGACAGATTGAGGAAAGCAGAGCGCTCCACCATTGGTGGTAGTTGGAGGCAACTCCTGCAAGAGATGAAGTCGTTTCATGTGACCATGGAAAGGATCCATTATGAGGTGACAAATCGTCTGGCGTACAGATACCTGAGCCGCTGTTCTTTTACTCATGTGAAAACGGTCCTGGAATAAGGTCATGAACCCCGAGTTGCACCTGATGTGGAATTGGTATGTCAATCAAACACAAATGAACAAACCAAACTCCAGTCAATCCTTGAGATTGGCTCCCCTTGTCATTTCTGAAAACGCATTTCTGTCACGTTGCGAGGTGGCGGTGGACCCCAAAAAGCAGGCGGGAGGGAGGAGCAGGGTGAACTTGACAAGTGGTATCGATAAAAACACAGAGAAAACTAAATCCTAAACAAACAAAGTTCTAAGAACACAAGGAATCCAAAGTACCAAACCAAAACCATGACTGTGGCAAAAAAAAACTAACAGGAACAGAACCATGACAGAAACAAACAAACAAACAATGACCCGACACCGAGTGGCCATGGCGGGAGTCCTTTGAAAGTAATAATTACATATACATAATGACCAACAGGTGTGCAGCTGCAGGGAGAGCCCTACAGTGCCACCTGTTGGTCACAAACAGAATCATGACAATTTCTCATGAAAATCAATATCCAGTGCAATATACGTGATCTGAATAGACCTTTACGTACAGTATTTTAATGCATCATGATTCATGCTAGGCTAGGATGACAAAAAATATGCTGTATGTTGAATTGCCCATCGGCCCGGTAGTCCAGTGGTTAGCACGTCGACTTCACAGTGCAGAGGTACCGGGTTCGATTCCAGCTCCGGCCCCTCCCTGTGTGGAGTTTGCATGTTCTCCCCGGGCTTGGTCTGATGAGATCAGAACAAGAAAGCCGGTCTGATGAACAGGTCGTATTCGCATCGTTGAACGTCCTGGTGGAGTCTACCAATTGCTTGTAATCTGATGTTTTTGTTTGTTGTTCTCAAACGATTGCGTCGTGGTGTCGGCGTATAAATCCGTTGGTTTTCACCCCCTCTGGGGTCTCCGATGATCATCCTTCACACCAGGTATTTGACCAGATAATGACAATGCCCTCGTGTCGAGTGATCTACGGAGGGTATAGGTGCGCCTGCCTCTCCTGGCTACCAAACAGATGGCAACATACAAACAGAAGATGTCCTAGATTCACACATGGCCGCCTCTCTCTCTCTTTTTTTTTTTTTTTTTTTTTACCCTGACTTACTTCATCTTCGGCTCACTTGCTATTGTGCACACTCTCCTGCCCTCATTCTTCTTCGTCACTGTACCGGAATGAACCTCGGTAGCGGTGCTAACATCCCCCTTTTTCTGTTCCTTCGGATGCTGATAGGGATTTTTTTTTCCCCTTTCTATCTTTTTTTTTTTTATCCCTGTCTCTTAGCCTCCCAGATTAAATGTGCGTTGGTTGTGCCCGTGGACGAAACGGTTGCCGAGCAACCAGCTGATGAGAGCAGCCTTTGAGGCCTGCGGTGATGTCAGCCCGAGTTGGAGGGACACGTTTGCACGTGTTAGTGAGGATGGCAAGCCTAACCCACAGCGGAGTTCCACATCATTTTATTCAGGTCACGTGCCACGCTGCTTTAGTAGACCACCATTACGTAACCGGGTACAGCTGAGCGTGTGCGTGCGTGCGTGAGTGAGTGTGAGAAGAGTGAAAAGAGAGAGAGGGCGAGAGAGAGCGTGCTCTGGCTTCTATAAATAAATGCAGCAGGTGCACGTTCACCAATGAGTGTGAGCCTTCATGTGTGAAGTGGATGTGCTAGAAAGAAGCAAGGAAGCGTGTGTGGGTGTGTGGGCATGGTGCAAGGAGGTCTTCCACCACCTCACCGGCATCGATGTAGCTGTTGCATCACCGAAGGCCAGAACAGGACATACTCAAACTCTTTCTGCCCCCTCAGTTTTATGTTCACGGTCCACGTTTCTCTCAAATTGGTGTGCTTTGCCTTTGCATAATCATGGAAAGTTGTGGCTAAATAACTGGACAGGGTGTTCGTGTATGAACTAGTTTACACATCGATGTCGCAATAAGTTGTCACGCGGGCACCTTCAGTTCCTGTTGTACTCTCTGCTTTTCTTTCATTTTCTTCCGACTATCTGGTCTAAATATGACTTACCGTATTTTCACGACCATAAGGCGCCATTAAAAGTCTTAAATTTTCTCCCAAATGGACAGGACGCCTTATAACGCGGAGCGTCTAGTGTAAGAGCCGAGTTCCAAATCCTGACTGAGAGCCGACACGCTGTTTATATGGAGAAAAGGCGGAAGTGAGTGAGAACAGGCATGCGGGAAAGCAGCCGGCCAATCAGTGAAGGGTGGGCGTGTAAGTGGCCGTAAGTGAGGACGTGAGTGAGGCCAGCCATGCGGGAAAGCAGCCGGCCAATCAGTGAAGGGTGGGCGTGCCACATGGCAATGAGAGTGACGAGAGGGAACCCGGCGTTTTTGATGGACTACCGGTACTTGCACAATTGTTCAATTCGGATACAGAAGATGAGGACTTTGATGGATTTCTGGGTGATGATTGATCGAAAAACGTGACTACATTGTAAGATGGCTAAATAAAGTTCAACCGATCTCAGTTTTGCTTCCGTTGCCTTTTTAAAAACGTGTTTTTAGCATGTCTTAGCATGCTACGCTATGCTTCAAGCTAACGTGTTTTTAGCGTGCGTGCATGCATGCCGTATGTTTAAGCTGGCGTATGTTTGACCACGCCTGGCTGCGCCCAATAATACGGTGCGATTTGTGTATGTGTAAAATACAGAAATAGCACCCGTTACTGAGACTGCGCCCTACAACACGGTGCGCCGAATGGTCGTGAAAATACAGTAACTCCTGCGTTAGAATGTAGTGTATTGACATTTTCAACGTGAGTTCACATTTTGTCAATATTCTTTCATCTCTCCAGAGAATAACACTTAAGAAATGACGCTTTGCACTTTACACCGTAAAGCCGTCGATGGTACGGCGTGTATAACTGTACTGTCCCCTCAAAATAAATCAACACACAGGCAACGTCTAATCCGCTGTCAACAAAAGTGGAGGACTCTTGAATGGAAAAAGTGTCAATATTTTGCTTCATAATTTTGTCGCTTGGGGTTAATATCCAACTTGATTTAAATGGTTTGAATTAGTCTATTGACTGCAAATAATGTATTTTTTGCTCACTTACCGATGCCAGCGGCACAAAGCAATAGGCAGGAAAAAAAAAAAGGAAAGCTAAGCAGAGTTCGATGGTATTTAACCTGTGCATCCACTTCTGTGACATTTTTGTTTCGAATCTCGGCTCAATAAAGGTTGGGATCCACCGCTATAAACAAAATGTCACACTACACACCGTACATCGCTAGTCTGCAATTCGCAAAATAACGCCATCCACTCAGTGAAGGTCACCGTTCATTATTTGCCCTTATCAAGAGTGATTTTCTGTTGGGGCTCCAGACCTCAACCACTCATTGACTGTCGGTAAAATCCAAATGATGTTCCATTTCCAAGTTTAATGATTGAAAAGAAAAAAAATAAAAATACTGTTGGCCCCCGAAGTTGCATTTATTCTCAATTACTAATACAACTCTCATGGGTGGCTTTTTACCAGGTGTGGAAAGGGCTTTTTTTTTTAATTATGAATGTTTTTGTTATTTTCTCCATAGTGTATATAAATGTTTTACCGTAATTTCCGCACTATAAAGCGCACCTGATTATAAGCCGCACCCACTACATTTTTAGAGGAAAACCAAGTTTGTACATACACAAGCCGCACCTGTATATAAGCCGCACGTGCCCACATTCAAACATGTCAACATATTTACAAAGAAAGAAAATCACGGTGAGCCGTCTCCATCTTCCTCCTGTGAACCGAAGCCATCGAAGTCACCGTCCTCCGTGTCGGAATTAAACAGTGTCATAAAGACCGGTCTTAATCTGACCTTTTCTACTCGAGCGCCCCCTGGCGGCCGTTAGAAAAATTACACATATTGGCCGCATCACTGTATAAGCCGCAGGGTTGAAAGTTTGGGGAAAAAGTAGCGGCTTATAGTCCGGAATTGACGGTAATCACCAGTTTAGAATTCACTCCAACTCCACTGGTTACATACAACCGCGCAACCAATTAAGGTCAAAAGTCAAGTTACCTCTACCAGCCAAGGCTGACCACGGACGATTTGTGGTTTCTTACCTTTAATGTGTTCAAATACTCTGTCAAGTATGACAACTTATGTGAAAGGCAGCTAGCAGTAATTTTGTGCAGTACAACTGTGTGCAAGGGTGGAGTTTTCTTTGTTTTGCTATTTTGCTTAACTTTGCGCAGGTATTTCTGGGTGTAAGGGGCGTATGTGCCTTTGTGGGATTGGAAGTAGGCTTTTCCCGGCCAATCCTCATTTGCCAGTCTACCAAAATAGCGTCCTTGGAGCTTAATGAGACACCGGGGCCTTCCACGTGGCCTTTTCCAGCTGGCTGTAGCTGGGTCGAATGAAAAGATAGCACAAGTGGGGTGTTCCTGGGGTGATTGGGTGGCCAGTCGAGATGCGGGGGGGGCTGAAGGGAACGTTTTCGGAGGTCTGAATTGGTAACACGGAGGTGCCGGCTGATGTTCATGCCGGTTCTGAGTGACCTGCTGTCAAAGCCGTCGATCCTCTTGGCCAGAGTCTTGCTTCAAGGCCAGGATTCTGCACCCTACAAGAGAATGGGAAGAACTGCTGTATTATAGATGTGCATCTTGGTATTTTGGGACGCTGAGTGGTGGCGGCAGAGGGGCCGCCATAGCGGCCGCATAGCTGCAGCCGCAAGGCGCGTCTGCGGTCGATGTATTGCCGTTGCTTGTAATGGTGGAGCCCAGGAAGATGACGGAATCGACGAAATGCACTTTGTCTGAGCCAAAAAGCAGGGGGGAAGGGTGGGGTCCGTCAGCAATTTACATACCGTATTTTCACGACCATTCGGCGCACCGTGTTGTTGGGCACGCCCACCCTTCACTCATTGGCAGACTTCCGCATGCCTGACGTCACTCACGCCCGCCTTTTCTCTCTATAAACAGCGTGTCGGCCAGAAGCGCGCTCAGTCAGGCTTTGGAACTCGGCTCATACACTAGACTTTTAATGGCGCCTTATGGTCGTGAAAATACGGTAAGTTTTGTTTTCTGCCAGTTTACTTGGAGGCCCAGCTTCGCAGCTTCTGTTTGGTAGATGGAGAGAGCACTACTGAGGTGTTGTAGGGAGTTGCTGAACAGGGCGGTGTCGTCGGCGTGTTCAAGGTCGGTCAGGTGGATGTTGCCAAATGGCATGCCTGAGACTCGCTCCCGGATTCGGATCATGAGGTGGTCAATGACGCGGTTAAAAAGATCAGGAGCGGCCACGCAGCCCTGTCTGACCCCGCTGTTAATGGGGAGTCACTCTGAGTCCTTCCCATTCACACGAACGCAGCTCACAGAGTCGCTAGAACATTGTGGTTATTTTGGGTGGAACTCCGAGGTACTTCACTATGTCCCAAAGGGAGAGGTGGTGGACTGTGTCCAAGGCAGCTAAGATCTATGAAAGCTATAAAGAGACGTTGGCCCTTCCGAAACTCTCTGACCTTCTCAACAACGAGTCGAAGAGCAGAGATGTGGTTTATAGTGCACCGGTTGGGCATGAGGCCAGCTGGTTGAGGTCAGTTATACAGTACATGTGCACATTTTTTTCGGGAATCCTGCCAAATTCACGAATCTCACTCCTATGGGAGTGAGAGTTGTTTTCACCGGGAGCAGGATGGGACAGGATTTTTTTTTATTTTTATGATGGTCCGGGACTGGGATGGGATAGGATTTGGGTTTTTGGAGGGAGTGGAATGAGATGGGAGAGAAAATCCACTCACGTGTCACAATCTGGTCCACGTAATATTTTTCATCTGTACTTCACACAGTAGTTGCAGTACTGAAGAAGGCACATTGGGGGAGTGGGCAGCAAGATTTTTTTTAATTTACTCAATAATTCCCTGCCTGACTCTAGACCAGGGGTGTCAAACTCAATTTAGCTGGGGGGGCCACTGGAGGCAGAATCTGGGTGAGGCTGGGCCGCATCAGGGTTTCCACAAGAAAAGCGCTGATCAATCATTCCAATGTTCTCAAGTATCTTGATTTTTAACACAAAATAATGAATTAAATTAAAGAATTTGAAAAAGAAGCCACCCCGTCCTCCATGAAGTCTTTTACTTCTGCTCTCAACTCAAAAAAATCTCTTCAAGACGTTTCCCCTCCTGAGCCAACGTACCTCAGTGAAGTAGAGCACATCCCCGTATTCTGATTTTATTTCCTCTAAAAAAATGGACGGGGCGGAATAGGGTCAATACCTCACCGTGATTGGTTCGTTCAGCTCCGCACACAACAAGAGTCATTCATATCAATCTTGCGGGCCGCACTAATATTAATCTTTCATATTAAGACGGGGGCCGCAAATTATCATCCTGTGGGCCGCAGTTGGCCCGCGGGCCGCACGTTTTGAACCCCTGATCTAAATCATCCCTAGATATGAGTGTGAAGTTTTGAGGGGGGTTTTTCCTACTGTATATGTGCCCTGCAATTGGCCTGTGACCAATCCAGGGTCCCTGAAGTCCACTGCGCCTCTATTCAGGATAAGCAGTATAAAAGATGCATGGATTTAAAAAAAAAAAAAAATGCAATCTAAACACACGCAACTCTGCCACTTCAAAGCAGTACAGATGAAATATGAATCCAGTACCATGACAAATGTAATAAAATACCTTTTATTCACTATCAATGCTGATTGTTACATCAATAAAAATGGAGAGACCACCTTGTTTTCTTCAATTCCGTACTGTACGGCGCCACTAAGAGTGCATCAAGTGACAAACTGACATAAAAGGAAACATGCAATGCCTAATAGCGTGGTTTTGGGCTTTACGTTGATGTCGGAACTGAAGTGTTTTGGTTATTATCAAGAAAGGCTTTTTGGGAACTGGTTTCATCTTAAATTGGATTCATATCTGCTTTTGTTGTCATCAATAGACAAATGTACCTTTAGTTGCACTAGGCATTTAAAAGCACCAAGAAAATGAAGAAACGCGGGTGGTCTTCTTTTTTTTTTTTTTCCATGGCTGTTTCTATTAATATGAAAATGACTTGTACTGACCAAGCAAATTCTGACACCAAGAACAAATGATGATGAATTTCCAATCTGATTGCTTTAAGAAATAGTCCCACTGCTCACGTTGTTTAAGTTACATCGGCCAGCACTGCTGATTCTGATGCTCTGGGAAATTTAGTTGAAATCTGATTGGACCCAAAAAAAAAAATCTACTCCATCTTCCAAATTCACTATTGGAAGCAGTGTGGGCAAAGAGAAAGAGAAATGCTCTGAAATGTCGCGACTCGATTGCATGGGTGTACCACCCACCTCTGCATCATGTGAATTTTGGTGCAAAGAATATTAACGAGGTCAAAGAAGCAAAATGAGGCACTCTGCTAATTAGTCGAATATGCAATTAATCTACAGAGGTCCCTTGGAACAAAAAGTGGCTTAAGAGATGATAGAAGTCTCAGTATCATTTTTTTTGGGGGGCTTGGCTGAAGTCCAATGCAACTTGGTCCATGAGAAAAAATCAAGGGAGCAGGATGAGTGAAGTGTAGAACTCCATAATGCCCTTTTATTTATTTTTTTTTTTTTACTGTAATAGGCCCATAACATAATAACTGACCAATACCGTAATAAAAGCCTTGAACCTAAAAACGTAATAAGATTTGGTCAGGAACGGTAAAAATCATTTCAAATGTAATAACTGAGCCCATAACGTGCAAATAGCGCTTGATTTAACTTCTGATGTTTGAATATCCTCTCACTGCAAAAATGCATCTGTCTCCCTCTCTCCATGTATTTGTCTGTTTACGTTGATGGTTAGCATGAGCGCTAGTTCTGTCAGCTGCTCCTTAGCCTTTCAGGTGATGTCAAAATGTGGTGGGAACACAATTGGAAATTCTGTCCATCAATGTTACCAGGGGACCAGAGGGTAGTCTGGGACATTCTATCTCGAAGCATCAAGTGAAACAAGCAAATAGTACAAATAGAGACAAGGAAACAAGAGAGCATGCATTTTCATAGTTATATCCAAAAATCAAAATCATGATAAAGTGATGGTAGTATATTCATAAATGATGGGCTTGGTTATTACATTTCTAAAAGATGTTTTTGTGTTCTAGGTTCAGGACTTTTTAAAAAAAAGGACCAATGAATTATGGTATGGGTCGCGATTACGTTACGGGCTGTTATGACGTTCGACAAAGCAGAAGGCAGACAGATGGCAGAGACTTGTCAGTTCATGAATGCATCATGTTCTTCTGGGCCTCCTATCTCATGCGTGCGTGTGTGTTCGTACGTGATGTTTATCACACGTCTTGTGTCTCAAATGTCCTCTGTCTCCGTTTCATCCATCCGACACGGTTTTCCTGTGGAGAGGCCGGTGGTGAAAAGCGCCCGCCGTCTTCATCCTGTAAGTGGCCATGCACCTCAAATGGGCCAGTTCCATTTTGGCAGAATGACCCGCAGCCCCCTTCACTTCCCCTCAGGCTGTTCCATATGTTCCAAGCAGGGAAGCGCCATATCTAGGGTACATGTAGCAAGCTGCTGGTAACAACAAAAAAAAAAAAAAAAAAGGGAAAAAAGTAGTTTGACTATGTCAAGGTCAGATGTGGCCTGTTTCATCCATAGACATTGTTAGCACACTTATTTACCGTAATTTCCGCACTATAGAGCGCACCTGATTATAAGCCGCATGTGCCCACATTAAAACATGTCAACATATTTACAAAGAAAGAGAGAGTGTTCAAAGTTTTAATCATACAACTGAACAATAATAATAATCTAACTTTCTTGCCAAACGGTGCCTGTGACGCGGCAGTAAAACGCTAGCAACATGCTAACAACACGCTAGCAACAGAATAGCAACGCAGTATAACAGGTCTGGTAAAAGAACATACCGGTACTTGTAAAAATCACGCTGACCGCTCTTAATGTTACCTTTTCTACTCGAGCGCCCCTGACGGCCGTTAGAAAAATGACACAAATTGGCCGCATCACTGTATAAGCCGCAGGGTTGAAAGTTTGGGGAAAAAGTAGCGGCTTATAGTCTGGAATTTACGGTACTGAGATCCCAATTGCGAGCCCTAAATTGCATGTTCACCCACTCTAACTCTTTGGGCGCACTGTTGACAAAAGTTATAAAAGTTGTACTGAGTGCCGTATTCAAAAGATGATTTTGTGCTTTAAGTAGCGCTGGACGTTGAAGTGAAGAAATTGGAAGTGTTTATGGAAGGCGAAAAAAAACATACAATATTCCTCAGTTACATTGAAATCTATCGCCCCGATCCTTTTAGTGAATGGGTCATCCTTTGGTGCTTCTGATTTTAAAACTTAAAACAGCACACCTGGAAAACCACTTTGGGAGAAACCGGCGCTAAAAAAAAAAAAAGGGTCGCGAGTCACTGGAATGGCCCAGATGCAATGAAATGCAGAGTCGTTGACAGTTGTGTCATCTGTGACTTGCTCCAAATTCGCCTCCTATCGCACAATCGTCGTGCAAAAGCTAATGCATGCTAATTGACAAATACTCTAACTTTTAATGCTGAATATTTTCTTTTTTTCTATATCGGCCCTGCAATTGTATATCTTGGCTCCAGCTCACTTGTGACTCTAATGAGGACGAGCACGATAGAATTTTTATGGAAAATATGAACTGGACAAGATGGTCATTAATTTTTGTGGTTTAGTATTGCACTTAATCACACTGCGAGATGTTCCTCATATTTTGGAGCCAGTTGTTCCAAAAAAAATGTCATCTGGATAAAATGATCCCCGGATTTTCTGCTATCAGGTAATCCGTTTTACTTTTTTTTTTCAAAAACAACATTGGATTGATTAATCCTGATCCAGATCAACCGTTTCAACGTCTCCTAATGTGGCCTACCAGCAATGATGACAAGAACGGGTTAGAAGAGCCGACGTGGGGTCGCTTTCAGTGAGATGCGCTTCTATTTCTGATTTCTTTTATGAACGCTCATTTGAGCCGCAACAAATAACAAATATCCTTAAACAAATACATTGTGGTTATTTTGAAGGAGTCTTGTGTGTGTGTGTGTGTGTGGGGGTTAGATCAAATGACCAAAAGTTAACAACCTAAATAATGTTGTCTCTTTGAAATGAACATAAAGTTATGAATGCCACTGAAAATGTGAATATATCACTGAAATCTGTTGGGGGGGGGGGGTAGTTAATTTTCACAAAATCATTCATTCATTCATTCATCTTCTGAAGCGCTTGATCCTCACTAGGGTCGCGGGGGGGGGGTGCTGGAGCCCATCCCAGCTGTCTCCGGGCAGTAGGCGGGGGACACCCTGAACCGGTTGCCAGCCAATCGCAGGGCACACAAAGACGAACAACCATCCACGCCCACACTCACACCTAGGGACAATTTAGGGTGCCATGCATGTCTTTGGAATGTGGGAGGAAACCGGAGCACCCGGAGAAAACCCACGCAAGCCCGGGGAGAACATGCAAACTCCACACAGGGAGGCCGGAGCTGGAATCGAACCCGGTACCTCTGCACTGTGAACCCAACGCGCTAACCACTGGCCTACCGGGCTGACACGACACGAACAGTCATTTACTAAATTGTCAACATTGTTAAATGAATATGCGCTGGTCAAGCGGGAATTTAGTCTGGATCATCTTTTAATGGCAAAGTCATCTACTCTAAGCAAGTTAAAAGGCTTTAAATTGCCATGCCGTTGTGAATTTTTTTTTAGGTCGAAAAAAGAATTTGTACACACTGCCATCTACCGCTCTTTTAATAGCATTACATCTGTAATGCTGATTGAAAAAAAAAATGTGTTGCTGATCCTCTTCCTCATCATCCTGCTCATCATCTTTGGACGTAAACAAATGCAGTCTGTTTTCTGTTACTCATAAGAGGTTGTTTCATTTGCTATTTTCTCATAACTTTCTGTTTTCTTCCTTATTTCAGGGGGTGTCTCCTGTCAAAATTGATATAAGAAACATTCTACCATAATTTCCGCACTATAGAGCGCACCTGATTATAAGCCGCACCCACTACATTTTTAGAGGAAAACCAATTTTGTACACGCACAAGCCGCACCCGTATATAAGCCGCATGTGCCCACATTCAAACATGTCAACATATTGCGTCATATGCCTTTCTTTTTCTACTCGAGCGCCCCCTGGCGGCCGTTAGAAAAATGACACAAATTGGCCGCATCACTGTATAAGCCGCAGGTTTGAAAGTTTGGGGAAAAAAGTAGCGGCCTATAGTCCAGAATTTACGGTAATCGTTTTATAAATTGTGAATTGGAGTTGACTAAAAACTACGACCATTTTTGTCGGTTTGTGCTTCACCATTGAAAAAGCTCAACACCCAAAACTCAGAGAGGACATTAGTTTTGAGATGCCACTAGCAGGTGTACAGTTCAGAAATTCCTTTCTATTTTTTATTTGCCCCACAATGGTAACCTGTCGCCGCCTCTCTGCCCCCGCAGGCCCCCCTCAGACGACTCAGGAACGCGCAACAACAACGCCGCCGCCGCCACCGCCGCCCTCACCTCCACACCTCCCGGCAGCCTCCCCTCTCAGACACACCACCCCTGCAGCCCTCCGGACTCCGCCTCCTCCCTCACCCCCTGCTCTTCGCTGCCGCCCTCGGCGTCGCCCACGCTGACGGATGCCTTCGGCCCGCCCACCCCGCCCATGGGCAGCAGCGGAGGTTACAGCCTGAGCTCGTCGTGCGGCGGGAGCGGCGGCGGCGGCGGCTCGCGCTCGCCGTCGCCGCTGACTCTCATGCGGGCGGTGGCGGCCTCGGGCAAGCCCTTCGCCTCCAAGCCCGTGGAGCTGTGGAGCAAGTACGACGTGGCCGACTGGCTGGAGAGCCTTCACCTGGGCGAGCACAGGGACGCTTTCCTGGATAATGAAATCGAGGGCGCCCACCTGCCCTCCTTGCAAAAAGAGGACCTGATCGACCTCGGCGTCACCAGGGTGG
Source organism: Hippocampus mohnikei (assembly GCA_026261675.1). Lineage (NCBI taxonomy): Eukaryota > Metazoa > Chordata > Actinopteri > Syngnathiformes > Syngnathidae > Hippocampus > Hippocampus mohnikei. The sequence continues at coordinate 1,349,817 of JAKGUB010000340.1, forward strand.
GCCACCGCATGAACATCGAGAGGGCCCTCAAGCTGCTGCAGGACAGATAAAGCCCGAGAGGACGGCCAAGGAGCGCGTGGCAGGAGACACACGATCTCTTCAGAGGACGTCTACTCATGAAAACCAGCTGAGCTGGTCTTCTTTTTTTCCTTCTTTTTGATCCTTTTCTATCTTTGCTAGAGAATAATCTGAGAATATTTCTTCACTAGAGAGTCCTACCGGAGTTATATTTCTGACTGCGTCTTAAGGTTGTAGAGAAACACTTTTTGGTTTTCACCCTGAGCAATTCGCTCGCGTTTGAATTCTAGACGCGGTGGCCACAAGAAGCACATGAAGCACATGACTATCGACGCGCCGTCACTGCGACCGCCTTCTCCTGAGAGAGCAGAATGTGGATCGAGGTGGTCGCTCGAGCCCTTTGCTCCTGCATTGTGGCGCCAAGGCCGCCCCCCCCCCCTTGCGTTGCCGAAAGGCCAACGGCAGTCGTGATGCCATCCGAGGCTTCAAGAGCAGTTCACCTGGGGTCAACTCGCATCAGCTTGGTGTGTCTGCGTGTGTGTGTGTGTGTGTGTGCTCGATGCATATTAAGGATATTCCATACAGAGGAAGCCCGAAGCTTGACTTGTACTAATTCCTTCCTCTGAGCAGCACGGCGAATCCCTGCAGCGGCGACCTCCGCGACTCACGGCTGAGGTCATTAGGCATCTTCAAGGAGCAGTTTTTGACTGATTAGCTGAAAAGGCTAATGGAGGAGATGCATGTAGTAAAGTCAAATGGAAAGTCACTTTGGGGCCAAACAAAATACCGTAATTTCCGCACTATAGAGCGCACCTGATTATAAGCCGCACCCACTACATTTTTAGAGGAAAACCAATTTTGTACATACACAAGCCGCACCCGTATATAAGCCGCACGTGCCCACATTAAAACATGTCAACGTATTTACAAAGAAAGACGGTACATAGAGAGTTTTCAAAGTTTTAATCATATAACTTAACAATAATAACTTTCTTCCCAAACGGTGCCTGTGACGCGGCAGTAAAACGGTAGCAACATGCTAACAACACACTAGCAACAGAATAGCAAAGCGTCATATGCCTTTCTTTTGGCATTTTCCATGATGAGGGTATGTTCACGCTAAGTTTTCTTTTGACCATATATATATATATATATATATATATATCCATTTTCAGGAAGTATTTGGACTTTAATTGATGCACAAGACAAGAAGTTGCGGTCTTCCTCGACGATATATTCCACGGTCTTAATCTTACCTTTTCTACTCGAGCGCCCCTGGTGGCCGTTACATGTTGCATAAGAGAAATTACACATATTGTTGCATCACTGAATAAGCCACAGGGTTGAAAGTTTGCAAACAAAAAGTAGCGGCTTATAGTCCGAATGCGCGTTTAACGTTATTTCGTTTCGCGACTATGGCGGCTAATCGTCTGGATCGAGACGGAAAGAACTCGGCGCTTACGACGCTCTGATGCAGGAGTTGGCGGCCGAGGACCCCGATCATTTCAGAAATTTCCTTCGAATGGATCGCGGATGGTAATAATTAATAAACCTTTCGGTGTCGCCCCGGGAGAGCTCGATTTTTTTTTTATTTCTGTTTCGACGCCATTATACTTTCCGTGTTTACGACGCCATGTTTTTGTCACATGATAGCGCAACGCGTTCTGATTGGTCGGGTTCATGCAACACGTTGCAAGAAAATGGAGCAAGTCCCATTTCATGCAACACGCATCCAACACGTCGCATGCCACAAAAGTCTGTCCAACTTCGGGGTTCACACGTTGCAATGTGTTGCATGCCACAAAACTTGGGCCACAAATTGCAACGTGGGAACGCGCCTTAAGTATGGTCCACTTAGTTCTTTCAAGGAAAAATGAAGCAGATAGAAGTTTTGGGGCTCTCGGTTTTCATTATTTATTGTCCAAAGAGATCCCAATGCAACCAAGACTCCAAAAAACAACGTAAATCTACAAGAGAGTTATGACATTTGCGATAAGAAACCCATACGCATTCTCAAAATCGATAATGAAGAGATGCTTTCATGAATGGAAGCACAATATGGTGCAAGTTAGAGGGGGGGGGGGTGTCCCGATCAGGTTCAGAGGCAGGGCCCCAGAATATCCGTTCAGTTGGGTGCAGAAGGAAAACAAAATGTTTGCTAACTGGTTCCGATTGACTTTTTGCTAAACATATCTTCCGTGTCAGACGTAATAAATGCATGAAGCCAAAAGCAATGTTTCATTTGAATAGACAGTGTCACTTTTAGTCTAGCTGATGATGCTTCGACCATTTGTTGGATGGCGGTCGTGGTCCAGAATGATGATGGTGGCTAAGAGGCTAACAAAGCTACACTAATGCTTGTTGTGAACCCGACCAATTAAAATGACATTTTGTAGTTTTGCCCTGAGCCCAAAACTCAAACATCAAAACTCACTTTTTTTTCCCAATTTATTACGGTATATATATATATATATATATATATATATATATATATATATATATATAGTTAGCCTTTTTCAAATACAATGGACACTTTTGGCGTGATATCAGACCACTGCTGCTCAAGAACTTCCACACGGTTCCAATTGGACTAACCAAACAAGTCACAGATGTCGTTGTTTTACGTTTGGAAATGTGTGATCGTAATTTGGGCCCCACTCGAGCAAGCGAGCAAGACAAACCATCGCCACTCAAGCAGGTAAAAGCACAGCTGGACAGATTGAAAGCGGCCGGGAGCAACAAAACAATACGAGAAGGACTCGGCCCGGAGCGTTGCTCGCAGACTCGTTTTTTTTGGAGAATGATGTGAAACTCTGCGCAGGAACCGGTGATCAAAGGGGTGAAAAAGAAATGCTGCTGCTCTTCCTTCACAAGTCCTGCCACGTCCGTCACTCGCACGTAACTTGACTGGAGACGTTCACAACACATCTGTCGTAATGTTAGCGCACATTTTCTTCGTACTGTATGCCTCTTTTACGAATACGACCGATACATGCAATCGCTGAGCACGCTATTCGATTTTTTTTTTTGCGTGGACGTTTTGTCATCTCGAGCCCAATGGTGAGTCTTTTTTTTTTTCCCACACAAAAAAAAAAAAGGGCAGAAGGAGTCAACGGCCAGTCTGGCTCAGGAATTTGAAATAGGTGCAAACAGCATAGATTTCATTTTGTTTGATTATGCACCGAGTCAAAGCAGCTTTGAGATACCCAGAATGGGAGTGCTGCCCTTGTCCTTGAAAACGACCAGTACAAGTGCAGATTGTTTTACGATTGCAGAGCTGTCAAATAGAAGACGATTTTACTCATCTGGATCCAGAATTGAATCTTCCTTTAATCCTTCCTACCGTATTTTCCGCACTAAAAGGCGCACCTTAAAAGCCTTCCATTTTCTTAAAAGCTCACAGCGCGCCTTAAAATCCGATGCGCCTTGTGTATGGTCATTACGGTAATATGTCGACCCCCCAAAATGGCTCCTTGCTCGAGACACGCTTACAACACAGAGTTCAAACTGAAGGCGATCGGTTTCGCAGTTGAACACGGAAACAGAGCAAGCGGCAAGAGAGTTCAATGTTCTAACTTCGCTGTTGGTTAAGTGAACCGTGTCGCCGCTTTACTGACATCTGATCGTTCTGTAGCAACGCCACTCAACAGCTAAGCGGTTGTCGCTTGTTCAAAGCTTTTTTGGATCTGTGACGTGGGGGTTGCGTCGGCGCCGATTGGTTGAACCGCGTGCGTACACGCTAGCGCTCACACGCTAGCGCTCACACGCTAGCGCTCACGCGCGCACAACAAAGAGCAGCGAACTATGGACTGCTAGCTTCACTCCATACCTGTCAACTTGTACGTTTTTTCCCCGTATTCTGGACGTTTTTTTTTAATCATTTCAAATCATGTACGCGTATTACAATTTTTATATGGGGAAAAAAAAAATTGTGAACCGATCTCACAAAGACCATTTAGGCTCCAATCCAGATCGTCTCACCTGTTGGTAGCCAACGACAATGCCGTCGTCGATCGCTACTATTGTCACGGCAAACCAGCAAAAGTAATCCTCAATCGTATATTTTTTTTCATCGCTGCGTACGGTAGGATTGAGAAAGCATGATGTGCGCATGCGCGGTAAGCCGTTGTAAGGTTTTTGGTTGCTTTGTAAGGGGAATCGTAATCATTTATAAGGGCAGCCATTAGCCGACGAGGTTGACAGGTATGTCACTCAAGTGGCATTTCCTTGAGCATAGCTCCACCTAGTGGATGCATTGTAGATTGCGTCTCAAAGTGCGGCGCGTCCAATATATGAAAACAAATTACAATATAGGCCATCCGTCAAAGGTGCGCCTCATAATGCAGTGCGCCTTGTAGTGTGTAAAATACGGTATTTCAATTCAACTAATGACTTATCCGAAACCGATATATGGCTGCGGTATAACTCAATATGTTTGTTTTATACAAAAGCTCCCTTTCGATGCAACGCCATCTTCATTGCGAGTAATCAAGATGGTCGTATCAATGGAAACGCCTCAAGATGACTTCCCTTCATATCATAAATGATGCTGCACTAAGATACGTTTTATGGAGTGGAGCAAAAACAAAAGCAAAATGGTTAGGGATGCACACACTTCGTAGCGCTTTGTCTTTCGAGATTAAACAGTGGAAATATTCCTCTCTGAAGTTGGTTCATAGCTCGAGACTGTCACAAAAGAATTGCTTTGCCGGCTTCAGGGTTTTATGCCGAAAAAGTGTGAACACGCACATACATCCGCTCGCCCCCCCCCCTCTCTTAGCCCTAACCATCGCAAGAAACAAGCAGGCACAGATCTGCTTGGATTAAACGAAAAGAGTATAAAGCATTGTACCGTATTTTCACGACCATTCGGTGTTGTTGGACTACGCCCACAGACTTCCGCATGCCTGACGTCACTCACACCCGCCTTTTCTCTATATAAACAGCGTGTCGGCCAGAAGCGCGCTCAGTCAGGCTTTGGAACTCGACTCATACGCTAGACTTTTAATGGCGCCTTATGGTCGTGAAAAATACGGTAATTGGATTGCTTTTTATGATGACGGAGGCTGCGGTGGTGCGCGAGTCCAATACAGGGTTGAAATGTGTATATAAGAGTGTTTTAACAAGAGTCTAATTGTGTGCATGTAGAGAATTATAAAAAAGGCTTCGAGTGGAAACAATCTTCGGAAGGGGTTCCTCTCTGACCTGACGTCCGAAGCGGCGTCCCATCATCCCAGTGAGGATGCCTTTAAATAAGGTCCCGGGTCCCTTTGGTTCCGTCCCCCACAGCCGCCGTTTGCGGATTCTTTCGGAGTGTACTCGGTGTGTGATTTTGGTACATCGGCAAGTCTGCAAAGAGATTGACGGTACTTTTTGGAGATCATGGTTTTTATCACAATCGTCTGCGACGGCCGAGGCGCGGCCTCGGAGGCGTCGGATGAAACCGACAAATGCTGTGTGTTCTGTGAACATGAGCGGCGCAGAGGTCGGCCGGCACGGGACGACGCCGCTATAAAGCTGCAACTTATTTTCAAACAAAAGAGCGACGTGTGTCAGCAGGGGGGGGTCGACAAGCACAGTATTTTTAAACATTTGTATAGAGTTCTATGACATTTTATAGAGATTATCTTGAAAAAGGTGTCGGGCGCTGGTGTGTGTGGATTTGCCAAATACAGAAATATGAAATAGCTACGACCGTGGATATTCTCGTTTAGGGGTTTTGTAAGAAGCAATATTTAATCTGAATGAATCTCCTTTGTTGTGTTTTAATTTCCCGTTCGAAAGTGACATCTCACCTTCTGCTTACTTGTCTGTATTTCAACAAACTGTTGCCTAGATGCAATTTTATCGACTCATGTGGTAGATTTGGGCGATGTTGGCCAACCACAAAAATCAGGTATTTTCTGACCGCCACTTGCCTAATCTGTCATTCTCGAGAAAAGAAAAAAAAACAAATTCCTGCCTCGAGAGAGTGCAACCTGTGTATTGAAACAAATCCATATAAATCTGTACATTTTTTCATATATTTAAATGTCTGCTGGCCAACTTAGTAGGGAACTGAAACAACGATGAACACGTACATAAAGGCTCCCCTTTTCTCCCCTTCAAAACGTTTTTAAAAAAGAAAAAAAAATCATTGTGGGTCAACAGGTCACCAAACCGTGTTCTGTGTTGCAAACGTAGAGCCGAGTAGATGTCGTGAGAATCATTTGTTTAGGACAAACGGGGCTCACTAAACCCACTTCCACTGCCGCCTTTGAATGCTGCTCCCACTCTTCAACATTTGGCCAACCCTTTCTGTCTTTTTCCAAACACATTTTGGTTCCATGATTAGATTTTATTCTTTAAGTCTTGATCTAGACTAAGCTGTTTTTGCAGTAATTTGTGAAAAGACTTGTGTTTATGTTTTTTTTTTTTTTTTGCTATGTTGCTGTAATTTTGTGCTTGGAAAGTCATCATAGAATCAACTAATTACTGAAATGAATAGAGGAGAATTTTCCTGTAAGTGCACTCTTCATTCCCTCCCGCCCCCTCAAATCCTCAAGAATTCTTGTATGGCAACCAAAAGTCACTGTAAAAAAATAAATAGAACATTGCACTAGTGTTGTTGTCCTCTCACTGCTTGCTTGTTTTGTGCGGGCATGTCACTGGGCCCACTGGAGATAGAAGAGGTGACATCAAATATATTGTGTGGACCTGATCATTGATATTATTAATATAGAAATTTGTCCCATTTTCACAGTTTCTTGAGTAGATTGAGAGCGTTATCTATCCATCCATCCATTTTCTAATGCGCTTGTCTTCACAAGTGTCGCGGGGTGTGCTGGAGCCTATCCCAGCTGTCTTTGGTCAACAAGTGGGGGACACCCTGAACCGGTTGCCAGCCAATCACAAGGCACACATAGTCACAACCATTCGCGCTCACACCTAAGGACAATTTTGAGTGTTCAATCAGCCTGCCATGCATGTCTTTGGAATGTGGGAGGAAACCGGAGTACCCGGAGAAAACCCACGCAAGCCCGGGAGAACATGCAAATTCCACACAGGAAGGCCGAAGCCGGAATCGAACCCTGCACCTATGCATTCCAAAAACATACATGGCAGGTTAATGGAACACTCTAAAATGTCCATAGGTGCGAGTGTGAGCGCGAATGGCTGTTTATCTGTGTGTCCCCTGCGATTGGCTGGCAACCAGTTCAGGGTGTCCCCCGCCTACTGCCCGAAGACAGCTGGGATAGGCTCCAGCACCCCCCGCGACCCTTGTGAGGATAAAGCGGATCGGAAAACGGATGTATGTACAATATAAAGAAAAAAGAAAGGCCAGCTCATTTCTGTTCAATGGACACGGCAACACTGCCTCCTAGCGGTCGGAAAATGTGTGGCTTTGCAACACGTGTGAATGTTGCGTTTTCACTGATCCACAAACGCACATTCGACAATTCACACACAGTCATGATAAAAGCAGATATAACATTATTAAAAAACACATAAAATTGCAAATATATTTTTGGATGCTTTTCTCTCAATGATTTTGAGACAGCTCGCTCCTCATCGACAACGGCAGCACAAGTGGACTTACCCTTTTTCAAATACAGTAATTGTGTTAATATGACACATAAGAAAATGGACACTGTTAAATATAGATCGTAAATCTATATTTTTGAAATGTAAAATAAGTTTTTAAAAAAGGAAACAAATACTGTACAGGAAAAGTCTTTTGATTAGGTTGCAGTTTTTCAGAGTTACCGCAAACCTTTAAATTTCTGACTAAATATAAAAAATGGCATGTATGATGCATCGATCAAAACTATTTCGCTCTTTTCGTTCCATAAACTCAAAATTAGGCATGATGAAAGATTTAGAGCACCTTTTACCATTAAAATATTTTTCTGTCATCATTAACATTCATATTATTGTAAATGAGCGAAAATTATGCAGTTTTAACACTGGGCTAAAATATATGTGTATATAACATATATCGACGAAATATATCAAATAATTAAATGAAAGATACAAACATGGATGTTCAAGTTGTCCTAAATATGAAAAGACACGACCAGGACTTTTTACTTAAACCTGATAAAAGCAAATAAACATATCAGAGATTTCACTATACCAGACATGGGCAAACTACGGCCCGCGGGCCGGAACCGGCCCGTTGGGCTTTTTAATCCGGCCCGCCGAAGGTTGGTGCACAACACAATCAAGGTTCGATATACAGTACTGTAAATGATTGCATTCATTTCATTTGGACTTGTAATGACAGGCATTTCAACGCCAGATGGCGCAGTTACTTGAAGTTGCAGCGCACAGGGAGGGAGGGGGAGACGAGACGGAAGCCAGCAGTAGCGCCAACTCAAGCAACTCCCGCTCGATACGACGGAATTAGTGAGTCTGCGCCGCTATTTTCTATCATTGGATCCAAAACAGCGACATGCAAGTGACTCTTTGTTGCAGTGAGTTTTACTGCAATTGCGAACATTTTCACGTCCTGTCGATCATGGCATCTAAACGAAGAGGAAGAGTAATGGCCACGGTAGAGAAAGTGAAGTGTATCTGATTAAACGAAGCGGGTTACAAAATACGAAACATTCAGGAGACGCTTGGAGTCTGAAAGACTGAAATCTACAAGACTTTGAAAAACGAGGAAGTGATTTGTGCTCAGTCCGATTCTGGCTATTTCCATGCCCAGAGTGAATTGCTTGCGGCTCGACGGACAGTCGAGTCAATAAACGTTTCCTTGAATGGTTTGACTGCTATCGTGCTAAAAACTTTCCGCAAACTGGACCGCTAGAAAGAGAGGAAGCCAGTCCCAGGCGCTAACTATGAGCATAGAAGACTTGAGCGTCCGTGTCTGGCTTCAAAAGTTCGCTACGCGACATCAGCTGAGCAACGCTGTCATGTGTGGTGATCGAGGGGAGGTCAAGTCAGAGACAATGAGTGAGTGGAAAGAAAAGCAACCAGGTCTCTTACACGTCTCATTTTGGAGCAAATAGTCCTAACTTTGTTATATTTTGTCATATACCTGTACTGCTTGCTGCAGTTTTTGGCCAACATATTGTTGCACTTTGTTGCTTGTGTTGTCACACATGTATGTTGCTCACATACTTGAACCTTCATACAGGACATAATAATAATAATAACAATACATTTTATTTATAAGCGCCTTTCAAAATACCCAAGGACACTTTACAATCAATAAGAGCAATAAAACCACAGATAAAATTATAAATAATAAAAGTGATGAGTTTAAAGTGTATATGCTATTTTAAATAGGTGGGTTTTGAGATGAGTTTTGAATATGGGAAGAGAGTCGATATTTCGGATGTCGGGTGGGAGTGAGTTCCAGAGTTTGGGGGCAGAGCGGCTGAAAGCTTTGCACCCCATCGTGCTGAGACGGGCAGAAGGTACACAGAGGTGGAGGGAGGCTGAGGACCTGAGGGAACGAGAGGGAACGGAAATTTGAAGAAGGTTTGACAGATAGGGGGGGGCAAGGTTATGGATGGCTTTGAATGTGAGGCCCCTGTCACACCTTGACGATTTAGCCAGCGTATGCCGACGTAGGAAAAATTTGGCAAATACGCTGGCGTACGTCGAATAAGTTATGGGTAAGTTTTGTATACGTAACAGCACGCTGAAGCACGTTGGTATACGTCGAAGTACGTCGAGGTCGTCGTATGTCAGCGTATGGCTATACGTCCCGTATACGCAGGCCATAAGTAATAGGTAAGTTATGCGATCGTTGCACACGTTCAAACACGTTAAGTGTAGGTTACTCATAAGTCCATATACGTCGAGAATACCTACTAGCTGTTCTCCAACATCCGTGCCTTTCGAACTGCAATACGCTGCTGCATAGCGTGCAGCAGCGTATTGCCGACGATCACGTGGCGTAGTCTATAAAAGGCTGGCGCTCGGCGTTTCAAATCATAACTGCACTAGACATTGCAGTACCAACATCTGTTTGGGGACTATCCCGCCCCCGCCCCCCCCGGTCTAGTTAAAATGGTATAACCCAAGAGGCAAGGTGCGGCTTGCCATCGTTACTGTGAGTTGCTATTCACGCTATTAAAGCAGCAATCAAACGCCATTATGACTTGTGTCATTAATAAACCAAACAACATCAGCGTCATGCCAAAGAAAAGTCTGGGGAGCTCATCAAAGGTCTCGCAGAGGCTCAGCCCATCACAGCCACTGCAGCCTTCGCCAACTACGTGCGTGACAGCCTGGTCAGCATGTCCAGCGCCAAGTTCGAAGGCACGGATGTTGGAGAACAGCTAGTAGGTATTCTCGGCGTATTTGGACTTATGAGTAACCTACACTTAACGTGTTTGAACGTGTGCAACGATCGCATAACTTACCTATTACTTATGGCCTGCGTATACGGGACGTATAGCCATACGCTGACATATGACGAGAAATTTTAAGCATGCTTAAAATTTCTCGACGACCTCGACGTACTTCGACGTATACCAACGTGCTTCAGCGTGCTGTTACGTATACAAAACTTACCCATAACTTAATTCGACGTGACGCCAGCGTATTTGCCAAATTTTTCCTCGTCGGCATACGCTGGCTAAATCGTCAAGGTGTGACAGGGGCTTGAAACGTCGAGCGCCAGCCTTTTTATAGACTACGCCACGTGATCGCCGGCAATACGCTGCTGCACGCTATGCATAAATTAGACTATCGTTGGGCATAAGTTGTGTACGCCGGCAACACGCTAGGCATTCGTTGGAATAAGTTATCTATAAGTTATCGAAACGTTCTATATAATTTACTGATACGTTATGTATACGTCCAGCCCGTTATGAATGCGCTATGTATACGCCCAAAATTGAAAAAAAAAATCGATAATTCAGCGTATGCCAGCGTTTTAGGGAAAATCTGAACGTCGGCATACGCTGGCTGAATCGTCAAGGTGTGACAGGGCCTTGAAGAGGAGTATTTTGAAGTTGATCCTCAGTTTGACAGGGAGCCAGTGGAGCTGTTGGAGGATGGGGGTGATGTGATGGAAGGAGGGGGTTCCAGTGATGATACGGGCCGAAGAATTCTGGACCAATTGAAGTTTATGGAGGAATTTGTTGTGGACACCGAAGAGAAGTGAGTTGCAATAGTCGATGCGGGAGGTGACGAGACTGTGGACAAGGATGGCAGTGGAGTGAGGGGTGAGAGAGGGGCGGAGACGGTTGATATTGCGTAGGTGGAAATATGCGGACCGGGTTATGTTATTAATATGAGAGTGGAACGATAGTGAGCTATCGAGGATGACACCCAGGCTCTTGACCTGAAGGGAGGGGGACACAGTGGAGTTATCAATAGTGAGAGAGAAACTGTTGGTTTTTTGTAGGGTGGATTTGGTACCGACGAGGAGGAGTTCTGTTTTGTCACTGTTAAGTTTGAGGAAGTTATGTGTGAACCACGTTTTAATTTCTGAAAGGCAGTGTGAGAGGGAGGAGGGTGGGAGGGATGCGTCGGGTTTGCTGGAGAGGTAGAGCTGGGTGTCATCCGCGAAGCAGTGGAAGTGTATACCAAATTTATGGAAAATATTGCCAAGGGGGAGAAGGTAGATAATGAAGAGGAGGGGTCCCAAGACAGAGCCTTGGGGCACACCGGAAGAGACAGGGAGGGACTGTGAAGTGAAGGAATTGAGTTGGATGAACTGAGAACGCCCAGAGAGATAGGAGTGAAACCAGTGTAAGGGGGTGTGAGTGATGCCTATGGTGGAGAGTCTATTAAGGAGGATGGGGTGGGAGATTGTATCAAAAGCTGCACTCAGGTCGAGGAGAAGGAGTATTGAGATTAAATTGGCGTCTGCTGCCATAAGAAGGTCGTTTGTGATTTTTAAGAGGGCTGATTCAGTGCTGTGACGGGGACGGAAACCAGACTGAAATTGTTCGTAGAGATTGTTATGGGTGAGATGGGAGTGAAGTTGAGAGGCAACAATTTTTTCAAGAAGTTTGGAGATGAAAGGAAGGTGAGAAATTGGACGTAGGTTGTTGAAGTCATTGGGATCTAAACCAGGTTTTTTCAAGAGAGGAGTGACAGCTGCAGTTTTGAATGGGACAGGGACAATTCCAGTGGACAGTGAGGAATGGATGATGGCTGAAATGAAAGGAAGCAGAGAGGGTAAGCAGGATTTGACCAGGACCGTTGGGAGGGGATCAAGTAGGCAGGAGGAAGTTTTGGATTTGGTAATGATATCTGAGATTATTGAAGGATGGGGGAGTTCAAAGGAGGAAAGCAGTTGACAGGAAGTGGGGACGTCAAGGGAGGGGAGGGGTACAGAGGAGCCCAGGTGTTGGTGAATTTTATTTACTTTTTCAATAAAAAATCGGAGCAGAGAGTTGCAGGTGTCGGAAGAATAAAAGTGTGGGGGTAAGGAGACAGGGGGTTGAGTGATTTTGTTCAAGAGAGAAAAGAGAGTCCTAGTATTTCCAGTATTGGAGCAGATGAGTCCAGAGTAATATTGTGATTTGGCTTGAGAAATGGAGTCCTTGTAATGGGAAAGTTGAGCTGTGTACATGTCCTTGTGAACAGTGAGACCAGTTTTACGGTAGAGTCTTTCAAGTTGGCGGGTTTTGGATTTAATGGAACGGAGAAGAGGGGAGAACCAGGGGGCAGATCGAGTGAAAAGGACAGAGCGGGACTTGACAGGAGCGAGCGAAATGAGGATGTTGATGAGTCCAGAGTTATATCGGGAAACCAAATCGTCGGGAGTGGAGTCTGTGTCCAGAGTCAGGGTGGCAATCCTTGCAGCGAGAGAGTCAATGTTGATGTCTTTGATATTACGGTAAGAGATGATGCGGGGTGATTTGGAGGTGGAGAGCCAGAGGGTGACATTAAATGAAATGAGGAAGTGGTCCGTTATAGGGAGTTCATCAGCAGTACAGTTGGAGGGGGTGAGACCAGAGCAGCAAATGAGATCCAGCGTGTGTCCTTTAACGTGAGTGGGGAAGTCTGCAAACTGATGGAAGCCAAAGCTGTCAAGTGAGGAGGTGAAGTCCCTGGTGAGCGGAAGGGCGGTATTGTCCATGTGTATATTGAAATCCCCTAGTATAATTATATTAGGAGATAGAGAGGAGAGATGGGTGAGGATAGCAGACAATTCATTACAAAAGTCACAATGAGGTTTGGGAGCACGGTATATTGTGGCAATGATCGTTGGAGTGGGTCCGGAAATTTGACAGGCGAGGCATTCAAATGAGGAGAGAGGAGGGAGAGAGATAGGAAGAACCTTCCACTTCTCGCGGTACAAGATCGCGAGTCCGCCTCCGCGACCCGTGCCGCGGGGTTTCGACAGGTAGACAAAACCCGGGGGAGTAGAATCATTAAGTTGAGAAAAATCGCCAGGAGTTTGCCAGGTTTCATTCAGACAAAAAAAGTCAAGCTTACGGTCTCTGAGGATATCCTGGATAAGACAACCTTTCCCAGTGAGCGAGCGGATGTTAAGCAGTCCGAAGTTGACGCCGGCAATATCGCTGTTGCGAGGAGCATTAGCTGACCTAGCCAGGCCGGCTAACACGCTGTGGTCCGCGGATCGGTCGTTGTTTCTGCGTGGCCGGCGGGAGGATGACCAGAAGGAGGTGATGTCCTTGGAGCTATCGAGGTGGAAGCCCCGACGAGACCCACGGTGGATATATTTCCGGGAGGGGCGAAGAACGATGTCCGGGAAGCGGTGCAGCGCAGGTGGAAAGCGCGACCACCGAAAGCGGAGCCCGAGAAGTTCTGTCGCTGAGTACCGAAGTAGTCCTTCCATAGGTCGGCGGAGGAGCGACAGGATGGTCCAAATTAGTATAGCCCAGACAAAGGCCCCGATTTCCCCCGTCATGAGGTACAGAGGGGTGGAGATGGCACGGGACCTCGTCTGAGATCCGAAAAGGTAGGACGCTGTGACAGCGCGAATTGAAAACAATCAGATGGTGGTTGACGGTTGACGATCAAAAATGGATTGGCGACAGTAAAACCGTAAAAACACTAAAAATGTTTGGCGGGTGGGCAGCGGCAGCCAGACGCGCCAGCGTTCACTCAACCCGGAAGCGTGACCATATACAACTAGTGACCATATACTAGTTGTTTCACCGTTCACATTAAAAAAAGCTTTTGTTCTGTTGATGTTTGGTATGGTCTGTCAACATATAATTTTTTTTATATGTACCGTATCTTGTCCTGACACGGCCCACCTGTCAAATTTAGAAATCAATGTGGCCCCCGAGCCAAAAAGTTTGCCCACCCCTGCTCTAAATTGTCCCTACGTGTGAGTGTGAGCGCGGATGGTTGTTCGTCTATGTGGCGACCGGTTCAAGGCGTTCCCCCGCCTACTGCTCGAAGACAGCTGGGATCGGCTCCATCACGCCCCACGACCCTTGTGACGATAACCGGGTTAGAAAATGAATGGATGGATGAATTAAACTGTAAATATTTTTTTTATTTGTACATGAATCAGATTTTTAAAAATCATTCCGTCCAAATTTCCATCCTTTACTATCCAAAAACAGGACGTTATGCTACATTGATAGTGCAAAAAATGGGGGGAGACACATAAGCCTTCTCTAATTGAAATTTGATGTTGACCAGTGTGATGATTCAGTTACTGGTTTGATCTGTAACATGTCGGAAAAAGTAAAAGCAGACGTCGGCAAAAGATTTATTTGGAATAAACACAAAGACAATCAATCACTATGATTCATGGAGGACACCAGAACGCTGAGAGTATTTACTGTGGAGAGGTGTGAAAGGTGATTCTTTGTAATAAAGAGAAGAACATTTACAGAGGATGAGACATCCTGAAGGAGACTTTGGATTGTTTTTGGCCAAGAAAGTAATTGATCGACATATACTCATCACATACTTAATCCACGGAAATTGTCCGATCATGATTGGTGGCCGATCAATCGGAACGACACTATAAACTACAGAATCTTATTTTCCAAACAATAACAAATATGTATCAATACAGTTTAAAGATGATGATCATTTTGTATGTACAGCATTTTTTTTTCCATTTCAATTCTTGAAATGCACCCCCCAACACATTATTTTGCTTATCCAAATACATTTGATTTCCACCAAGCCCCAAATAAAATGTTGTATCTGAATAATGTAGAAAGAAAATCTGCATCTACTACCTGCAAGTGTTTAGCTTTCAAATGTCTGCAAACGTTCATATTTAACGCTTGACATTTTGGCTTTGTACATGACGGTAGCGCTGACCATGCCAACAACTGCAAGGAGACATCCGGCGATGAATATGAGGTTCATATTCAAATTCATCACTAGAGAGAAAAAGAGAGATTTTTTTAATCAGAGCAGCACATGAGGGAAAATCAAGTCCGATTTCATATGAGCTTACCTGTGCGTCCATCACTCTCTGCTGACCTCTTCAGGCGCAGTGGTCCTTGCGAAACCAAATGCTTGGCACTCTGGATGACCGCCTCTCTCTTTACATGACGGTGGTTATCGCCTGTCCATGCGGTCTGGATACATCCATGTGAGCACCTGGTGTGGGGGTTACCTGCCTCACACGTCAACACTGAACAGCTGATGTACACCTGAATAAATTAACAAACGAGTTGTGGATTAACTATTGACAATAGAGACCCCTCACGTAATACGCACATTTTTTTTTTGCCCGAAATCAATATCTTAGTGACATGCAAACATGTACCGTAATTTCCGCACTATAGAGCGCACCTGATTATAAGCCGCACCCACTCCATTTTTAGAGGAAAACCAATTTTGTACATACACAAGCCGCACCCGTATATAAGCCGCACGTGCCCACATTAAAACATGTCAACATATTTACAAAGAAAGAGAGAGTTTTCAAAGTTTTAAAAATATAACTTAACAATAATAATAATCTAACTTTCTTCCCAAACGGTGCCTGTGACGCGGCAGTCTTAACCCTTGTGCAGTAATTCAGTTTGTCACGTTCTTAGTATTTGTCCCAAATTGGGTTGCGCTTTGAGGTGTGACAACTTTTTTCACTTTAGAATTTTTTTTCACTTTCAACTTTCAAAATGTTCAGTGGCATCAGGCCAAGACATACATATCATTATTTATTTATTTATTTATATTTGGCGCCCTCTATGAGCCGCAGCAGCAGGAGTGTGTCAATCACACAGTCACTATGCTGCATATGTAAATAAAAAACCCACCCAGTCCAAATCTTGCATATGACATAAATAGAGCCTTGAATATGTCACCAAACCGCAGGAACAGAATTGTATTTCATGCCTGTTTTTTCTGTAATGGCCATTTTTAAAAATGTGACATCAAACATATTTGTCCCAAATTGGGTTGCGCTTTGAGGTGTGACAGCTTTTTCACTTTTGAATTTTTTTTTCACTTTCAACTTTCAAAATGTTCAGTGGCATCAGGCCAAGACATACATATCATTATTTATTTATTTATTTAGTACCGAGTAGTCCATATTTGGCGCCCTCTATGAGCCGCAGCAGCAGGAGTGTGTCAATCATGTGAGCGCGGATGGTTGTTCGTCTATGTGGCGACCGGTTCAAGCGTTCCCGCCTACTGCTCGAAGACAGCTGGGATCGGCTCCATCACGCCCCACGACCCTTGTGACGATAACCGGGTTAGAAAATGAATGGATGGATGAATTAAACTGTAAATATTTATTTATTTATACATGAATCAGATTTTTAAAATCATTCCGTCCAAATTTCCATCCTTTACTATCCAAAAACAGGACGTTATGCTACATTGATAGTGCAAAAATGGGGAGACACATAAGCCTTCTCTAATTGAAATTTGATGTTGACCAGTGTGATGATTCAGTTACTGGTTTGATCTGTAACATGTCGGAAAAAGTAAAAGCAGACGTCGGCAAAAGATTTATTTGGAATAAACACAAAGACAATCAATCACTATGATTCATGGAGGACACCAGAACGCTAGAGAGTTTTCAAAGTTTTAAAAATATAACTTAACAATAATAATAATATAACTTTCTTCCCAAGCGGTGCCTGTGACGCGCAGTCTTAATCTGACCTTTTCTACTTGAGCGCCCCTGGCGGCCGTTATATGACAGTGGCACCTTGCACTTGAACATACATTTTAAGCATTTCTAAGGAAGTTGTGAATTTGTTGCACGTCAGTGATGGCGTCGTGCAGGCAGCGTGGGTTCAGTTGGTGGAGTGAATGCGAGTCGTCTAAATGGTTGTTCATCTCTGCACGTGCCCTTTGACTGACTGGCAACCAGTCCAGGGCGGAGTCAGCCTTCCGCTTGAAGTCAGATAGGACAGGCTGCAGCATCCATTGTGTCTGTCTGTCCTCAGTGTTCCACTGTGTGGCCCCTCCCTCTGTTCCTCTGTTCTGTTTTGGGTTGCCTTTCCTGAATTCGGTGTGGGTTGGGCGTCTCCCCAATCACGGCGCCAGCCCTCCACTACATCTTTGGTTTGGTTTCTCTTACTGCCTTTGGTTCCCGCCTCCTTGACCTGAACCCTCTGCCCTGACAATAAACCAGGACTGATTTCACTGTGTCTGCCTGTGGCGCCTGTGCTTGTCAGGTTGAGTCGTATTAAAAGTTGATGGATGGGGAATTTGTAATGTTTTTCCCCTGCATAAGCAATACTGAGAGATACTCACGTGATCATGCAATCCAATGAACTGGAAGGCCTCGATGCTGAACCTGAATTCATGTTCATGAGCCGGGTGTAGATCTGCACCGTTGGATCTATCGCACATCTAATCAGAGCACATAAAACGACAATGCACAAATTCAACCATTTATTTCTAAACGACACTTCAGATAATCCATTGTCCCAAATTGGGTTGCGCTTTGAGGTGTGACAACTTTTTCACTTTTGAATTTTTTTCACTTTCAAAATGTTCAGTGGCATTAGATCTAGCCATACATATATAGTTTGCATTACTTTTTTCTTGAATAACAAAATGAGTATTGGGTTATGACTCTATATAAGTAACTCTAACTCTATGTGTCCAATATTGTGTATAAGCGTTTATATAGATATCAGAGTGAAAAAATGTTGTACATGGTAATTAGAACCTTGAAAAAGTATAAAAGTCACAAAAACTATGAAAAATGTTGAAGTAACATACATTATAACAAACAAACAAAACAACCAGCAACTAATATGCAAACTTGATAACAAAAACGAAAAACAAACACAAAACTTTTTTTTTTTTTTACAATCAGAACAAATGGTTGTAGTGTGTTTGTGGCGGATTGGCCTTTCCACATCTGCCACAATAATTGAAGCACGAAGTGGTTTTTCAAAAGCTATCCGTATTGCTTTCCATCTTCCGAACCGCTCGATAAATGTAAACTCGATTCTCAAAAATAACACTTGATTTTCAAAACAACGTCCAGCCAGTAACTATCGTTCGCGTTGAGTTTTCGCGTGCTGCACCTCAAACAAGCCAATCATGCCAATCAATCAGGGCACTGGGCATGCCCGTGCACAAATGCACATTGTGAGTGCGCGATCTACTGGCGTGAAGACGAGAAAAAGACTGATGAGCCCATCATTTCAAATGGCCGTAAGTATACTCCTAAAACGTGGCTGTTTCGCCTGTGCTGGCGCATTCACGTGAAGCGCGTGGCGCGTCACGTTCATTACGAGCCCACACGGCCGGGACGTGCATTGCATAACAGTTTGACCAATTCAAAAGTCGATTTTCAAAAATAACACCTGATTTTCCAAAAACACCCAGCTAGCAATGCTCTACAAACTGCATTACATTGTTTTGCGCGTGCGCGACGTGCAGTGCAAACCAATGTAATTTATGTGCAACATACGCGGGTGGGACATCTTAAGAGGTGACACCAGGAAGTTGAGTCTGTCTGGGTGACGTCTCTGCAAGAGCGCGTGCGACCTCACATTCAAATGTGCACAAAATGGCGGAAAAATACTGCTTGATGTCTTTGCTCAGTACTGTTCTATGTGACGTGCACAAACGATCATATCCACACACATAGATGCAAATAGACCTCTCGCAACAAACTACACCGTTTATTCGAATGAAAATGACGAACTGGAAGTACTCTCAATGACGTAAAAGTTTAATCTGACCTTTTCTACTTGAGCGCGCCTGGCGGCCGTTATAAAATGACACAAATTGGCCGCATCACTGAATAAGCCGCAGGGTTGAAAGTTTGGGGAAAAAGTAGCGCAATAAACCAGGACTGATTTCACTGTGTCTGCCTGTGGCGCCTGTGCTTGTCAGGTTGAGTCGTATTAAAAGTTGATGGATGGGGAATTTGTAATGTTTTTCCCCCTGCATAAGCAATACTGAGAGATACTCACATGATCATGCAATCCAATGAACTGGAAGGCCTCGATGCTGAACCTGAATTCATGTTCATGAGCCGGGGTGTAGATCTGCACCGTTGGATCTATCGCACATCTAATCAGAGCACATAAAACGACAATGCACAAATTCAACCATTTATTTCTAAACGACACTTCAGATAATCCAGTTCAGGAATGTTCAAGTGCCGTTGTCAATACTACAGATAAAGTCTGGATTGCGGCAAAACCACACTACAAAAGAGTTGGACGCTTACCCGTTCTCAATGATTGAGTAGGTCGGCTGGGAGTTGGGGTTGTCATACGGAGCGGCTCGGCAGGATTCCACAAAAGTTCGGTGTTGTTGATCAAAGAGGAGGCCTCTATCTTCATGTAAATCCTGTTTCTAGTTTATAGTCCAGAGGGTATAAGGTCGGACTCAATATGCGAATTGGGCATCTGGGTAGAACTCAAACTGGTAGGTGAACGGCCAAAGCCCTTTTCCCAAACTGTGATGGACTCTCTGTGTGCAATGAAACTCTGGGTTATATTTCCTCGTTTGGGATACTGGGTGGAAGCTAACTTCCAGCCTGTGTGTCCTGGTAACGATGAGTCTAGGTGCTTTCTTTTTCGCATGTCCTCTTCCTGCTGCACCGGGCTGCTGTGCAGCTGCAGTTGCAGTGTTGGTGTGTTTACGTGCATAAACAAATGTAAAACTCATTCATTCATTCATCTTCCGAACCGCTCGATAAATGTAAAACTCGATTCTCAAAAATAACACTTGATTTTCAAAACAACGTCCAGCCAGTAACTATCGTTCTGCGTTGAGTTTCGCGTGCTGCACCCTCAAACAAGCCAATCATGCCAATCAATCAGGGCACTGGGCATGCCCGTGCACAAATGCACATTGTGAGTGCGCGATCTACTGGCGTGAAGACGAGAAAAAGACTGATGAGCCCATCATTTCAAATGGCCGTAAGTATACTCCTAAAACGTGGCTGTTTCGCCTGTGCTGGCGCATTCACGTGAGCGCGTGGCGCGCGTCACGTTCATTACGAGCCCACACGGCCGGGACGTGCATTGCATAACAGTTTGACCAATTCAAAAGTCGATTTTCAAAAATAACACCTGATTTTCCAAAAACACCCAGCTAGCAATGCTCTACAAACTGCATTACATTGTTTTGCGCGTGCGCGTGGCGTGCACGTGCAAACCAATGTAATTTATGTGCAACATACGCGGGTGGGACATCTTAAGAGGTGACACCAGGAAGTTGAGTCTGTCTGGGTGACGTCTCTGCAAGAGACGCGTGCGACCTCACATTCAAATGTGCACAAAATGGCGGAAAAATACTGCTTGATGTCTTTGCTCAGTACTGTTCTATGTGACGTGCACAAACGATCATATCCACACACATAGATGCAAATAGACCTCTCGCAACAAACTACACCGTTTATTCGAATGAAAATGACGAACTGGAAGTACTCTCAATGACGTAAAGAGTCGGCACGAAAATGATATCTTAGGCTAAAGCGCCATCTCGTGGAGAGTGAGGTAAAACTCACTACCACAATTCTCAAGCTTTGATAGTACTGGTGAGCCGCGGTGATGTGATTTGTGCAGAAATTGAGAAAATGCACGATAAAACACCAGTTTTACAGTCTATTGGAAATTTGAATTTATAATGGGCGTCAATATGCCAAATTTGGGATTTCTACTATCAAGGTATTCCAAATTTGTTACAATGTCATATATACCAACTGCAATGTTCAAAAATGTCCAGCTTGCTGTCATTTTGAACTTTGTTGACATCCTATGGAAATTTCAGCTTCGTGGGTTATTTTTCACACTCTGGCTGTGTGTACAACTGTCTGACTGTCCAAAAAAAATGACACAAATTGGCCGCATCACTGAATAAGCCGCAGGGTTGAAAGTTTGGGGAAAAAAGTAGCGGCTTAGAGTCCGGAATTGACGGTATGTCATCTAGTACAGCAAGCACCTGTGACAGTGGCACCTTGCACTTGAACATACATTTTTAAGCATTTCTAAGGAAGTTGTGAATTTGTTGCACGTCAGTGATGGCGTCGTGCAGGCAGCGTGGGTTCAGTTGGTGGAGTGAATGCGAGTCGTCTAAATGGTTGTTCATCTCTGCACGTGCCCTTTGACTGACTGGCAACCAGTCCAGGGCGGAGTCAGCCTTCCGCTTGAAGTCAGATAGGACAGGCTGCAGCATCCATTGTGTCTGTCTGTCCTCAGTGTTCCACTGTGTGGCCCCTCCCTCTGTTCCCTCTGTTCTGTTTTGGGTTGCCTTTCCCTGAATTCGGTGTGGGTTGGGCGTCTCCCCAATCACGGCGCCAGCCCTCCACTACATCTTTGGTTTGGTTTCTCTTACTGCCTTTGGTTCCCGCCTCCTTGACCTGAACCCTCTGCCCTGACAATAAACCAGGACTGATTTCACTGTGTCTGCCTGTGGCGCCTGTGCTTGTCAGGTTGAGTCGTATTAAAAGTTGATGGATGGGGGAATTTGTAATGTTTTTTCCCCCCTGCATAAGCAATACTGAGAGATACTCACGTGATCATGCAATCCAATGAACTGGAAGGCCTCGATGCTGAACCTGAATTCATGTTCATGAGCCGGGGTGTAGATCTGCACCGTTGGATCTATCGCACATCTAATCAGAGCACATAAAACGACAATGCACAAATTCAACCATTTATTTCTAAACGACACTTCAGATAATCCAGTTCAGGAATGTTCAAGTGCCATTGTCAATACTACAGATAAAGTCTGGATTGCGGCGGCAAAAACCCACACTGCAAAAGAGTTGGACGCTTACCCATTCTCAATGATTGAGTAGGTCGGCTGGGAGTTGGGGTTGTCATACGGAGCGGCTCGGCAGGATTCCACAAAAAGTTCGGTGTTGTTGATCAAAGAGGAGGCCTCTATCTTCATGTAAATCCTGTTTCCTAGTTTATAGTCCAGAGGGTATAAGGTCGGACTAAATATGCTTCGGAATTGGGCATCTGGGTAGAACTCAAACTGGTAGGTGAACGTGCCAAAGCCCTTTTCCCAAACTGTGATGGACTCTCTGTGTGCAATGAAACTCTGGGTTATATTTCCTCGTTTGGGATACTGGCAGTGGAAGCTAACTTCCAGCCTGTGTGTCCTGGTAACGACGAGTCTAGGGTTGTCCACGGTGACGATTTCGTTCTTGAAAATGAGATTCTCATCATCCTCCTGCAGAGCAAAATGCAACCGATTCCGTTTCCGAGATTCACACCGAGGAAGATAAGATGGAAGGAAACGCAGTTGCAGTACCTCCAGCTGCGTGCCACAAGAGTTAAGGGGGATGACAGCAACGACGTGTGTGCCGTTGGAGTGTCTTTGAAGACCGCACTCTACGTTGTAGGGATCACTGAGGCGTAGGTGATCCAAATCGATCCAGTGGAGTGACGCTCTCTCAACTGCCACCGTCATATTGGACTCGGCGCAGGTCACCTTAGCTTGAACTGAAAAAGGGACAGATTCGTTTTCAACCAACTTTCCTCCGCTCTGAGCTGACAACCGCATTCCTGTTTTTTTTTTTTTGTTCCATCAGTAAAGGACTTTGAAAACTAACTACCGGGTACTAACTCGTGACTCACTTTTCTCCTTCTGAACTTCAAGCAGAACACATCTCATTTCAGATTGATAGACCGACAGAGCATGCCTGCACAGAATTGATGAACCCATTATTACGATGAATAAAATAAAAAAAAATAAAAAAAGAATCAACACAATGATGAGAAAGAGTCATTTCCTTTGAATGCATCGATAAATAGTACGGTAAATTCCGGACTATAAGCCGCTACTTTTTTTCCCAAACTTTCAACCCTGCGGCTTATACAGTGATGCGGCCAATTTGTGTATTTTTTTCTAACGGCCGCCAGGGGGCGCTCAAGTAGAAAAGGTAAGATTAAGACTGCCGCGTCACAGGCACCGTTTGGGAAGAAAGTTATATTATTATTAGTATTATTGTTAAGTTATATTATTAAAACTTTGAAAACTCTCTCTGTGTGTACCGTCTTTCTTTGTAAATATGTTTTAATGTGGGCACGTGCGGCTTATATACGGGTGCGGCTTGTGAATGTACAAAATTGGTTTTCCTCTAAAAATGTAGTGGGTGCGGCTTATAATCGGGTGCGCTCTATAGTGCGGAAATTACGGTATTTGCTAAGACATGTAAATCCTTACCCAGGATGGTGTTTGTGATGAGATGAGGAATAATATGAGGATGTTGTTGTGGTTAAAAACGCCCTGCCGAATATATAAAGCGCTTAAGAATTGCTTCTACAAATTATTACCAACATAAAAGTTTCAAACAATGACTGACCTTCGTATGACTGATTCAACAGCGAAGCAGAGTGGACGATGTTTACCCTCATCGCCAGGCCCGGGTATCCACCTTATGACAAACTCATCGTGCGTGGTTCTATGCTTGTTGGCATTCGCCGGCCCACTCATAATGATGTCATGGATCCTGGATCATTAAAAAAAAAACAACACTAAAAAGGTTTCTCCATTTATTAGTATATGCTGAATTCAGAAACTCTATTGCAGTTCATTTGTTTGGTGCTTATAAATACAATTACAGTATGTAACTATATTAGATCCACAGATCTGAATCTGTTCCTCGCATTTCTTTGTTCCCTTTCTGTCTCAATTTTTGGACTTTGTTCATAGTACCGTAAATTCCGGACTATAAGCCGCTACTTTTTCCCCCAAACTTTCAACCCTGCGGCTTATTCAGTGATGCAGCCAATTTATGTAATTTTTCTAACGGCCGCCAGGGGGCGCGCGAGTAGAAAAGGTAAGATTAAGACTGCCGTGTCACAGGCACCGTTTGGGAATTGTTAAGTTATATTATTAAAACTTTGAAAACTCTCTCTTTCTTTGTAAATACGTTGACATGTTTTAATGTGGGCACATGCGGCTTATATACGGGTGCGGCTTGTGTATGTACAAAATTGGTTTTCGTCTAAAAATGGAGTGGGTGCGGCTTATAATCAGGTGCGCTCTATAGTGCGGAAATTACGGTATTCGTTCTTTTTCTGCCTCACTATCTTCCTTTTCCCATTTCTTTTTCTTTTTAGAATACCTTGCATTTCTGTTTTGCCTCGCCTGCTTCCCTACACTTGCTTTTTTTTGTTGTTGCTTTTTTCCACCACGACATAACCCGAGCGTTACAGTTGCTTTTCACTTACTCTGCACGCACAGCTTGCGCTTTGACTCTGATCTCCACTTCTTTATTGACCTCTACAGAAATATGTTGTCCATTCTGGGGCGTTGGATATACGAGCTTCGGTATGTAAAGTCCCTCTTGACAGGAAGGAACAGGAGGGTCCACTGAAAACCAATAAGAGATTCATTTAAATGTTCTAAGGCTAAGTATCTGATATTCTGGTCAATGTGCTGTGGTCCTACAGACTAAGCATATTATATTGTTCACTGCCATAGCTACAATACAATCAAAAGATCAAAAACACGTATTTCTATGTAGTCACATGATTCATATACCATGGTCATATCTTTTTTGGAGCACAATAAGAGCATGCTTACCCAGTAATGAGAACTGCAAGGGTAGCTTGCTGAGAGATGGAGTTTGGGTATTCGGGTGTCTCCTAGTGGGTGTCCAAGGTGTTATGGTAGGATGCCAAGCCCGCAGGGTTGTTGTTGCTGCAGTACTGTGAGTGGACAACCACCACCAAGGATTGGTTACGGTTTGTCTTTGCACTGGAGTGCGATATCGTGTTGCTGTACGTCCTAGTCCTGTAGTCTGCTGAGTCCACCACCACCACCACGGGGTTGCTGTTGTAGTTTCCCACGGTGCCCGGGTGGGTGGTGCTGATGTCGTCCGTGAGTCCGTAGAAGGCATCCCTTCGCTAGGCGTCATATGACGTTTCCACCATGGCACAGTGGATGGTGCCGGTGTAGTCAAAGTGTTTGTAGCAGGTTGGATGGATGGATAGACTGACTGCCTCTTTTTCCTGGCCATCAGCGGAGACCTGGAGCAATGGGAGCCATCACTGTAGGATAGTGTGATGGGCTGTCGTGGAAAGTCCTCCACTACCAATTCAAATCCAAAAACTCTGGGATCAGATGAGGCGTATTTGTAGTGCAAAGTGCAAGAGTCCTGGCGAATTTTGAAAACAAGTGATTAATGAAAGTCAACAAGGACATTTTTATTCCATGCCGCCGTCAGACTTTCAACATACCTGATTCAGATAAAAGCCGACAGGTTGATGGCACCTGTCACATTCTTTATTCGAAACTTTTCCATATCTGCATCGTACTCGGTCACCGTCTGCATCAAAGGCCACGATCTTGTATGCCCGCGGGCAGTTTTGAGGAACTCTTGAGAAAACAAAAACGAGACATTTTCCTTTCATGCCTTGTTGTCATGATTCAGTTCTGTTGAGTCGCCAGCAGGTGTCAGTGGTCTTCCAGTCTTTCCTGCTGCGCACCTCTCCTCGTTTGAACCCAGACATCCCGGACTACAACTGACTGTCAAGTCAAGTCAAGTCAAGTGAACTGTATTTATAGAGCACTTTCAAACAGCCATCGCCGCATACAAAGTGCTGTACATGGAGCAATTTAACATATACAATAAACAGTAAAACAAATCGGTAATAAAGACGGTAGAAAGCAACAAACAGTAAAACCAAGAACAAATTTAAGTCATGCTGAGTCGAAAGCCAGAGAATACAAGTGAGTTTTGAGGAGGGTTTTGAAGATGGGCAGTGAGGAGGCTTGACGAATGTTCGGTGGGAGGTCATTCCAGAGAGAGGGACCAGCAACAGAAAAGGCTCGATCCCCTCTCAGCCTCAGTTTAGTTCTTGGTACTTCTAATAATGTCTGGTCCGCAGACCTGAGGCGCCGGGCAGGTGCGTAGGGGCGGATGAGCTCAGAGAGGTAAGGTGGCGTGAGATTATTTAGAGATTTGAAAACAAATCAGAGGATCTTGAAAATAACTCTAAAATGTATGGGGAGCCAGTGAAGGGAGTAGGAGTTATGTGC
The DNA here is from genome assembly GCA_026261675.1 of Hippocampus mohnikei. Taxonomy (NCBI): domain Eukaryota; kingdom Metazoa; phylum Chordata; class Actinopteri; order Syngnathiformes; family Syngnathidae; genus Hippocampus; species Hippocampus mohnikei. The sequence continues at coordinate 1,376,166 of JAKGUB010000340.1, forward strand.
TCCCTCTTACGAGTACCAGTCAAGAGGCGAGCAGCGGCATTCTGGACCAGCTGAAGCCGCTTAATGGAGGACTGGCTGACTCCAAAGTAAAGGGCGTTGCAGTAATCGAGCCGGGATGTGACAAAGGCGTGAATTACTGTCTCAAAGTGTTCATGAGAGAGGAGAGGTTTTATTTTGGCCAGCTGTCTAAGGTGAAAGAAGCTGGATTTAACAACGGCACCAATTTGCCGATCAAATTTGAAATCACTGTCCAGTTTAAGGCCCAAGTTTGAGACTGTTGACTTAAGATAAGGAGACAGGGGGCCCAAGTCTACAGGATGGGATGTACAAGGGCCACTGGGACCAAATAGTATCACCTCTGTCTTCTTTTCATTGAATTTCAAGACATTTTGTGCCATCCAGGTTTTTATTTCTTCCAGGCAGGACAGGAGTGGCTTTAATGAGAAGGCGTCTTTTTTGCTCAGTGGGACATAGATCTGGCAGTCATCTGCATAGCAGTGGAAGGGAATGCCATGTTTCCTTAAGATGGAACCCAATGGGAGCAGATACAGCGAGAACAGCAGAGGCCCCAGAATTGAGCCCTGTGGAACACCACATGACAGGGGAGCAGTGCGTGACTCAGAGCAGCCAAGGCTGACACAAAAGGTTCTGTCAGCTAAATAGGACCTAAACCACTCAAGAGACTGTCGGATAACTGGTCTTACTCATGCCGTTTGTTCAAGTGCAGTTTTCTAGATGTTCTCGATATTGCTCCGTATTCTCGTTCTGCGTTTTCCGGAAGTAGTTTGCGTGTGTTTCTTATTACTCTCGGTTTTTGTTTCACTCTGTTCTGTTCTCACTAAACAAACAGAGTGGACGGTTAAAGCTTTGCTTACTTGACTTTAATAAGACATGACTGTGGAAGCAGACATACGGAACTCGGTCTCATAACATCAGGGAGAACACACGTCACTTCCGGTTCCCGCACCCAAAGCTGTCCCCCTAGCAACAACTCTAACTAACAATACTATTGTTACAGTTTTGATATTTTCGCAATAGGGTCATCTTGTCCTTTGTTGGCAACCTATTTTCGTTTGGATTTTTTCCCTTGCCTTCTGCAAGCGCTTTTAGTTTACTGTAAATACATATTTTTGTATACCTTTACCTGAGTTGATGATTGTAGAGTCCGATTCTCTTCCGGAACCGTTAACACTTACATTTGTTCATATTTAACATGACTGTATTGCAGAATGGATTACCTTCATTTCATAAGCAAATCATATTCTTGGTAACAAACAGTAGAATGTACATTGTATTTTGCCATGTAAGGTTGAAGCAGAAAATAATTCATCATATTACATTGCACATGACAGGAAATGTCAACTATAGTGCAATTGTATTCATGTAACTTTTCATTGGTAAACAAGAGCACAATCATCACACTTATTTTGCACCCTATCGACAGTTCCTTCCTCAAAAACAGAAACTGAAATGTTTTTTTCCTTAGATATTTACCGAACAAAAGGCAGCATGCCAGTAGCTGGTGATTTGTTTGGCTCTCTTGTGTCAGATCTTGTACCCAAATCCACAGTGGTCAGTTGTAGCCACCGATGGATGAAGTTCCTTGTTGGAATCCAGCAACAGCCATTTAAGCTGGGAGGTTTGGACAGAGAACTCATTAAATACTGACACGCAACTGAATATGTAAGGCATAAAACAATATGACCGAGTACTGAAATTTCTTCATTGGAGACAAAGTTTCCCGATTTTAAATGACCACAATCAAGAAAAAAAATCTTACCTCAAAGAGAAAGGTTTGTTGGATGGAACACGTCTTGTGATCACTCTCTCTACTTCACACCATTGCCAGGTATTTGTCGGTGAATTGGTGCTGTTGTCAAGTACAACTCTATGCCGACCGACCTCATATCCGCAGTTGCCATTGGAACAACGAATGTGTTTAGAGGCTTGACATCCATCGAAGGTGTCCTTGAAGCTAATGTTGACCTGTGAAAAAGGATCATATTTGTGTGACACAATTTGTTTTATGACAGAGTTTACGAGTACAAGCTGACCCCTGCATACTTGCCGTACGTCAGCCACGGTTTTTCATTGCTGCTCTATTTTTTTAATATGTTCCCGCAATTAAAAAATATATATATATTTAAAAATGTTTTTGTGTGTAGGGTGGTGTTTTTCTCTCTCGTTGTTTTCCCTCAGTTTATCCTCACAAAGGTCGTGTTGGAGCCTATCTCAGACAAACATTCACACTCACAGTCCCACCAAGGGACAATATGGAGCAGGGGGGCCCAATATATCGATCGTGATCAACCGAGAGCTTGCGGACTGGCCCCAAGTGGATCGCAAGGGGTGCAAAGGGGGGAAAAAAACCCCGACCCAAACTATTTGTGTGTCTGTGTGTGTGTTATTAATATGATATATTTTTGTGTTAGTGCACCCTTATTATCCTATCAGTCTCACTTTCACAAGAAGTATTTAAAAAAATAAAATAAAATAAAAAAAGCAGGTCCCTTTCAACCTGGCTCGTGACCGGCATCACCGGAAGTTGTTAGAGGTCAGCATGCTGCAATTGCAGCTTGCGATCAGCCCTATATCTTTTATTGTTATTATGATCCTCATTCAGTGTTTGTTTCATGTACAATTCACTGAGGGCATTGGCAAAGAATGGGAATCGGGAGTGTAGACGTGAGCTACGATAGTTAACACGCTACAAAAAAAATGCGTCCAACGCCTCGTTCATCTTAGGGGCCGTAATGGCTGTTGCTCAGTATGGCATGCGTGTGTAAGTGCGTGCGTATGCGCGCGCATGTGCGGTAACGAGTTGATCGCGGGAGGTTGGTTGATCGAAAAGTAGATCTTCGCTCAAAAGATTCGCCCCCTGATATAGAGTGTTCAATTTACCCACCATGCATGGAAGGACGGGGCCGGGGATCAAACCCACGACTTTCTGAAGGTACCAATAGTATAGAGCAGGAGTGTCAAATTTATCGTAGTTACCGTTTCCCTCGGATGGTGGTTATGACTGAACCTACAGTATATCAAGTCTAACAGTTTATTCAACTATTTGTTACTGTAACGAGAGGTTTGGTGACAAGAAAATGCTTACAATATCTCTCTTGTACATTACATATGAGTATTTGAATTTTAGCAAGCATCATAGAAGTTGACATAAAATGATGTGGCAAGCCAGATCTGACACCCGTGGTATAGAGGCTATGTCTGTGGGATTGATAAAAGACAATCCCGAAAAAAACACACACACAATACAACGATGATAAATGAGTCTGGCAAATATTTGATGCTCATATAATGATACCAGTATTTAACCACTTACTGTCAACGTTCCATCAGAGTTTATATCAGAGCTGAAGGTGCTGAGTCCTCCATAGTGGTGTGATGCAGACGCCAGTGAGAGCAGGAGCAGCTGCAGCACGAGCACTGATGTGGAAACCATGATGCTTCAAACTCAGGCCGGCTCTGAACTGCCTCCTATTTATACACGCAATTCCAGACCTCCCAGAGAACATGGGACAACACATTTACAAGTCTGTCCAGTATGTTTGGTGACAATGTACTAAAACTGGTTTCGGTGAACAAGCCATCAGGGTTATGTTTGTATAGGTTCAATCCTTTGCGGACAACTTGCAGCTACAACTAAATGCTTAAAAAAGATGTTAGAGCTGCATATTAGTGAAACTGTGTAGAGCACGTTATGGATCTTGATCTGGAACATGTCTTGAATTTCCGTATTTTTTTTTTTGCAATATACAATTTAATTGGACTTCTGTAATCAGTCATTCTTCCATTGAATTGAGTAACATCTAAGTTGAGGTCCTTAAGCTTTTTGTTTGTGATTACCTCCAAGCAGATCTGCATTTGTAGCATCGAAATGAATGCTTACAGCTCCCCCTTCCAATTTACCGTCAATTCCGGACTATAAGCCGCTACTTTTTTCCCAAACTTGCAACCCTGCGGCTTATACAGTGATGCGACCAATTTATGTCATTTTTCTAACGGCCGCCAGGGGCGCTCGAGTAGAAAAGGTCAGATTAAGACCGGTGGAATATATGCGTGGAGGAAGACTGCAACTTCTTGTCTTGTGCATCAATGAAATTAGCGGGTACATACCCTCATCATGGAAAATGCAAAAAGAAAGGCATATGACGCATTGCTATTCTGTTGCTAGCGTGTTGTTAGCATGTTGCTAGTGTTTTACTGCCGCGTCACAGGCACCGTTTGGGAAGAAAGTTAGATTATTGTTAAGTTATATGATTAAAACTTTGAAAACTCTCTCTTTCTTTGTAAATACGTTGACATGTTTTAATGTGGGCACATGCGGCTTATATACGGGTGCGGCTTGTGTGTGTACAAAATTGGTTTTCCTCTAAAAATGTCGTGGGTGCGGCTTATAATCAGGTGCGCTCTATAGTGCGGAAATGACGGTAATGTGTACCTTTATATTTGACTTCATTAGAATTGTTGTATAAATGTTTAAAACAAAGCAAATAGGAGCTCATTATCAACGTGTTGTACAGTATACCGTAGTATTAGTAGTATTAAAAATACATATTAATTATTGGTAAATGTTATTACATCATAAAAAGGCGACATTCTTGACATGTATAAATACGCAGACGACACAATGCATTCCGTTATTGGGTGTTATGACGTTCTCTTCCCATCCATACAGTACAAACAAGAAAAGAATCTGGTTTCATTTGTTTTGATAGAATAAGCATCAACTTCGTGAGGTTTAAAATTTCCCTTGTGCCATGCAGGCACACTTCAGGGTACACCTGCATGCGTTGTGTTGCAAAAGCAAATGCATGCCATGCATGGGTTTTAAATCTGCGGCATGCATTTGTTTCAGGTGCACATGAAGTGTAGCTGCATGGGGCAAGGGTAATGGAAACAAAGAAGTGAAAAGAAAAGACATGTTCTGCTCAGCTGGCTAAAATGATAACATGAATAGGGTAGGGCTTGGGAGAAATGCAGAGCTGATGAAACCAAAATATTTGACCATCGTTTCAATTATTGTATTCAATCCAATATATCTTGAAGGAAATGATAAAAATAACGTCCACTGTTAAATCACAAAGCAACTGTGACGAATGACGGTTTTGGGAAAGCTGAGTTCAATTTCACAGGCAACACGCTAGCACCGCAATTGTTGAATCAAGAAATGACATCAGTTAGAATCTGTCAGACAAAGTGAAGTAGACTTCAAGATTTCAAGTTATCAAGTTATCATGCCACAATCCAAAGAAATTGAAGAAGAACTGAGACAAAAAGTGATTGAAATCTCTCATTATGGAAACGTTTCCAAAGCCATTTCCAAGACTCTGGAGCTTCAGCAAACCACTGTCAGCGCCATTGTCCACAAATGGAGAAAGATGGCAACAGTGGCAAACATTCCCAGAGGTGCTCACCCAGCTAAAATGACTCAAAGAGTGCGACGACGACTCATCCAGGAGCTTGCAAAAGAACTCCTGACTTCGCCCGAGTTCAGGTCAGTGTTCACGACTCTATCATCGACTGCCATCCATGGGAGAGTTCTCGGGCGAAAACCACTGCAGTCCAAAAAGAACACAAAGGCTCATCTCACATTTGCCAAAAGACATTTGATGATCCTCAAGACTCCTGGAAACACATTTTGTGGACTGATGAGTCAAAATGTTAACTTTTTGGAAGATGTACGGCCAGTTACGTCTGGGGTAAAAATGGCACGGCATTTGATAAAAAAAAATAACATTATGCCAAGCCCGGTGGTGGCAAAGTGATGATCTGTGGCTGCTTTGCTAACTCCGGACTCGGACAACTTGCTGTGATCGAAGGCACAATGAATTCTGCTGTGTACCAGAAAATCCTGAAGGAGAACGTCCGACAATCAGTTTGCACCCTCAAACTCGAGCACTCTTCGATCATGCAGCAGGACAAAATGATCCGAAACACAGCAGCAAGTGAACCTCTGTGCGACAATGCGCAAAGTCATCAAGCAGCGTTTAAGTGACGGACCTGAAAATGAGTAAATCGCTTGCCGAGTTCAAAAAACAAATTCAAAAAAATAGTACAAACAACCTACATCAATCAGAGTTAAGGTGATACATTCTAAACATTAATTCAATATAATAATAAAACAGAATTAAGTTGATAAATAGAGAAAGGTACTGCAATATCCATTATGAATACAAGAGAAAATTGACACAAGAGTGCCAGGGTGTGTATGTATAAAATCCCGATACAAACCAAAAGTTGCACCGTCAATTCCGGACTATAAGCCGCTACTTTTTTCCCAAACTTTCAACTCTGCGGCTTATGCAGTGATGCGGCCAATATGTGTAATTTTTCTAACGGCCGCCAGGGGCGCTATACTGTGTTGCTATTCTGTTGCTAGCGTGTTGTTAGCATGTTGCTACCGTTTTACTGCCGCCTCACAGGCACCGTTTGGGAAGAAAGTTATATTATTATTATTATTGTTAAGTTATATTATTCAAACTTTGAAAACTCTCTCTGTCTCTTTGTAAATATGTTGACATGTTTTAATGTGGGCACGTGCGGCTTATATACAGGTGCGGCTTGTGTATGTACAAAATTGGTTTTCCTCTAAAAATGTAGTGGGCGCGGCTTATAATCAGGTGCGCTCTATAGTGCGGAAATTACGGTAAATATATCACGGTTAAGGGTAAAAGCATGAGCCGTTATGGAGACTTCTTCCTTTCTTTCTTTTCTGATTGATATAAAAATGATCTATTTATATAAAAACACATAACACGGGGTAGGACCAGATACGTTTTTTTACTTCATCCTACTCCCTTGAAAATAATAACTGTGTTGAATGATGACTGGTTTCTCTTTCCATTTGACTATTTGACTTACCTTACTTTCTGTCCATTTATTACCGTATATGTTTTTATGTTCAATAAACCAACGAAACGAAAAAAAAAACCGAAACGAAAATACTAGTTCGGCCATTTCTTTCAACTGAAAATGATCTTTCATTAGATACAAGTGTACTGAGAGGTGATTTTCCACAAGGAAGTAAAATGTTCTCTTAAAAAAAACAAAAAGCTGCGCTAAAACAGCATCACAAGCATCATCATCTGTCATGCTTTTGTTCGCCAGGTCACGACGGTCTATCTGGATTCATTCGGGCAAGGCCATTTTATGGCGTGATGCATTTGAAATATTTAAGTTTCTTTTTCTGTCATCAAAGCAGACTATCCACCCATGCATCACAGCTAACGCTAAAATGACTCAAAGAGTGCGACGACGACTCATCCAGGATCTTGCAAAAGAACTCCTGACTTCGCCCGAGTTCAGGTCAGTGTTCACGACTCTATCATCGACTGCCATCCATGGGAGAGTTCTCGGGCGAAAACCACTGCAGTCCAAAAAGAACACAAAGGCTCATCTCACATTTGCCAAAAGACATTTGATGATCCTCAAGACTCCTGGAAACACATTTTGTGGACTGATGAGTCAAAATGTTAACTTTTTGGAAGATGTACGGCCAGTTACGTCTGGGGTAAAAATGGCACGGCATTTGATAAAAAAAAATAACATTATGCCAAGCCCGGTGGTGGCAAAGTGATGATCTGTGGCTGCTTTGCTAACTCCGGACTTGGACAACTTGCTGTGATCGAAGGCACAATGAATTCTGCTGTGTACCAGAAAATCCTGAAGGAGAACGTCCGACAATCAGTTTGCACCCTCAAACTCAAGCACTCTTCGATCATGCAGCAGGACAAAATGATCCGAAACACAGCAGCAAGTGAACCTCTGTGCGACAATGCGCAAAGTCATCAAGCAGCGTTTAACTGACGGACCTGAAAATGAGTAAATCGCTTGCCGAGTTCAAAAAACAAATTCAAAAAAATAGTACAAACAACCTACATCAATCAGAGTTAAGGTGATACATTCTAAACATTAATTCAATATAATAATAAAACAGAATTAAGTTGATAAATAGAGAAAGGTATGTAAATATCCATTATGAATACAAGAGAAAATTGACACAAGAGTGCCAGGGTGTGTATGTATAAAATCCCGATACAAACCAAAAGTTGCACCGTCAATTCCGGACTATAAGCCGCTACTTTTTTCCCAAACTTTCAACTCTGCGGCTTATGCAGTGATGCGGCCAATATGTGTAATTTTTCTAACGGCCGCCAGGGGCGCTATACTGTGTTGCTATTCTGTTGCTAGCGTGTTGTTAGCATGTTGCTACCGTTTTACTGCCGCCTCACAGGCACCGTTTGGGAAGAAAGTTATATTATTATTATTATTGTTAAGTTATATTATTAAAACTTTGAAAACTCTCTCTGTCTCTTTGTAAATATGTTGACATGTTTTAATGTGGGCACGTGCGGCTTATATACGGGTGCGGCTTGTGTGTGTACAACATTGGTTTTCCTCTAAAAATGTAGTGGGCGCGGCTTATAATCAGGTGCGCTCTATAGTGCGGAAATTACGGTAAATATATCACGGTTAAGGGTAAAAGCATGAGCCGTGATGGAGACTTCTTCCTTTCTTTCTTTTCTGATTGATATAAAAATGATCTATTTATATAAAAACACATAACACGGGGTAGGACCAGATACGTTTTTTTACTTCATCCTACTCCCTTGAAAATAATAACTGTGTTGAATGATGACTGATTTCTCTTTCCATTTGACTATTTGACTTACCTTACTTTCTGTCCATTTATTACCGTATATGTTTTTATGTTCAATAAACCAACGAAACGAAAAAAAAAACCGAAACGAAAATACTAGTTCGGCCATTTCTTTCAACCGAAAATGATCTTTCATTAGATACAAGTGTACCGAGAGGTGATTTTCCACAAGGAAGTAAAATGTTCTCTTAAAAAAAAACAAAAAGCTGCGCTAAAACAGCATCACAAGCATCATCATCTGTCATGCTTTTGTTCGCGAGGTCACGACGGTCTATCTGGATTCATTCGGGCAAGGCCATTTTTATGGCGTGATGCATTTGAAATATTTAAGTTTCTTTTTCTGTCATCAAAGCAGACTATTCACCCATGCATCACAGCTAACGTTTGAATGCCGGTTCGAAAAGGAGCAACGCATTCCATTGAACTTCAGCAAGAGTTCAAGTCAAGTCATTGCTTCATGTTTTGAGTTTGTTAATGACCTTTGCATGATTTAGTGGATATAACTTGTCCATGCAAGCTGAATATCACTGAAATACACCGATGATGTAGAGGCCCAACTGCATCTGTCCCAAAACACAGATAAACAAATACAATACAGCTGTAAATGTAAAGGACAGCAAAACATTCAAATATGATGAAAGGACATATGGTGGTATTGTAAAGAAGCAAAATAATTGCCAATGGCAGGCATTGGAGTAATATTCAAGTCACCCTCATTCAAAACAAGAGAGAGGGGCCGACTGCGCCGGATGTGACATTTAATGTTTGTATTAGTTATGTTTAGCTCTGGATAGGAAGGCATGCACACTTTAAAAAATGTGGTACTGAAAAAAGATGGGGGTTTTTTGGACTGTGAAATGATATGAACTGTGTTATCTGTTCTTTAGAGGGGAGATCATTTGTGTTTGTCCACGTGCTTTGTATGCACCCCACACACTAGAACGTATCGAGTAAGTGTGTCTGCATCTCAAAACATGGGGTTTGTAATGATGATTTGTTCTGCACTTTAAGTATTGTGGCTTGGATATAATGTCATTTTATTTCTGTTACCCCCATTAAGCAAGCCACTGCTGTTGTCTATTATGGTGTAATTGTCTTTAATCTGTTAGATACCCTTCTTTGATCTCCTAGATCCCTTTTCAAACTCTTTTAAAATTCAGTTAACATCTCAGTCTTTTCTCTTAATGCTGTACAATTTTTCATTGTCCAGTCGGGAATAAAACCCACATAAAAATTATTTTGTGTTCAGTCCAGTCTTTCCAAAGACCCGGCTACATATGGACAGTAATCATCTAAATTACAACACTTGAAATGTATCAGGCTACACATGTTTCACTAGTATTACTGAAACAAATAATCTTTTTCATGAGATTCAAACTTTTTGGCGAGCACTTGTAATGTCAACGTACGGCGGTCGACAGATCAAAGGGATTGCGCAAGAGCGCACCACACGCCCATTTTGTGACGTCATCGCGTCTGACAACGGGATTCAGGGAGAACAGGAAGATCCCGACAGCGTTGAGCGTTCCTGGTCCATCTCGATTAGGACGAGAACACGCTCACTTGATTTTTTTTCCCTGAAGATCCGACTGAGTGGATTCTGGACGCAGCTTCATTTGTCGTGGACGGTGAGCGTGGGAATATTAATTCCATTCGAAAATGTCTTGGCCTCTCCCGAGTTTGCGCCGACTCCGTAATCGCAGTTGTTAGCATAAGCAGCTAGCTCTGTGGAATAAAAAAAAAAGGAGCAGGAAATGCCGCAGACAGACAGTCACACACAATTCCGCAACCCCAGCACAACGCCGTTGGCACCTGAAATGAAATGAAACATATACCGACATAATTCACAAAAAAAAGCTTTTTCCACAGCTTCCTGGCAGACGGCACGTCAAATTGGAATGTCATTGGTCAAAGGGCGAAACACGTTCCATTTGTGCCGTTTCCGTTTCAAACCAATGCTGTGTTATATGTGCCGGGATTTAGCTCCCTGAATATAAACTACCTGGCTGACTTGACAAACTGCACGCTTCAGCCTCTTAACGTGAGTCATCAACTTCATCAACGAAAAAAAGGATTATTGGGGATTAGCCAAGTCGAGCGTCTACCCTCTGTCGGACACTCTTTATTAACCTTTCCAAAATCATTCCCAATCGACTGCTGTCATAATCGGAGAAATGTCAGATATTCAGGGTTCGTGCACGAAGTCGTGGAAGGGTGTGGTTGCGTCGTCGGAGTTCGGCAACACGCACGCGATTGCTTCCTGGTCTGTGTGAACTTGTTTGTGACTACACTTTTTTTTTTTTTGGGAAGATCTAGGAAATTTCCACTTTTGGACACTTTCCCAATTTTTCCTTGTAATTCACAGATCTAAAATGACAACAGTAGAAACGAGAGTTGACCACTGATCAGGCAGTGCCAAAGCTAAACACTATTGTTTGACATTTAAACATTTGATCTCTATTTTGTGTCAAGGTGTAGAGATTCAGTGTGATTCAAATAAGCAGTATATGGAGCTAAACGGACATACCCGTCCGTATATGATTATATGAAATTGTCATCATTTTTTTTTTCCATTGAATGTGTTTTTGTACTTCAAGAGTGTTTGACAAGGGCTCACGAAAGATGTGGAAGGCAGCAGCAGGACAGTCTGTTAAAGTGACTGTAGATGATGGAGGTGACGACTGGGAGACTGACCCCGACTTTGAGGTAGCTTTGCACACCATCTTCAGCCACGTCTCCTTTTATGCGACACAAAGTCATTGTCCTGCTCACCATCTTTCCGTGCATTTTCCCCTTACGTTTCCAGAACGATTTATCCGAGAAGGAGCAGCGCTGGGGTGCCAAGACAGTGGCTGGCTCAGGACATCAGGGGCACATAAAGTGAGAATGTCGTTTTCTCTGTCTGCTCGCAGGACCGACCACAAACGTGTCATTGAATTATTTGTCCCCGTTGGAATAGTATCCACCAGCTGCGTGAAACCGTGTCAACGGAGCACACAAGCTTGAAACAGCAGGAGATGGATACCATGCCCAAGGCATCGCATGGATATGGAGGGAAATTTGGGGTTCAGCAGGACCGCATGGACAAGGTGCAGGAAAGCAAAATCTGCTGTTGATTTTATTCAGGCTGCGGATAATGATTCTTTTAATCATCAATTAATCTGTCGATTAAGTTGCCGATGAATCGGTTTAAAAACATGTTTTCACTTCCATTCCGTTTATTAAAAAAAAAAACAGGACATTCTTTCAAATTGACAGTGCCAAAAAAAATGCAGAAATTAATCATGAATCAGTGACTGGTTTGTTCCGTAACATATCTTCCTGACTACCAGGGAAAAAAAAATGTCGTCCAATCACATTTATTTTGAAATTCCCCAATCTATGTGAAGTAATTGGACTACCCCAAAAGAAAATTTTTAAATTCCACTAAATTTTTTAAACACTTGAATACTAGGCTCAAATACACCGAAAACAACTTCATCAGAGTCTTATGAATAAAATGCCAACAGCGTTTCAAGACAAAATGTGTTTGATAAAAAGTATTACTTTTCCTCTTCCCATAAGAAGAGCTTGCACTGAGGGAAGCCATTTTCTTACTAAGCACTGAATGTCCTCTTATGAGTAACAAAAGGAGTTCATGCGATTGGATGCACTGGTTGGGAGATATTTAAATGTCCTCTATAGAGGACAAATTTGAACTACTGGTAGTCAGGAGGCTCTCAGAAAATAGGCAAATTGTTGACTGTTGTTTTGCCCGGTCAAAGCAAATGTTTGACGATTTGTTTGAGACAACGCAAGGATAATCCGTCATCTTTCATGGAGGACTACAGAAGTCAGATCATATTTCCTGTTGAGGATTTGTACACATTTAAATTAAAAAAAAAGATATCTCACTGATTCATCGATTATCAAAAAGAATCATTGATTTATTTTGCCCTCCCAGTGTTTATTGACTCATTATGTTTGAACCACTTTAAAACAGTTTTGGAGATGTCGTACTTGTCTTTCATTGGCAACACATCGGGAACTCAATTGTGTTGTTTCACACTATGATCTTGTGTTGATCTGTCCTGGCAAGCAGCTCGGTCCATTCAGTCTTTTCCTCTTTGGTCTTTGCAGCTAGCGTAGCATGAATTTGATGAGTGAGCGACGCTTCATTGTGTGTGCGCGCATGAATCTCTGATGAGTCAGATGTCACCGCTAGCTCAGTTTCCAGTGATACTGCTCATTTTTACTGCCCTCTCTCTCTCTCTTTGATCACCCTATTTTAATCACCGCCAATAACAGAATGCATTCTGATGGATGACTCCGTCCGTCTTTTTGTGCCCTGACAATATTGTGCTCTGTTTTGTACAGTCTGCTGTGGGGCATGAATACCAGAGCAAGTTATCCAAGCACTGCTCCCAGACCGATAACGCCAAGGGATTTGGAGGGAAGTATGGAGTTCAGTCTGACCGCGTTGACCAGGTATGTCCGATTTTTCACCACTTATTGAAAACTTCGAATGTCTGGATTAATTTTAGTAGGAGGAGGAGGAGCAGTGAAAGTAGTAGTTGTTTGTTTGTTGAAATGACACCCAGCAGTATTGAGGTCATTTCCTTGAAAGGAAGCTGAGCAGCGAATTTTGCATCAAACAAATCAGCCAGGGCCCATCGCTTCAAGCAGAAGCAGGGCCAATCATTTTTTTGCTTGCAAAACCATGTTGGATGTGCCCTGGCTTTGATCACTGTTGCGTTGGTGGAATAAGAATGAAGCAGTTGAATCCATCCGTTTTCAACCATCCCATTTTCGTGATATTCCGCCCCCCCCTGCTCTTGACCAAAATTGACATAAAACGGCCCTCGGGCCCCGATTGCAAACGTCTCACCTGTTTTCTGGCTTTGATCTCGTGATGGTCGCAATGCAAGCCCCAAGGGCACTTTTGATGTCAACTCAAATCAATAGGGCTAAAATGACTGCCCCCTGACATGGAGAAAAATGTATGGATTACGGTCATTTATTTTCTTATTCCACAAATGCAATATTAATCAGAATACTGTTTTAGACTGGGGCTCGGGGGCACCTCAAATATTTTATTGTCAAGAACATTTATGCCTCGAGTCCCTCCTTTTGCTTTGTGTTTTTTTAAATTTTGTATTTACTTGTGTAGTTCCGGTTATTTATTTTAAATACATTTCTATAGTGCTGTTAAATATAAGACACTTAGGTTTACATCAGGGGTCTCCAACTCAATTTAGCTGGGGGCCACTGGAGGCAGAGTCTGGGTGAGGCTGGGCCGCATCCGGGTTTCCACAAGAAAAGCGCTGATAAATCATTCCAATGTTCTCAAATATCTTTATTTTTAACACAAAATAATGAATTAATAAAATATTTTTAAAAAGAAGCCACCCCGTCCTTCCCCATGAAGTCTTTTACTTCTGCTCTCAACTCCAAAAATCTCTTCAATACGTTTCCCCTCCTGAGCCAACGTACCTCTGTGAAGTAGAGCACATCCCCAATATTCAGATTTTATTTCCTCTAAAAAATGGGCGGGGCGGAATAGGGTCAATACCTCACCGTGATTGGTTCGTTCAGCTCCGCACACAAGAGTCATTCATATCAATCTTGCGGGCCGCCCTAATATTAATCTTTCATATTAAGATGGGGGCCGCAAATTATCATCCTGAGGGCGCGTTGGCCCGCGGTCCGCACGTTTGAGACCACTGGTTTACATAATGTAATCGCAAAAAATGCAGATTATTTTTCCCCCCCCATTGCTTTTTTCCTCCAATTTTCTTGAAAGGTTTCAAGATCCACTCAAAGCCATTTGTACAACTACTCACCCAAGTTTTGTTTCTTCCCCTCCGTGAAACACACTCTTTGCTTATATGCGCATGTCCGTCCGCACCGCTTCTTCCTTTTCTATTTTTTTCCACCATCAAAGTTCAGGAGCCTTTGTGTCGAGATGGTGCGTTCGACATCACTTTCGTTTTGCAAGTCCGTTGTAAACTTAAGCTTTCCAGGCACCTTTGTTGGCTCTGCAAATTGTATTTGCTGTAATACTGACTACCGCCACACATGGGAGGTATCGCAATGTTAGCTGGTCGCTATCGAATAACTGCCATTCAGATATTTAATCGTTCTACACGGTGCACGCATCATCGAAACATCACACCGCTCACCCGCCATGCCCTTTTCCCATTTCCACATGCGTCGCAGCGACTTTGACCCTCCCTCTCTGAAGGCGCAATGCAGAACCGCTCTCACCCCTCAGTCCGTCTACTGTGTTACTCATTCATACTGAACTGTGAATCCACGTTCAAGGGATTTCAATATTGGTTCATGTGTCATTATTACTTGCATTTTGTTGACCTTTTAATTTTAAATATTGTTTTCCTTTTTCTGCTCTTTATTATAGTCTGCGGTGGGCTTTGAGTATGCCGGGAAAACAGAGAAACACGCCTCACAGAAAGGTGATGTTGCAACGTTGGTAACTGAGCTCGAAAGCCAAGATCACAGTTTGAAATTTGTCGTGTTA
This sequence comes from Hippocampus mohnikei, assembly GCA_026261675.1. Taxonomy (NCBI): domain Eukaryota; kingdom Metazoa; phylum Chordata; class Actinopteri; order Syngnathiformes; family Syngnathidae; genus Hippocampus; species Hippocampus mohnikei. The sequence continues at coordinate 1,391,357 of JAKGUB010000340.1, forward strand.
CCTGAAGCGTTTGGTTACTTGACCGTTCCTGCATCCCGTCTTTCATATTTATACTGATTTACACTTGAAGAGTCGTTTTTCCTCCTCAAGATTGTTGAACATTTGGCAGGAAACCAACGATTTATTTGTTCCCTAAGCCCCGACAATATCTTTTGGGAACATCAACTGTTTATGAGGGAAGAGACTGCAGCTGACAAACTCGTATGATCCCTATGACAGCTTCCTCTAATCAGCAGTTAGATGATCATTGATTACAATCTGTCCCTTTTTTAAAAAATTTTGTCCTTTGGTTCAAAGCTTGAAAATGTTATTTCAGCCATTGAAATGTAAAAAATACTTACAAATGACTTTTTTTTTTTTAATCATTTAAACATGAAAAAGCAGAAGCACAGTTTAAGAAACGAACGCCTTCCCCAATCCAATTGGGCTCTGTATGCAAAATTAAAAAAAAAACATTCATCATTAATTTAAGAACTAAATGCATGAATTCTGAATGAAGTGAATATTCCATTTTATGAATATTTAATATGTCACATTTGATATTAAAACCTCCCCGAAAATGTGTTCTAATCACTGCCGTAAATATGCCACATACTTGACATTACTCACCTTTGCCAGGAAGTTTCCATGTAGGCTTCGATATTGGAAGTGACCGCCGCTTCGATTATGTCTCACCCTGACCACGAAACATTTCCGTTTTGCTTTCGATGCAGACTACAACACCGGGTTTGGAGGGAAGTACGGTGTCCAGGCCGATCGCGTTGACCGCAGCGCAGTGGGCTTTGATTACCAAGGCAAAACCGAGAAACACGAGTCCCAGAAAGGTTGGTTTTCAGTTCGTGTCTTCAGTTCAAACATGAAACGCGCACACGAGCGCCTTCCAAATGAAGAGACCACAGGAGGGAAAATTCTTGATCAGGGCAAACAGTACCATTTTCTTTGTAATTCGACTAATGCGACGGCATGCAGGGGTAAGTGGTTGTGTACCGGTTGGATTGTAATCCATGCACGCCTGTGTTGCTTGTCATTTTAGTGTGATTATACAAGTTGAGCCGAGCGTCTGTTCGGTTTGGGGCAGTATTTGATTCCAAATGGACTTCATTCCACTGGCTCATGGTTGTTATGCCAAACCCACTACCTAGAAGTAGATCAAAGAAAACGATCAGTCCACAACTAATTGATTGATCAAATAAATCGGCGATGATTTTGACAATCAATGAATGGCCTAGAGACCTCCAAATCCTTACAAGTTCAGCCTTGCAACATTAAATATTCTCAGATTATTGTTGCCCTCCATTGATTATCTTTGTGCTGGATCATAATAAGGCATCTGCAAATATCTGTTTTTCTCTGGGGAAAACAAGTAACACCTTTGCGGCTTATAGTCCGGAATTGACGGTAATTGTGCTCTCTGGTCCCTTCCGAACGCTGCACGGCCTTTGACGGCTGCCGTCGAGGCAGTCGTCGGCGGGCGGGCCACGCAACCTCCTCCGGTGGCCTTTCACCGCGTCAAGGCACCGCATTCACTCAATTCAGCGGGCCCTCGGCACATGGTTACGTTATCTCAATTTACTATTTCAGCTGTTATTTCGGTGACAAAAGTCATTGTGACTGAAACAGGAAATCCTTTTTCCGAATGTTTACTACTCCACCCACGTGCGGACCATCGTCGTTTAACCATCCCGTTTCTTTCTCTCTTTCCTCCTCATCGGAACGCCTCCTGCGCCACCCTTTGGGCAGATTATACCAAGGGTTTTGGCGGGAAGTTTGGCGTGGAGACCGACAAAATTGACAAGAGTGCTGTGGGCTTTGAGTACCAGGGCAAAACCGAGAGGCACGAGTCTCAGAAAGGTTGGTATCGTTGGAAAGAAATGAACAAGTGGCTGACATGTGACACAAGTTCACTTCTTATTTGTCTGCATACTGAAATGCCGAGTTTCGTATCCATTGCCAGATTTTTTTAAAGGTTCCAAAAGGGGCTTCACTGGTCGTTTTGTGAGTGTAGCAATTTGCCTTGCCGTGCATTTGGCACTGCTATCAATTCATTGTTGATCCAATCCAATGCAATGTTTAGGGTTACATGTTTAATTTCTGAACAGTTTCTTAGTCATTGTCAGCTTGTCACTTTCTCTCATCTCAACCCGACAGATCTTAAATTCTGTGTACATTGTCATTCAACACATTCTGAAATAATCTTGCTGATGGTAGATCCAAATATACAGTACTTCTTGATATCGCCAGACTACTTGGAACAACACCTTTTGCGAAATGAAAGAGAAGGGAGGTGGTGAAAATGTTTTCAAAAACTGTGCCAGAGAGTATCCATCTTCTACTGTATCCAGTTTTCGATGTGCAAGAGATCTATAAATTGATTTGAACACTTACAATCTGCCCAATATGAATCAGTACACAGTCTTTGAAAAGTCTTGTTTTTTTTTTTAATATACCTTATGTATACATTTCCCACGAAGCACAGGAACACCCGTGATAGAATTTTGGTGAATTCATATTTTCTCGACCCCTAAGACCAAAATTTCGCAACACTAACATTAGATTTCTCTGTGCGCACATCATCAAGCCTCTTTTGCAGTCAATGACACGCATTTCTGGGAATATTTTGCAGTGTAGCATGCCAGAGAAGACAAAGCAAGGTTGTCTCCGTTTTACCGACTTAGCTGGGTTCATCTAACATGACAGGAAGAAAATGACGGCGGCATTTGGAGCCTAACCATTATTGACTCGTCAGCCTTCAAATGATACTTTTGTTTATTTTTTGGTCTGATTTTTCGTATCTATTCCCTCTTTTGTCCGCTGTGCTGAAAAAAGCCATTGCTCAAGTGTTGTTTTTTTTGTTCCCAGAAGCTCTGAATGAGAGAAATTGTGCTCTGTCCAGACTTGTCTGGACTCTAAAGCACAGCACAGCACCGCAGAGAAACTCTCCTGTAGCTGCTTGTCTGACATACTTGACAATGTGATACTGTCCTGCTTGCTTGGCTAACTGTTGACTGCAGATATGTCTGTTTGAAAATGCGAGACACCAAGAATTTCCCCATCATGCTTCCAGTAGCCACATTTTCTAAATTGCAGCAAGTTGCTGCAGTGACACGAGCGTGCATGCTGACTACTTTGGAAGCACATCTCTCGGCGTGATCTGCTCCCGTTGGTTGTATCCGACAAAAATACACAACAGTGTACAAAATCAATTCAGTGATTAAAGTTAATTCTCAAAATCAAATAAAATTCGGTCGTTTGAGAATTTTATTTAATTTTTTAAAATAAAACATTTATTTTTATTTATTTATTTTTTTCTTCCTCATCCAGTGAAGTGGATAACAACTCTTTGCGTCATGTGTCTCCAGACTATGTCAAAGGATTTGGCGGCAAATTCGGTGTGCAGACAGACCGACAGGATAAATCTGCTCTGGGGTGGGACCACCAGGAGAAACTACAGCTCCACGAGTCACAAAAAGGTAACATCTTGGACTTGTTCAGACATACGTGACGTTGCAAGGTGGCCGCCCGTGAAATATGAAAGTTTTACGTCCGCAGCATCTGCGTGCGCGGTGCCTTGGATGGATCAAACAAATGGAATAAACGAGATTCCCTTAAGGTTCTTGTCGCGTCATCGGTTGCGCTCACGAGTTGGACAAAAAAATGACAAAGTAGAGCAGTCAATTCCACTTTTCACAGATATTTTGTTGGGAGACACGATCATTTCCCAAAGTGCTGATAAATTGTCAAAAACATTGCCTGCTCATGGTGAATTTTGGCAGGATTGGAAAATACATTTGAACAACGGCGATACATTGTTGGCTTGTCATATTCCAGCTCCAGTACTGTTTGTGTAGCCCGAAACGTGTTTGTTTTTCTCCTCTCTGGAATAATTGTGACTCACCAAAGCTCAAGTGCCTCAAGTTTAACACTTTCCCTGAGCCGCCATTATGTTCATCCACGATAGTTTTGTTCTGAAAATAGAAAATGTCCAATTTTGTCCTCTGCAGGCTTTGAAATGCCTTCCTCTTTTTTCTGATGGGGGTTTCTCTTTGTTTGATGTGTAGTATTGCAAAGGAGAATGACTTCCTCACTGTGCGAGTCAAAACCAAAAGAGGAACAAAGAAAGGAAGTTGAGGCCGGGCAACGTCAGGCATTGATACAGGAGATACTCTCACACAAAGCAGGCTGGAGAAAAAAAATTCACTGCCTGTGTATCATTGTAGCTTTGAATGTCGCAGGTTGAAAAGAGTTGAGTCAGAAACATACAAAGTCATAAATAAGCCCTGTCAAGACCAAATGGGTGTTGGACTTTTAATCACCCGGTCCGTGTCTCCGCCACGAGAGGTCTGCCCTTGTTTATCCACGTTTGTATTGTATTGTATGATCTTTGTTTGTCCATACTGTCTGTATTTGTGTGTGTGTGTGTTATGTTGCAGACTATAAACGGGGGTTCGGAGGTCAGTATGGGGTAGAGGTGGGGAAGCAAGACCAGAGTGCCCTGGGCTATGAGTACAAGGAGAACCTGGCCAAGCACGAGTCACAGAAAGGCACAAATCATTTTCTCAACACCTCCACTTCCCGAATTTTAGAACGCCTGGTCTTTCTTTGTCTTGCCATCCCTTGACCAAAAAAATGTAGTATCATCAGCTTCATAGCCAACGATTGATTGATTTTTTCCATTTTTATTTGTTGTAGTTGATTATATCGCTTCTTTTTCAGTTCATGGCCATGTTCTACTTTGCTGAAACACTGGCTCTCCTCTTTCAGTTAACCCCCACCACCGCTGGGCTGTCTCATGCACTGAACTTTGCACTTGATTTTTTTTTTTTTGAAAGAGGTTTCTAATGCTGCTGTACTCCATCGTCCTCCAATGTCAGCTCGACTGAGGCCAGGATGTTGTGTGTGTCCCCCCTCCCAAAAAAAAAAGGCTAAACTCGGTATTTTGATTGATATTGCTCGTGGGATAAGAATGGAAAAGATGAGTGTATCTCTTTCATTCGTTTGAGGAGGCTGCCATTTTGGCTTTTCCATCAAAGTGCCTTTGGGTTTGACTCGCGAACGTGGTCACAGCTCACCTGTTTTCTGCGTTTGGTCTTGCGACGTTCACATTGCTAGTAGCCCAAGGGCAGGTTTGACCATTTCAAAATGTGGTTATTTTTCTTTCAACAGCAGAGGGCAGTATCGAGCCAAAGTGGCATGCTCCTGCGATATATTTTTTAATATCGGTTTTGAAAATTGCATTTGACTACTTTGCAATGTCGATTTGGATTGGATGAATTTTTTTCAGGTCCAATCACAAGGCCCCTTATAGGAGTTTGTACACAAGATGGCTGTGCTACATTCCATAAATGACAAACGTCCCATTAGAATCACATTTTTTTTTTCTGGCAATATAACGTATCGGTTAGCATTCAGCACGCTCAGGACGTGCATTTTTGAATCTCCATCGTTAATATCTGTGTGGCGTTTTCTTTGGGTACTTGGACCGTCTTTCCAAAAAACATCCGTGAATTGAAGAGACTGAACTGCATGTAGGTGTGAGTGTGAATGTTTCTTTTCTTTTTTGTGCCACCCTGCACTTGACTGGCGACAACTCCAAGGCGCACCCTGCCTCTCACCCCAAGTCAGCCGGTTAAGGCTCCAGCTCACCTGCGACCCTAGCGGTGACAAGCGGTTAGAAGTAGAGGATGGATGGATACGTTGTTGCGCCTCAACGATCAGCTCCCCCCTGCGGTTTTCTCGCACAGCTATGATGCTTATTTCTTTTGTTTGTTGTTATTTTGGGCCGGTGCGTTTTGTTGCATGATAGTCGCCGAGTGGTACTGTATGATCATTGCATTTTTATCGATGTCTTCCGATGAGACCAAGCAGAGGCATGGCTGATCTTTAGTTTGCGGCAAAAGCGGAAATGGCCGCTCGACCGACCAAGCGCCCGGCTTTTAAGATTGCCCGCCCGTCTGCTGTGCATTTTTCTGTTTCTCCCTCCCTGATTACAGGTCTGCATGAGTCCCATCAGCCTATTCTTCTGAATCTTCCAGTTTTAGCGTTGTGTGAACTCATTCAACCACAGTCTGTTTCATCGGAGCTCTTTACGAGGTCTCATACAAAGACTTTTTGTAGGTTACCGCTAATGAATTTGAATATAGTCACTAAATTAGTGCGGAAATGAAATAGCAGCTGCACACGATGAGAAGAATGTTATAGAGAAAACGGATGGACGGTTGTTTGGAAAGTGACTGTGGTTGAAAGAACTCGGGTAAAGTCAAAATGGACCCTCCGATTCATGACCTCTTCTCCTCCCCTAGATTACTCCAAAGGGTTTGGAGGAAAATTTGGTGTCCAGAATGACAGGATGGATAAGGTACATTTATGTTTGCATCCTTGTGTACATGTCCATGTTGTCGATGTCTGTGACGCATTTCTTTTGGCTGTGCTCCACAGAGTGCAGGCACATTCGAGGATGTTGAGAAGCCCAAATCATCTTACCAGAAAACCAGACCTGTGGAGGCTGGTAAGCATCGACCAGTATCTGTTGTTTCTGCTCCTGTACGACAAGTGCTTCCGGTGACAATTTCCCCTTTTTCTTAATATTAATAATATTAAGCGCCATTCTGTTTGCTTAGCGCTTTATTTACGTCTTTGGGGAAGGTTTGTGTCTGTCAAGAAGGCATCTGTGATTGTATGAATGTATTTTACATAAATGGAATGAGACTACATTGGAATAATTGAAAAAAAAAAGGATGAGAATGAAATGATTTTCAGATGTCACAAATGTCACAAATCGCTAGTTTTTCAAGTGTGTTGCGATTGTTAGAAAAGATGATGCGCTATCAAAAAAAAGCCTTTGATGTTCAACTCGAGCCACGCGCCGAGTCAGCGATAGTCACAGCATGTTCCATAGTTTGTCTTTATTTTGCCATCAAAAGCCCTTTCTCGGTCTTGTTTTATCGTTAGTGGTGTCACAAGAACAAAAAGCCATCATCAAAGTCAAGGTTCTGCTTGGTACTTCTTTTCACAAAAAAAAAAAACGTTTTCTCTGCTTTTTTGGTCTGAAACCGGTGTTAAGTTTATATGGCCCAAAATACTGTTTTGATCCCAGTGTGGTTAGAGGAGAGGGCATCATTTTGTTTTGTTGTTTACTTGCACGCCAGCGAGTAGGCTGACTGAATCAACAGCACCTCCGCTGGTTGTAGCCAAGTACCGTAGTTCATTCGCCATTTTCCTCCAGTTTCTTCAAAGATGCTATTGAGCAACAATTGGATGCAACCGGCATCAATTTAGACAAGATACTGGAACTCATTCCTGGTTGTGCACTTACAAAAGCATACGTAGAGAGTAAGTCATGTGCGGTTAACTCATTCACTCCCAAAGACGTTTTTAAACGTCTTTTCAGACTTGGTCCAGAATTGGCTGGTACTGAATGAGTCAAATAGGTGCTTTCAAAAACTCAGCCCCAATCTCATTTCTCCAATTGTTTTTTCCTTGCATGCAGCTGGCAGCAGCACAGGAAGCATTAAGGCCCAATTTGAGAATATTGCCAGGCAGAAGGAGGAAGAGGACAGAAAGAGAGCCGAAGATGAGCGGGCACGTCGACAGGCCAAGGAGAAACAGGAGCAAGAGGAGGCACGACGCAGAATTGAACAGCAGGCCAAAGCTCCTTCTCCGGTTCCTGTTGCGGCCAGCCCCAGTCCCACTCCCAGCCCGACTCCAGCGGTCCAGCCTTCTTATTCTTCAGCGTACGAGGTGTGCTTCCAGACGTACAGGACTTTCTACACTTTGTCTTTGTTTGTCATACGGTCATAAATCAATGAATCGGCCATGATAATATCTATCGTATTTTCCACACTACAAGGCGCACTGGATTATGAGCCGCACCTTCAATGAATGGCCTATTTAGTCATTGTTTTTCATACATTGGGCGCACCGCATTATAAGACGCAATTTACATCTGCATCCACTCGATGGAGCTCAAGGAAAGGCCAACAGAACGATCAGATGTCAGTAAAACTTAATTTAATAAAGCAGCGACACGACCAACAGCAAGTTATAACATTGACTCGTTAACGTTGAACTCTCTTGCCGCTTGCTCTGTTTCCGTGTTCAACTGCGAAACCGATCGCCTTAAGTTTAAACTCTGCGTTGTAAGCGCGTCTCGAGCAAGGAGCCATTTTGGGGCGGAATATTATCGTAATGACCATACACAAGGTGCATCGGATTTTAAGGCGCGCTGTGAGCTTTTAAGAAAATGGAAGGCTTTTAGGTGCGCCTTTTAGTGCGGAAAGTACGGTAATAACAGTCCAAAAATCCCATGCAAAAAAATTCCCCCAAAAACGACATTTTTCTCTCTTGTGTCAAGAAATACAAAGAAATGAGGGAACCGATGAAATGTGAAATTCATATCTTTATTGTTGTGACCAAAAAATAGTTATTGTATACATTTTATATATATATAGAGAGAGAGGGAGGGAGAGAGTTATTCATTGGTTATCGAAAAAATTTATTCTGCCACAGGCCTAAAAAAAATTGGTTGGGCCGCTGTACCAACAGTTTGTACCCCAGACTCTCAAAAAAGTGATCTACAAACAGCATGCAAACAAACATACAAAGAATGTATTCTATAGACTACTTTATCCCGGTCAAGTCGGTTTTATTCATATAGCGCCAATTCACAACAGAAATCGTCTGAAGACACTTTGGAGATTGTGCAGAGAGGACAACGGGCCCAGCAACAGCTGTTGTGCGTATCATAATCTGTTTTAGGACACCATAAATAATAGCAAAGAAACTTCTCCATGGCATTGCGACTTGGAGATAGAGTTGCTATTAAGTCAATTGCATGGATGTAAAAGAGCGCATGGTGTGTGTCATCTGGTCGTAATCTGCTCAAAGATTTACCAGTAAATCCACGTGTGTGTGCATTTGAAAAAAAATGCCAACGTTAAATCCGCACACTTATAATGGAACATATTATCGTCATTAGATTCCAGATGATTTCACCAGAGAAGCTGCTGATGAGAATGGAGAGCAGCTGTATGATGACCCAGAACCACAGGGTCACTACGAACAGCCGGAGTCGCTTTACCAGAGCCCGCCTGAGGGTAAGCTTCTTGATATAATCCATACCGGGGGTCGGCAACCTGCGGCTCAAGAGCTCTTTAGCGCCGCCCTAGTGGCTGCCTGGAGCTATTTAAAAAAATGTTTGAAAATGGAAAAAGATGGAGGGAAATGTATTTTTTGTTTTAATATAGTTTCTGTGTGAGGAAAAACGTGACACAAACTTAACATTGCTCACTGTCTTCATTATTAATTTTTGATAATAACATTTTATGAGTCATCCAAAATTTACTACTGGAGCCGCAAAAAATTTAAAAAAGCCTTATAATGAAGGCAACACATGCTGTATGTATCTTATCTGAGCTATATTAGCCTGCTATCAACATGACTAAGTTGGCTACAAATACCCAACGAACATTCATGATTAAAAGCTTTTTTTTCACCTGCAGTTCATCCTGTAGAGGAGGGGTGGCCAAACTTTCCAAATGTGTCATGGCTTAGGGATATATCAAAGTGGTAGCCCTTTGCAATTATCATTATTATTATTATTTTAGTACTGAAGCTCTCAGTCGGCGATCAAGCCCTAATGAATGGCCGTTCTGTTGCAGAGACGCAGCAGTATGAGACCGGTGAGGACCCCGGGGTGACCGCGGTCGCCCTGTACGACTACCAAGCAGGTGAGACTACTAAAAAGCCGTGAAAATGTCCGTGCTGGAACACAGAAATTCATCGGATGCACTTAGTGGTTTCTCAAACATGTTTTACACGCACTTACACGCCCACCCTTCACTGATTGGCCGGCTGCTTTCCCGCACGCCTGGTCTCACTCGCGGGCCACTTACACGCCCACCCTTCACTGATTGGCCGTCTGCTTTCCCGCACGCCTGGTCTCACTCGCGGGCCACTTACACGCCCACCCTTCACTGATTGGCCGGCTGCTTTCCCGCACGCCCGGTCTCACTCGCGGGCCACTTACACGCCCACCCTTCACTGATTGGCCGTCTGCTTTCCCGCATGCCTGGCCTCACTCACGTCCTCACTCACGGCCACTTACACGCCCACCCTTCACTGATTGGCCGGCTGCTTTCCCGCATGCCTGGGCTCACTCACTTCCGCCTTTTCTCTCTATAAACAGCGTGTCGGCTCTCAGTCAGGATTTGGAACTCGGCTCTTACACTAGACGCTCCGCATTATAAGGCGTCCTGTCCATTTTGGAGAAAATTTAAGACTTTTAATGGCGCCTTATGGTCGTGAAAATACGGTACTCGATTCTCATTTCTGCATCTCAGCTGCAGTTGATTTGTGTCTCCGTTCATGACCAATGAGAACTTCCCGTTTCAGCTGGGGAAGATGAGATCTCCTTTGACCCCGATGACATCATCACCAACATTGAGATGATCGATGAGGGCTGGTGGCGTGGCGTTTGCAGAGGGTCTTACGGTCTCTTCCCCGCCAATTACGTTGAAGTTCGGCAATGATGTCACCCTGCCCAAAAAAGGAGAGAGGCTGTCAGCTTCGATTTTTCTCATTCTTTGGTCTATTTTCTCTCCTTTTCATTTCGGAGTGCTCCAAACACTGTGCAAGACATCTTGAAATCGGCATTCTTCTGCTCTGCGCCTTTTTCCATCAACACCTCCTCAAGTATTTGCTTTTGCATTTTTTTGTTGTTGTTGTTTGTTTTTACATTGACTTTGTTCCTTTGAGTGAAGCGCACTCTTACCTTAGAATGACTCAACTCCTGGAGAACATGAAAGTTAAAAAAGTAGGCCAAAAAAAAGTTCACGCTTTGGCTGCATTGATCTCCAACAGCAAAAAAACAAAAACAAAACCCTGATGCATTTTCCGCACATTATATATCAAGATCAAAAGGTACTGCACCTATTAAGATTAGTTTTACCAAAGACCTGCGTGTTCACAAAAATGAGCGCGAGAGAAATATTAAGGGGGTGGACTGTATAGGAATTACGGCCTGTCCAGTACGCCCAGCCGGGACCAAAACAATTTGACGATAACCCCTTGTAGCTCCTTGGTCTTCATTTCCTTGCTTGCGCTGTTACGTTCTTTCATTGCACCCAATTTTGATATTGCATAAAAACCCCGAAGCTTTGTTTGTAAATCAATGCAGCATACAAATCTGTTTTAGTCCGCCATCGTTGGACACAGTCGTACAGGTTTTCCTCTACAGGTTTCAGGGGACATTCATCTCAATGTACACTTGGACAAACCACAAACTCGAAACTACACGACAGCTCACTGTTGATTATTGTCGATCGCATCGAATTGCGCAGAGAAAGAGATCAAGAGTTATGATGCTTAAGAGAGACGGTCGGGTTAAAAATGTTTTATGTTCCGTTGCGCGTTGCTGTTTTGTTTGTTTTGGATGTGGACGCGTCTTGTGGATTTGTACGTGTCCAAAATCGTGCGCCTTGTGTCTTGGCATTAGGTGTGGCTGCGTCACTGTTAAGGAGAATTACTAACATGGTGACTAAAACGTGTCCAGCTCAGAAAGGAAAAAAAAAAAAAAAAGTTTGCCTGCAGTGGAGGTATCATATCAAATTGTTATTGGAATGTTCTCTCCAAGCACTACATATTTGTAACAGGCTGCTGGTTGGTTGTGTAGCGTAAATAGGGTGTGCATGTGTGTATGAGTGCGCACGCATTGGCGAGCGCATGCCTGCGAGACATTTTATTCTTTTGCATCTTTTGGGGTTTTATAATAAAGTGACCTTTTCAAATGAATTATTTTTTTTTCTGTACTTCTGCTTGAGTTACATCAGTCCTGTTTTTTTTTTTTTTTCGCCAATAAAGACATTTATTATACAGTGGTGTATATTGTGTATTATTACTTGGATTACAGATTGGGACTATATCAAGTTTGTTGGAGAAAAATTTTGACATTCACAAGTTGCAAGTACAGTAAAGTGCAGGGGTGGGCAAACTTTTTGGCTCGGGGGCCACATTGATTTCTAAATTTGACAGGTGGGCCGTGTCAGGACAAGATACGGTACATATAAAAAAAATTATATGTTGACAGACCATACCAAACATCAACAGAACAAAAGCTTTTTTTAATGTGAACGGTGAAACAACTAGTATATGTCCTGTATGAAGGTTCAAGTATGTGAGCAACATACATGTGTGACAACACAAGCAACAAAGTGCAACAATATGTTGGCCAAAAACTGCAGCAAGCAGTACAGGTATATGACAAAATATAACAAAGTTAGGACTATTTGCTCCAAAATGAGACGTGTAAGAGACCTGGTTGCTTTTCTTTCGACTCACTCATTGTCTCTGACTTGACCTCCCCTCGATCACCACACATGACAGCGTTGCTCAGCTGATGTCGCGTAGCGAACTTTTGAAGCCAGACACGGGACGCTTCCAAGTCTTCTATGCTCATAGTTAGCGCTCTGGGACTGGCTTCCTCTCTTTCTAGCGGTCCAGTTTGCGGAAAGTTTTTAGCACGATAGCAGTCAAACCATTCAAGGAAACGTTTATTGACTCGACTGTCCGTCGAGCCGCAAGCAATTCACTCTGGGCATGGAAATAGCCAGAATTGGACTGAGCACAAATCACTTCCTCGTTTTTCAAAGTCTTGTAGATTTCAGTCTTTCAGACTCCAAACATCTCCTGAATGTTTCGTATTTTGTAACCCGCTTCGTTTAATCAGATACACTTCACTTTCTCTACCGTGGCCATTACTCTTCCTCTTCGTTTAGATGCCATGATCGACAGGACGTGAAAATGTTCGCAATTGCAGTAAAACTCACTGCAACAAAGAGTCACTTGCATGTCGCTGTTTTGGATCCAATGATAGAAAATAGCGGCGCGGACTCACTTATTCCGTCGTATCGAGCGGGAGTTGCTTGAGTTGGCGCTACTGCTGGCTTCCGTCTCGTCTCCCCCTCCCTCCCTGTGCTCTGCAACTTCAAGTAACTGCGCCATCTGGCGGTGAAATGCCTGTCATTACAAGTCCAAATGAAATGAATGTAATCATTTACAGTACTGTATATCGAACCTTGATTGTGTTGTGCACCAACCTTCGGCGGGCCGGATTAAAAAGCCCAACGGGCCGGTTCCGGCCCGCGGGCCGTAGTTTGCCCATGTCTGATTTAGAGTGTTCCATTAACCTGCCATGCATGTTTTTGGAATGTGGGAGGAAACCGGAGTACCCGGAGAAAACTCACGCAGGCAGAACATGCAAACTCCACACAGGAAGATGGTTTGGACATGTACAGAGGAGGGACAGTGGATACATTGGTAGGAGAATGTTAGAGATGGAGCTACCAGGTAGGAGACAGAGAGGAAGGCCAAAGAGGAGATTCGTGGATGCCGTGAGGGAAGACATGCAGGTAGTTGGAGTCAGAGTAGAGGATGCAAAGAACAGGGAAAGATGGAAAGCCGAAAGGAGAAGAAGAACAAAGTACACTGTTGATATTAAAAAGTATATCAATAGATTTCAAAAGATAAAACGCGAACCTCATTTTTCATAAAATAACGTCCATCCATCCATCCATTTTCTACCGCTTATCCGGGGTCGGGTCGCGGGGGCAGCAGCTTTAGGAGGGAAGCCCAGACTTCCCTCTCCCCAGCCACTTCTTCGAGCTCTTCCTGGAGGATCCCGAGGCGTTCCCAGGCCAGCTGGGTAACATAGTCCCTCCAGCGTGTCCTGGGTCGTCCCCGGGGTCTCCTGCCAGTGGGACATGCCCGGTACACCTCACCAGGGAGGCGTCCAGGAGGCATCCTAATTAGATGCCCGAGCCACCTCATCTGGCTCCTCTCGATGTGGAGGAGAAGCGGCTCTACTCTGAGCCCCTCCCGGATGACCGAGCTTCACCTTATCTCTAAGGGAGAGCCGGACACCCTGCGGAGAAAACTCATTTCGGTCGCTTGTATCCGGGATCCGTTCTTTCGGTCACGACCCATAGCTCGTGACCATAGATGAGGGTTGGGACGTAGATCGACCGGTAAATTGAGAGCTTTGCCCTTTGGCTCAGCTCCTTCTTCACCACGACAGACCGATACAGCGTCCCGTGATCACAGCAGACGCTGCACCGATCCGCCTGTCGATCTCTCGCTCCCTTCTGCCCTCACTCGTGAACAAGACCCCAAGATACTTAAACTCCTCCACTTGGGGCAAGATCTCCTCCCCGACCCGTAGAGGGCACGCCACCCTTTTCCGACTGAGGACCATGGTTTCAGATTTGGAGGTGTTGATCCTCATCCCAACCGCTTCACACTCGACTGCTAAACGCTCCAGTGAGAGTTGGAGAGCACTGCTTGAAGGAGCCAACAGTACTACATCATCTGCAAAAGCAGAGATGTAACACTGAGGCCACCAAAACGGACCCCTCAACGCTCGGCTGCGCCTGAAATTCTGTCCATAAAGGTGATGAACAGAATCGGCGACAAAGGGCAGCCTTGGCGGAGTCCAACCCTCACTGGAAACGATTCCGACTTATTGCCGGCAATGCGAACTAAGCTCTGACATCGGCAGTATAGGGACCGAACAGCCCGTATCAGGGGCTCGGCACCCATACTCCCGGCACTTCACAGAACTCCCCGAGGGACACGGTCAAACGCCTTCTCCAAGTCCACAAAACACATGTAGACTGGTTGGGCGAATTCCCACGCACCCTCGAGGACCCTGCTAAGGGTGTAGAGCTGGTCCAATGTTCCACGGCCGGGACGAAACCACACTGCTCCTCCTCAATCTGAGGCTCGACTTCCCGACGGACCCTCCTCTCGAGCACCCTGAATAGACCTTACCAGGGAGGCTGAGGAGTGTGATTCCTCTGTAGTTGGAACACACCCTCCGGTCCCCCTTTAAAAAGAGGGACCACCACCCCGGTCTGCCAATCCAGAGGCACTCTCCCGATGACCACGCGATGCTGCAGAGGCGTGTCAACCAGGACAGCCCCACAACATCCAGAGCCTTGAGGAACTCCGGGCGGATCTCATCCACCCTGGGGCCTTGCCACCGAGGAGCTTTTTAACCACATCGGTGACTTCAACCACAGAGATAGGAGAGCCCACCTCAGAGTCCCCAGACTCTGCTTCCTCCAAGGAAGGCGTGCTGGTGGAGTTGAGGAGGTCTTCGAAGTACTCTGCCCATCGGTTCACAACGCCCGAAGTCGAAGTCAGCAGCGCCCCATCTCCACTGTACACAGTGTTAGTGGTGCACTGCTTCCCCTCCTGAGACGCCGAATGGTGGACCAGAATTTCCTCGGCCGTCCGGAAGTCCGGTTCCATGGCCTCACCGAACTCTTCCCACGCCCGAAGTTTTTGCCTCAGCGACCACTGAAGCTGCTCCGCTTAGCCAGTCGATACCCGTCAGCTGCCTCTGGGGACCCACAGGCCATAAAGGCCCGATAGGACTCCTTCTTCAGCTTGACGGCATCCCTTACCGCTGGTGTCCACCAGCGGTACGGGGTTGCCGCCACGACAGGCACCAACCACCTTACGGCCACAACTCAGGTCGGCCGCCTCAACAATAGAGGCGCGGAACATGGTCCATTCGACTCAATGTCCCCGCCTCCCCGGGACATGGGAAAAGCTCTGCCGGAGGTGGGAGTTGAAACTCTTTCTGACAGGGGATTCCGCCAGACGCTCCCAGCAAACCTCACAATACGCTTGGGTCTGCCAGGACGGACCGGCGTCCTCCCCACCATCGGAGCCTACTCACCACCAGGTGGTGATCAGTTGACAGCTCCGCCTCTCTTCACCCGAGTGTCCAAACATGTGGCCGCAAACCGATGATACAACCACAAAGTCAATCATCGAACTGCGCCTAGGTGTCCTGGTGCCAAGTGCACATATGGACACCCTTATGTTTGAACAAGGTGTTTGTTATGGACAATCCGTGACGAGCACAGAAGTCCAATAACAAAGCACCACTGAGTTCTGATCGGGGGCCGTTCCTCCCAATCACGCCCCTCCAGGTCTCACTGTCGTTGCCCACATGAGCATTGAAGTCCCCAGCAGAACGAGGGAGTCCCCAGCAGGAGTACTCTCTAGCACACCCTCCAAGGACTCCAAAAGGGTGGGTACGCTGAGCTGCTGTTTGGTGCATATGCACAAACAACGGTCAGGACCCGCCCCCCACCCGAAGGCGGAGAGAAGCAACCCTCTCGTCTACCGGTGTGAACCCCAATGTACAGGCACTGAGCCGGGGCAATGAGTATGCCCACACCTGCTCTGCGCCTCACCATGAGCAACTCCAGAGTGGAAGAGAGTCCAACCCTCTCGAGAGAACTGGTACCAGAACCCAGGCTGTGTGTCGAGGCAAGTCCGACTATATCTAGTCGGAACTTCTCTACCTCGCACACCAGCTCGGGTTCCTTCCTGCAAGAGAGGTGACATTCCACGTCCCTAGAGCTAGCTTCTGCAGCCGAGGATCAGACCGCCAGGGTCCCCGCCTTTGGCTGCTGCCCAGCTCACATTGCACCCGACCCTTTGGCCCCTCCCATGGGTGGTGAGCCCATGAGAAGGGGGACCCACGTTGCCTCTTCGGGCTGAGCCCGGCCGGGCCCCATGGGTGTAGGCCCGGCCACCAGGCGCTCGCCAACGAGCCCCACCTCCAGGCCTGGCTCCAGAGGGAGGCCCCGGTGACCCGCGTCCGGGCAAGGGAAACTTAGATCCATTCATTTTTATCATCATAAGAGGTCTTTGAGCCGTGCTTTGTCTGGTCCCTCACCTAGAACCTTTTTGCCATGGGTGACCCTGACAGGGGCATAAAGCCCCAGACAACTTAGCTCCTAGGATCATTGGGACACACAAACCCCTCCACCACGGTAAGGTGACGGCTCGCGGAGGGGCATAAAATAACGTGGTGAATGAATTGTTTTGGACGTAAAATTGAGTTGTTCATACATGCTCAGTACAGTACTGTAGTGTAGTGTCTTTGCAAATGATGTTGCCTTCATTCCCCACAAGATGGCGCAATTGATTTATCGGCAATTAAACCAAGAATGTAGGTCACATAAAAATGCTGTTTTTTAAAGTCTAGTACTGTACAGTATTTGTAACATGAATACAGTAATCCCTTACTTACATTTTTGGGCCATTAAAATTGAATCGATGTTTTGTAAAGATGTATTGTAATGCATCCTAATTACAACTACCGCCGAGGAAAAAGAGAAATAATACAACGGTGGAGTAAAAATTGTATACTTTAAGGCATTTGTATGTTATATCTATATACGTACATTGTTAAATTGGACTAACAGGTTTTACTTTAGCTTTACATTGCCGGTAACAATCCACAAATAATTAGTTATGCTAACCAAGCTGTTATTGCTCGACAATAAACCGAAGGTGTGTGATGATGCTCGTATCGTTGGACACCAAGTAAATATTTTAAATGCTTATGTCACTTCTTTTTTATTGGAGGGGGTGGGGGGCTGTCAAGAAGAAGCAGAGCG
The DNA here is from genome assembly GCA_026261675.1 of Hippocampus mohnikei. NCBI lineage: Eukaryota > Metazoa > Chordata > Actinopteri > Syngnathiformes > Syngnathidae > Hippocampus > Hippocampus mohnikei. The sequence goes on from JAKGUB010000340.1 coordinate 1,408,831, forward strand.
TGGCAGCTTCCCCCCCCCTCCTCTCCTGTTGTCAAGCCGAGAAAGGCTCCCCTGCCGTGGTGGACGACCAGGCTCATGAAAAAGCTCGCGACCGAAAGGCCACCATTGGCTGTCCCGACTGCCCAAGCTGGCAGGCAGTCGCGTCAGGGAAGGACTGGACTGACAGACGCTAACGTGGAAATATCCCCCAAAGGAAAGGATATAACATCGTGAACTCGAACAATGGGATTTTATGCGACTTGTGGATTTCCCAGCTCGACGAAAATTGGCGTTCAACGTTCTCTGGAAGTTTGAGAGTTGATCCCGATGTGGTGACGCTACAGCTCGGAGTCGACGTAAAGCTAAAGTTAGCCGACGCGCTAACGTTACTTGAGCGATTAATCATTTTTGTCTAGTTTATCGTCTTACTTCGGTATTGTAAGTACGTATCGACGCATTGGACTATGTCTGGCACATAGACCCGAGAGCTGTTGGCATTTGATCAACTTTTAGCTAACTCCGCATCGTTATCTCGGCGAGGTTAGTCTTTCAAACTAGCAAGCGTTAGCCACGTAGCTGGCTAGTAGCTAACGTTGACTAACTGTTGACTCCAAACGGATTTAAAGCCAAAGAATTTAGCTTTAAATTAAGCCGTGGCTAGTGAGCGCACAGCTGTTTCCACGTCACATTGCTTGCTGCATCGTTTGCTGTCTACATGTTTGAAAGCGATAAATCCACCCGGAAAAAGGTTTACTTTTTAAAGTCGTTGTTTGTTTGAAACGTAAGGAAAACACTTGTAGGTATGCAATCACTGAATCTATCAACAGTTTACTTGCCTAATGCTAGCTAGCTCTGTGTGAGTTAGCCAGCTGAAGTTGGAATCCTGCCTCCAATGGGCTTGCTTTGAGGCCTTGTCGACAGTGGAAACATACCTACAGCCTTAATACACACTATTCCACCTTCTGAGAGGAGTACATATTTTAATGTCTGGGTATTTGGCTGTTCCCCTCACGACCTGAAAGGAGTACCCGGACCTCGTTTACCTGCCACTGGGGAATATTGTTGATTTTAAAGGTATTTGTAACTTCATTATCTAAGTGCAAAAACAACTACTAACGCGAAGTGATCGGTGTGTGTGTGACAAGTGGTTTGTGTTATATGGACATACGTCAAACTTCTTTAAGTTGGACTTCTGACGTCTGACCAACTTCCTGGGTATACTGTATTGCATAGGTAACAAGTAACACATGCAAATGTGTGACTAAATGTAGGGAATATTTGTTGTTTTTAAGGTGTACCCATCTGAAGACAATTGAATGCAAGTCCCGAAGCTAGTTCTTTACAGAGAAAAGATGTTGACCAAGGATAAGTCGTTCCATTTATTGACACTTTGTATTTTGATGTACATGCTGTCGATGCATTTGCACCTCCCATCAGTCATGACACATGCCAATCACCATCATCTCATGAACTCATAACCTGTTGGACACAAGCGTAGGTCTGGCATTTATTTGCCTTTTGCACAGAACCCAGCGGAACGGAATGTTGTCACAACTATGTTTGTTTTCTCACAGCCACACTGCATCTGAGAGAACTGAATTTTAATCAAACTTCACACCTCTCGTCCCCCTTGCTTGTTGTCTGCATTTAATGTGCTCGCACACGGGGAGCATCCCAGCTCAATTACAGCTCCCGCCCCTTTTAAATTCCCAGTAGTTACCAGCATTTCCATTTTTTCTGGAGTTTCTATTCGATATAAAACTCTGCGACACGGAATGGCAGGTTTAAACTGGACTGTTTGCCTGCATATGGCACCGAGTAATTCAGTTTCACGGCACCTGATTCCATGTGTTTTTGTTCAGGTTTTTTTTTCCTTCAGTTTTGATGAAGGCTAGACACAAGTGTAGGCATTTTGTCCGGTTTACATGCAAGTACAAACAAAAATGCGGTTCAACAAGTAGTCCATGAAAGGTAATTGCTGTTGGCATGTGAGGTCAACTGGTGTTTTTCTTGCATCCGTTAACTTATTCCAGGTTTAATCTGTTCCCTTGTTGGAATGCAAAATCCAATTTATTTGATTTCTAGCAATCTGCCTGAAGGACCTAAATCTCCAGGTTGTAGAGACTGGTTGTAATTCTGTAAAACTTTGTTACATGGTTGTTATGGTAGCCTTTACCCATAAGCTTCCAAAAATGGGACTACAGTTGTTTTCTGTGCAGAACCGAATAGGACTATTTTTGCTGAGCTCCATGTTATATTGCTCCAACATTTAGCAGTCTCAACCGATTTGTTTGATAAAGAGGCTGTTGCAATGTTTTGTTGACTATTGACTCTGTTGACTGTGTCACAGCAAATGCATTTTTAACCTTATAAATGCCAAGACATGAATATACTTAATATAAAAATATCTTATCTTGAACTATAATATCAAATAACTTGGCTAGTCACATTCTTCCGTGTGCTTACATGGTCGTTTTCTGTCATACTTTTTGGTTACGTACGAGCAGGGTTAACTGCTGTATGAAATCTACTGATCTTATTAGCTGTATTTTTCATATATTTCATAAATATTTTTCAAAATATAAAGCCTTTCCTCCAACCAATTCTAGTCAGTCAAAGCCACTTTTGCATTGGCTATAAAATACGGCAGTATTGTTTAATTGTGATGCTTCCATATTGATTTGATTCTTTTCCTGTCAATGTCCTAACTTCTCTTTCAATCCATGATCGTAGATGATGTGTGAAGTGATGCCCACCATCAGTGAGACGGAAGGACCGAATGGAGGAGGTGCTACAGGTCGCCGAGGGTCCGGCTCCCCATTACAGTCAGACTCTGAAGGTCATTTTGAGTCTCTGATGGTGTCCATGTTAGAGGAGAGGGATCGTCTTCTTGAGACTCTGAGAGAGACTCAAGAAAATCTGAGTTTGGCTCAGAGTAAGCTGCATGAGGTCGGCCATGAAAGGGACTCTCTTCAGAGACAGCTCAACACTGCTTTACCCCAGGTAAGACAGTACTGTATAAGGACACAGCACATCAAATAGTTCGCTGAATTTTTTCGATACGTGAATGGATGCTATTTTCTTAACATTACGGTGGGAGCATGCGACTGTAACACAAAAGACGCGGTTTAAACTGTCGTCGGAGATCGCGGCCGCCGCCACGATTCAATGTTGTTGACAGACGACAGGGCAAACGACGCACGCGCTCAACGTGAATATCTCGAGTTTGCACTGATGTAAATCCTCTCCACAAAAATGTAGAGGGTTGTTTGAAAAAAAATGCCGACCGTAAAGTTTTTTTTAAACGTAGAAATTCTCGGTCGGTCGGGTTTCTGGAAACACACTACTTTTTTTTCTCCGCCTGAGCACCAGTGCTTGTTGTTTTGTGCTCATTTTTTCCCATCCCACCGGCAACATGGATGGACGTAAAGACTTCTAGCATGTCTGTGCAAAGTAGGGCATGCTATGATTGCCTTCCACTTGTGAATTGACTTCATTTATATAGTGTGTGTTAGGTTATGTATAATGTCACTCAGTTGAGCCAAAAACAAAACTTGTGAATGTCAACGACTATGTGCTACAGCTCTGCAATATAATGGTGGACGTTCGATGCGTTGATGTTACCATGTTGTAGTATCAGGTACCGCTTCTTGGAGTAGTGTTACAAGTATGCGTACATGATCTTATAAAAGGGTTGATACTCAATACAGAGACCAATGAATTGTCCATCTGTTTGCTGCATTAAAGAGTTGTGTTTAGAGCCAGCAGAGTCATTCAATCGACGGATCAGTTTCACTTAGTACTGATGAAAATGAAGACTGACTTATAGGGCTGAATTATATCTAAAAATCAAATTGTGATTCCATGCTGATTGGGTGTTTGCGACGCAATGCAGCTTAAAGTTCAAATCTTCAAACGCCGGGAAATGAGCAAATTTGCGGTCTCACTCCCACTCACGTCGCATCAATTGCGTCATTTGTGCCGCCAGGCGTACTCGTTCACCTATTTGACCACAGCCTAAGATCTGCCGCGCACTGCGCTATGCTTCCAAACCCCACTTAGACCAGACCATTGCAAAAAATTTGGCAGTTGGCCACAAAGTCCGCACACTGGGAAATTTCTTATGGGTTCTGAGGCAATATTTTGTACTGCACCACTTATTTTTTTAAATCCATAAAAAGATTGTTAGTCAAGAAAGACGCCGGTTGCTTCACAAAGAGAATGTGGGTTGGAATAAAGATTCAAGTGTGGCTAATTGTGTGGCTATATTAAAAGGTGGGGCTCGCTCACATACACTTAATTGTACCCAGAGTGGTACATACCGCTCGTGTACATTTTTACACAAATGTATTTTTAGCATGTCCAATTTTATGTGCAATGTAATTGGCTGAAATTTACGATATTGCCATTCAAATTTTGAACCGCCACAAAACCAGTGCCCCAGTGATTGGACACTTATAAAAAAAAAAGTTACCACACTCTGCACGAGAGTTCAGTCAGATTCAACCACATCAGTCAGTGTTTGGTGGCCCTAAAATCTTTCCAAAACGGTTCCAAGAGTTTTATATTTATTTGCAATAATTTTGGACTCTATTGGGTATTATTAATCCACGAAAAAAAGTACTTACATTTAACAGTCAGTCAGCTGTAATGAACACCCCCACCCCTCTCCCAGTTTGTTGGTTTAATCAAGGTTCCACCGTATCTGCAAACTGACCTAGGATTCCTGCTACGTGGTCAATAGGCTCGTCTCCTCAGGGGGTTCAAGAAACATCCTGATACCGTTACGGTTGCACCGCCATGCCTCACTGTTGTGAAGTGTACTGTGGCTTGAATTTAGTGATTGGGGCTCCTCTGATAAGCTATCAATGGCCCTTGGACCCAAATAGAACTTTAATGAATCCGCAATTTAGGCCTGTCAATATGTTAAGTCCATTTTACTCTTAAGCAGTCTTGTTTTTGTTGTTGTTTTGGTTTGTTTCGTTTTTTTGGGTGGGCCCTTCTTACCAGAAGATACACTTCAAACAGAAGTCTTCTAATTATCACATACTCATAGCTAAATTAAGGGTTGGGACGTAGATCAACCGGTAAATTGAGAGCTTCGCCCTTTGGCTCAGCTCCTTCTTTACCACGACAGACCGATACAACGTCCGCATCACAGCAGATGCTGCACCGATCCGCCTGTCGATATCTCGCTCTCTTCTGCCCCCACTCGTGAATAAGACCCCAAGATAGGTAAACTCCTCCACTTGGGGCAAGATCTCCTCCTCGACCCAGAGAGGGCACTCCACCCTTTTCCGACTGAGGACCAATGTTTCAGAATTGGAGGTGCTGATCCCCATCCCAGCTGCGAAACGCTCCAGTGAGAGTTGGGAGAGCCCTGATTGAAGGAGCCAACAGTACCACATCATCTGCGGAAAGCAGTCCTCAGACTCTGCTTCCTCCAAGGAAGGCGTGCTGGTGGAGTTGAGGAGGTCTTCAAAGTACTCTGCCCACTGACTCGCAACTTCCCAAGTTGAGGTCAGCAGCGCCCCATCCCCACTGTACACCGTGTTAGTGGTGCACTGCTAACCCCTCCTGAGACGCCCGATGGTGGACCAGAATTTCCTCAAAGCCGTCCGGAAGTCTGGTTCCATGGCCTCACCGAACTCTTCCCACGCCCGAGTTTTTGCCTCGGCGACCACCGAAGCTGCAGTCGATACCCATCAGCTGCCTCTGGGGTCCCACAGGCCATAAACGCCCGATAGGACTCCTTCTACAGTTGGGGCAGCCCTTACTGCTGGTGTCCACCAACGAGTACGGGGGTTGCGAGTACTCGCTGGTGGAAATACAAATTGAAGTTTTTGAATGCCACTTGAATTTATTTCGACCCCCAAAATCAAAACCCACCGTTCTCTATGTGAAAAGCAATTTCCCCTGGTCCTAGTAATGGGTTGTGCCACATTTGACAGCAATAAATGAAATCAAGTGTTTGTGATAATTGGTGGTGATGTGTCTTTCACATCGCTGGAATGCTTGCATCACTTACATGCAAGTAATTGGCAGGCCCAGGCAAGATCTGTACTACTGCGGTTAAACATGTGTTTCTCCTACAGCATCAGAAAACACAGCCACAATGGTGGTGAATAAGCTCTTCTTCTTGAAAGTATCCTTCTGACCAAGGAATTACAAGGAATAATAAATTGAGGGAAAGACGCCATACGAATTCCTAAAATAACCTGCTGTTACTGCGATTGGCTGGCAACCGGTTCAGGGTGTCCCCCGCCTGTTGCCCAAAGACAGCTGGGATAGGCTCCAGCACCCCCGCGACACTTGTGAGGATAAAGCTGGTTCGGAAAATGGATGGATGAATGGAACCCGGTGTTTTCGTGAAAGACTGGAATTAAGTGCTTGGCTGTCTGAGTACAATTTTCACCGAGGTCTCTCTGGAACCGCGTGAATGCTTCTTCCGTCTTTGAACAACAACATAGCAGGCAATTTAATCAGTGTTCGAACAGAAAAAGATACAAAATACTGCAATACACACAGCTAAACTGGAAATTATTGTTATGGCGTAACGTACATCAGATGGGAGGAGTGGCCTAGAAGATGAAAATGATATTATTGAGCATAAGCGATTTAGAAAATGGATGGATGGATAAGCCATTTGGATGGATGGTGTATTGAATTTTGAAATATTGAATATTACTAGTTTTGTTGTTGTTTAAAAAAAATAAGAATACAGTCCTGAGTTTTGATTTTTACTTGACATTATGTGATTTTCAGTCTCGTTTGAAAAAGATTGTTTTCATTTAAAATGTCACAAATCTATTAAATAATTCAAATGTGCAAATATCTTGCCAAATAGAACTGAAGTAGTTTAGTTTTATATTTCACAATGTCAAATGTTTTGGTTGGGTTTCTTTTGTTTTGTTTTGTTTTGTTTTGTTTTGTTTTGTTTTTGTAGCAGCAATGCAGTTAGTGTGATACGTACATACCCACTGACACGTCTCCTGCAGGCAGAGTGGTGGGTTTGTCTTCATAGTTTGTTTGGAGGAAGAAAAAGAAAGAAAGCTGATAGTTGGCCCCTAAACAAGTCTGCCTTGCCTGATAAGCAAACGTCAAATAGCTGAAGGAGCTGAGAGTTTGACATACTGGTTAGCGATTGTGACACATCCTCACGACATAGCTTCAAATACAAGTTTAACTAGTGTAAATTATTTGGTGACAAGCGAGCTTGTTCGCCACTGGTTGCACTTAATGAGGTCATAAATCAATAGTGTCGTTTCCAGATGAGAGAAGTCATGCACACACCCAACAGCTACGTAGCTGCATGTACTTGTCATTTTAGTCCGCACAAGCTTATTAATGATGTTATTAGATAAATGAAATGTATTAAACAGAGAAGCCCTCACTCTCTGCTAATGCTTATATGGGCCATTCAACCAAATTGGTCAGAAGCCACACACGAGGCTGCAGTTGGTTCTCTTGAGCACAACTCAGAACCACCCGGGGTCCTGGCAACAACAACAAACGCGCCGGCATCAATGGCTGCCTGTGTCTGCGACCTGAAAGTGCAATTGTGCGCTTTCATAGCAGAGCATGACTTCTCCTGAACCACATCTCAAGCATTAGTGGCATTCAAGGATGCTCTCTTGATAAGAATGTACTGGCAAGACTATCCATAAACACGTGTCATATCTTTGCACCCATGACATATCTGCAAGCTACAAAGCCAAATTTGCCTCAAAAACTGCAGGGCATACCTTTTTTTTCTCAACATTATAATGTAGTGTGAGTGTTTTATGCCACTAAATGCAGATTCTAGTTTTAATATTTCTTTCTGTTATGGAGGGACTTGTACTCATTAAAATGTCTCAGAATGCACAAAAAGTCGCAGGGAGGACCCCCTTATTGGCACTCATTGTTTACTTTAATGCTTAACGTGGGTTCGATCAAACCTTAAGGGTTTGGTGAATCTGTCTCAGGAGTTCGACTGAGCCTCTACCATACAATTAAAAAAATTAGACTAATGTCTTTTATTTCTATTTACTTTTTAATAAATGCACGTTTTAATGTCTTGAAATTGAAAAAAATCCCGTTTTTATTTTTCACTACAGGTTTCGGTCAATGTGCATCTGAACTGGTTGGGTTCGTACCACGGTAACAAGGTTAAGAACCACTGCTTTAATGCATCCAGTACACGGTAGAATGATTTCACATTTTGTGTTCGAAACTCAATCCCCGTTTGTAGAAAATATTTATTTACTTGTCATTTACGACATCATTTAAAATGAATCACTGCATACCCCACTGCACAGCAAAATATTGACCGTTAATTGACTGCAGTCTTTTTAAGCAGAACAACTTTTCAGTCCAATTTTTATTATTATTAATAATAATAATTGTTATTATTACTATTATTATTATTTGGTTTTTTTTGCTTTAACCCCTACAGTAATACAAAAAAGTAGTTCACCTGTGCCGTTTGATCATGCTCTGTGAGGCTCTATGCCTTGTGTTGTGCACTTGTACCTGAAAAGGGTTTTCGAACACTGTAGCTTTAATAGGTTGGCACACATTCATGTACTTCCCATTAATCCGTTCTTCTGTTCAAAGGCTTACAGGGCAGCTCTGTGAAGTTCAAATCAACATCCCCCTCATTTACAAATACTCACACCAAATTACGGGCGCCCGGACTAGATAAGCCATGAAAGCTTATATTAACCATATAAAAATATGAGTGTTATTTTTCTTCACATCATCATTAGCAGTAGTACTAGTAGATGTTTAGTTGTTTTTGCTTTGTAATAAATTGACCTTGGTTTCTTAATCTACCCCAATTAAAAACATTTGGAAGATAATTTGACAGAACAGAAACAAAAATTAAATTTTAATTTCAAACATTATTACAAATACTCTTAAATGTGGTGCCCACAATAGTTCAGACATTCACCAATGCCTTGAGGGGCATTGCACGACTTTCAGTTTCCGGGTTAGGAGGCATTATTCTTGCTGCTGTGTTGTGTTGTGTAAAAAGAATACCAAATGAGCTATTGTTATTTATATGGGGAATCAACTGTCGGCTCAGCTCGTCTTTGACTTCTGTCTTGTCAGTTGCAACTTTTGAAAATGCTGTATTTTCCTTTTCACTTTGCTGAATGTCATCATCTTTGTGAATTTCTAGGTTTAGACTTTCAGGGATTATTTTTGTTTAGTCAGGGCAAAAGAGGCCCAATTATCGTGACCAAGAAAATCAGTGAAGAAAAGCTGGGTTGAAGGCCGACAATGCGAGTGAATCGCGAATCTGAAAGGGCACTGTACTGCACAACCTTTGCTAATGCTCTGGAATGTAGGAAGTGTGCTACTCTGTAATTACTCAAAGGCATGCCTCCTGTGTTGTATCATTGGCTGGCAGAGGGCAGACCTTGATAGCCAATAGGCAGAATCTGGGCCAGACCTTGGAGGAGCTCAGTGACTGGGCTGAAGGATAAAAAGAATACTTTGGGGGATAAATGACAACCCCCCACACACCCCAAAGACCCTGTTTGTGTCCTGAATGCTCTATTTCTGTCTGCCTTTGTATTTCAAAACATAGATCAATAAACACAGTAATTTATGATCTTCACCCTGTCCCACCAATCGCTGTGATATCTTTTTTTAAACACACAGTAGTTATTTTGACTTTGTAAATTAAACTAACGGGACAACTACAGTTCAAAGGTCTCCACACAAATGTGGTGTGGCGGATAAATGCTACAAAATAATATGGTACGGGCTGCATGAACACTGTGGTGTTTTCGAGAGACCATAATAAACACGAGGAGCGTCGAATCTGGCCGCAACACTCTGATCGCTATGGTAATGTTTAATGCCTTTAAAATACGATACAACGCAGATTCAAAGTGCATGAAAATGTCAACTCGCCACAATGCTGAATCAGTGCGAGCCCCAAGCTGGATTTTCTGCAGCGGGCGGTCCCATCTCGAGGTAATAGGAGACAACGACACCTGAAGTGTGTGTGCTTTATGTCGAGTCTACTTCGTAATTTTGCTTTAGTCGCCGTTGCTGCACAAAACCCCCGCCTCACACAGGTAGCATGTCAGAAATAGCAACAGCGCTATTGTGGCGATCTCAGAGTATTCAGCCATAACTTGAATCCAGAACACCGGCAGAGTTGTTGTCTCGAACGTACTTTTAAGGCCGCCGTCATTTGCGATCTCCAGCAGTTTATTTAGCAAGCTCCGGCGTTTTGTTTTTAGCGTAATCAGTCACGTGAGACGGAGAAGCGTGGTTTGACGTGCGTCAAGAGTGACGCAGACGGATGTAACGGAGAATCGGATAATTTTAAAAAAAAAAAAATTCCTATTCCAAAATAAATACAACAGAATTCATGTAAGTGCGGCCCGGTACCAAATGCCCCACGGACCGGAGGTTGGGGACCCCTGGTCTAACCCAATCGTTTTTGTCATGTAATTTTGATGTGTGGAAGTCATATTTGTGGAATAGTGGCGGCGACTGCGCCCTCACTGCGACTTGCGCTTCGAAGCCACGCCATCACCACATCACCAGTTTGTGAGCTTGGGACACAAAGTCGGTGGCTTTCAGCTCAGGGGAGTGAGGTTTTGATCATGTATGCAGGACCAGCTGGTGTCCTTTACATTGGGTTAGTTCTTTTGCTACGAATGCAGCAGCTGAGCGTTTCCATTCTCGGCGTGACTAACCGATTTCCACTCAGTGCAACCGTTAGACGAATGTAAAAGTTTCGAGTGGTTATGCCTGCAGACTGGAGAGGGACGGAGGGATGACGTCGCAACATCACTACTTACTGCACCTTGGACCAAGTGCCATCAATCATTAAAATATCACGGGGAAACACAAGCAATCTTAACAAATTTGCTTTTTGCAGCCTACTAGTATGCGCCAGAATTAAACAATTATGATCATTTGTTTTACACTTAATATGTTGATATAATGTTTAACAGTATAATAATGACTTGTTAAAATAAATATTTGTTCTGTCAAATATAATTAATTAATTTATTTAACAATGTCATTACAGTTGCAAGACAAGGAGTAGTGTGAGTTCAAATATTTTTATTTTGAGTGTTTTTCTAAACCCAAAAAGTATAGATAAGAATGCCTTGAACGCACCGGATCAATAAACAGTACCATTGTAGTAGCGGCGATTAAAATTGCATCGATACCCACCAGTCTTTTTTTTTTTTTTTTTTTTTTTTTTGGTTGAGCTTGGTATAAAGACTTTGTTTTTGCATTTGTTTTGTTGTAGGAGTTTGCAGCACTAACAAAGGAGGTGAACATGTGCCGGGAACAACTTCTAGAAAAGGAGGAAGAGATTGCAGAACTGAAAGCTGAGAGAAACAACACACGGGTTAGTTGAAATGTTGTCATGTTTAATAACACATTTGAGACTTTACAGTCTATACAGTCAGCATTTCCACTTTTGAATCGCCTTGTTATGTTTGTTTAAACAATGTAAATAAATGTCCTGAATTATACTTGTGAAAATATTGGTGGTAATTATTAATGTAATGTTTGTCTGTGTAACGCAATGCAATTGTTCTTATCTTCTTCCATTATTGGTGTTTTGTGCAGCTCCTCTTGGAGCATTTGGAGTGCCTGGTTTCTCGTCACGAACGTAGTCTGAGAATGACAGTAGTGAAACGGCAAGCTCAGTCTCCTGCTGGAGTCTCAAGTGAAGTGGAAGTCCTCAAAGCCCTTAAGTCACTTTTTGAACACCATAAAGCCCTTGACGAGAAGGTAGGACTCAGATCCATATAATGCAGCGCTTGCCATAAGGTTACGGTGTATGCATGCAGTTTCATGACTGTTAAAAGGTATGGTTGTCTGAAATTGTTCACATTTTCTAGGTAAGGGAGAGACTGCGAGTCGCCTTGGAAAGATGCGGTGCTTTGGAGGAACAGCTCACCATGTCACACAAAGAGGTGAAGTGATTTCTGTTGTCTGTAAATATTCATCAGTGCGCACACACGCACACACACACACACACACACACACACACACACACACACACACACACACACACACACACACAGTGAGACAGTGGTCCATAAATCACTAAAAGGTTTAGGTCGGGGGTCGGCAACCCGCGGTTCCAGAGCCGCATGTGGCTCTTTAGCGCCGTCATAGTGGCTCCCTGTAGCTTTTTCAAAAATGGTTGAAAATGGAAAAAGATGGCGGAGAGAAATATATTTTTTGTTTCAAGATATTTTCTGTAGGCGGACAGAGATGGCTGTTGTTAAAAAAAAAACTGCGTTTCATGCCTTCATTATAAGGCTTATATCAGATTTAAATTTTTTGCGGCTCCAGACATACTTGTGTCTTGGGGTTTTTTTTGGGGGGGGGGCCCAATATGGCCCTTTCAACATTTTGGGTTGCCGACGCCTTGTTTAGGTACTGAATACATAAAAGCGCTCTTGCAATGACATCAAGTCAAGTCAAGTCAAGTCCACTGTATTTATAGAGCACTTTCAAACAGCCATCGCCACATACAAAGTGCTGTACATGGAGCAATTTAACATATACAATAAACAGTAAAACAAATCGGTAATAAAGACGGTAGAAAGCACCAAACAGTAAAACCAAGAACAAATCTAAGTCATGCTGAGTCGAAAGCCAGAGAATACAAGTGAGTTTTGACTCGCTGTTTGAATAGCAAGGAAATGATTTTGTTCATTCAAATTCTGTTGTATTGTTTAAATTACCGTATTTTCCGCACGAAAAGAGGCACTAGATTATGAGGCGCACCTTCAATGAATGGCTATTTTGTAAAAATTTTTCATATATCAGACGCTTCGCTCTAAAAGGCGCAATCTACAATGCGTCCACGAGATGGTGTTACGCTCATTCCATTCAACTCGAGAGGCGTCCGTTCAACTTGATAGACGTTCATGACCACCTCTGAAAAATGTAAATTAACTATTACTGTACTTAAATGAAACTACGAAAATTGAAAATAATGCATCAAAGCAGCTTTCACAACAGCGGCAGCTGTAACAAAGCGCTGAACAAAACAGTTAACATAAAGTAAAATAATAAACACAACACACAACATAAAACACGAACATAAAATAAAATAATGAACACAACACATGACATAAAACACGGACAGTCGTGCAGTCTTAACCACTTTTCCCCTCATACGGTAAATTATGTAATATAGCTCCTCTCCCATGACCGCCAGAGTCCACACAGTACCGTCCTTCCCCCTGTAAGGCAGACAGTTGTGGGTTATGTGGAGTTTCAGACACAGCCTATTGTCCCTCAACGAACTCCCTGGCCTATACATCCAAGAATGTCATGACCATCACGTCAAACAACCAAAATTTTATTCTAATAATTCTTTGAACTGTGTCGCCACGTCTCGTCTTCGCTGAGGGGAGGCTGCCCTTTCCAGGCCTCTGTCATCCTCAGGTTCAGCCTCAACACTATTTTCAAGCAGATGTAATGCTTTCTGTACTATATAAATGTATTTTTGTTTGTTTTTAAATAGACTATGGTGACATTTCTCAAAAATCAATGCTGCTGCTTTAAAGTGCCAGCTATGGAAACCTGGTGATGCCGTCCGTCCCAGCAGCACAAGATTAATAACTCAGAAACACTTGTATCTTTGTTTATACAATACCATGTCAGCCTAGGAATAACGCAGGGGTAGACAAAAGCCAGGAACATCTATGTAAACAGGGGAACAAGAAATCAAAGCGAGAAATGAGCTTGCCAGTGTCCGAAAGCTTGGTCTCCGTTTCAGGCCTTATGACTCAAAACACAGCTAAAAGACTGAAGAATGACTCAGAGCAAACCATTGGACTACAGTATTCTGAAGTTGCTTTGAGCCATGATCTAAATCCTATTGAACATCTGTGCAGATGCCATACCATCTGGACAGAGCACCCATCGAAACCTGAAACTCGACCAGTTTTCTCATAACAAGTGGGTCACAACACCAGATGTCTGAAAGTTACACAAATTGATTGGTTGCAGTAATTGCCTAAAAAATTAAGCTGACCAACATTTTCACAAAGGCCCGTTTCATTATTTCTTTCAAAAAATATTGAATCGTTTTCTTTGGTTAATTTTCCCTTTTGTTATTACTCTTTTTTTTTCTTTTTAAATTGTTTTCTCTCATTAACACATGGGTACCAATAACGTTGTCCACTTGTGAATTTTGTGGTATTACAAAGCTTTGATTTTAAATTAAGCCGATCAACATTTTCACAAAGGCCCGCTTCATTATTTTTTCAAAAATATTGAATTGTTTTCTTTCGTTAATTGTCCCTTTATTAATTATTACTTTTTTATTTCCTTTAAAAATGTTTCTTTCATTAACAATAACGTTGTTCACTAAAAATTGTGCTATTGCAAAGCTTTGCTTTTAATGATGTTCGTACAGCCATAACCATGAATGCAGTTGTACTCTGTTAAAGATGCAAAATATGAAATAATCATTGAAATCGTATTATATTATGAGTATATGAGGCCAGTACTGTACTGGACCACAACTTGGCTCATAATCACCCTGTCACAAAGGGTTTATGACCCCAGCCAGAGTAGTTGACACTCAGGCTCTTACTGTAAATATTTTTAGAATCAATTATAGGAATTATTCCATCGAATAATCAGATAAAATTGTATTTTTCATTCAAGTTTGTTACAAATGCTTAGTTTACCCAGATTGTGTTTATTAACCAATTATTGTTGTTTATCTAATATTGCTTTGTAAAAAAATTAAAATATCACACAAGGGATTGATGGTGTACTTACCTTTTTGAAACATTCAGTCATTGTTTTCAAAAATTAAAAGCAATTGTTTCCATCTATCCTACGTTGATTAAACACAAAGATAATCAGTCTGCTTTCATGAATGACTGCAGTAATCAATGACATCTGAGAAGTCATAATAGATGGCTATCAATGATTATTTTTAAAATGTTAATACATTTCGACGCCTTTAGTTGACATATATCATTTTGAAAATGAAACATTGCTTTTACTGGATTTAACATTATTTAATATCAACGACTGCTCAGGCACGTTTCTCTTTTAATTCCATACTGGTTGTTGTTTATTCATCCTGAAGCCGGTGCCACTACTATATGTGCACATCCTTTTGAAGGACAGACAAGTCTTGAATGCTCCCTGTTGAATGGGATTAAGATTGACAAAAACCCTAGAGCATGTTGAACTGTCCTAGATTTTTATCTATGCTTCACGATAAAGCACTTAATGCTATAGTCATCTTTTGTTCCTGAGACACACACACTCATGCATGCCCTCAAAGTCGTGTGTGTGTGTGTGTGTGTGTGTGTGTGTGTGCGTGTGTGTGTAAAAGATAAGGTAATACGATAAGAAAACTTTTATTTGTCTCACAATAGAGAAATGAACTGTACACAATATAGAATGCAATAAAATATAAGAGATAAGCATGTATACAACTGCATATATGCTGCATAAAGTTGCTGTGCTATTTACAATGGGTGAGTGGGGGAGAGTCCAGGTTTTCAGGTGCCTCTATTCAGAAGCCTGACAGCAGTCGGCAGGAACGAGCGGCGGTGCCTCTCCTTCTTGCAGCGCGGGTGTATCGGTGTCTGGCTCAAGGAGCTGCCCATTGCTGTCAGGCGGCCTGGACGGAGTGGGGAGGATCTGTCCATCATAGCTGTTAGCTTAGCTAGCATGCTGTTGCCCACCTCCTCCAGAGTGTCCAGGGAGCAGCCCAGGACAGAGCTGGCCATCCTGACCAGTCGGTCCAGTCTCTCTCTGTCCCGGGCTGAGATGCTGCCTGACCAGCAGACTATGCCATAATGAATGGCTGAAGCCACCACAGAGTCATAGAAGGTCTTTAGGAGTGACCCATGAACCCCAAAATACCTCAGTTTTCTGAGTAGGAAGAGCCGGCCGGCTCTGCCCCTTACATATGTCTGTATATCTGTCCCCGTGTGTGTGTGTGTGTGTGTGTGTGTGTGTGTGTGTGTGTGTGTGTGTGTGTGTGTGTGTGTGTATACACACACACACACACACACATATATATATATATATATATATGTGTGTGTGTGTGTGTGTGTGTATATATATATATATATATATATATATATACACATACACATACACACACACACACACACAAACCCCGAACCCCATCGCTGGAAAAAAAGTAACCGTATGATAAATCGAAATTTGGTCTCAGGTGAATCAATGGCTTAACTGTGTGTTAACAAATTATCTCTGCAGTTGGCTTACCTCAGGGAGCAGAGCTGCCAGAAGAGGGGATTGGCAGATGGGACCAGTGAGGTCAACCACAACTCTGAAAATACACCAAGCACGAATGGAAAGGTGAGGTTACTTATTAGCACATGGATGAAAGACAAGCGTGTGAGAAAGCCATTGTGTGACAAGTGTCGGCCATCTGTGCGGTTAATTTAATTAAATCCTTGTGCGTTTAGTTATTACAGCATGAGAAAACTATTGTACATAACCTTTATTTTGTGAAATCAATTTCTCATGTGCTGTTATAATTTAACATGCAGATTTTATCGATTAAATTAAAGGTAGTTAGATGCAGTAGTTATAATTAATCCTGCAGTAGGAATTAAAAGCATTAATCAAAACAGTATGTGCATGTTGGAAAAACTAAGACCGTGTTCACATTGAAGCTCAATTCCATTTATAATTTTTTGTTTTACTCATTTTTGACACTTTTCAGGGAGAACAGTACAATTCATATTTTTGTCAAATCCAACCTAGCCCTCTTTCGTATGAGGATATAAATCGGATATGTAAGTGATGTGTCTGCACCGTGAACGCTCACATCCGACCGATACGTTAGCAAAAACTCAATAAGCACTCCGGGTGAGCTTTTACCAACGAAAATGCTTTTGTTCGGCAATCTCCCGCGAGTGATGTCATTCAAAGATTGCCAAGTCGCCAGTCAGCCATTGTACTGCATTGTTGATTGTCCTGTTAGCTGCTCTTTGCCATTGTGAGCGACTTATTCACCGAAATGCCTCAGCACTGTGTGGCGATTTACTGGTCACATTCAGGCAAAGTTGTTTGTTGATAATAATGATGTTTTTTATTTAAATCTGGTACAAGGACTAATTTAGATCACATCAATATATTGAACTAAAGTGGAGTAATGGTTAATAAAATCATTTTTACCACTATATTTAATACTTATCCAAAGTTGCATCTCTACTTTTAATATAGACTAATGTGTTATTTATTCATCCATAGCGGTCATCTGATGGATCACTCAGTCAGGAGGATGAGTCGGCTCCTGCTTTCAACAAGGTTGGAGAACTCCAGGAGGTGGTGGACCGTCAGACCGCTGATCTGGGCCAGATGAAGGAGCGCATGGCTGCAATGGCCTCCCGAATCAGTGAGCTGGAGGAAGATCTGGATATAGCGAGAAAAGACCTCATAAAGTCTGAAGACATGAATACACGATTACAGAGAGACATCAGAGAAGTAAGCGCAATTTTGTATAGTGGCATTGTTTTAATCCTTAATTTTTAGTATAATATAGCCAGAGGGGATTGATCATATTTTTTCTTCCTTAATTCCTTTCACATTCTTATTTCTGTTTTATGATTAAAAATTCTGCAATAATTGGTGTATTTGTGCTTGTTTAGTCTATGGCTCAGAAGGAGGATATGGAAGAGAGGATCACCACTCTGGAGAAACGCTACCTGGCTGCTCAGCGGGAGGCTACGTCCGTCCACGACCTGAATGACAAGCTGGAGAATGAAGTAGCTAACAAGGATTCCCTCTTTAGACAAGTAAGTTAGCCAACTCCATTGATGTCTGCTGGAGCATTTTAACTGAGTTCTAAGCACAACTTTACCGATGAACCTCGCTGCATCGTACCCCGAGGGACATAATGAATTTGTATGTTATAACGGTAGTTCCTTGTAACCATTTCCAATAAAATGGCCGCCAGCTACGATGTATAATACAGTATGAATATTTAAAAACACCAACATGTAATATAGTATGAACATGTCCATTTCAAATACACGTATCCAATTTGAAGAAAAAAATATATTTCATAAGAAATTAAACAAACTGTCGCGTTCCTACTTCATCTCTGAAAACATTTTCAGCAAACGGAAAGGGCCTTCTCCAGTTCAGGAGGTGCATGCCGCGAGGCCGTTTATGATCATCTTTCAATCTGTAGGCCTCGAACTCTGCCATGATTTCTATTGCCATTATGGATGATTGACAAAATTGTGACTTGCCAATTCGTGCTTGACTTTGTCTGGGCGAATGCGTGCGCGAATGCGTCTGTCAACATCATATCTGTGACGATTTCCTAATTACACAGACTGAGGACAGAAACCGGCAGCTTCAAGAGAAACTGGAACTTGCTGAACAGAAGCTGCAGCAGACTATCCGCAAAGCAGAAACTCTGCCAGAGGTGGAGGCTGAGCTAGCACAAAGAGTAGCAGCCCTCACAAAGGTATTGCTATCTGCCCGTCACTGGGAATTTCACTTTTCATTTACTGCATGGATAAAGGTCCTTACATTTTTGCTGTGCAGTTCTACTGCTAAACTTCTAAACTCTTAAAGCTTCTCTATTTAATTTTTGGCCCGGAAAGATATGAGTTAAGGTGGGAACTGTCTGTGGTATGTAGAGGGGCAACCATTGTTTTGTGGTCTAAATACCGGAGACTTGTTTGGAGATCGTTGGCCTCTTTATGTCCATTTATAGTTACAAGCTGTATCCCAGAAAGTGTTGGAGTAACTAAACAGGCAGCGTGCACCATTTAAGCATTAGTTTTGGCTCCCAATATTTCCCAATTATGCACATTTAAGGTAATCAGATTTCTAAGTGTGGTATCTGTACAATATCTCTGTAATGTGCTGGAGTCACATGGTTGATATCCAGAGGTGAGCCAGCAAAAAAGATAGTGTTAGTTGGGTATGTCATACTTTTTTTTCGATGTATTCCATGTAGGTATCCCTAATTTCAAGAGATTTATTTTTAGTCCAACTTGGCCATTGAGGTTTTGAAAGTAATGAACCGAAAGTGTAAGTCTGTGTTGAATTTGCAACTATTTCATCAGGTTGTGCTAAAGCTTAAAAGTACACATGCATTTTACTCTTGCTGTCACATTTAACTTTTTTGTGGTCTTCATGCCTTTACCTTCATCACTTCCTTCCTATACTGTACTTGTAGTGTGTTCCGTGCGGCTTTAAAGGCTCCAAGATTCAAAAGGTAGACCAACCTTTTCAGGAGGATAAAATCTTTCAACTCTTCCTACATTCAATCAACTAAATTTTGTTCTGTTACTGAATTTAACCAGGCCATGATACATCGAGAGCAATACAATAATAACTAATCTCTTGGAGATCTACGGTGCTGTGAAAAAGTTAGCAACGTTAGCTTTTTCACGCTTCTATTGAGTTTTAGATCTGCTGCTCCAACTGCCATCTTACTGCAGTGTCCTCGGCTATCGTTATTTACAAATACAGTACGTACATACAGTCTTTTCCAGACATCTCTCCCGACAAGGCATAAAACAGCGTCATTTGAAAAATGTGCAGAACTCTGCCTTCATACCCAAGATTATTTTTAGAATGACCCTGATTGGCTGTTGCGTGTAAGACTTGCCATCAATCAAAAATCACACCACTGATTTTTAATTTTTAATGGCTTAATGCACAGGTGTCTAAGCCAAGGCCCGGGGGCCAAATCTGGCCCGCCACATCATTTTATTTGGCCCGCTAATGCAAATCAAGCATGTCAAGTTCCATGATGCTCTCTCAAGTCTGAACCAAAATTTAAAATTGTCATATGTAGTCCACATTAACAGTCATTATTCTTGACTTCTGTTTTTAAAACTAGTTATTCATTCATTTGTTGTGCATTCTGTATGTAATATGTGGAGGGGATTAAACATTTATATGGTTCCCCAAAATTCACAACGGCCCTCCAAGGGAAACCGTAACTACTAAGTGGCCCGCGACAAAAATGAGTTTGACACCCCTGGCTTAGTGATAAGCAACTCAACATTATTTCACAACACAAAAATATCTCCTATGATTAAAAATAATAATATTGAAGTTTATTTTTAGAAATCCGTACCACAAACGGGGGGCACAAACACCTTGGTGGGCAGGCACAGCCTCCATTGGCCCAACCGTGATGACGGGTCTGTGTGTAGATGTTCTGTTTTATGCACTTAAGTGCTCTGTGGCTGGTATTGCCACTCTTTTCCTCAAACACACAACCTTTGCTAACACAAACAGGAAGTGCCAATTGGTTTACAAATAGACCCGACAAGACCCTTCCCACTGACAAAAAAAAAAACTGGAAGAGCCTGCCATATAAAATGATAATCTAAAGCAATTTAAATGTGTCACCACAGATGCCTTGATCGCGCTAATACCTCTTATACATATACAGATAGATGTCTGTCAAACTTGTGCGTTGTGACTGCTGGTAGCTGTTGTTTGTGTACAAATGTACTACATGCTACATCTTTGTCTATGGAAGTACTGTAGGTGGCTTCATCCTTTTGAAGGACTTGGGCTTTGTCCCTCAACCATCTCAAGGATGACTGGCCACTACAAGAGAGAACATAGCCTAGCTGTAGAGACATTACTTTGGAGAGAATTGAATATGGAAAGCCAATGGACAAGCAATGTACCAGCACTATGAATAATAAATGCATTTGTTTTTTTTTTTTTGTCTGTCTTGCTCAGGCAGAGGAACGCCATGGTAATGTGGAAGAGAGATTGAAGCAGCTGGAGGCCCAGTTGGAGGAGAAGAACCAGGAATTGCTCAGGGTAAGAAATGGGCAAGATGCGAAGTCCATAATTATTAAATAGGACCAATGTCCACTGGAATTGATCAACATTTGCACTTTTGATTTTGTTGTCAGGCAAGGCAAAGAGAGAAGATGAACGAGGAGCACAACAAGCGTCTCTCTGAGACAGTGGACAAGCTCCTGTCTGAGTCCAACGAGAGACTCCAGCTTCACCTTAAAGAGAGGATGTCTGCTCTGGAGGACAAGGTAGTACTCATTCAATTGTGTTGTGAATACTTATTTAGTCATCCGGTCGCACCAGCGAGTGTCATTTTTTTTTTTTAATGCTTCTCATGGTACTTGGGGAGAGAAAATGAAGCTAAGGCGCTTAGAAGCGCCTCTGTCAGACTGCGCACCCAAGGTGGCGAAACCCATCTGTGACACGCATCAGGTTAAATCCTTTCTGTGTAAGATAAATAAATATCCAAGTCTGAATGTGTACGGTACTTTTTCCACGTTAACAGCCGTCTAAATTAACTAGCACAATTTGCTTCATAAAGGACGGCTTCCCATTCATCTCACTTCCATTTACTGAGGTGCTCACGACCCCGTTTCACATTTTGGCAACAGAGACGGCACGCTTGTCATCCAGTTGCAATACCTAATCAAATCGCTCTGCATCTTTCTGTCTAGTGGTTGGGGTGTCAAAGCTTAAATAAACAACAAATCTCACTCTGTAAGACTATTGCAAAGTCCTATGTCAGCCACTGTTTGTTGCAAACAGAGTTCTTGTCACAGCGTAATATTTTGCAAATATATCATGAGTCACTGCTAATATTTTCATCATTTGAAACTATGGTATGCCAGATATCGTCATGCTGTATCTTCCTAAAAAAGTGTGGGACCAAATCCTGGGTGGTGCAGCCAACTAAGGATTCACTAGTCAGAATAATTGCTGCTCCGATCACTACTGTCCCTAAAGTTGTTCGCCCTTATTACTCGTTGTTTCTGACAAGTCATGGTGCACATCAGTCACTCTGCCTTGAGCCCCTATTTCGCTGAGCAGCGAACAATTGCGAGTATTTGCTAAAGCAGCAAATGTTGTGGTTCTCGTCGGAGTTGGTCAGGGTTTGTTCAAGGTCGCAGATGTTCGCTAACAGTCAGCAGATGTTCGCAATTCTTTTTTAATTTTTTTTTTCTTGTCCCATGGAAATTTTGAACATGTTCAAAACTCTCTTGCAACAAGAAAATACAGGTGAATGTCTGATGACAGTTTTGGCAAATGTATGCGGCCTTGAAATAACCCTGACGAGAAGGTAACATTCGCTGCCTTCAAAAACACTCGCAATTGTTCACTGCTCAGTGTGGTCGGGGCTTTGTTTCTCTCTCTTCAGAATGCCCTCATAAGGGAACTGGAGCACACCAAGAAACTCATTGAGGACTCTCACCATGAAAAGGTGAATTGAGTGCGTCTTTAAAGGTTTAAGGTGTCTGTGTCTTAAAATTGAAACGTCCTGTCCTATAGGAGCAGCTCTTGATTCAGATTGAAACGTTGAGGGCCGAGAATGAACAGGGTAGGAGCAGAAGCAACTCATTATTACATGGGTAAGTGGTTTGTGGTTAACCTCCATCTGTGATCTCTGTCATATGGGGAGTGTCTAAGTATACATTAAATGTGCACAAAACACTGCACAATATTGTTACTGATTGTTTTGTTCGGTGGGTTTTGCTAGTCGATCACAGCTGGGAAGTACCCCAGACTTCAGGTATCCAGTGTCTGCTTCCTCTATGATGGACAGTAACTCAGACCACTACGGCAGCGCTCTTGTATTAAGGCGGCCCCAAAAAGGAAGAGTAGCAGCGCTTAGAGATGAACCATCCAAGGTGAGATGTCTTATTTAATTACTGTAGATTTGCATAATTAGTAATTAGTGTAGAAATGCATACGCTCACATACGGTCCACTCGATTCACGCGCATCTCGCTGTATGTGCTCAAAGCTCTGTGATCACATACGGTATGTCTGAAGCGTGAACCACAATCTGGATAATGTGTGCCACTGTGTTTAAGAAACGGTGAGCTTTCCCTGAAGTGCCTCTTACGTGGACCAAGGCACAGAGCAAGGCAGTGGCGAATTGGACAGTCTTGCCAATGGTCTGCAAGCCAGAAAGCAAACTAGCCTTCTAGGTAGCCACTAGCACCCACTAGCGGACTGACGCTGCGGCTGACCAATTCACCACTGCCTCGCTCTGTGAGCCGCACGTGGTTCCACGAGACACTGCAACCCAAATAACACTAAAATACATGACACTTCAGGAATTCATGTTTTAGCGGACGAAATGGGCCAAAGTTATTATTACTGGTTAATGGTGGATAGCTACTGATGAAATGACGGGACTCAGTATGAGGGATGGGCGTTTTGGCATTATCATATCATCATCAAGACATGAACATTCGTGATATTTATACCGTATCAAAATTAGGACGATGGTCATGTGACTATGGCACGCTTGAGTTGCATGTAAAACTCAAATCGACCAACCACATTCCTCCTTTGAAGTTTGCCGGAGATGAGAGGGAGAGATAGAGAGATAAGCAACCGCTGCTGGACGGCTTACGTTAGAAATTGACTTCAGTGTTCGTGGGAGTTGTGATGCATGACCCGTGTGCTGTCAAGTATATGCAGTACACACATCGTGACATGACCAAATTTATAATTTCATGTGTACCAGTGGATAAAATTGCAGAGCTCATTGTAAAAATGTACAAGCAGCTCGCCGGCCATTAAATCAATCTTCTCTTTACTCCAGGCTCGCATAGTTGATATTGCTGGGAGTCCACACTTCACATTGCTATGCCATCACAAAAATGACTCTTTATAACAGATTTTTTCCCCCTGAAATATTAGTGGCACTTTGTTAACAGTGATGGGGGGTTTTTTTTTTTGTTTTTTCAGTTTGGGGTTTTATCCTACTTCTGTTTCTTTGTCCCTCCTATCATGTGTGATTCATTCAACTGTTGATGTTGGTTTTTAAATTCTGCTTTGTCTTTCTGTTTGCGTCCACCTTTGGATATCAGCGTCATGTAAGTCACCACGAAGGAGCAAAATAAACAGTGACGTCAATTTGACTGTTATTTACTAATGACTAATGAAATACACAGGCGACTGTTTAATCTCCCCTGTCATTCTTGTTTGACAATACTTGTGTTTATTCAACTCAGGTGCAGACTCTTAATGAGCAGGAGTGGGAGCGTGTCCAACAGGCCAATGTGCTTGCTAATGTGGCCCAGGCTTTTGAGAGTGATATGGATGCCTCAGACCTGGAGGAGGATCGAGAGACTATCTTCAGCTCTGTAGACCTTCTGTCCCCTAGTGGTCAGGCAGATGCACAGACTCTGGCCTTAATGCTGCAGGAGCAGCTTGATGCCATCAACAATGAAATTAGGTACGACATCCAAGGCAGAAACAACCACCACCACAAATTGTTTTGTTTCGGTGTGATTCACAATCATTTTATTACCTCCTTTATTCCTTTTAGAATAATTCAAGAAGAGAAGGAAAACACAGCCATCCGGGCTGAGGAAATTGAGTGCAGGGTGGGCAGCGGCGACAGCCTTGGAGGACGTTTCCGCTCAATGAGCTCCTTGCCGCCTTCACTGTGTGCAGGCTCTCCTATGGGCAGCTCTCCTCCAGGCTCTGGACACTCAACACCAAGACGTATTCCTCACAGCCCCCACAGAGAGTTAGACCGGATGGGTGTCATGACCCTGGTAAAACTTCCATTTTATTTGTTTGCTTGTTTATTTATTTACACATGAACCTCTCTGATTTAACAGCTGTGGGATTCAACCAAAATCACAATTGCCCTCCATTATTTATTACATTTATCAATTCAGTTTATCAATATTGTCAGCGCACATCATTTTATTCCATGCGCGGCGTCTGGGAAATACAGTAACCGGGATTGATCCTTTTTCACAACTTATCTCTCAAAGTTTTCACAGGTAATAAACAAAACCGCATTGTTTCTTCTGTCATGGCGGCTTGAAATGCGTTTTTTTTTTTTAATCGATGATGAAGTAAAAGAACATGAAAATGATTGACTGGCTTAGGATGTGAAATGGTGTGCTGAACTAACAAGCTTTTTCAGCAGATTAGGAAACGGCCACTGCACCAGTATTTCCTAAAATTGTGGTCTCAAGTATACACTGTCTCACTTTGGGGCAGGGTGCTCAAATAAGACTCATTCTCTAAACCGCTTATTCTCACTACTCTTTAATTTTTTTTTTTTTTTTTTTAGCTTCAATAACTATTTTTAAGGCAACTTTAGTAAAACGTTTGGAATGCTCTTTTCTGATTTGGTCAGTTTGCGTCTGGTGTGTGGCCGATAGTAGATCACCATAACAGAGCCGCATGTGTTCTGTAAATAGTGTGGCCTCATACCAGCAGCACATCATGTACCTTGTCATACAAGAAACAAAAGTATCTTTAAATCTTTGTGATGGGCTGCGAATCGATTATCCCCTCGATTATTCCATCGATCACTCTAATAATGCCGCTCTGGCCTGCCTGCAGCGGACATGAGGACGGCATTTTTTATTTATTTATTTATTTATTTATTTATTTTTAATAAAATACAATTAAACAATCTAGAGGCGACTGTCACACTCGCATGCTCTTCTTTATTTTTCGCTCAAATTTCCACCAATAACCACATCATTTTATGTTTACAAATCACACAGGCCGCAAGCTATGTTAAGCGAAATTACCTGCAGAGGCTTCAACACGCACAGAGTGTTCATGGCAATTTAGTGGAAGATGCTTGCACCCCATAAAGTAGCGATGTCGCGTACTGTGCCGAAAATTACGATGTTTTTTTCAGTGTTAATCCACTCAACACTAATTTAAAACCGTGTTGTTACCTCTACCATCAGCATCAAGCAGCCGCCGGCTTATTGTCACACTGTCACGCCATGTTCAAGGCTCCAACATTTGGGCTCATCTCATGTCTCCTAATTGCAACTTTCCTAGCTCCTCAAAACATTGAATGCGACCCGGCTGTTCTTCTTGCTCTGCCGGGAAACAGCATTCACAGTTGCAAATGCCCAACGTGAAAGTGGTCAATCAATTCTTTTGCATGAATTCACCGCCCCCTAAATAACACGCAGTTGACATATTAGTTTAAAAATAGGGCTTGATTTTTCAGATAAAGCAAGTGAAGAGTACTCTGTTTTAAAAAAAAAACTACAACAACCAAAATACACAGCTCGCAAGCAGTACTAAGCATCTCTGCTTATCTACAAGTCTGCTTACTTTTGCTGCGCTGTTTGGGCTTGTCCGTCAATCAGAATGTGACACTGACTAAAACGACCTTGAGAAGGGATGAAAAATTGTTAGAAATCATGCTGGAGCCGAGTTTTTTTTTCTCCACTTCACTGCCTCTTCCTCACTTACCAAAGCTGCACATTCAGGAATAGAAAATCATTGAAATCAATTAAGATGACTGACTGACACACGCAGCTGTTGCTGAAAGTGACACTGCCTCCTCTTTAAGTTAAAAACGTGATTACAACGACATCTACTGTCAATGTCATTGTGGAGTAGTCAAGTCGACTCAGCAAGTCTGTACAACTCTTATTTACGTGCGCTTATATGTACCGGTATGTGTATACAGTATAGGTTGTGGTCATCGTAGATTTAAACAGTATAACCTGGCAGAATTTGTTAATTGTTGTCAATTCTGTGCAAAATGTGATCGATGACTGAATAGCGACCATTGTGTTATTTTCATTATTCATTTCTTTCTTGTTATAAATGTGCCCATTTGAAATGGCATATACAAAGTTCAATTCTAATCCAGTTTAAAAGTTTGGCCCGATTACTCATGGTTTCTTTATCTTATGTGTGCGTGCATAGCTTAATTTATCTGTTTCGTATTGTCAACCTTTTTGTTGTACTTATCCATGGTATCCCAGTGCACTTACTTGTTGTGTGTATGCAAGCGTATAACCATGTCTACATGTGACTGCCCCCCCCAAACTATAGCATTATTGCGTTGATCCCTACATCATCCAGAGCTCCCTCTCCCAGCCAACAGTAACTTACCTACCTTTTGGAGCAACTGACTTCATTCCACATACTCAAGTCTGTAGCTATGTACCATATTTTCAGGTACTTGCAAATCTCTTTACATTCCCCTACTTCCACTCTATGACAGGTGCAGTCTGGCTATCGTCCAACGAGTTCTTTTTTTTAATTGGGGTCTGCCGTATTGGTTTCCAGTTTGGTTGTGGTAGTCAGATTTTTCAGGAATCAATAAGCTGCAAAAATTGTGGAGCCCTCATAGGACTTGACTACCAATTGTTTCCTCTTGTTTTCCTGATGAATTAACAAATTAGGACCTAAATGTATTTTTGTTACTTTTGATTTTTGTTGTTGGTGTTTTTTTATGCATACCATTACTTTATTTAAATATCTAGAAAAAAAAGATGAATTAGAGTCATAATTACCTACTTTTGCTCCCCCCCCCCCCCCACTCATCAGTGCAGAATATTGCTACTGTGTGTTTTGACACAGCAACATGGCATCCTGCAATCAGATAATTAAACATGATGTTAGGGCGTGCTTCTTGTTTGACACAGAAAGGCAGTGTTGGGACAGCAGCAGTTGCTTTCAGTACAGCACAGCACAGCAGGAGAAGTTAGTTGGGTGTAAAGTGAACATCCATGCCGTGTCATTACAGGCATCGTAGCGCATCCGAGATTACTTCCCAAGGCGGACAATTGCCAGCTCGATTTCACCCCACCATGTCGCCAGTGTTGTTTACAGCAAATAGCGATGCGGCAAAAAAGGCATTAAAAAATGCTGGCATTTATGGGCAGTGTAAAAGATAATGGCAAAGCCTAATCCACACGCAAATTAAAAAATTGCACAAGACTATAAAAGCTGAAAAAAAGTCACTCTCCTGAGTCTTAGTCAGTTTTGGGGTTCCTTTTTTTAACCATCTCTTTCAGTTCATTACTTATAGGGAAGAAAATTATACAAACCCAATTCCAATGGAGTTGCGGCATTGTTTCTCCCATTCTTGTTTGTTGTATATTATGGCCCGTTTATGATGGGATCTCGAAATTCTTTGCAATTGTAGGTTGAGGAACTTTGCCCTGAAACTGTTTGACTCACATAGTTTTGAAGCTCCTTGCGAACGGGTGGGTGGATAAAAGAATATCATTTGCAAAACATTTTTTATTTATGTTCAACACGTCTCAACTCCTTGGAATTTAATTTGTAAATAGATAGAGGAAAAAAAAGACGCTGTGTTTTTTTGTAAAGTTGCTTTTGAAATACCTCAGGAATAATTGCCAGCGCTGTTATTACGGGGCGCTTGTCATTTCGGTACAGTTGACTCATCACTGAAGCTGTTTTGAATACCCTTTATCTAAAACAAGGGACATCATAGAAAGCAACATTTTGGCTGATTAGATTGACTTTTCTGCTCACCCCTCAATTTCCGCTTCCTCTTTCCCTTTTATAGCTCACTAATCTCTTCCATGCCCTGACCTCACAATGGCGAGTAGAGAGAAAGGAAATGAATGATTCTGTATTTTGCTCTTGGGGCAAAACAAACTTCCACAGAAATGCGGCAGGCTGATGGTTTATTTGCTCTGCTCATGCCAGGCCTCTATGGAATGCGGGAGGGAGGGGTGAGCGTGCAGCCTACTTTCAAGGCGGATAATGGAAAAAAGACTCGACTGCTCTGGCCTATACATATGTAATAAGACTTTGACCATGTGGTGCAGTGACACGTATAGCAGCAAGCCAGCCAGCTAGCTAACCGTGGTTTTTTGTTGTTTTTTGACCCACCCAAACATTTGCTTGCCTGCTCAGAAGGGTTTTTGAGCTTGGCTGCACCTATCCAAATGCTCCGACTTTCTGCAACTTCCAGCGTGGTTGTTTGATGTGTTACCAGTCTTTACTCACTTGTGTTGTGTGCCTGACCACTTCAAGAACATGTGATTTTACTATTCTATTCACAATATCAATCATTGACTGTCCTCTTGGCGTCTGTTTGGTTATTCAACACAAACAGTAGCTACTCATGTGTTCCGCTTGGGGTGTTTGCGCATGGCTTGATTTCACTGGTGTTCTGTCTTGCTTCTCGCTAACTGCTTTTCTCTTGTCTTTTCTTTTTTTTTTTAATTTACCATGCTTCAGCCTAGTGACCTGCGCAAGCACCGCAGGAAGGTAAACTATATGCCCACTGCACTGCCTCACTCCCCTCTGGAACCAAACGTGTTTAGCTGTAGTTTCTCTCATTCCTCTGCAGTGATGTACAGTGGACCCCTGCTAGTTTTTGTTTTTCGGATTTTCTTCTTTGCGGTGGGTGGGGGACTCACGAAATGGTGATTTTTGCCCGGTAGCATTTCATTAATTGAGACAACAAATGGTTAATGTTGGCTTTCAACCAAACTTTTTGCAGTGGAGGGCCACAAGGTGGGAGTTTTACCAATACCCACCAATACGTTTTCGGAGGCGGTCATGAACGCCTCTCGAGTCGAACAGAAGAAGAGAAGGCGTACCCACAAAGACGTACCTGTATTTGTTGAGATTGTGAAAACCATTAATAAAGTGTACGTTTTTAGAAAAGCAACACCACAGCTCTCCTTTTTTCAGAGCTGCAACCAAAACGTATTTAATAAAGCAGCGACACAGTTCACTGAACCAACAGCAAGTTATAACATCGTAAGCCTGTCTCCAGCAAGGAGCCATTTTGGGGTCGACATATTACCGTAATGACCATACACAAGGCGCACCGGATTTTAAGGTGCGCGGTGAGCTTTTAAGAAAATGGAAGACTTTTCGGTGCGCCCTATAGTGCGGAAAATACGGTAATATAGTCTATGCAATCACTTTTGGCAAGCGTCACTTCGACATATTTATTTGTGATCTCGCTCGGTCCCTATCCCCTGCAAATAGTGGAGGTCCACTGTACGAATTTGTGATCCAGTAGGTTGTCTAAACACAACTGTCATCAAGAAAATACGGTAGTCACTTCCCTTGTTTCGAGGTAATTCACAAGTGTAATTGTTGTCTACTATGAGTCTTTTTTTGTCCGAATGGAGTAGAAATGTCAAAGGAAAATGTAACAGTCACATTTGTATTCAACTTTTAAGTGTTGGTGTAAAGGTTATGATTTCGCATGACGTTCTGTTTCACAGCCTCAGTGCGAATACTTTCATTTTACTTCTGGCCTGAACGGTGAAATTTGAGTGCTGGATCTCATTCATTTCTTCTGCTGTTTATACAGCCCGCTCAGGACGACAAAACCACTATCCAGTGTGAGACATCACCCCCCACCACTCCACGCTCTATGCGCCTAAACAGGGAAGCAGGTCATACCGCCAGCCACGAGGACATAAGAGACATTCGAGGGTCAGCTTTCTCCTCGTCACTAAAACATATTTTATACATTTGACATGAAAGGAGGGAAATCTTGTGGCATTGATCCCTGAAATCTTGGTAACCTTTTTTTTAATTTCCTTTCCAGTCTTGGCGTGCAAGATGGGCAGGGTAGCAACCCCAGCAGCAGCAACAGCAGCCAGGACTCCCTCAACAAAGCAGCCAAGAAGAAGAGCATTAAGTCTTCCATTGGACGCCTTTTTGGGAAGAAGGAGAAGGGCCGGCCTAGCATTCCTGGAAAGGACTCTCCCAGTCAAGGTGAGGGAGTAGTGCGGATCACAGTGTTAAAATTCCTGCTTTGGTTTATAGAGCAGCAGTTTTTTCCCCCCATAAAATACTGGCCGTCATATGATTTTTGGAATATATAAACCAGACGTGAACAGTGCTCGTTCTGTACACCACATGACGTGCAGGGCATTTGGTAGTGCGTCTCAAGCACTCAAAACATACTAATTATAATCTCTCAGGAGGAAATACAGCTGCACACTACAGTGAATTTATTTTGTACATTACACAAAGAGCCAGAGAACAGACATGCACGCATGCAAGGAGGGATGTCGGAGTGAAAGGTTCGCGTCTCCTCTTGGAGTTTAGGGGATGGGTCAATTCTCAGGTCAAGGACACCTCAACAGTAGTCATAATCTGAGATTGGCATTTCTCCAACGGATGAGTGAGGATGATCTGAGAAGCTACTTGGCATTATTGAGGGAAATAAAAGGTTAATTACATTTTAATTTTTGCATGCTTTTTAATCTAAATGCTGTGCAAAGCACAATACATTTTTTTGTGTGTGTTCAGCTCTTGGGTGCAGGCAGCTGCAATTGTTGTGAAACCGCTTTCTAAATAATGATGAGTTGAGAGCGCAAAAATGTATACCGTAAACCCTGAGCCGTGACTGACAGGCACAGCCTTTTTTAGTGTTTCACACAGGTAATAGGGCCAGACAAGCGGCTAATTTATGTATGTACATGCCGAAAGTCATCCCAGTGCAGTTTATTAAGTATGCATTCCTTCAAAGCCTTGAATATATCCTCAGTAAGATGTTTACCCATCTCGTAGAGGCTGGTGGTGCACGCTCACCTTTTATTACATGGTGACAACACAGTATTGGAGTGCATTTATCATATTTTCAAACATGCAGTTCTTTTGATCTATTCCAAAACCTTGCTTTTGAACAGGTGTGTGTAGGCTATTTACCTCCACGCTCCATCCATCCATTTTGCATCTTTGGGCAAAAGACACGGGACATCTTGGACTGGTCACCTTGAGCCGATGGCAGAGTTCATCAACATTTGAATTTTACATTTTCATTGCGTTAAACAAACCACACTAGAGGATAGAATTAAGCAATGTTGAAGGTCTTTCAGCAGCATTGTACATTGTGATTTTGTCCTTAGCTGGAACTCCTGAAGCGGAGAGCTCACCTAAGGATGGCTTAGGACTGGCCACCCTGGGGGCCTGCAGAAAAGAACAGAAAACTACAGAAGAAGTAGGTGTCACTCGATTGTTGAAAGACTGCACTCCACTCATTTTACACATATAATAGTGTTCGTTGTAAAACCTTTGGATTTGCGCTCCTGCTACATTCCAATGCTGTTTCATGTACGCACACACTGCCTGCCCACCTGGCTCCTCCTGCTCACTCCCATCATCAGTTGATTATTATTATATTCTTTCCATTCCACATTAGCTTTTCCATTGCAGTCACCTCCCACCCCTACGTTTTCTTTTCACTTTTGTTTTGTTCTGTCATAGATTTAATTTCAATGTGTTATAGCTTCAGGTACTTTAGTATCAATTCATGTTATTTTTTTTGTATGTTTGTGTTGCCAATTCCCCCTTTTTTTATCCTCCTTCTCTCATTCTCTGTGTAGTCCAAAGACAGGGTAAGTTGATTCACGATTGCTTTTTCTTCCCACCCTTGGGTCTTCATGGCTGCGGTTCTCCTGAATGCCTGATCACTTTCCGTAACTACTCTTTACCTAGCGTGAATCTGTGTGCTGATTTTGCTGCAAAAGCATGACGTTTTGCACAGAGGGAAAATGGTTACTAAATACTTTTCTATACAAACATGTGGCAGAATGCATAATCAGTCAGTGCCTGAAAATGTCTTGGAGAAAACCATTATTGAAACAATCTTTTTCCTAGTTTTGTTGACCTTTCGTGTGCATGTGTGAGAAACTGCGCCCTCTGGTGGTCATTTACACATTTAGCATTGATTACAAGGCATTTCCACACCAGTGAATGAATTCCCTGTCAGGGCCCTGACATATGCCTGAAAACTTGACAGGGATTGTGGTCACGACCCATAGCTCGTGACCATAGATGAGGGTTGGGACGAGATCGACCGGTAAATTGAGAGCTTTGCCCTTTGGCTCAGCTCCTTCTTCACCACGACAGACCGATACAGCGTCCGCATCACAGCAGACGCTGCACCGATCCGCCTGTCGATCTCTCGTTCCTTCTGCCCTCACTCGTGAACAAGACCCCAAGATACTTAAACTCCTCCACTTGGGGCAAGATCTCCTCCCGACCCGGAGAGGGCACGCCACCCTTTTCCGACTGAGGACCATGGTTTCAGATTTGGAGGTGCTGATCCTCATCCCAACCGCTTCACACTCGGCTGCGAACGCTCCAGTGAGAGTTGAGAGCCCTGCTTGAAGGAGCCAACAGTACTACATCATCTGCAAAAGCAGAGATGTAACACTGAGGCCACCAAACGGACCCCTCAACGCTTGCTGCGCCTAGAAATTCTGTCCATAAAGGTGATGAACAGAATCGGCGACAAAGGGCAGCCTTGGCGGAGTCCAACCCTCACTGGAAACGATTCCGACTTATTGCCGCAATGCGAACCAAGCTCTGACATCGGCAGTATAAGGACCGGACAGCCCGTATCAGGGGCTCGGTACCCCATACTCCCGGCACCCCCACAGAACTCCCCGAGGGACACGGTCAAACGCCTTCTCCAAGTCCACAAACACATGTAGACTGGTTGGGCGAATTCCCACGCACTCGAGGACCCTGCTAAGGGTGTAGAGCTGGTCCAATGTTCCACGGCCGGGACGAAAACCACACTGCTCCTCCTCAATCTGAGGCTCGACTTCCGACGGACCCTCCTCTCTAGCACCCCTGAATAGACCTTACCAGGGAGGCTGAGGAGTGTGATTCCTCGGTAGTTGGAACACACCCTCCGGTCCCCCTTTTAAAAGAGGGACCACCACCCCGGTCTGCCAATCCATAGGCACTCTCCCCGATGACCACGCGATGTTGCAGAGGCGTGTCAAACAGGACAGCCCCACAACATCCAGAGCCTTGAGGAACTCCGGGCGGATCTCATCCACCCCTGGGGCCTTGCCACCGAGGAGCTTTTAACCACATCGGTGACTTCAACCACAGAGATAGGAGAGCCCGCCTCAGAGTCCCCAGACTCTGCTTCCTCCAAGGAAGGTGTGCTGGTGGAGTTGAGGAGGTCTTCGAAGTACTCTGCCCATCGGGTTCACAACGCCCCGAGTCGAAGTCAGCAGCGCCCCTTTGTTGGGATATGTTTGTGTGCTTAGATTGGGTTTAGTTCAATTTAGCTCAAACGAAATCTTGTTTTAAGTAACATTTTTTTTTTTTTGTGTCAGGCACGAACTGTTAGATGAGGCGCGCAGGCAGGGCCTGCCTTTGCCCAATGGGATGGACCAACTGTTGTCGTTTGGCTGGAGGTACTGCATTGATCTGGAAACATATTAGAACAATTCACTATTCTCATAAAACATTGTTGTTTTTTTTTTTTTTTGGTTATGTGATGAATCTTTCCTGTCTCTCATCCTTTGCCCAGCTGTGGGTGGGCATGCCGGCCTGGTATGTCGCCGCCTGTCGTGCAAACGTCAAGAGCGGAGCCATTATGTCGGCACTTTCTGACACCGAAATCCAGCGGGAGATTGGCATCAGCAACCCATTACATCGTCTGAAACTTCGTCTTGCCATCCAGGAAATCATGTCGCTCACCAGTCCTTCTGCCCCTCCCACCTCCAGAACGGTATTTGTCTCATACAGAAATAACACGCTCTCTAACATTTCTTAATCCCACTGAGCATGGTACGCGCACCGATTAACATTTTTCAGCATTTACTTTTATTGTAACAACCAATGCTTCCTGATCTTTTCTCTTCTGTCCTGCACCACTGTGCCTTCTCTGCACACTTCACTCACTTGTGATTGGGGGTGTCAAATGATCAGACCACAGGAAACGTTTGGGTCACACATGAAGAAATGGAAAGTTTGGCAGCTACACCGCCCACGGTTAGTTTTTCCAGACTGGCTGAACACTGGTTTGTTTCTCACAACTTTGGTGACTATTGGGCCTGTTCCATGTTGGCCAAAGTTGGCCATATATCTATGTTTGCAAATTGCTAAGAATGTTCTGGCTTCGTCGTGATTAGCCACTGTACATGGACACAAAAAAAAAACCTAACTAAACATTGTGAGCTACTTGGAACAATATCTTATCCAAGATGTCTTGTCGAAATTTGCTTGGAATGGATTTATGCTGACTTTTCGGATTGTGGTGTAATGTGTGTCTCTGCTCAGAATGAGTTTTGTCATCTTCCTTGGCTTTGATTATTACATTAAAACTTGACTTCCAGCTCTTCTAACCCAGCCCTGCAGTCTCACTAACCCAGCCTTTCTTTTCTCATCGCCATGCTCACTAACCATGCTAATACCAGGAGGACGACAAGTAGCTGGGCCCAGGTTTGAACATATGCATGTCGCCCTTTCACTTATATTATGCTCAACAGCTACGTCTGGAACGATGTCATATCAAAACCAAAATTGCAATACTCAAGACACTCAACCAAGAGTCTCTCACGTAATACTGCGGGCACCAGGTAGCCCCATGGAATACATGTGGAGCCCGTGGGCCTGTTCTAAAAATAAAAATAATCAAAGAATTCTCTTCCACCCATGCAAAGAGAACGACAAAGGTAGTAGCAGAAGAACGTCTTCCGGGTTAGGAAACAAACAAAACGGGTGTATTTTTTTTTCCTGACTTGTTTGATGAACACATAATAGAAAATCAGATGAAGGCTTGTTTTCCATTTTTCAATTTAGAATTTTTAGGGCGGCCCGGTAGTCCAGTGGTTAGCACGTTGACTTCACAGTGCGGGGGTACCGGGTTCGATTCCAGCTCTGCGGAGCCTCCCTGTGTGGAGTTTGCATGTTCTCCCCAGGCCTGCGTGGGTTTTCTCCGGGTACTCCGGTTTCCTCCCACATTCCAAAAACATGCACGGCAGGCTGATTGAACGCTCAAAATTGTCCGTAGGTGTGAGTGTGGGCGTGGATGGTTGTTTTGTCTCTGTGTGCCCTGCGATTGGCTGGCAACCGATTCAGGGTGTCCCCCGCCTACTGCCCGGAGACAGCTGGGATAGGCTCCAGCACCCCCCGCGACCCTAGTGAGGATGAGGCGGTTCGGAAAGTGAATGAATGAATGAATTTAGAATTTTTAAACGCAAAAGAGGAGATGGGTTGTGCGTGTGTGTGCGCGTGTGCGTGTTGGTCTTTCTGCCCAAAAATTCTGCATTCTCAAAAAACCCATATCAGTTACCTTACTGTCCGTTTAAAAAAAAAAAATTTTAAGAAAATTTCATGTAATAAATTTTCACTATTTTTTAAAATAAGTTAGTGATGCCACTATATCCTATACAACGACCCTTTTATATAATTGTGTGTTTGTAGTGTTTCTTGAGAATATTTTCACATATATATATATATTAAAAATGTCTTCCCCCCTAGACACTGGCGTACGGAGATATGAATCATGAATGGATTGGTAATGAGTGGCTTCCCAGCTTGGGTCTGCCACAGTACCGCTCATATTTCATGGAGTCTCTGGTAGACGCCCGCATGCTTGATCACCTTACCAAGAAAGACCTCCGCGGACAGCTGAAAATGGTTGACAGCTTCCACAGGTAATACACAACGGAGAGGAGCAGTCTGTCCGTTTTCTAATCATAATACGGCGTGCTATACTCTTCGGTCAAGCAAATTGCTGCAAATAACTCATCAACAACGGTCAATTTCTATTCAATAGGAACAGTTTTCAGTGTGGAGTCATGTGTTTAAGGAGGCTCAACTATGACCGGAAAGAACTGGAGAGGAGAAGAGAAGAGTCTCAGCTGGAATTTAATGGTAACAAAAGCAGTCATAAATAAGTATGCATTTGAACGTCACCAGGGCGACAGAATTGTGCAAAAAGAAAGCGCATACATAGTAAGTTGCCAATTTCTGATTTCAGATGTGCTGGTGTGGAGCAATGAGCGTTTGATCAATTGGGTTCAGGCTATCGGGCTGAAAGAGTACAGTGCCAACCTCTATGAGAGCGGTGTCCACGGTGCGCTGCTCTCCCTGGATGAAACCTTCGATCACAACACCCTGGCACTACTGCTGCAGATTCCCACACAGAGCACTCAGGTATAGTCAGACACCAACACTACTACCCAGACCTTGAAACCAACAACAGAATAACACATTTACAAAACCAACAGTTGGAAAAACTTTTAGTTACGTAGCTCCTTAATAATGAACCAGAACTGTATATGGATTGAATGTAATATATTTTTTACACTGATTGTAAAGGTATCCCTCTCCTTAATACTTCTCTTGATACAGGCCGTGCCTCTTTTCTATTTAAGAGAAATGGTTTGGCTACCAATGAGCTTTCACATGCTTCACCAAATGCTCTTCTGTTTGAACCTGCATAGTCATGGGTTTGAAAGGGCTTCGGAGGTTTTGACACACTTCTGGTCTTCAAAGGCATCTGTGTTTTTTTCATGTTTTTCCGATAAGAATGTCTTGTTTTCTTGCACTGCGTGTCTCTCTTTGTTTTTGCCTGCTATGATACTGAATGTCTTTTGTTGGGATATGTTTGTGTGCTTAGATTGGGTTTAGTTCAATTTAGCTCAAACGAAATCTTGTTTTAAGTAACATTTTTTTTTTTTTTGTGTCAGGCACGAACTGTTAGATGAGGCGCGCAGGCAGGGCCTGCCTTTTGCCCAATGGGATGGACCAACTGTTGTCGTTTGGCTGGAGGTACTGCATTGATCTGGAAACATATTAGAACAATTCACTATTCTCATAAAACATTGTTGTTTTTTTTTTTTTTTTTGGTTATGTGATGAATCTTTCCTGTCTCTCATCCTTTGCCCAGCTGTGGGTGGGCATGCCGGCCTGGTATGTCGCCGCCTGTCGTGCAAACGTCAAGAGCGGAGCCATTATGTCGGCACTTTCTGACACCGAAATCCAGCGGGAGATTGGCATCAGCAACCCATTACATCGTCTGAAACTTCGTCTTGCCATCCAGGAAATCATGTCGCTCACCAGTCCTTCTGCCCCTCCCACCTCCAGAACGGTATTTGTCTCATACAGAAATAACACGCTCTCTAACATTTCTTAATCCCACTGAGCATGGTACGCGCACCGATTAACATTTTTCAGCATTTACTTTTTATTGTAACAACCAATGCTTCCTGATCTTTTTCTCTTCTGTCCTGCACCACTGTGCCTTCTCTGCACACTTCACTCACTTGTGATTGGGGGTGTCAAATGATCAGACCACAGGAAACGTTTGGGTCACACATGAAGAAATGGAAAGTTTGGCAGCTACACCGCCCACGGTTAGTTTTTCCAGACTGGCTGAACACTGGTTTGTTTCTCACAACTTTGGTGACTATTGGGCCTGTTCCATGTTGGCCAAAGTTGGCCATATATCTATGTTTGCAAATTGCTAAGAATGTTCTGGCTTCGTCGTGATTAGCCACTGTACATGGACACAAAAAAAAAAAAACCTAACTAAACATTGTGAGCTACTTGGAACAATATCTTATCCAAGATGTCTTGTCGAAATTTGCTTGGAATGGATTTATGCTGACTTTTCGGATTGTGGTGTAATGTGTGTCTCTGCTCAGAATGAGTTTTGTCATCTTCCTTGGCTTTGATTATTACATTAAAACTTGACTTCCAGCTCTTCTAACCCAGCCCTGCAGTCTCACTAACCCAGCCTTTCTTTTCTCATCGCCATGCTCACTAACCATGCTAATACCAGGAGGACGACGAAAGTAGCTGGGCCCAGGTTTGAACATATGCATGTCGCCCTTTCACTTATATTATGCTCAACAGCTACGTCTGGAACGATGTCATATCAAAACCAAAATTGCAATACTCAAGACACTCAACCAAGAGTCTCTCACGTAATACTCGCGGGCACCAGGTAGCCCCCATGGAATACATGTGGAGCCCGTGGGCCTGTTCTAAAAATAAAAATAATCAAAGAATTCTCTTCCACCCATGCAAAGAGAACGACAAAGGTAGTAGCAGAAGAACGTCTTCCGGGTTAGGGAAACAAACAAAAACGGGTGTATTTTTTTTTTCCTGACTTGTTTGATGAACACATAATAGAAAATCAGATGAAGGCTTGTTTTCCATTTTTCAATTTAGAATTTTTAGGCGGCCCGGTAGTCCAGTGGTTAGCACGTTGACTTCACAGTGCGGGGGTACCGGGTTCGATTCCAGCTCCGCGGAGCCTCCATGTGTGGAGTTTGCATGTTCTCCCCAGGCCTGCGTGGGTTTTCTCCGGGTACTCCGGTTTCCTCCCACATTCCAAAAACATGCACGGCAGGCTGATTGAACGCTCAAAATTGTCCGTAGGTGTGAGTGTGGGCGTGGATGGTTGTTTTGTCTCTGTGTGCCCTGCGATTGGCTGGCAACCGATTCAGGGTGTCCCCCGCCTACTGCCCGGAGACAGCTGGGATAGGCTCCAGCACCCCCCGCGACCCTAGTGAGGATCAAGCAGTTCGGAAAGTGAATGAATGAATGAATTTAGAATTTTCAAACGCAAAAGAGGAGATGGGTTGTGCGTGTGTGTGCACATGTGCGTGTTGGGTCTTTCTGCCCAAAATTAGGCATTCTCAAAAAACCCATATCAGTTACCTTACCGTCCGTTTTAAAAAATTTTAAAAAAAGAGAGAGAAAAAAGAGAAAATTTCATGTAATACATTTTCACTATTTTTTAAAAATAAGTTAGTGATGCCACTATATCCTATACTATGACCCTTTTATATAATTGTGTGTTTGTAGTGTTTCTTAAGAATATTTTCATATATATATATATATATTAAAAATGTCTTCCCCCCCCCCCCTAGACACTGGCGTACGGAGATATGAATCATGAATGGATTGGTAATGAGTGGCTTCCCAGCTTGGGTCTGCCACAGTACCGCTCATATTTCATGGAGTCTCTGGTAGACGCCCGCATGCTTGATCACCTTACCAAGAAAGACCTCCGCGGACAGCTGAAAATGGTTGACAGCTTCCACAGGTAATACACAACGGAGAGGAGCAGTCTGTCCGTTTTCTAATCATAATACGGCGTGCTATACTCTTCGGTCAAGCAAATTGCTGCAAATAACTCATCAACAACGGTCAATTTCTATTCAATAGGAACAGTTTTCAGTGTGGAGTCATGTGTTTAAGGAGGCTCAACTATGACCGAAAGAACTGGAGAGGAGAAGAGAAGAGTCTCAGCTGGAATTTAATGGTAACAAAAGCAGTCATAAATAAGTATGCATTTGAACGTCACCAGGGCGACAGAATTGTGCAAAAAGAAAGCGCATACATAGTAAGTTGCCAATTTCTGATTTCAGATGTGCTGGTGTGGAGCAATGAGCGTTTGATCAATTGGGTTCAGGCTATCGGGCTGAAAGAGTACAGTGCCAACCTCTATGAGAGCGGTGTCCACGGTGCGCTGCTCTCCCTGGATGAAACCTTCGATCACAACACCCTGGCACTACTGCTGCAGATTCCCACACAGAGCACTCAGGTATAGTCGGACACCAACACTACTACCCAGACCTTGAAACCAACAACAGAATAACACATTTACAAAACCAACAGTTGGAAAAAAAAATACCCATAGTCATTAGAATGATGTACATATGTATGTGACCAGGCCCGGAGTGATTAATCTTGACATTCTGGAGATTTCCCACTGGGCGGAGCTACTGTACACTGTGCGGTGCTCCACGATACGTGATTCCACCTTTCACCTTGTTGTACAAATATACTAACACACACGTGCAGGAGTGTTACCAAGGGATAACAATTCATGATCAAATCTAAGAATAATTTAATACACAACTTACTCTCATAACGCTGCGGGTTTTGTTTTTGTGGGCCTTGCGAATGCAAGACGCTAATCACTACAGAAACTAAAAGATGTGGCCAGTAATTTCAGTTGTTCTCTCCTAATGCCCTTCTCCTTCCCTTCTAGGCCAGAGCAACTCTTGAGCGGGAGTACAACAGCTTGCTGGCCATTGGTACCAACAGGAGGTTGGAAGAGGTGATGGACATAGCACGTCTGCAAGACGCAAGACAGGATGAAAAAAAAGCCAACTTTTTCACCCCTGAATCTTCTTTATTCCAGGATGACGACAAGAACTTCCGCCGAGCTCCGTCATGGAGAAAGAAGTTCAGGCCCAAAGACATGAGGGGGATGTCTTTGGGCGTGTCAGACACTCTGCCTGCCAATTTCAGGGTGACCAGCAGCAACAACGCCTCATCTGCCTCCACACAGCCAAAGAGGAGCCCAATGGAAGGTAAGTGACGGTTGCCGGTGCATGTTTTTGCGCTCAAAACGCCTTGTTGTGGCGGCCTCGGAAGAGTCTGTACTTTTCATTGATCTTGACTGGCCTGTTTGCTGCGCAGTTTGCGATGCTGTGACTAACGGCATGTCTTTGCATGTTGATTTTGATTTTTTTTGTTTTGCCAACATGCACACGCAGGAAGCCAGTCTATACAGAGGCTGGACACTGCTACTGTCAGGACCTACTCTTGTTAACACAAACCTCACACAACGGTAAGATCACATCACATCACATCACATCACGCAGGCACACAATTGGTTGTGGCTTGCATCTCAGCAAGCGGTCCTCTTCACAAGCCGAGCATCGCTTTGTTGATCTTTTCGGCTCGAGCGACGCACGTTTCACGCCTTTTCTCTTTCCTCTTTTTGTTTCCCTCCCTCCCTCCCATCCGTCCGTCCCTGTTCTCTATTCTGCTTCCCCTCCCGTGTCTGTTCACCCCCCTTTCTTTCCCATCTCAGTTTATCCTCATTATTTCTATAGGTAACCGCTGGTCTGAAGACGAAGGGGAATTCCCTGCTTTCAAGACCAGGATGATGAACTAACAGATTTTGTTTTAAGGACACAAAAATATATCCCATCACAGAGCGAGCTCTCTCTCACTCACCGATCTCAGTGTCCCTAGAGGAAACTGTGTCGATGTATCCGCATTTGTTATTTATGTAAACCAATGGGACAGTTATATGATTTTAGGATATCGTGTAATCTTATTGCCTCGATCGCTTTCAACTTTTTACATTTCCTTACTGTGCTCTTCACCTCTCAGATTTATGTAACTGAATGATTCAACTGTCTGGAGTTTGTATATTTCTACCAACAGACATTTTATCTCATCTTTTTTTTATAATCTTTATTTGATCGGATGTATTTTTCTTCCTTGTTGATTTGAAATATAATCAATGGTTAAGTGACTTGTGATATAATTTAATTCTATATCGTTACCCCCGCCCCTTTTTTTTAACCGTTTTTGTTGCATATTGCTTGTGTTTTTATTTGTATGGAAATGCGGCTGTTAAGTAGGTCAGCGAGTGTGTGAATATCAGAAACTGCTGGAGACCATTTTGCAAACTGCTCAACACTGTGACCATCACCATTAAAATAACTGCTGGCAAGCCAGGTGATGTTGACAACGCATATCACAGTATTGCATGTGTGAA
Source organism: Hippocampus mohnikei (assembly GCA_026261675.1). Classification (NCBI taxonomy): domain Eukaryota; kingdom Metazoa; phylum Chordata; class Actinopteri; order Syngnathiformes; family Syngnathidae; genus Hippocampus; species Hippocampus mohnikei. The sequence continues at coordinate 1,450,867 of JAKGUB010000340.1, forward strand.
CGTGTGCGTGCGTGCGTGTGTATGTATATATATGTGTATATATGTGTGTGTGTGTATATATATATATATATATATATATATATATATATATATATATATATATATATATATATATATATATAACACCAAATGGAAAGTTTTGAATTAAAAAAACTAAAGCCATATATCAGTAGTAGGAAAATAAAGCTAGGGCCACTTTAAATGTGAGTATAAGTCAAATTCCAGGTTGTCTCGTTCACTTTGCTTGCAAGAACTGTTTTTCCTTTCTCTTCTCCCTTTCCCGTCCCGATCGACTTTTAGCCTGTCTCTTCGACCACACACACACAAAAAAAAAAAGCCCTCATCTTTGGAGACGACCTATCTGCACAGGAAGAGGTTTAACATACAGAAGAACAGAAAAGACTCTTTGCTTGGACGGACCAATTTCACTGAACCTGAAACCTCTGTGAATCCCTGCTGCAAGGTGACGGGCTCAAACGTTTCTTACAAACTTTTTACAAAGACTTTATATCAAGCCTTATTCTTTATTAACTAGACTCTGTCTCCTTGTTTTTATTTATTATTACTCATTTATGTCATTTATGTTGTGTCTTCACGATCAAAGCTGAAGTTATGAGTTGTCGGGCGCTTTCTACCCCCTTAGGTCTTGTCTCTCTCACAATGGTTTCACATGAAGCTCCACGGCAAATTGGAAGAAACCAGCTTTCTTTAACACTTTAGTACAGTCTAAACGACGACCTCTATTTTCTTTTTTTTTTGTCGTTTCTCTCATTCGTGCCCTGTGGAAATCATGTTGCTCTTGTTTGTCCCGCTCTTCTTCCCTTTTGTATTGTCTGTTCCTGTAACAATGTACAGTCTGAGTACTTCTAAACTATTTTTATCACAGTATTATTTATTGCTTACTTTCAATAAAATACTGAAAGAGATTTTCCCGTTTTTAGTTAAAGACCAAAACTTTGTTTTTTCTAAACCTGTACAGTGATCCCTCACTTATCGCGGTTCATGGGGATCGAGATCACCCGCGATAGACGAAAATCCGCAAAGTCGGGTTTGCCCCCACCCACCGCGCCCCCCTCGGAATTTTGCATGTTTAAAATATGTAAACAGTATTTATAATTTACATATTGAGACAAAGACTCTAGCAGGACACATTTGACTTAAATCTTTAATTAGAAAACCTTACACAGTAATGAACATTCATCAGCATTCCCTTCATGCACTTCTGACAGTGTAGCCTCCAGCGAGCTGCTGGCCAGCTATCCCGCTGCGTTTATGATTAGACAATTCATGCTGCTTTTTTCGTACAAAGATCAACCATAAATAATTTCAAAGCAACTGTTGTAACCAACGTCAGCTGCGATATGGTCCAGTACAAGTACATCTGTGCTCCGAATGAGAAGCGCTGTAAAAATGGACATTAGATTGCAGTTACAGCCTTAACATTAAAACCTCTGTAAACTAAAACCCAATATTCATTTCGAGTAAGCATGAACCTGACCTCACAAACCAAGCAAACACCTACAGGTACTGAGAACGTCTCGCAGTGTTGATGTGGACAGTGTTATTAAAAACAGCTGGAAAAACTAGACCGATTGGGAGTTTGTTTTTACTATAGTGTGTATGATTGACAGTTTCAATCTTTATTCAGTCAAGCTGTTTTAGTTTATGTTCACACAGCACTTTAATTGGCCCTCTGCCATTCATACAAAAATTCAGTGCATTTCAAAAACATTTACAATTCCTATCCTTTCTTTTTTTTTTAATCCATTAAGTCCTCTTTTTGACATCCAGAATTCATACATTCTGTCATTTTCACTTTACTCTCCAGCTACATTTTCGTCAGTGGCGATGTTTGTTTTTTAAAAATACAAAGCAGTTGTGTTGTAGCACAAAATGGCCGCATAGGTGGAATTATGCCCAATGCGTTCAAATGTAAGGGTAAAATAATCAAATACCGTATTTTCACGACCATAAGGCGCCATTAAAAGTCTAGTGTATGAGCCGAGTTCCAAAGCCTGACTGAGCGCGCTTCTGGCCGACACGCTGTTTATATAGAAAAAAAGGCGGGCGGACGTGACGTCAGGCATGCGGAAGTCTGCCAATGAGTGAAGGGTGGGCGTGCCCAACAACACGGTGCGCCGAATGGGCGTGAAAATACGTACTATTAGCCCTCTAACATTCATTTGAAAAGAAAGGCTTTAGTGGATGTGTTCATATTAATTAATTCATACATTTTTGAAGTATAATTATAAGCAGATCAGATAATGCATGGATATTTTAAGATTCAACAAAAGAGACAGACTACAAGTATCCCAAAGTTCAATTTGCCCATGTCAATGGTGGTTTTCTAGGTTTTCCAGCATTGTTGCGTATTAAGAAGTGTATTCATATCATTCGGACTTTGGGAGATGTGGTTAGATTCAGATCCCTCCATTATCCAAGTCGCTTGGGCGGCGGGGCAGAGCGTGGCCGGCAGAGGGCGTCTTGGTCGGATGACGTGTGTGGAGCGCGGAGTCCTCTTGAGGATTGCGCAGGCGTACTGGAGCTTATTTTAGGACCGACTTGGGCACCCTGAGCTGTTTGCCAGCCAATCGCAGTATATGCTTATAATACAACGTCCTTGTCCTGAGATTCATTACTGGATAATATATGTATGGTAACCGTTGTTTGTAATCATACCTTGATGACCAAAACTCATTACACACTTCTCCCTGAGCATATTTGCCCTTATCGAGTTAACTGTGAATAACTTATTGCCATGACAACATTCACAACCAAGAGGCAAAGGTCCAAACCAATCCATCCAACCATAAACGGGTAAAGTCAGTCAGTCAGTCACATTAAGAAGCCAGAAGAGGCTTCCGGTCCTTTCCTTTGCTCTTTGTGCGTGGTAGGCGATAACCGCGGCCGACACGACCACAGACAATGAGCACGCAGCACCAAAGACCATAGTGCTGATGTTGCTGCTGAGCATCTTCTTCATTTCCATTCGTACTCTGCTCAATTTGGTTTCTCCAGAAACTGACGGAAGACATGAGCGCAGATGTTAAATGATACGGTTAACAGGTGCATGGGATCATATGTGGTGATCTACAGTATAAGTAGGCAAACCTGGCTTTGGACCGTCACTCTTAACATCGTCCATGTTGGTGTTCTCTCTCGCGTCAGCTCGCAACATCTCAGCATCCTCTCTCGTCATCTCAGCATTGTTGTGATGTACAGCTCCACTCGGAAGAGCCTCGCTGACAAACTGAAAAGGACCCTGAGTCAGGGATTGCGTGGAGGTCTGCATGCCTACGGCTCGTCTGCGCCTGCGGAACTCCTCGTTCAGACAACCCATGGCACATCGGGACAGGAGATCGTTCACGTCGCACATGAGGACCGTGCAGGTGATGTAGACCTGTAAGATGATGATGGCATGTCGGTATTATTTGATGAACGTTGGTTGAAAACATTTTAGAATCGACCGCTCTCATTTGAAGGGGTTTGAGGATTGTGATGTTCCGTCACCTGATCGTTGTCTCCGTCAAATCTGAAAGCTTGAAACTCCAAGTGGAACGACAATCTATCAACCGTTTCGACTCTTAAAGACGGATCCTTGACACACCTGTCATGAAAAACATTGCAACATAGATGACACTCAGTGATTTACTCATTCTTATATCCCCTTATATTTTCCTCTTTATTGTGAAAGGCAAAAATGTGTTCAAATAATGGTCCCATTAATATTTGGACACCCTAAACCACAGGTTTCAAACTCAAGGCTTGCGGGCCAGATCTGGCCCGCCACATCACTTTACGTGGCCCGCCAAAGCAAATCAAACATGTCACCTTCCATGATTGATGCTTGCTAAAAATCTTGCAAATTTTCAAATTCTCATATGTAATACAGTACATAACAGAGATGTTGTAAGCATTTTCTTGTGACCAAAGCCTTCATAACAGTCACTTCAACAATCGTTGAATAAACCATTCTTGACTTCTTCATATGGTTTGGCAGTCATAATGACCCTCCAAGGGAAACAAACGGTGACTCCATTGTGGCCCGTGCCAAAAAATGAGTTTGACAACCAGGGGTCGGCAAGCCAAAATGTTGAAAGAGCCATATTGGACCAAAATAATTAAAAAAAAACAACTATGTTGGAGTCGCAAATTATGTTTAAAAGCCTTATAATGAAGGCAACACATGTATGTATCTATATGAGCTATATTAGGCTGCTATCAACATGACTAAGTTGGCGCATACGCACACACTTCCGCACGCTGCCATAATGAGCGACAGCCGTAACGGCCGCTGAGATGAACGAGGCACGGGACGCACTTTCGCAGCGTGCTAACCATCGTAGCTCATGTGTACCGTTTAAAAATGCTTCTCTTGGTCGCCCGGACTCCCATTCTTAGCAAGGACCCTCGGTGAAATGTACATGAAAGGCAGCTGTTTTTTGGGTTTGTTTGTTTTTTAACAACAGCCTCCTGACTGACATCCCGCCATGCTAATAGAAACGTGTGTCGCAGGCCTATGACGCAAATCCTCGTTGACAGAAATGTTGACATTTAATATTTATTCGACACATTTTTATAGCATTGGAAAACATTAAGAATGTTTGTGTCGTGTTTGTCCTCCTACAGAAACCATATTAAAACGAAAAAAAAATACATTTCCCTTCCATCTTTTTCCATTTTCAACACATTTTGAAAAAGCTCTAGGGAGCCACTGGGGGTCGCTAAAGAGCCGCATATTGCCGACTCCCCCACCCTCAAACAGTCTAAATCCAGCCTTTCTTCAGGAACAAGTTCAGGTTTAAAAAAATACAGAAATCTCCAGTGGACAGTCATTTGGTCGGTTAAAGAGTAAAAATAAAGACAAAAATGAGGGAAACACACCAAAATTCTGTCCAGCGTATGCACATGATGGCAAATATGGTAGAACAAGATTTTGTGGAGGCATTTTCTATAGTTGAAATACACAATCACTTTTTTCATTTACAACAGCAGTTTGTGTCCGTACTCACCCCTCCTTGACAAGGTCATAGAAGTCCTCATTGTCAGGGTTGTCATCAGGGGTGGCTTTACACGAGTCCAGAAACAAACTTACATTTGCCAGTCCTGACTCTGCCTTCAGGCTCAAATAAATGTTTTGAAGAAAGTCGACCTGCACTGGAAAAGCACTCGGCTGCACCTTGTTTGTGAAGCCGCCGTCCGTATAGACGTCAAATAAATAGCTAAAAGTGTCGACTCTGGAGTCGCTGAAAATGTACTCAGACTTCTGAATGTCATAACTTGAGGAGATTGTGGCTGTTTTGGGGAACTGGCAAGAGAACCCAATCGTCACCGTGTTTCTTCGGAACACAACTTTCAATGGATCGCGTAAGGTTTGGATCTGATTCCTGAAAAAAATATACTTTTCTTCATCCTGTTTTGGAAGAGAAAAGGAAGTGATGTGAAATTGACGGATGAGGACAAACGGGCAACATTTGAGACGTACTCAGAATTCCCCCCATTGTGGCAGAATAATTGTGATCAATTGGGAAATATGGAGGGGGGGGGAAAGTCACCTTAATAGTTGTGCCGCAGTTGCTGAACAACATGGAGCCAATGATGTGAGTGGCGTTATAAGTGACCAAACATGAAGGGTCATTCAGTGAGAGAGAGTTCACATCCACATCGGGCAATGCCGATCTCTTAATAGCGACCGTCATCCGGTTGCCTGCGCAGGTCACAACTGTTGGACCTGTCATCACATTTCATGAAGAGATCAACCAATCAGTACAAGATCATTTCAAACTGAACTTGAACATTTTTTTTTCCCCTTCCTCCAAAACACCTGATTCAATCGATCAGCTCATGAGCAAGCTTTGAGAAGGTTGATAAGGATTTGCAAAACTGGGGTGGATGGGGCTAACAAGGAAATTGTCCCTTGGTACGAGTGTGAGCGTGGATGGTTGTTCGTCTCTGTGTGCCCTGTGAATGGCTGGCAACCGGTTCAGGGTGGACCCCGCCTACTGCCCCGAAGACGGCTGGGATAGGCTCCAGCACTCCCTGAGGATAAGCCCGTTCAAATTTTGAATGGATGAATGGTTTTCTAGTTCGATTCGCTAAGTAAGATGAGCTTGGGATCATGATAGGATGAAGTTCAATTACCGTAAATTCGGACTATAAGCCGCTACTTTTTCCCAAACTTTCAACCCTGCGGCTTATTCGGTGATGCGGCCAATTTGTGTAATTTTTCTAACGGCCGCCAGGGGGCGCTCGAGTAGAAAAGGTACGATTAAGACCGGTGGAATATATGCGTCGAGGAAGACTGCAACTCCTTGTCTTGTGCATACATTAAATTAGCGTGAACATACACTCATCATGGAAAATGCACAAAGAAAGGCATGTGACGCAATATGTTGACATGTTTTAATGTGGGCACATGCGGCTTATATACGGGTGCGGCTTGTGTATGTACAAAATTGGTTTTCCTCTAAAAATGTAGTGGGTGCGGCTTATAATCAGGTGCGCTCTATAGTGCGGAAATTGCGGTAGTATTATTTATATGACCTCTGGTTCTCTATTACAACACCGAATGAGTCCAGGTATTGTACACGTTATAGAAAGTAGACTATTCTTCAGACCAAATAAGATTTTTGATTGTGGTTCATTAGAAAATTAAACATTGTATTATCTTTACCATTGTAAAAATTAAATCCACCCTTCCATTTTCCGAAACCCTTTAGGGTTGCATGGACTTCAGGCAAAAAGCGGACGACAACCTGCACCGGATCGACAGTTAACCCCCCTGAGGCACACATAGAGATCGCTCACACATGCGTTGACACTGGGACTTCAACCCGCGCTGCCTGCAACCAAACAAACGAGTGAACGAGGACGCTGTCGGTGATTCTAAAATGAAAATTGGGATCGAAATGTTGCAGCGTGGTAGACTGACTAGCGGTTGGTACATCTGCATTCTGTGTGGAGTTTTGTATATTCTCTCCATGTTTGCATCAGTTCCTTTTCTCTGGGGACTTCTTGCCCATTTCACAAAAGAAACATGGCCGTTTCAATGAATACCGTACCTGTGAGCGTGAATGATGATTCAAACATTCCCTCATTCACTCCATCTGAAAAATATACAATATATCTTTATTATAAGCGGTGTTGAAAATGGATGGATAATACAACAACAAAAATAATAATAAGTTGGATTCACGAACCATGAAAGGATGGTGGTTTGCTGACGATGACGACAACACACCTCATCTCTGATTGGCTGAAATACGAAGCAGATAACAGGTAGATTTGACCAATTTTGTTGAATGAATCCAACATTGTCAATATCATTGAAGCTCTTACGATTCATTTGTCTCTGCAGTGAAACAGACCGGTACAACTCTGTACACATCACTATGTTGTGGTGTCCAGGTTAAGGTAAGGTCAGCTTTTCCATGTTCACCGTCAGCAAACTCTTTATTCATATTGTGCGGGCCGCTGACCTGAAAGCCATTAATGCTTCGAGAAAACAAAGACAGAAGAAAAAAAAAAGGCAAGTAATCACCTCTGAACGTCTTGATAGCATATATCTCAGTTACGTTAGAAATGTTTTCGAGATGATAAATGACGAATGGAAAGGGAGGGAGGCCTTACGTAGCACGATGAGATTGTGCTTTGGCGTGAAGAATCAATTCGTCACCAACTGTAGCATGAAGCACATCACCGTGTTTGGGTGTTGGGTCCAAAAACTTGGGTCGCACATGACCAAGTTCACAAATCGGCAGTGAAGGGAGAACTGGAAAAAAAAAGACAATTACCGTAATTTCCGCACTATAGGGCGCACCTGATTATAAGCCGCACCCACTACATTTTTAGAGGAAAAGCAATTTTGCACACACACAAGCCGCACCTGTATATAAGCCGCACGTGCCCACATTAAAACATGTAGACATATTTACAAAGAAAGAAAATCACGGTGAGCCGTCTTCATCTTCCTCCTGTGAACTGAAGCCATCGAAGTCACCGTCCTCAGTGTCGGAATTAAACAGTGTCATAAAGACCGCTCTTAATCTGACCTTTTCTACGCGAGCGCCCCTGGCGGCCGTTAGAAAAATGACACAAATTGGCCGCATCACTGTATAAGCCGCAGGGTTGAAAGTTTGGGAAAAAAAGTAGCGGCTTATAGTCCGGAATGTACGGTACTGAGGCACGGAAAAACAACAAATGACTTTCCTGGCTGCTACTTTTTGTGTGCATGTTGAAAGGAAAACAAATAAAGCACTTGGGCCATGTTTGCAGCTGATGCCTGAGGAGTCAAGTTCAGCATTCTCTTCAATGGTATCTGGCGCCATCTAGCGTCGTGAATAGGTATAATGCCTAGACCCCCAATATAAGACGACCCCCATTTTTTAAGTCTTATTTCAATGCAAAAAATATCGTCTTATATTCGGGCCAATACGGTAATTAGTCCCTCGTTTTTCCTCCACTGGGGGCGGGATTCTTTGTTGTTGATAAAATGGACAACGCTTTTCGTCTCTTTATTGACTACCGGGTCCTAAATGACATTATGGGGAAGAACGCCTCTTTCATTCACCGACTCCGACTCCTTCGGCTCCCTCCATCAAGCAACAATCTTTTTCCAAAATTGGACCTCAGTACAAATGAACCACTTGGTGAGAATAAAAGCGGAGATTGAGTGGGAAAACTGCTTCTAACACTCCTCTCTTGGCCACTTGGAGTATCTGGTAATGCCTCTCGGACTTACAAACACACCAGCTGTTTTTCAGGCTCTCATCAATGACATCCTATGAGACATGCTCAACCAGTTTGTTTGTTGACAATGTCATTTTTTTCCTCCGGACAGTCAAAGAACATGTCCAGCATGTCAGACTGGTGTTACAATCTTTTTTTTTTTCTACTGGTGTCAATCTGTGAAAGAGGTTTTGTCAATTCTTCACAATTAGAGAATATAAAGAATCACTTACTTTGGAGTAAGAACTGCAGTTTCAGTTTGCAAAGAGGCGATGCGTTTTCATCTGAGGTTTCCCAGTATTTCCAGGTTCCATTTCCATTGGACAAACGGATTCTTTTTGTGGGGAAATCCTGAAGCATGACTTCAAATACATAGACCCCTTCGCTGACGTGCCCTGTCTTTTCAAGTGTGCAAGTATTCTGGTTCGAGGAAAAAAAAAATGAAACGGAGGAGGTCGTTACCATTCATGTTCTATTATTCTTTGACAATTTTGTATTCTGAACGCAGAGCGGTACGGTCGACCCCCGCATACTCGCGGCTCGGCGCCCGCAGGAGCGCAAATTAAATGTGTGATTTTTTTCCCGGGATTTTCTACTCATTTCCTCCCATTTTCATGGAGGAAATTAGAACGCAACATCATTTGAAGAATATTTGGGGGGTTTAAGCAACAATTCCTCCCTTTCACCACAAGAGGGAGGAATTTCAATGGTTGTCAATTGTACGTGGATTTTCATTATTGTTCCCTATCCCCCATTAAGAGTCAACTGAATACATATTTTTCTGTGCTGTTGGTTGGCCATGCTTACATAAAAAGCCCCAAACTATATTGCCCTTTTTAACAAATAGGTTAGAATGCCACAATATTCAGGAATTACCTCATTGAGCGTGATATTTTTATGAACCGCAGAATCTGCAGGCCAGTGACATTTCACGTGATCTCCATCTGGATCATATGCTAAAAGATGAATATTTGAAAAACAGTTCCGGTGCACCCTGCATGAAAACAGACACGTTATTCAGAGTCGACAGAAAAACACCAGCCCTTGATCAGGCGCTCATTGAAATTGCAAGTTCCACAATTAACATATAGTTAATTGAAAATGAACTGTTTAATCTCCCGTCACGTGGTTTATTGCATACTGAGTCTGAGGAAACCGTTATTTACCTTAGGGAGGACACGGTAGTCGTTACGGGACAGTTGTTAAGGGCTTGAGTGTCCGATCGTGTTCTGAGGTCCATATGGGCATAGGCTGTCCAATTAGTTTTCATGTCATTGTTCGTTGCCCAACAGCAACCTTTGTTACTGAAAAGAAATATTGTTATCGCCAATCTCTCGTTAGTTTTCAGCATAAATATACCTCTTTTTTCAACATTCCAGGAATATGGTGCTGTTCCATTGTGACACAAATGTCGGTGACTAGAATGAAAGAGAATGAAAGGGACCGACAACGCAAAATGTCCAGGGTTGAGTGACTTAAGCCCCGCCTATCAAATAAGAAGTAGGCTTGATGTATAGTGTAAAGTGGCTCCCCTGTTCAACATGAAAAAATGTGAAGTCGGTCCAAAATTAAGCGTGCGGGTTTAGCACAGCAGGGTGACATACAAACAGGTACTGTACTTGCTGTTTCATTTTTGTCAAGTGGCATGTTGAGATAAATACCACATTTTCCACACTATAAGGCGCACCTAAAATCATTCAATATTCTCATAAGGAAATGGACACGTGTTGCCTTCAATGTAAGGCTTATATAAGGCTTTTCATTTTTTGCAGCTCCAGACATATTTGGGGTTTTTTTTTGGTCCAATATGGCTCGTTCAACATTTTGGCTTGCCGACCCCTGGACTAAACGAAGCAAGAAGGAAATAAGCAACTGAGGATATGTGAATTGTGAGCCCACGGAATTTGCGTGCCTTATTGTTGAATCAATTGTCTTCATAACTTTTGTCTTTAATTTACTGTATTGGAATGCCATTTGTCTGAATATGTTTCAAGTCCGTGTTTGTGACCAGTTCTCATGGCTTTGTTTCAGCTGCAGTGGTTGTGAAAGCTCTATTTAAATCAAGTATTGAATTCTGTTTGGTGTAGCTCCATCTAGTGGATGCGTAGCGCAACCGCAGCCACTATTGTAGCTTCGATTCTTATGCGCCTTACAATGAATGCAGTGAACCCTATATTCAAAAACCGTTTTAAAATAAGCCATTCATTAGAATCCAAAGCGCCTTATAGTGCAGAAAATATGAGACTATATGACAATTGTTTTTGCTGTGACTAATTGGACAGCCCAAGATATGCATATTCTTTACCTTAAGTAAACACCCTTTTCTTTATTTATTGTGCAATGATCTGTCATAAAGCTATGATGGCACATAGTCTTACATAAGATGAATCTCAACTTGGCAACTTCCGATACCGATAGATACATGAAGAAAACGTCAACATTGAACAGCTTTTCATTTGACGGCCATTCAAAAGTATCCGGAATCTGAAAGCCTTTGGTCATGTACCTCAGAGAAATATGGGAAACATTCGGTCGGACGTTTGCCTGGGTGAGTCTGCCAGACTGACACCATCTGCCCCGGCCCGTATCGTCTTGGTCTGTTTGCAGGACGATACTGTGGACGAAGCTTTTACACTCCTCACATGTAAAAGGTGACGAATGAACGCAGTTATTCCTGCCATTCTGTTGGTGATGGAAGGCCACCTACAGAGACAAGTTGTGGAGAATATATCAGGATGAATGTTAGAACTCACTCGTGCAGCAATGTAACCAATAGCCTCTACAAAGCAATTGAAAAAGATTTGTTTTTCGAGAGGAGAAATAAACAACTGAGGAAAATTGTTTGGACAACTGTTTCGTTTTGCTTTTTGTGCTACTGCTGTTTTGCTCTTACTGGTGACACCAACAACACCAGGCATGAAAACACAACCAAACCATTCTGCTCTATGCTGTTTTTTTTTATCTATTTATGTATTTATTTATTTATTTATCTTAAGCAGGGAAATTCCCCCCCACCCCCCTCACACCCTGACCCCTCCTCAGTTTTATACGTAATTATATTGTATTTATAAAACCGTCATTTTATTTTATTTATTTATTGATTTTATCCTATTTTATTCTCTTTTTATTTATAAAATGCACTAAGGAGTAGCACCCAAATTTCGTTGTATGCTATACAATGACAATAAAGGCGATTCTGATTCTGATTCTAATTATATTTCATTAGCTCGAGCTATGCCATAGTTACAAATAATCTCAGCAGTTTGACTTGTAGCGCTGACACAATGGCAAAGGGACGATGCATTTTGGATGATTTATATGAGAGGGATATTTAGTCTTGACACACAGTTTTGGGAGCGATATGAGCTTTTTTCAGGTAATTTCCTGAACCATCCACGTTGTTTTTGGCAGAACATTTAAAAAAAAAATAATGACAAAATAATCATGAAGACATTTCAAACATACAGAATAGAGAGAGCGTTGTTTTAACATTCTAACAAAAAGTGTAGGGAGCTTCCAGTGTCATCCGCATGTCTTAAGCTAAATGAAAACCGAAACAAGTAAATAGCTCTCTAAAGTTTTCCGCAGTAAATGAAGTCTCCACATTTTCAGAACAGGAAGAATCAGATTTAAAAAACAAAACATACAAACATTGGGAGAAAATGTCCACTCAGACTAGAGCCATGCAATTCAAGCCAATTCCAGGCCCAAACCATATTGCGAAGGCGATTGTTGCCTTAAACTTGCTCAGTTTACTTTATCTTATTCATTTAATTACTGGGTTACTATTGAAGTACCATTTGTTAATTCGCGCATGTCACACAAAGCCTTGAGTCGGAAAACAGGAATCATAACATTAGTATAAAGTGGAACACGATACCTCAATATTTCCATCAGGGTCCCTGTGTGGCTTAATAAAACTCATGTTATCCCCGTGAAAATCTTCAGCTGAAGTTAACCTCAGTACTGCCAATAGCATTAGTAGGACGTATGCTGCCATGATGTCTGCAGGAATCTGTTCTTAGCCTGCTTTGTCAGTTCCTGAGGTCTGAAAGGTGCTTTGCTTTGAAGTCCACCTAACAGGTCAAACCTGATACCAAGTGAAATGTTTTTCTTCTTTTCTCACCTCAAACTTTCTTTATCTCATCCTTTAAAATTCTAAGATGAACTTCAGTTCAGGTGTATGTAAAGTCATAGTTCCATGATTGACCTGAGGAGCTGAGAAGCAAGAAACTACTGTATATATATATTTTTTTACTGGTTTATTTTTCATTCTCTAAAAAATGAAGAATGGAATCTGAACCCATTTTAGCTCTAGACTGTGAAAGACTTGGGACTACAGTCGAAGGTTTCAGACAAGTAATTATAGTGATGAGGAAAAATAAGTGGGTAAGAAATATGTATAAAGAATGAAAGTGTTCTGCAATGTGACTCCTGTACTGTGATGGTGGGAGTTGGAAGGCTTGTTATTCAAATATCAAACTACTCCCCCAGCGGCGATATCCACTATAATACACAATTGTTTTGATAATCTATCCATACTTAAACGGGATTCCTGCTGTACTTGAATGAGTCATTTACAAGTCAGTTAATTATAGTTTGTGTTGCTGTTTTTAACAGCATTAATTAATCACATTTAGTTACTCTTATTGTGTATTTTTATGAAGGGCTCAATTTAGCGGGATCCATTGAAAGATTAATTGGCGACCCTGAGACGATATTAAATGAGCTTCTTGTCACCACAGTCTCACTGCTCTCTCGGTCTGACAGGATTTCCGGTTTAAACTTCGCATATGTCCAGTTTGGGACACATGACTTCCCGTAGTTACGTCATCGTATGTAAATTGTTGGAGTGGCAAGATGGCTACCGAACCAAACAAGACTGAAATACTTACTATTTTCAAACGACTGAGATCCATTCCTACCAACAAGGTAATTCAGTACGTCACGTTTACTGTACGTGTGCCACCCGGTCGATGTGTCTTTGTTTGATAGTCGTTGGCTCGTTTCGTGTCTTGTGAAGAGCGGCCCAGCTTCTCGGTCGAAGCTAGCTGTGGCTAACAGCTGCTAGCCGGCCGGTGAACCAGCGAATATGAAGGCCACGTATACGACTTGTACCGGCGACTCAAAGCTAATCACATATGGCACATATGCAACGTCAAAAATGAGGCCCAAATGCGAATCCACCTTTACAGTAATAAATTACAGTCACGTTACATTTTCAAGTGGAGTGGTGGAGTTAGTAATTCATTTGATATGTATTTTTATAGGATGGTGGGCTTCATGTCACGTCCTATTGCAGTAGTAGTTCTGCTTTTCCATTACTTAGAAGTAAAATTTCCCACCCACTGTACTTATCCCCTCATTAGTGTAAATTAGCCAGAGTTTTCCGATTACGTTAAATTGAATAAAGACAGCGCTCTCTTGTATTCTCGTACTTGCCTCCATATCTTTGTATGTAGCAACAAGATTAAAAATGACAATACACTTCGGGACTACTTCAGACCATGGTTATAAAAAAAAAAATACAGCTGCATACCTTTGACCCTGTGAATCAATGGTCAAGTCAGAACATATGATTACAGCTCCTGTATCGGCTCTTATTAGATTGTATGTGATCACGATACAGTATACAGTAGTTTCCCGCTCTCTATTGTACATGTTTTACATTATTTTGTAATAATTTAAATTAAAAAAATAGCATGGATTAATTAGTGTCACCCACAAGTCTATGTGTGATGTGGAGAACATTTAAGAAGCATTTGTACTTCAGAGGTGCAAGGTGCTTAAATTGGAGTGTTTATGCACTATCCCTCTACAGGTGTGTTTTGACTGTTCTGCGAAAAACCCGAGCTGGGCGAGCATTCCATATGGCGTCTTCTTGTGCATTGACTGCTCTGGAATCCATCGTTCCCTTGGAGTGCACCTCAGCTTCATCAGGTGGGCTTCCGTTTTTTTTTTTTTCTCACAACAAGAGAATGACAAATATGCAAGTCTTGCAGCAAAGTTCCTACACACGTGTCGAAAAGAAACACATTTTATTTAATACATTTCCAAGTCTGGAAAAGTATGGAAAATGGACACTACTGTATAGTAAAATCTATATTCTATCAAATACTAAGTTTCCAAGACTGTTAAAACTGTTTTATTTTCTTTAACAAAAAATTGAATGAATGAATGAATGAATGAATGAATGAATGAATACTTTATTGTCATTGCACACTTGTTACAACGAAATTTTGCAGGAGCCTCCACCCCCAAAGTGTCGTGAAATCTAAAAATATAAAAGTATAAAAAGTATATAAATACATTGCACTCCCCTGGACTTACACGCAATCATATGCACACATTTAAAAATTAATAAAATATTCGGCACTAATTAAGGTACAGTCAAAGTTGTCTTACAAAATGATATCAATCAGGCATTAACATGACAGTATGTGGAATATTTCGGACTCATTGAAATACAGTCGGAGATATCATGAGGTATATAGTAAAATTGCACTCCCCCCCCAGGCCTACACATTCACATGCACACGATTTGAGGAATTGAGATTCAGCAGCCTGACTGCCCAGGGATAGAAAGTGTTTCTGTGTCTGTTTGTCCGGCTTCTCATAACTCTATATTTCCTGCCCAAGGGCAGGAGGTTGAAGAAGCACCTGCCAGGGTGGGATGGATCAGTCAGGATTTTCTTTGCCCTTTGTAGCCCCCTTGAGTTCGCGATGTCATCCAGGGATGGCAGGGGGCAGCCGATGATTTTTTGTGCCGCCTTTTGTGCCAATTTATGAAATTGTGGATATCTACAAAAACATTCAGATTTATGTGTTTTTTACGCTTTGAAGCACAGCTGCAATGTGTATTTGAGAGCGCACAGTATTCTATCATTTAATCTTTTACCTTATTTGGTGATTATGGCACATTTTATGACTAGGATGCTGCTAAAAAAAACTTGAGGGGGGAAAACGGAAAAGACTTAAGCGCCAAAAGTGTGAACTACGTAAAATTTCAATGAACTTACAAGAAGGATGAAATCAACCCAAAGAAAACAACAAAATGTGTGAGTTAAAATGGCAAAACACTCCCTCGCACAAGAACTGTCAAATATGAATTGCACACTTCACCAATGGTGGTTTGAACGAGAGCTTTAGACAATTTGATGCTGCCATCCTGTCGACAAAGAGCTCACATCAACCGTCACATATAAATACACCAAACATATGAGTGATAACTGATTTCATTGTCATACTTAACGTTGATGTTTATTAAACATTGTCAAATTAGAAAATGTATTTGCTGAGGTATTGAATAGTATTCACATTCCCTAAGAAAGTTCTGGGATTGGAATGGTTCTTCATAGTCAAGCCCTCATGTACTGCAAGAGAAATGAAATTGTTTTCGTCAAACTATTTTTCCACTCCAAAACATAACATTAACATGATTATAGTAATAATGGCTAACGTGATACAAGCAGGCTGATAATGCCCTCGGAGGTGTACAATTATCACCAGTTAATGGAGTTAGTTGAAGCAACTGTCTTCCACAAATGTCACTTTTACAGAGAACTCTGGATACCAAAGTATGGACTTGTTCAAAACTCCAATGAGTAGGAATCCCGTTGCTCTAATTTCTTTTGACATATCGTTGTCTGTTACAACTGTAAATAAATTGTATTTGTCCCTCTCACTGAGGATGCTTTACTTCCCCTTTTTATTTTCTTTTTTTTTTTCAGATCCACCGAGTTAGATTCCAACTGGAACTGGTTTCAGCTTCGATGTATGCAGGTTGGAGGCAATGCCAACGCAGTAAGTTGACACTAACCGGACAAGTACAGCACAAGTTTGACCAAAGTAAAAAAAAAAAAACCAAAAAAGAACACTTTTGTCAGTTTTCAATCGCAGAGTCCAAATGCAATGTCGAGACATGCTTGAAATAACCCGATTTCTCTTTCTGGTTGAAGACTGCCTTTTTCCGCCAGCATGGCTGCTCCACAAACGACACCAATGCCAAGTATAACAGCCGTGCAGCGCAAATGTACAGGGAGAAGATTAGACAGCAAGCCAACACTGCGCTGTCCAAGTATGGAACAGATGTGAGTCCAAGTACAGTTACCACTGTATAATGGTTTGTTCTATTTTGTATGCTGACAGACGTCATGATACCAATCAAAGTAGAGTACATGGGTCCGTCTGGTGTCAGAGGTTGTTGAGACACCGTCAGACTCAAGTGATGTAAGCCGCATTGTGGGCCATAGGTTGAGGGTGGATACGAATGACGCTATCTATAGCTGCCAACATGCTATGAATATAAATGTTAGAATTCAAATTGATGTTTGTGCCCATCCTCGCTTTTTCAAATGCTGCAGCTATGGATTGACTCTCCTGGGGGGCTCACAGCCGCGGCTCCTGAGAAAAAAGAACAAGACTTCTTTGCAGAACACACACAGGTAGGCTTGAGATTCAAATCTCACGCATTTTGACACCCAAGTTTGATGATGATGTCAATACTCAAGTTTTAACGTTGAACTCGCACTGCTCTGCCACTCCTGTTAGTTGAATTCACTTCTATGCTTAAGGAGGCCAGAGCCTCATATTTTGCAAATCTTATTACCGTATAAAGAGCAACTGTATGTTAAGAGTACACAACTTTGCCAAAGTCTTAAATGTTCTTTAGCAGCAGCGTGACACTACTCTGCGTGCTATGCAAAATAAGTCATTTTTGAGCATGAGGAGGTTCAGGATTGAGTTTTTGAATAAATAAGGCAGCACTTGATTTGCTTAGGCCAAACAAGGCTTGTCAATACAGTCTCCTTCCTTGCAAAATCCTGTGCTTCCACTCAAAAATGAACACATGACTTTGTCTTAATCTCTGGAAAAACTCCCTAAAAAAACTGCTTGGGCCGCAAAATAGCCCCGGGCCGTAATTTGGACACCCCTGGTGTCAGTGAGCACATTGTGATCAAATCACGCAAAGCACCAAAAAAAAAAAATGGCCTCTGATTTGATGCATTTAGACATACAAATGTCTGAACATGAAAAATGTCAATCTTAATTATGGATTGTTTGACATGGCAAGTTTAGACACATCGAGACTCAAGAGTTTTCAAATGTTTTTGTTGTGTTTGAACTGTTTTGCCGTTTTCAGTCTTGCAATGACTGGAGCGTGACGACGGCCTCAGAGCTGGAGCAGAATGGCGCCACTGTCGGCGTGCAGCCGAGGGACACCGTGGCCAAAAGCCAAGATGACAGCCGTGAGGAGAACGCGCACCGCCACAAGCATTGCGCCGGCTTGGATAAAACACAGCCGTTATGCGGACAATTCACATGATTTGATGGCCGTTTGTTTTCGCTTTATCCAGAGCCGGAGGACGGGCCGAGCATCGATGGTTTGAGCACGTCGCCCAGAGCCACGATTGGTGAGCCCACTGACTCTGAACTTGCTCATGCACGTCCTTGTCATAAAGTTCACACTTTGTCACGGCGTCACCAAACAGCCTCGTCGCTTTTGAGAGAAAGTAAGTTTGGCCCTGTAACCCACCTGATGCGCCGCTGACCGCGTTGCCATGAGAAGCACACGGAGGTCTAAATGCTCAAGTGATGGAGCCGTGTCTTTCACAGTTACGCACACACACACACACACACACACAGGATGAGTTTGTGTACCTATTATGACACAACTAGCGCAGCGTATCATAGCACAGAGTGGTCAACAAAAATATGGCGACGCCGCTCCAGTCTCTCCCCCTCACTACTGGTAAGCACGCCCCTACCCGGCATTCACCATTTATTACGTGTGACCAAAGCACCCGAGAATTGCCACAGCAACCAAATGTCATGTCAGCAGTCACCAACGTGGTACCAACGTGGCACCAGGAAGCCCTCAATGATGACAGGAATCGCCCGCGGGCCTATTCAAAAAATAGCTCACCAGCGATTAGCAGTGTTGTGTCCAAGAAACGGCAACCCGAGGCCAAGGACTTGACTCCCAAGGCCGAGGACCGAGGACCGACCTCGGTCCTCGAGCCGGTCCTCGAGGCCAAGGACCGGCTCGAGGACCGCAACACTGGTGATTAGACGCCGTGACACTCCAGAAATATTGTGGTCGCGATCATCTCCAAATGTGAACACTGGCAGATCTTTATGACAAAGTGTGGCCAATTGATATTGATCGGTTTCACAATTGATGTGATCGGCGTCTCCTCAGAAACGAATCTCATGAGTGGTAATCGTTACTTATAACAGATGAAGGAGGTTTGAGCACATTACTTCCGTTCAGGTCGCCTTTGGCTCCTTGTCGTAGCTTTCCTACTGCCGCATTTTGCAAGCCAATTGTGGTGGTTTGTCCTATCCCATTCACTAGATTCCATGCTATCGTCGTCACAGGAGCATTGGCAATCCAGAGGTGATTATTGCGACTCTTGTTTTTGGTGTGCGCGACTTCTCTCTGCCATAGAAAAGCACAGGTGTTTCAAACGCCTGCCGTCTTATAGGTCAGTTACGTGAGCCCCATCTCACTTGGCTGCTTTATTGAATATTCAGCAGAAACTCACTAAAAGCAATACGTCAGCGTTGTCAGCCACCGAGAGAGAAACTTGAGGGGCCTGGGTGCTCACGTCTTGGTATTACAACAATGTTGCTGTCAGTGTTTAGAATGTAAAGGCACCTGGATAAGCGGGAGCCGCAGACGACAACGCTCATGGCATTGGCACGTGAGAGATGAAAGGATTCTCTTCTCCCGTTGTCAGTTCTCTGAACTCATTCACTCCCAAAGACGGTTTGAAACGTCATTTCAGACTTGGTCTAGAATTGGCTGCTACTGAATGAGTTAATACACCGCATGGCTCTCGAGTAGTTTGCGAGCTGAAAACTTGCTCCTCTTTACTGACCTGCCAGGACGTCACAGCAAATGACTCCTTGGGGGATGTTGGCAGTCTTAACAATCTGTTTATCACGCCTTGGTTTGCTGTCTCATGTTGGGAGTTCCTCGCGCTAATTCTTTCACGCTTCCGATTAATATGCTCGACGTTTTGAACAGGTTGCCCTTCATTTTACAGATGTTAAGCCGAGCATTATCGGGAAGAAGAAGCCAATGGCCGCCAAAAGGGGTGAGCAAATATTTGTATTTCACCAATCCATCCATGACACATCCAATATGAGTTTTGCCGTCTTTTCTGATTAAGAAAAAAAAACAAAACTCCGCCATTTGGATGGGCGTACATGCACTTGAGATCCCAACGGTGTTTTGCTATGCTCTCACGATGCAGCTGGGGGCAAAGAAGGGCCTCGGCGCTCAGAAGGTGAGCAGCAAGAGTTTTTCGGAGGTGGAGAAACAAGCCCAAGTGGCTGAGAAGATACGAGAGGAGCAGGCGGCCGAGGCAAAAAAACAAGCGGAGGAGTCCATGTGAGTCTCTCCGTCGACCTCTCGCGCGAAGGGTTGGGCTCTTGAAGAGAAAGTCCGGCGTTTCAAAAACTGCGCTGACCCTCATTTTGGCCTTTGCAGCGTGGCTTCCATGCGTTTGGCCTACAAAGAGCTCGAGATTGACCGCAAGCTTGAGGAAAAGAAGATGAAGAACCTGGAGGGCAAGAAGAGGGAGCAGGCCGAGAGACTGGGCATGGGCTTCGGAAACAGGAGGTGACGTAACAACGCACGCATTTGTGTCGGCTCTTGTTTAATGCGCTACTTGGCCTGCAGGGTGACATGGGACTCAATATTTAGCCAATGATAATATGGAGGGGATGTGTCGTCAGTCTTGGACAACAGACAGGCGGATCAGCCGAGCTATGCTGTTTGACGGGTCATTTTACAGCACTCCAGACCAACAGTTCTCTTTTTTTAAACTAGAATCACGCAAGCCCCCTAACTTAAAATTTTAGGAATTCCCGAAGAGAATTTAGGGGCATATTCATATTTCCCTCCCTAACTGATACATTCTACATTTTCAATTCACATTTTTCTGTGCAGGTTTTGACACAAAATAAACCTTAAGCTGACCTTATACAGTTTAAATGTAAAATTACCGTCATTTCCGCACTATAGAGCGCACCTGATTATAAGCCGCACCCACTACATTTTTAGAGGAAAACCAATTTTGTACATACACGAGCCGCACCCGTAGATAAGCCGCATGTGCCCACATTAAAACATGTCAACATATTTACAAAGAAAGACGGTACACAGAGAGTCTTCTCTGGCGTATGAGGTTACTGGGGTTATATATCAGCGCCGACACAAACTACAGTATCTTAAACCCTCACAATGTGTGAAACACTTCATTTTTGCCTCTGAGCTTAGTTTTATAATAAATATCAGAGCCTGCCATTATTTCATATTCATGAGATAATCCTGTAACCTTTAGGGATGAGTTCATATTTTGTGTCTTTTTCCTCTACAATTGCATTTATGACTACACCTGTGATAGAAGATCACTCAAATCAAGGCATTAATGTTTGAAATAATCAATCCATTACAAAAGTATTCAATGTGCACAGACATTCCACCAACGCACGAGCACAGCGTAATTAAAAATATATAATTCATACTTGAGGGCAGCGTTCCTCATACTTTTTAGTGCTACTGACTGCTAAAGTGTGTCAGGCACAAAAATATTTTTTTAAAAATCTGTCCATTTACAAGTCACACTTGGGCGAGTGGATGAAATTGGACTCGTGCGGTCTCATATTTTAGGGCCAATCTGGAGACTTGAATGTAATCATGAAATTATTGAAACTTGAATTCATCAAGGAATGTGTTGTCATGTTTTTATTTCTAGAATAAAAATATTCAAATTCAGTCACGGTACTCAGTTTGGTCCCAAAAAAAAATGTAAACATACTTTACAGTTGAATGTCGTTCATTGTCTGACGCTGCACAACCGCACAAATTCCAAACGAGTGGAAAAACGCTGCCTCTTTAGAAAACGAATTCCCGTCACGTCATTACTATGTCGTCAGTGTCGACCAGGAGGGCCCGACTCGTCAAGCGCGCTCAACTGGTTGGGCCGCGAACTGCTCCTAAGTCAACTGCGGGGTGTCGGGGAAAGAGAAAAAAAAAAATCGAATTTCTTTAGTCACACAAAAATCCGAATCTACCTGTCCCGTGTGAAAAAGTAATTGCCCCCTGAACCCAATAATGGCTTGTGCCACTCTTGGCAGATTTCATTCAACTCCGCCATATTGAAGGGTTTTCTAGCACGAATTGCCCGTTTAATGTCACACCACAGCATCTCAATTGGATTCAAATCCGAACTTTGATTTCGCCGCTCCAAAACCAAAATTCGTCTTTTTTTAGCCATTCGGAGGTGGACCTGCTGGTGTGTTTCAGATCATGGTCCTGCTACATGATCCAAGAGCGCTTGCATTTGAGGCCGCAAACTTGATTGTCGGATTTCCCCCCCCCCTCCAGGATTTTCTGTTACACGGCAGAATTCATTGTCCCATTCCAACTGGTTTCATTCTTATCTCACAGTCAGATGTTATTTTGTAAGTTTGGATACTTGTTCCTCCAGAGTCCATGAAATTCAATGTGGGGTTCCTCAGGGCTCAATTTTAGGCCCGATACTTTTTAATCTTAACATGCTTCCTCTTGGGGATGTCAACAGGAGGCACGGGCATCGGCTTCCGCAGCTACGCTGACGATACACAACTATATATTGCCGTGTCTGTCAACACGGAGCCAATTGACGTTCTTTGAAATTGTATTTCAGATATTAAGTCATGGATGGCAGGGAATTTCCTACAGGCGGAATAAATTAATTTGGCATGTAGAAACTGCATTTTGAATTTCCTTCGGTAATCTCTGTGTGGTATTAAAATTGTTTGGGGTTTTGTTGTTTGTGGTTTTTTTTTAGTGCTGTGTCGCATTCAGTGATGTCTGAGATGAAGGTGATTGAGCAGGAAACCCCAGTGGGAGCCAAGACCTCGACTCGTTCCAAATTGGACATGTTTGATGAGCCCGGTTTCACCTCTGGACCCCCCAAGTACATGCGGCATCTTCACTTTGCAACTCTCGTTTGATTTTATTTGGACACTTGACATGAAAATAAGAGACTCCATCTTGTTTATTAAACTGTCCAGATACAAGGATAACCCATTCTTGGTGGGTGACAGTTTTGGATCGCGCTGGGATACAGAAGGAGGGACCGCCTCCTTTAGCACCTCCTGGACTCTGGAGAAAGAAGAACCCAAAGAGGAAGTGACCATCTCCAGCATTCAGCCAATAGGAGAGAGGTATTCAAAATCACTTGTTTATTGGGCATCTTGGCATTTAAAAAAAAAAAGTGAACTGTTACCGCATCCGTTCAAGACTTCCCAGCAGAAGAAAAGCCGAGGTGTCCGCCCCGGTGTCGGAGTCGAGCGAGGCCAGGCAGAAGTTTGCTAATGCAAAGGCCATCTCTTCGGACATGTTCTTTGGCCGTGAAAGCGACGTTGAGGTGAGCGCAGGATGTCCGATGGAGATTTGTGGCGATGTGAGGTGTTGACTTTGGCTTCTCCGCGCCAGTATGAGGCAAAGAGCCGACTGGAGGGCATGTCTGGGAGCACGGCCATCAGTTCGGCTGACCTGTTTGGAGATGGCGGTGACAATAAAGGTGCCACGCCTCGCCTCTTGCAACATCCTCAGTCAAGGCACAGACTGACGTTCTGCTTCCATTTTGTTTCTTGCAATCCTGGCCTTCAGGGCGCTCATCGGGCTTTGACGGCGTCCTTCCCACTGGTCCAGACATCACCCAGTTCAAGCAAGGAGTGAAGACTGTCGCAGGCAAGATGGCCGTCCTTGCCAACGGGGTCATGAATACCATCCAGGTGAGACTTGGTCGTAATTCAGCAAATACCCACTTAAATGATTGTTCGCTCATATCTGTGCAATTTTTGTGCGGGCTCAGGATCGCTACGGCTCCTACTGAGCGGCTTGGAGACGCCGGCCCCGAGATGACCGGCCTCGTTTGACTGGTGCATTTGGCCAGGGATGAAACTAGGGATGGATGGGATGGATACCTTTCATATTTAAACTGGTTTGGTTCCCATTCTCGGTATCTGGGACTCGATTCAACTGTACCAATTTTCAGTACCACTGTTCTGCTGTTTGTGGTAAGAAATGTGTCCGTTTATTCAACAGTGATGTCGAAATCTTTCAATTTAACAAATGATTTTTTCCAAAATACAATTTGACAAATAACAAAACTTTGTGAATTGAAAACAAATGAGCCAACGAGGATGGAGTAAAAATAAAGGTTCACTATTTTACAATTACAAAGATCTAAAAAAAAAAAAAAAAAAATACCAACAAAACATGAATATTTCAATATCCAAAGTAGAGGGCAAGGTTCTTTGCAATAAACAATGCAAGGAGGCGCGTGAAATCATTTGTATTGGTGTTATCTTCGTTCCTTGTGTACTTGTTTTTCAAGAATGCACGGCACGCGATGGAATATAACAACTACAACAAAAAAACAGTTGGAAGAGGACGCCAATGAGAACACAGAGAATGACTGGAATCAAATTGAATCCTTTGAATGTACCCAAACCGGTACTTAGTGCTCGCTACATTTTGGCCACAAGATTTCACTACTTCACCCACATGATATTTTAAGATACGTAGTATTATGATGTATTCAGTATTGTTGAAAAACACAGTGCATCGATATTGTAACGATGGTGAAGTTGCGCACCTTCCCGGCATTATTCGACTCCTTGAGGGAAGACGGACCTCTCTGTGGTGTCGCGGCCGGGCTCCCTGCGTGGATGAAAGCCAGGTCCCTCTCAGGCCCGCAGCGATTGCAGGGACAACCACCGGCCAGCGCCAGTCCAGAGAAACCCCCGCCCCACTTGGCCCTGCGCTCAACCAAAGCATGCTCGGAAGTGCGAGGCTTCACCATTGCTACAATCTACTCCTTAAATCGTGTTTGTTTGGCTCGACGGCAAGCAAACCTCGCTCGCTTCCAAATCTGAAAATGTATTTTAAAATCCTACGTGCACTGTTGCGTTCAAGTGTGCCATCATGGAAAATCGCCAACCCTCCTCATCCCCCCCCAGTCACAACTTTGGAAGGCATGCTTCAGAACCGACAAATAGTACCGTTTGATTTCATGATAATCGGTGCTCGGTAGTACTGACTCAAATCAGTCCATACCCAAAAAAAAAAAAAAACTAGTACTGTCTTTGGTACCCATCCCGAGATGAAACGGAGAGAGAAGGAAAGGCTTTGCATGAATAAAGATCATCTTCCTTCTCACTCCCCACCTTTTTAGAGACTGTTGCTGGAGTGAGTCAGTATTTTGCCCTCTCAACATTTGAGTTTTTATTTTCATAAAGCAAACCACGTGTGGTTGGTTGTAGTCTATCAGAAGCAAGAGTTGTATCTAAAGTTGGACATTTTTTGTTTGGGTCTTAGATTTTCAAAATGTTGTCAAGAGTTCTATATTTTCTTTGGTCTCTGATATATGTTAACAAATACTTCCATGTTTTGTCCTTGTGTTACTAAATAAAACGGTGCAACGCTGTATTTTTTTGTGTATCATTTTGCACAAAGCACTGACTGGTGACGATCTTCAGAAGCTGTGAGCTTAGACTTGTACATTTCTGTCTGATCATTAAAAGTCTCGATAGCCTTGAGTGTTTCAAATGAGTGTACTTTCAGAGCAAAGAAAACAGACGTGAGTCAAATGAGTTTATTTTGCTTCAAAAGGTACTCTGTATGAATTAAGGTTTGAGTAAATGTGCAGTTTTTGATAGTTAAGCCAGCTCCAAGAGTGCTTTAGCAGCGTCACCGGTCTTTGCCAAGTGATGTGCACCTTCCGGTTACTGTCAACCGCCTCCATTACAAACTATTATCAAATCAGTCTGTGAATGTGAGCTTTGAGACAAAGGAATTGCCGAGAGTTCTTTCAGACTTTTCACGTGATTCTCAAGTCACGTTGCTTCCTGTGGACACATTCTTTGCATTGCTGCAAACGCCACAAAGTTGGCCGGTCTCCACCTGGTGGTAACGCACCTTTCATGAGTGTTCTAGTACAGATACTAAAAACTGCAGTCACGTCGAGGGAAGTGAGAGAGCGGGTAGACAAACTGCGGAAAGTGTTACTAAATATTTATTACAGATGGACTCTGTGTTGTGGCAACGTGTCTACTTCCAACAGCTATCTGGTTTTTGGGGGTTTTTGCTTCATCCCCAGTTGTAGAAGTAGATCTTCTGCCAGGCGGGCAGGTAATCCATGAGAGGCCCTGGAAAAAAAAACCCAACCAATTTGTTAGGGACATTAAGGAATTCGATACTTATTGACGTTGATCTTAACTGTCATTGTAACGATTGCATCTGACTTTGTACTACATCGCCCCCGCCGAAATCTGAATTCAAAAGTCACTTGCAGGTGAAATTTCTCATTGCGGTGCAAAGGGTATTAAACACCAGTAATTTGCTGTCGAGCATTACCGATGCTTTGTGTCTGGTGTAATTTCTCGACGACTCGAGAGCATGTCTCGCGCACACACAAACACACAAACATATTTATTTGTCAAATAAGTGTTGAACCAACACAGGGAATGTCCATCTCATCATGGTTGAAAAAAGGTTGAAACATCTGAATCAGGAGGACTTACGTGCTATCAGGCCTATTCCAGGAACATGCTTGGCCAGAAGTCGCAGCAGGAAGAGAATCTTTTCCCTGCATGCAAAGCAAAACTATTTGACTCCAATGTATTTCATTTTAAACAATACGCGACCTTTCCTTTCGTCAAGGACAGTCGCGGAAGATAGATTAACGTGTCTGGCAGAAGTAAAAATTCCGTAGCTGATACGTGCCGCATGTTAGCAATGGGCCTGTTTCAAAGCAATTGAAAATTTGCCTCAATGACATCAGAATCTTTCCATTCTCTGATTGGTTTTCCACAGCAAAACAAGTTGGGCTAGCAAACGACGTCTGAAGCAATCTGCACACAAGAATACATTTCATGAAATGACATATTTGTGTAGTTTTGATGGTTTACAAGAGTTGCAAATGCACTTTTGTAAACCACCTTTTGCTGTGGACTTTAGCCTCATTTTTCTGATACGTATACCAGAAGGTACTTCTCGTCAACTTTTAAGTTATTTCATATGATGGGCGCCCAACTTGAGGACTCCATTGATTGAGAGTGGCTTTCCAACATACTCACTCTGAATATCTGTCATAGAATGGAGAACGGACGAGGTAGTAGAGTAGAAGAAAGGTTCTTCTTCTCATCTCCTCCCTCTCCCATCGGTTATCAAATATTCTCTCATGGAGCACAGCAAAGCTAGACAAAAAAAATCGACCCAAAAAACAAACAAAAAACAAAAAAAAAAAGAGGCAATGAGAAATCTGTGCACCGTTCTAAAGATGTCAAGACAAAAACATCCTCATGCAAACTTTTTCGCTTGAGGGCCACATAACAACAAAAATAGAATTTGAAAGGGCCACTTTAAATTTTTGAACTTTTTGAAACACGCCAAAATCATTCAAGAAAGCAGTTATAGACTTGTATTGTTTCGTTAATTTCATCAGCTTTCTGTTCAAGGCGCTGAGGCAAATAGTCGACTCTTTTCCCCTAATTTTGGGGTGGCCAACAGCCCTCGATCTCACAGAGTAGATGCGGCCCTGCACTGAACAGCAGCCAAATCCCATCTCCACATTCAGAACCATTAAGAGAACAAACCACCATAAAGTGACCATTTTTTCAACATGTTACACAACTTAAAATACAATAAAAATGACAATTCCTCAAAATAGGCACCCGGATAACAGCTGTTCATATCAGTCAGCTTTATAAGGATTCATAAAGCTCAGACACTCCCATTAAAAAAGAGGTGCGTGGCTGCCTATGAATTCCGTCCATTGTGCTCAGTCCAATAGGAACCAACCCGAGAGTGTCGGTTTTAGACGGTTTTCAAAACCCGTTCCGCCAAGTTGAAAATAACAACTGGTCCAGATACGAGAACAGCATCGTGCAAAAAGAGGAGAGATTTCCAAACCTGGAAAGCTCCAGACCTGCGGAGATAAGCCATGGCTTCCAAGACTGTCTTCCGCACAGTCCAAGGCTGAGTACTGCAGTCAAAAAGGATGCGTTAAGGACAACCCGCATAATTAAGGCTTCAATGGGAACAATCACATTTGTTTTCAAAATTGGAACTTTTCAATTGTACAAAATTGTTTTTTTCTATATTTATGTGACAATGGCATATTTATAATGTTCATAAACTGACAGTTTGTTGCCACTTTGTGATCAACACAAGGAATGCAGGGAACCTCACTAGAGTAAAAGCAACTAAACAGTGGTTGCTGGGAAATTCGCCCATGCATTTTTTAAAATCCCGTTTATCCTCATTAAGGGGCTTTGGATGAGCTGAAAGCTCTGTTCACTGACTTGGGGCGAGCGGTGGGGTACACCCTGCAGTCGTCGCCAGCCAATCACAGTGCACATGTAAGCAAACAGCCATTCATACGCATATTGACAACAAAGGTTTAGATCAGGGGTGGCCAACCCGCGGCTATAGTAAGGCGTTTTTGCCGAAAAAAACGACCATGTATAGTAAGGCGTTTTTAGCCAAAAAAAGGACCATTTATAGTAAGGCGTTTTAGCCAAAAAAAACGACCATGTATAGTAAGGCGTTTTTTGCCGAAAAAAACAACCATGTATAGTAAGGCGTTTTTTGCCGAAAAAAACGACCATGTATAGTAAGGCGTTTTTTGGCGAAAAAAACGACCATGTATAATAAGGCGTTTTTGCGAAAAAGCGACCATGTATAGTAAGGCGTTTTTGCGAAAAAAGCGACCATGTATAGTAAGGCGTTTTTAGCGAAAAAGCGACCATGTATAGTAAGGCGTTTTTAGCAAAAAAGCGACCATGTATAGTAAGGCGTTTTTGCGAAAAAAAGCGACCATGTATAGTAAGGCGTTTTTGCGAAAAAAAGCGACCATGTATAATAAGGCGTTTTTGCGAAAAAAAGCGACCATGTATAATAAGCGTTTTAGCCAAAAGGACCATTTATAGTAAGGCGTTTTAGCCAAAAAAGCGACCATGTATAGTAAGGCGTTTTTGCGAAAAAAGCGACCATGTATAGTAAGGCGTTTTTGCGAAAAAAGCGACCATGTATAGTAAGGCGTTTTTGCGAAAAAGCGACCATGTATAATAAGCGTTTTTGCGAAAAAAAGCGACCATGTATAATAAGGCGTTTTTGCGAAAAAAAGCGACCATGTATAGTAAGGCGTTTTTGCGAAAAAACGACCATGTATAGTAAGGCGTTTTAGCCAAAACCGACCATTTATAGTAGGCGTTTTGCGAAAAAAGCGACCATGTATAGTAAGGCGTTTTTGCGAAAAAACAACCATGTATAGTAAGGCGTTTTTGCGAAAAAAGCGACCATGTATAATAAGGCGTTTTTGCGAAAAAAGCGACCATGTATAATAAGGCGTTTTTGCGAAAAAAGCGACCATGTATAGTAAGCGTTTTTGCGAAAAAAGCGACCATGTATAGTAAGGCGTTTTTGCGAAAAAAGCGACCATGTATAGTAAGGCGTTTTTAGCGAAAAAAGCGACCATGTATAGTAAGGCGTTTTTGCGAAAAAAGCGACCATGTATAGTAAGGCGTTTTTGCGAAAAAGCGACCATGTATAGTAAGGCGTTTTAGCCAAAAAGCGACCATGTATAGTAAGGCGTTTTAGCGAAAAAGCGACCATGTATAGTAAGGCGTTTTTGCGAAAAAAGCGACCATGTATAGTAAGGCGTTTTTGCGAAAAAAGCGACCATGTATAGTAAGGCGTTTTTGCGAAAAAAGCGACCATGTATAATAAGGCGTTTTTGCGAAAAAAGCGACCATGTATAGTAAGGCGTTTTTAGCGAAAAAAGCGACCATGTATAGTAAGGCGTTTTTGCGAAAAAAGCGACCATGTATAGTAAGGCGTTTTTGCGAAAAAAGCGACCATGTATAGTAAGGCGTTTTTGCGAAAAAGCGACCATGTATAGTAAGGCGTTTTAGCGAAAAAAGCGACCATGTATAGTAAGGCGTTTTAGCGAAAAAGCGACCATGTATAGTAAGGCGTTTTTGCGAAAAAAGCGACCATGTATAGTAAGGCGTTTTAGCCAAAAAGGACCATTTATAGTAAGGCGTTTTAGCCAAAAAAGCGACCATGTATAGTAAGGCGTTTTTGCGAAAAAAGCGACCATGTATAGTAAGGCGTTTTTGCGAAAAAAGCGACCATGTATAGTAAGGCGTTTTTAGCGAAAAAGGACCATGTATAGTAAGGCGTTTTAGCGAAAAAAGCGACCATGTATAGTAAGGCGTTTTTGCGAAAAAAGCGACCATGTATAGTAAGGCGTTTTTGCGAAAAAAGCGACCATGTATAGTAAGGCGTTTTTGCGAAAAAAGCGACCATGTATAGTAAGGCGTTTTAGCGAAAAAAAGCGACCATGTATAGTAAGGCGTTTTTGCGAAAAAAAGCGACCATGTATAGTAAGGCGTTTTAGCGAAAAAAGCGACCATGTATAGTAAGGCGTTTTTGCGAAAAAGCGACCATGTATAGTAAGGCGTTTTTGCGAAAAAAGCGACCATGTATAGTAAGGCGTTTTTAGCGAAAAAGCGACCATGTATAGTAAGGCGTTTTTAGCGAAAAAAAAGCGACCATGTATA
This sequence comes from Hippocampus mohnikei, assembly GCA_026261675.1. NCBI lineage: Eukaryota > Metazoa > Chordata > Actinopteri > Syngnathiformes > Syngnathidae > Hippocampus > Hippocampus mohnikei. The sequence continues at coordinate 1,481,227 of JAKGUB010000340.1, forward strand.
GTAAGGCGTTTTTGCGAAAAAGCGACCATGTATAGTAAGGCGTTTTTGCGAAAAAGCGACCATGTTATAGTAAGGCGTTTTTAACCAAAAAAAGGACCATTTATAGTAAGGCGTTTTTTGCCGAAAAAAAACGACCATGTATAGTAAGGCGTTATAGCCGAAAAAAGGACCATTTATAGTAAGGCGTTTTTAGCCGAAAAAAGGACCATTTATAGTAAGGCGTTTTTAACAAAAGCACAAAAAAAACCCGACCATGTATAGTAAGGCGTTTTTAGCCGAAAAAAGGACCATTTATAGTAAGGCGTTTTTAGCCGAAAAAAACGACCATGTATAGTAAGGCGTTTTTAGCCAAAAAAAGGACCATTTATAGTAAGGCGTTTTTTGCCGAAAAAAACTAACATGTATATATAGTAAGGCGCTTTTTGTCGAAGAAAACGACCATGTTTTTTGCCCAAAAAAAAGACCAGGTACAGTAAGCCGTTTTAACTCAAAAAACGACCATGTATGGTTAGCATGGGTTCAAACCCTGCTCAGTGATGTGTGAAAATACAACACCAGTTTTTTTCCTGCAAACCCTCCAGAGTGCATGTCAAATACGGCTATTGTGCAGAGTAAATCACAGCCACTAGTGGTGTAGAGCTATACACGCCGGCTGTCCATCCAGGCAACCCCGGTTCAAGCCCCGCTCAGTGATGTGAGAAAATACAACATTGAACAGTTGCTTTTTCCTGCAAACCCTCCAGAGTGAAAGTCAAATACGCCTATCGTGCAGAGTAAATTGCAGTCACTGGTGGTGTAGAGGTTTACACGCCGGCTTTCCGTCCAGGCAACCCTGGTTCAAACCCGCTCAGTGATGTGAGAAAATAAAAGAACAAACACTCAATTTTCCTGCAAACCCTCCAGAGTGAATGTCAAATCGCCTATCGTGCAGAGTAAGTCACAGTCACTGGTGGTGTAGAGGTATACACGCTGGCTTCCTTTCCTGGCAATCCTGGTTCAAACCCCGCTCACTGATGTGAGAAAATACAAAACCAAACAGTCACTTTTTCCTGCAAACCCTCCAGAGTGCATGTCAAATATGCCTATTGTGCAGAGTAAATCACAGTCACTGGTGGTGTAGAGGTAAACACGCTGGCTGTCCATCCAGGCAACCCTGGTTCAAACCCTGCTCAGTGATGTGAGAAAATACAACACCAAGCAGTTACTTTTTCATGCAAACCCTCCAGAGTGCATGTCAGATCGCTTATCATGCAGAGTAAGTCACAGTCACTGGTAGTGTAGAGGTATACACGCTGGCTTCCAGTCCTGGCAATCCTGGTTCAAACCCGCTCACTGATGTGAGAAAATACAAAACCAAACAGTCACTTTTTCCTGCAAACCCTCCAGAGTGCATGTCAAATCGCCTATTGTGCAGAGTAAGTCACAGTCACTGGTGGTGTAGAGGTATACCGCCGACTATAGTCCAAGCAGTGTGGGTTCAAACCCGTCCAGTGACAGCATACATGACAGTTCAATGGCCTAAGGCTGAGATGAGCACCAGCATGTTCCCAGTGAAAGTTGTCCATGTAGAAAAAGTGTTTTTACCTGAAAAAACGACCATGTATAGTAAGGCGTTTTTGCGAAAAAACGACCATGTATAGTAAGGCGTTTTTGCGAAAAAAGCGACCATGTATAGTAAGGCGTTTTGGCTGAAAAAAGCGACCATGTATAGTAAGGCGTTTTTAGCGAAAAAGCGACCATGTATAGTAAGGCGTTTTTGCGAAAAAACGACCATGTATAGTAAGGCGTTTTTAGCGAAAAAAGGACCATTTTAAGGCGTTTTTAACGAAAAAACGACCATGTATAGTAAGGCGTTTTTGCCAAAAAAAGCGACCATGTATAGTAAGGCGTTTTAGCGAAAAAACGACCATGTAATATGTAAGGCGTTTTTAAGCAAAAAAAGCGACCATGTATAGTAAGGCGTTTTAGCGAAAAAAGCGACCATGTATAGTAAGGCGTTTTTAGCGAAAAAGCGACCATGTATAGTAAGGCGTTTTTGCGAAAAAGCGACCATGTATAGTAAGGCGTTTTTGCGAAAAAAGCGACCATGTATAGTAAGGCGTTTTTAGCGAAAAAAGCGACCATGTATAGTAAGGCGTTTTTGCGAAAAAAGCGACCATGTATAGTAAGGCGTTTTGCGAAAAAAGCGACCATGTATAGTAAGGCGTTTTTAGCGAAAAAAGCGACCATGTATAGTAAGGCGTTTTTGCGAAAAAAGCGACCATGTATAGTAAGGCGTTTTTGCGAAAAAAGCGACCATGTATAGTAAGGCGTTTTTAGCGAAAAAAGCGACCATGTATAGTAAGGCGTTTTTAGCGAAAAAACGACCATGTATAGTAAGGCGTTTTTGCGAAAAAAGCGACCATGTATAGTAAGGCGTTTTTGCGAAAAAGCGACCATGTATAGTAAGGCGTTTTAGCGAAAAAAGCGACCATGTATAGTAAGGCGTTTTTGCGAAAAAGCGACCATGTATAGTAAGGCGTTTTTAGCGAAAAAGCGACCATGTATAGTAAGGCGTTTTTGCGAAAAAAGCGACCATGTATAGTAAGGCGTTTTTAGCGAAAAAGCGACCATGTATAGTAAGGCGTTTTTGCGAAAAAAGCGACCATGTATAGTAAGGCGTTTTTGCGAAAAAACGACCATGTATAGTAAGGCGTTTTTAGCGAAAAAAGCGACCATGTATAGTAAGGCGTTTTTGCGAAAAAAGCGACCATGTATAGTAAGGCGTTTTTGCGAAAAAGCGACCATGTATAGTAAGGCGTTTTAGCGAAAAAGCGACCATGTATAGTAAGGCGTTTTTGCGAAAAAAGCGACCATGTATAGTAAGGCGTTTTTGCGAAAAAGCGACCATGTATAGTAAGGCGTTTTTGCGAAAAAACGACCATGTATAGTAAGGCGTTTTAGCGAAAAAACGACCATGTATAGTAAACGCGTTTTTGCGAAAAAACGACCATGTATAGTAAGGCGTTTTTGCGAAAAAACGACCATGTATAGTAAGGCGTTTTAGCGAAAAAAGCGACCATGTATAGTAAGGCGTTTTTGCGAAAAAACGACCATGTATAGTAAGGCGTTTTTGCGAAAAAAGCGACCATGTATAGTAAGGCGTTTTTGCGAAAAAGCGACCATGTATAGTAAGGCGTTTTAGCGAAAAAACGACCATGTATAGTAAGGCGTTTTAGCGAAAAAGCGACCATGTATAGTAAGGCGTTTTAGCGAAAAAAACGACCATGTATAGTAAGGCGTTTTTAGCGAAAAAACGACCATGTATAGTAAGGCGTTTTAGCGAAAAAAGCGACCATGTATAGTAAGGCGTTTTTAGCGAAAAAAGCGACCATGTATAGTAAGGCGTTTTTGCGAAAAAAGCGACCATGTATAGTAAGGCGTTTTTGCGAAAAAGCGACCATGTATAGTAAGGCGTTTTTAGCGAAAAAAGCGACCATGTATAGTAAGGCGTTTTAGCGAAAAAAGCGACCATGTATAGTAAGGCGTTTTTGCGAAAAAAGCGACCATGTATAGTAAGGCGTTTTTGCGAAAAAAGCGACCATGTATAGTAAGGCGTTTTTAGCGAAAAAAGCGACCATGTATAGTAAGGCGTTTTTGCGAAAAAAGCGACCATGTATAGTAAGGCGTTTTAGCGAAAAAAGCGACCATGTATAGTAAGGCGTTTTTGCGAAAAAAAACGACCATGTATAGTAAGGCGTTTTAGCGAAAAAAGCGACCATGTATAGTAAGGCGTTTTAGCGAAAAAAGCGACCATGTATAGTAAGGCGTTTTTGCGAAAAAAGCGACCATGTATAGTAAGGCGTTTTAGCGAAAAAAGCGACCATGTATAGTAAGGCGTTTTTAGCGAAAAAAGCGACCATGTATAGTAAGGCGTTTTTAGCGAAAAAAGCGACCATGTATAGTAAGTAAGCGCGTATAGTTTTAGCGAAAAAAGCGACCATGTATAGTAAGGCGTTTTTGCGAAAAAGCGACCATGTATAGTAAGGCGTTTTTGCGAAAAAAGCGACCATGTATAGTAAGGCGTTTTTAGCGAAAAAACGACCATGTATAGTAAGGCGTTTTTAGCGAAAAAAGCGACCATGTATAGTAAGGCGTTTTTGCGAAAAAAGCGACCATGTATAGTAAGGCGTTTTTAGCGAAAAAGCGACCATGTATAGTAAGGCGTTTTTGCGAAAAAAGCGACCATGTATAGTAAGGCGACCATGTTTAAGGCGCGAAAAAGCGACCATGTATAGTAAGGCGTTTTTGCGAAAAAAGCGACCATGTATAGTAAGGCGTTTTAGCGAAAAAACGACCATGTATAGTAAGGCGTTTTTGCGAAAAAAGCGACCATGTATAGTAAGGCGTTTTTGCGAAAAAGCGACCATGTATAGTAAGGCGTTTTTGCGAAAAAGCGACCATGTATAGTAAGGCGTTTTTGCGAAAAAACGCGTATAGTAAGGCGTTTTTGAAAAAAAGCGACCATGTATAGTAAGGCGTTTTTGCGAAAAAGCGACCATGTATAGTAAGGCGTTTTTGCGAAAAAAGCGACCATGTATAGTAAGGCGTTTTTAGCGAAAAAAGCGACCATGTATAGTAAGGCGTTTTTGCGAAAAAAGCGACCATGTATAGTAAGGCGTTTTTGCGAAAAAAGCGACCATGTATAGTAAGGCGTTTTTGCGAAAAAGCGACCATGTATAGTAAGGCGTTTTTGCGAAAAAAGCGACCATGTATAGTAAGGCGTTTTTGCGAAAAAGCGACCATGTATAGTAAGGCGTTTTTGCGAAAAAACGACCATGTATAGTAAGGCGTTTTTGCGAAAAAACGACCATGTATAGTAAGGCGTTTTTGCGAAAAAGCGACCATGTATAGTAAGGCGTTTTTGCGAAAAAAGCGACCATGTATAGTAAGGCGTTTTTGCGAAAAAGCGACCATGTATAGTAAGGCGTTTTTGCGAAAAAAGCGACCATGTATAGTAAGGCGTTTTTGCGAAAAAGCGACCATGTATAGTAAGGCGTTTTTGCGAAAAAAGCGACCATGTATAGTAAGGCGTTTTTGCGAAAAAAGCGACCATGTATAGTAAGGCGTTTTTGCGAAAAAGCGACCATGTATAGTAAGGCGTTTTTGCGAAAAAACGACCATGTATAGTAAGGCGTTTTTGCGAAAAAAGCGACCATGTATAGTAAGGCGTTTTGCGAAAAAACGACCATGTATAGTAAGGCGTTTTTGCGAAAAACGACCATGTATAGTAAGGCGTTTTTGCGAAAAAAGCGACCATGTATAGTAAGGCGTTTTTGCGAAAAAGCGACCATGTATAGTAAGGCGTTTTAGCGAAAAAACGACCATGTATAGTAAGGCGTTTTAGCGAAAAAGCGACCATGTATAGTAAGGCGTTTTTGCGAAAAAAAGCGACCATGTATAGTAAGGCGTTTTTGCGAAAAAAGCGACCATGTATAGTAAGGCGTTTTTGCGAAAAAAGCGACCATGTATAGTAAGGCGTTTTAGCGAAAAAAGCGACCATGTATAGTAAGGCGTTTTTGCGAAAAAGCGACCATGTATAGTAAGGCGTTTTTGCGAAAAAAGCGACCATGTATAGTAAGGCGTTTTTGCGAAAAAAGCGACCATGTATAGTAAGGCGTTTTTGCGAAAAAGCGACCATGTATAGTAAGGCGTTTTTGCGAAAAAAGCGACCATGTATAGTAAGGCGTTTTTGCGAAAAAGCGACCATGTATAGTAAGGCGTTTTTGCGAAAAAGCGACCATGTATAGTAAGGCGTTTTTGCGAAAAAACGACCATGTATAGTAAGGCGTTTTTGCGAAAAAGCGACCATGTATAGTAAGAAAAAACGCGTATAGTAAGGCGTTTTGCGAAAAAGCGACCATGTATAGTAAGGCGTTTTTGCGAAAAAACGACCATGTATAGTAAGGCGTTTTTGCGAAAAAAGCGACCATGTATAGTAAGGCGTTTTTGCGAAAAAGCGACCATGTATAGTAAGGCGTTTTTGCGAAAAAAGCGACCATGTATAGTAAGGCGTTTTTGCGAAAAAAGCGACCATGTATAGTAAGGCGTTTTTAGCGAAAAAAGCGACCATGTATAGTAAGGCGTTTTTGCGAAAAAGCGACCATGTATAGTAAGGCGTTTTAGCGAAAAACGACCATGTATAGTAAGGCGTTTTTGCGAAAAAAGCGACCATGTATAGTAAGGCGTTTTTGCGAAAAAACGACCATGTATAGTAAGGCGTTTTAGCGAAAAAAGCGACCATGTATAGTAAGGCGTTTTTGCGAAAAAACGACCATGTATAGTAAGGCGTTTTTGCGAAAAAACGACCATGTATAGTAAGGCGTTTTTGCGAAAAACGACCATGTATAGTAAGGCGTTTTAGCGAAAAAAGCGACCATGTATAGTAAGGCGTTTTTGCGAAAAAAGCGACCATGTATAGTAAGGCGTTTTTGCGAAAAAAAAGCGACCATGTATAGTAAAAAAGCGACCATGTATAGTAAGGCGTTTTAGCGAAAAAACGACCATGTATAGTAAGGCGTTTTTGCGAAAAAAGCGACCATGTATAGTAAGGCGTTTTTGCGAAAAAACGACCATGTATAGTAAGGCGTTTTTGCGAAAAAACGACCATGTATAGTAAGGCGTTTTTAGCGAAAAAAGCGACCATGTATAGTAAGGCGTTTTTGCGAAAAAACGACCATGTATAGTAAGGCGTTTTTGCGAAAAAGCGACCATGTATAGTAAGGCGTTTTTGCGAAAAAAGCGACCATGTATAGTAAGGCGTTTTTGCGAAAAAGCGACCATGTATAGTAAGGCGTTTTTGCGAAAAAACGACCATGTATAGTAAGGCGTTTTTGCGAAAAAGCGACCATGTATAGTAAGGCGTTTTTGCGAAAAAAGCGACCATGTATAGTAAGGCGTTTTTGCGAAAAAGCGACCATGTATAGTAAGGCGTTTTGCGAAAAAAGCGACCATGTATAGTAAGGCGTTTTAGCGAAAAAAGCGACCATGTATAGTAAGGCGTTTTTGCGAAAAAACGACCATGTATAGTAAGGCGTTTTTGCGAAAAAACGACCATGTATAGTAAGGCGTTTTTGCGAAAAAACGACCATGTATAGTAAGGCGTTTTAGCGAAAAAGCGACCATGTATAGTAAGGCGTTTTTGCGAAAAAGCGACCATGTATAGTAAGGCGTTTTTGCGAAAAAAGCGACCATGTATAGTAAGGCGTTTTTGCGAAAAAGCGACCATGTATAGTAAGGCGTTTTTGCGAAAAAGCGACCATGTATAGTAAGGCGTTTTTGCGAAAAAGCGACCATGTATAGTAAGGCGTTTTTGCGAAAAAAGCGACCATGTATAGTAAGGCGTTTTTGCGAAAAAACGACCATGTATAGTAAGGCGTTTTTGCGAAAAAGCGACCATGTATAGTAAGGCGTTTTTGCGAAAAAGCGACCATGTATAGTAAGGCGTTTTAGCGAAAAAAGCGACCATGTATAGTAAGGCGTTTTTGCGAAAAAGCGACCATGTATAGTAAGGCGTTTTTAGCGAAAAAAGCGACCATGTATAGTAAGGCGTTTTAAGGCGAAAAAAGCGACCATGTATAGTAAGGCGTTTTAGCGAAAAAGCGACCATGTATAGTAAGGCGTTTTTGCGAAAAAAGCGACCATGTATAGTAAGGCGTTTTTGCGAAAAAAACGACCATGTATAGTAAGGCGTTTTTGCGAAAAAAGCGACCATGTATAGTAAGGCGTTTTTGCGAAAAAAGCGACCATGTATAGTAAGGCGTTTTTAGCGAAAAAAGCGACCATGTATAGTAAGGCGTTTTTGCGAAAAAAGCGACCATGTATAGTAAGGCGTTTTTGCGAAAAAGCGACCATGTATAGTAAGGCGTTTTTGCGAAAAAAGCGACCATGTATAGTAAGGCGTTTTAGCGAAAAAACGACCATGTATAGTAAGGCGTTTTTGCGAAAAAAGCGACCATGTATAGTAAGGCGTTTTTGCGAAAAAAGCGACCATGTATAGTAAGGCGTTTTAGCGAAAAAAGCGACCATGTATAGTAAGGCGTTTTTGCGAAAAAAGCGACCATGTATAGTAAGGCGTTTTTGCGAAAAAAGCGACCATGTATAGTAAGGCGTTTTTGCGAAAAAAGCGACCATGTATAGTAAGGCGTTTTGCGAAAAAAGCGACCATGTATAGTAAGGCGTTTTTGCGAAAAAAGCGACCATGTATAGTAAGGCGTTTTTGCGAAAAAAGCGACCATGTATAGTAAGGCGTTTTTAGCGAAAAAAGCGACCATGTATAGTAAGGCGTTTTTAGCGAAAAAAGCGACCATGTATAGTAAGGCGTTTTTGCGAAAAAACGACCATGTATAGTAAGGCGTTTTTGCGAAAAAAGCGACCATGTATAGTAAGGCGTTTTTGCGAAAAAACGACCATGTATAGTAAGGCGTTTTTGCGAAAAAGCGACCATGTATAGTAAGGCGTTTTTGCGAAAAAAGCGACCATGTATAGTAAGGCGTTTTTAGCGAAAAAACGACCATGTATAGTAAGGCGTTTTAGCGAAAAAAGCGACCATGTATAGTAAGGCGTTTTTAGCGAAAAAAGCGACCATGTATAGTAAGGCGTTTTTAGCGAAAAAACGACCATGTATAGTAAGGCGTTTTTGCGAAAAAGCGACCATGTATAGTAAGGCGTTTTTGCGAAAAAAGCGACCATGTATAGTAAGGCGTTTTTGCGAAAAAAGCGACCATGTATAGTAAGGCGTTTTAGCGAAAAAGCGACCATGTATAGTAAGGCGTTTTTGCGAAAAAGCGACCATGTATAGTAAGGCGTTTTTAGCGAAAAAAGCGACCATGTATAGTAAGGCGTTTTTAGCGAAAAAAGCGACCATGTATAGTAAGGCGTTTTAGCGAAAAAACGACCATGTATAGTAAGGCGTTTTTAGCGAAAAAAGCGACCATGTATAGTAAGGCGTTTTTGCGAAAAAAGCGACCATGTATAGTAAGGCGTTTTAGCGAAAAAGCGACCATGTATAGTAAGGCGTTTTTGCGAAAAAAGCGACCATGTATAGTAAGGCGTTTTAGCGAAAAAAGCGACCATGTATAGTAAGGCGTTTTGCGAAAAAAGCGACCATGTATAGTAAGGCGTTTTAGCGAAAAAAGCGACCATGTATAGTAAGGCGTTTTTGCGAAAAAAGCGACCATGTATAGTAAGGCGTTTTTGCGAAAAAAGCGACCATGTATAGTAAGGCGTTTTTAGCGAAAAAAGCGACCATGTATAGTAAGGCGTTTTTGCGAAAAAGCGACCATGTATAGTAAGGCGTTTTAGCGAAAAAAACGACCATGTATAGTAAGGCGTTTTTAGCGAAAAAAGCGACCATGTATAGTAAGGCGTTTTTGCGAAAAAACGACCATGTATAGTAAGGCGTTTTTAGCGAAAAAAGCGACCATGTATAGTAAGGCGTTTTTGCGAAAAAACGACCATGTATAGTAAGGCGTTTTAGCGAAAAAAGCGACCATGTATAGTAAGGCGTTTTTAGCGAAAAAAACGACCATGTATAGTAAGGCGTTTTAGCGAAAAAACGACCATGTATAGTAAGGCGTTTTAGCGAAAAAAGCGACCATGTATAGTAAGGCGTTTTTGCGAAAAAAGCGACCATGTATAGTAAGGCGTTTTAGCGAAAAAAGCGACCATGTATAGTAAGGCGTTTTTGCGAAAAAACGACCATGTATAGTAAGGCGTTTTGCGAAAAAAGCGACCATGTATAGTAAGGCGTTTTAGCGAAAAAACGACCATGTATAGTAAGGCGTTTTAGCGAAAAAAGCGACCATGTATAGTAAGGCGTTTTTAGCGCGACCATGTATAGTAAGGCGTTTTAGCGAAAAAACGACCATGTATAGTAAGGCGTTTTTAGCGAAAAAACGACCATGTATAGTAAGGCGTTTTAGCGAAAAAAACGACCATGTATAGTAAGGCGTTTTAGCGAAAAAAGCGACCATGTATAGTAAGGCGTTTTTGCGAAAAAGCGACCATGTATAGTAAGGCGTTTTTGCGAAAAAAGCGACCATGTATAGTAAGGCGTTTTTGCGAAAAAACGACCATGTATAGTAAGGCGTTTTTGCGAAAAAAGCGACCATGTATAGTAAGGCGTTTTTGCGAAAAAAGCGACCATGTATAGTAAGGCGTTTTTGCGAAAAAGCGACCATGTATAGTAAGGCGTTTTTAGCGAAAAAAGCGACCATGTATAGTAAGGCGTTTTTGCGAAAAAAGCGACCATGTATAGTAAGGCGTTTTTAGCGAAAAAAGCGACCATGTATAGTAAGGCGTTTTTGCGAAAAAACGACCATGTATAGTAAGGCGTTTTTGCGAAAAAAGCGACCATGTATAGTAAGGCGTTTTTGCGAAAAAGCGACCATGTATAGTAAGGCGTTTTTGCGAAAAAAACGACCATGTATAGTAAGGCGTTTTTAGCGAAAAAAGCGACCATGTATAGTAAGGCGTTTTTGCGAAAAAGCGACCATGTATAGTAAGGCGTTTTTGCGAAAAAGCGACCATGTATAGTAAGGCGTTTTTAGCGAAAAAACGACCATGTATAGTAAGGCGTTTTTAGCGAAAAAAGCGACCATGTATAGTAAGGCGTTTTTGCGAAAAAACGACCATGTATAGTAAGGCGTTTTTGCGAAAAAAGCGACCATGTATAGTAAGGCGTTTTTGCGAAAAAAGCGACCATGTATAGTAAGGCGTTTTTAGCGAAAAAAGCGACCATGTATAGTAAGGCGTTTTTGCGAAAAAGCGACCATGTATAGTAAGGCGTTTTTAGCGAAAAAAGCGACCATGTATAGTAAGGCGTTTTTAGCGAAAAAACGACCATGTATAGTAAGGCGTTTTTGCGAAAAAAGCGACCATGTATAGTAAGGCGTTTTAGCGAAAAAGCGACCATGTATAGTAAGGCGTTTTGCGAAAAAAGCGACCATGTATAGTAAGGCGTTTTTGCGAAAAAAGCGACCATGTATAGTAAGGCGTTTTTAGCGAAAAAACGACCATGTATAGTAAGGCGTTTTTAGCGAAAAAACGACCATGTATAGTAAGGCGTTTTAGCGAAAAAACGCGAAAAAACGACCATGTATAGTAAGGCGTTTTTGCGAAAAAAGCGACCATGTATAGTAAGGCGTTTTAGCGAAAAAAGCGACCATGTATAGTAAGGCGTTTTTAGCGAAAAAAGCGACCATGTATAGTAAGGCGTTTTTAGCGAAAAAAACGACCATGTATAGTAAGGCGTTTTAGCGAAAAAAACGACCATGTATAGTAAGGCGTTTTAGCGAAAAAAAGCGACCATGTATAGTAAGGCGTTTTAGCGAAAAAAGCGACCATGTATAGTAAGGCGTTTTAGCGAAAAAACGACCATGTATAGTAAGGCGTTTTAGCGAAAAAAGCGACCATGTATAGTAAGGCGTTTTTAGCGAAAAAGCGACCATGTATAGTAAGGCGTTTTAGCGAAAAAACGACCATGTATAGTAAGGCGTTTTAGCGAAAAAAGCGACCATGTATAGTAAGGCGTTTTTAGCGAAAAAAACGACCATGTATAGTAAGGCGTTTTAGCGAAAAAAGCGACCATGTATAGTAAGGCGTTTTTTAAGGCGAAAAACGACCATGTATAGTAAGGCGTTTTAGAAAAAACGACCATGTATAGTAAGGCGTTTTTGCGAAAAAACGACCATGTATAGTAAGGCGTTTTTGCCAAAAAGCGACCATGTATAGTAAGCCGTTTAACTCAAAAACGACCATGTATGGTTAGCATGGGTTCAAACCCTGCTCAGTGATGTGTAAAATACAACACCAGTTTTTCCTGCAAACCCTCCAGAGTGCATGTCAAATCGGCTATTGTGCAGAGTAAATCACAGCCACTAGTGGTGTAGAGCTATACGCCGGCTGTCCATCCAGGCAACCCGGTTCAAGCCCGCTCAGTGATGTGAGAAAATACAACATTGAACAGTTGCTTTTCCTGCAAACCCTCCAGAGTGAAAGTCAAATCGCCTATCGTGCAGAGTAAATCACAGTCACTGGTGGTGTAGATGTTTACACGCCGGCTTTCCGTCCAGGCAACCCGGTTCAAACCCGCTCAGTGATGTGAGAAAATACAAGAACAAACAGTCACTTTTTCCTGCAAACCCTCCAGAGTGAATGTCAAATCGCCTATCGTGCAGAGTAAGTCACAGTCACTGGTGGTGTAGAGGTATACACGCTGGCTTCCTTTCCAGGCAATCCTGGTTCAAACCCGCTCAGTGATGTGAGAAAATACAAAACCAAACAGTCACTTTTTCCTGCAAACCCTCCAGAGTGCATGTCAAATATGCCTATCGTGCAGAGCAAATCACAGTCACTGGTGGTGTAGAGGTATACACGCCGGCTGTCCATCCAGGCAACCCCGGTTCAAACCCTGCTCAGTGATGTGAGAAAATACAACACCAAACAGTTACTTTTTCCTGCAAACCCTCCAGAGTGCATGTCAAATACGCCTATCTTGCAGAGTAAGTCACAGTCACTGGTGGTGTAGAGGTATACACGCTGGCTTCCAGTCCTGGCAATCCTGGTTCAAACCCGCTCACTGATGTGAGAAAATACAAAACCAAACAGTCACTTTTTCCTGCAAACCCTCCAGAGTGCATGTCAAATCGCCTATTGTGCAGAGTAAGTCACAGTCACTGGTGGTGTAGAGGTATACACGCTGGCTTCCGTCCAAGCAGTGTGGGTTCAAACCCGTCCAGTGACAGCATACATGACAGTTCAATGGCCTAAGGCTGAGATGAGCACCAGCATGTTCCCAGTGACAGTTGTCCATGTAGAAAAAGTGTTTTTACCTGAAAAAGCGACCATGTATAGTAAGGCGTTTTTGCGAAAAAACGACCATGTATAAGGCGTTTTTGCGAAAAAACGACCATGTATAGTAAGTTTTAGCGAAAAAGGACGTAAGGCGTTTTAGCGAAAAAAAACGACCATGTATAGTAAGCGCGTTTTTAGCGAAAAAAACGACCATGTATAGTAAGGCGTTTTAACGAAAAAAACGACCATGTATAGTAAGGCGTTTTTAGCGAAAAAGCGACCATGTATAGTAAGGCGTTTTTAGCGAAAAACGACCATGTATAGTAAGGCGTTTTTGCGAAAAAACGACCATGTATAGTAAGGCGTTTTTAGCGAAAAAAGCGACCATGTATAGTAAGGCGTTTTTAGCGAAAAAACGACCATGTATAGTAAGGCGTTTTTAGCGAAAAAGCGACCATGTATAGTAAGGCGTTTTAGCGAAAAAAGCGCGAAAAAACGACCATGTATAGTAAGGCGTTTTTAGCGAAAAAGCGACCATGTATAGTAAGGCGTTTTTAGCGAAAAAACGACCATGTATAGTAAGGCGTTTTTAGCGAAAAAAGCGACCATGTATAGTAAGGCGTTTTAGCGAAAAAGCGACCATGTATAGTAAGGCGTTTTTAACAAAAACCGACCAAAAACGACCATGTATAGTAAGGCGTTTTAGCGAAAAAACGACCATTTTAGCGAAAAAGCGACCATGTATAGTAAGGCGTTTTTGCGAAAAAAGCGACCATGTATAGTAAGGCGTTTTAGCGAAAAAAGCGACCATGTATAGTAAGGCGTTTTTGCGAAAAAAGCGACCATGTATAGTAAGGCGTTTTTGCGAAAAAAGCGACCATGTATAGTAAGGCGTTTTTGCGAAAAAGCGACCATGTATAGTAAGGCGTTTTTGCGAAAAAGCGACCATGTATAGTAAGGCGTTTTTGCGAAAAAGCGACCATGTATAGTAAGGCGTTTTTGCGAAAAAAGCGACCATGTATAGTAAGGCGTTTTTGCGAAAAAGCGACCATGTATAGTAAGGCGTTTTTAGCGAAAAAGCGACCATGTATAGTAAGGCGTTTTAGCGAAAAAAGCGACCATGTATAGTAAGGCGTTTTAGCGAAAAAAGCGACCATGTATAGTAAGGCGTTTTTGCGAAAAAGCGACCATGTATAGTAAGGCGTTTTTAGCGAAAAAGCGACCATGTATAGTAAGGCGTTTTTGCGAAAAAGCGACCATGTATAGTAAGGCGTTTTTAGCGAAAAAACGACCATGTATAGTAAGGCGTTTTTGCGAAAAAAGCGACCATGTATAGTAAGGCGTTTTTAGCGAAAAAAGCGACCATGTATAGTAAGGCGTTTTTGCGAAAAAAGCGACCATGTATAGTAAGGCGTTTTTAGCGAAAAAGCGACCATGTATAGTAAGGCGTTTTTGCGAAAAAGCGACCATGTATAGTAAGGCGTTTTTAGCGAAAAAAGCGACCATGTATAGTAAGGCGTTTTTGCGAAAAAAGCGACCATGTATAGTAAGGCGTTTTAGCGAAAAAAGCGACCATGTATAGTAAGGCGTTTTTAGCGAAAAAGCGACCATGTATAGTAAGGCGTTTTTAGCGAAAAAGCGACCATGTATAGTAAGGCGTTTTAGCGAAAAAAAGCGACCATGTATAGTAAGGCGTTTTTGCGAAAAAAGCGACCATGTATAGTAAAGCGTTTTTAGCGAAAAAAGCGACCATGTATAGTAAGGCGTTTTTGCGAAAAAAGCGACCATGTATAGTAAGGCGTTTTTGCGAAAAAACGACCATGTATAGTAAGGCGTTTTTGCGAAAAAAGCGACCATGTATAGTAAGGCGTTTTTGCGAAAAAAGCGACCATGTATAGTAAGGCGTTTTTGCGAAAAAAGCGACCATGTATAGTAAGGCGTTTTTGCGAAAAAAGCGACCATGTATAGTAAGGCGTTTTTAGCGAAAAAACGACCATGTATAGTAAGGCGTTTTTGCGAAAAAACGACCATGTATAGTAAGGCGTTTTTGCGAAAAAAGCGACCATGTATAGTAAGGCGTTTTTGCGAAAAAAGCGACCATGTATAGTAAGGCGTTTTTGCGAAAAAAGCGACCATGTATAGTAAGGCGTTTTGCGAAAAAAGCGACCATGTATAGTAAGGCGTTTTTGCGAAAAAAGCGACCATGTATAGTAAGGCGTTTTTGCGAAAAAAGCGACCATGTATAGTAAGGCGTTTTTGCGAAAAAAGCGACCATGTATAGTAAGGCGTTTTTGCGAAAAAAGCGACCATGTATAGTAAGGCGTTTTTAGCGAAAAAAGCGACCATGTATAGTAAGGCGTTTTAGCGAAAAAAAGCGACCATGTATAGTAAGGCGTTTTTGCGAAAAAGCGACCATGTATAGTAAGGCGTTTTTGCGACCATGTAAAAAGCGACCATGTATAGTAAGGCGTTTTTGCGAAAAAAGCGACCATGTATAGTAAGGCGTTTTTGCGAAAAAAGCGACCATGTATAGTAAGGCGTTTTTGCGAAAAAACGACCATGTATAGTAAGGCGTTTTTGCGAAAAAACGACCATGTATAGTAAGGCGTTTTTGCGAAAAAAGCGACCATGTATAGTAAGGCGTTTTGCGAAAAAAGCGACCATGTATAGTAAGGCGTTTTTGCGAAAAAACGACCATGTATAGTAAGGCGTTTTTAGCGAAAAAAGCGACCATGTATAGTAAGGCGTTTTTGCGAAAAAACGACCATGTATAGTAAGGCGTTTTTGCGAAAAAACGACCATGTATAGTAAGGCGTTTTGCGAAAAAACGACCATGTATAGTAAGGCGTTTTAGCGAAAAAACGACCATGTATAGTAAGGCGTTTTAGCGAAAAAAGCGACCATGTATAGTAAGGCGTTTTTAGCGAAAAAACGACCATGTATAGTAAGGCGTTTTAGCGAAAAAGCGCGTAAAAAACGACCATGTATAGTAAGGCGTTTTTGCGAAAAAAGCGACCATGTATAGTAAGGCGTTTTTGCGAAAAAACGACCATGTATAGTAAGGCGTTTTTGCGAAAAAAACGACCATGTATAGTAAGGCGTTTTTGCGAAAAAAGCGACCATGTATAGTAAGGCGTTTTAGCGAAAAAAGCGACCATGTATAGTAAGGCGTTTTTGCGAAAAAACGACCATGTATAGTAAGGCGTTTTTGCGAAAAAAGCGACCATGTATAGTAAGGCGTTTTAGCGAAAAAAGCGACCATGTATAGTAAGGCGTTTTAGCGAAAAAAGCGACCATGTATAGTAAGGCGTTTTTGCGAAAAAAGCGACCATGTATAGTAAGGCGTTTTTGCGAAAAAACGACCATGTATAGTAAGGCGTTTTAACCAAAAAACGACCATGTATAGTAAGGCGTTTTTGCGAAAAAAGCGACCATGTATAGTAAGGCGTTTTAGCCAAAAAAAGACCATGTATAGTAAGGCGTTTTAGCGAAAAAAGCGACCATGTATAGTAAGGCGTTTTAGCGAAAAAACGACCATGTATAGTAAGGCGTTTTAGCGAAAAAAACGACCATGTATAGTAAGGCGTTTTTGCGAAAAAAACGACCAT
Source organism: Hippocampus mohnikei (assembly GCA_026261675.1). Taxonomy (NCBI): domain Eukaryota; kingdom Metazoa; phylum Chordata; class Actinopteri; order Syngnathiformes; family Syngnathidae; genus Hippocampus; species Hippocampus mohnikei. The sequence continues at coordinate 1,497,669 of JAKGUB010000340.1, forward strand.
GTATAGTAAGGCGTTTTTTGCCGGAAAAAACGACCATGTACTGTATAGTAAGGCGTTTTTAACCAAAAAAAGGACCATTTATAGTAAGGCGTTTTTTGCCGAAAAAAAACGACCATGTATAGTAAGGCGTTTTAGCCAAAAAAAACGACCATGTATAGTAAGGCGTTTTAGCCGAAAAAACCGACCATGTATAGTAAGGCGTTTTTAGCCGAAAAAAGGACCATTTATAGTAAGGCGTTTTTTGCCGAAAAAAACTAACATGTATATATAGTAAGGCGCTTTTTGTCGAAGAAAACGACCATGTTTTTTGCCCCAAAAAAAAGACCAGGTATAGTAAGCCGTTTTTAACTCAAAAAACGACCATGTATAGTTAGCATGGGTTCAAACCCTGCTCAGTGATGTGTGAAAATACAACACCAGTTTTTTTCCTGCAAACCCTCCAGAGTGCATGTCAAATACGGCTATTGTGCAGAGTAAATCACAGCCACTAGTGGTGTAGAGCTATACACGCCGGCTGTCCATCCAGGCAACCCCGGTTCAAGCCCCGCTCAGTGATGTGAGAAAATACAACATTGAACAGTTGCTTTTTCCTGCAAACCCTCCAGAGTGAAAGTCAAATACGCCTATCGTGCAGAGTAAATTGCAGTCACTGGTGGTGTAGAGGTTTACACGCCGGCTTTCCGTCCAGGCAACCCCGGTTCAAACCCCGCTCAGTGATGTGAGAAAATAAAAGAACAAACACTCAATTTTTCCTGCAAACCCTCCAGGGTGAATGTCAAATACGCCTATCGTGCAGAGTAAGCCACAGTCACTGGTGGTGTAGAGGTATACACGCTGGCTTCCTTTCCTGGCAATCCTGGTTCAAACCCCGCTCACTGATGTGAGAAAATACAAAACCAAACAGTCACTTTTTCCTGCAAACCCTCCAGAGTGCATGTCAAATATGCCTATTGTGCAGAGTAAATCACAGTCACTGGTGGTGTAGAGGTAAACACGCCGGCTGTCCATCCAGGCAACCCCGGTTCAAACCCTGCTCAGTGATGTGAGAAAATACAACACCAAACGGTTACTTTTTCATGCAAACCCTCCAGAGTGCATGTCAGATACGCTTATCATGCAGAGTAAGTCACAGTCACTGGTAGTGTAGAGGTATACACGCTGGCTTCCAGTCCTGGCAATCCTGGTTCAAACCCCGCTCACTGATGTGAGAAAATACAAAACCAAACAGTCCCTTTTTCCTGCAAACCCTCCAGAGTGCATGTCAAATACGCCTATTGTGCAGAGTAAGTCACAGTCACTGGTGGTGTAGAGGTATACACGCCGGCTTCCCGTCCAAGCAGTGTGGGTTCAAACCCCGTCCAGTGACAGCATAAATGACAGTTCCAATGGCCTAAGGCTGAGATGAGCACCAGCATGTTCCCAGTGACAGTTGTCCATGTAGAAAAAGTGTTTTTACCTGAAAAAAACGACCATGTATAGTAAGGCGTTTTTTGCCGAAACAAAAAGACCATGTATAGTAAGGCGTTTTTGGCTGAAAAAAACGACCATGTATAGTAAGGCGTTTTTAGCCGAAAAAAAACGACCATGTATAAGGCGTTTTTTGCCGAAAAAAACGACCATGTATAGTAAGGCGTTTTTAGCTGAAAAAAGGACAATGTATAGTAAGGCGTTTTTAACCGAAAAAATACGACCATGTATAGTAAGGCGTTTTTAACCCAAAAAAACGACCATGTATAGTAAGGCGTTTTTAGCCGAAAAAAGGACCATTTATAGTAAGGCGTTTTTTGCCGAAAAGAACGACCATGTATAGTAAGGCGTTTTTGCGAAAAAACGACCATGTATAGTAAGGCGTTTTTTGCCGAAACAAAACGACCTTGTATACTAAGGCGTTTTAGCGAAAAAAAACGACCATGTATAGTAAGGCGTTTTGCGAAAAACGACCATGTATAGTAAGGCGTTTTGCGAAAAAAGGCGTTTTAAAAAAAAACGACCATGTATAGTAGGGCGTTTTTAGCCGAAAAAAGGACCATTTATAGTAAGGCGTTTTTAACAAAAATACAAAAAAAACCGACCATGTATAGTAAGGCGTTTTTAGCCGAAAAAAGGACCATTTATAGTAAGGCGTTTTTGCGAAAAAACGACCATGTATAGTAAGGCGTTTTTGGCCGAAAAAACGACCATGTATAGTAAGGCGTTTTTGGCCGAAAAAAACGACCATGTATATTAAGGCGTTTTTAGCGAAAAAAACGACCATGTATAGTAAGGCGTTTTTGGCCGAAAAAAACGACCATGTATAGTAAGGCGTTTTTGGCCGAAAAAACGACCATGTATAGTAAGGCGTTTTTAGCCGAAAAAACCGACCATGTATAGTAAGGCGTTTTTGGCCGAAAAAACCGACCATGTATAGTAAGGCGTTTTTGGCCGAAAAAAACGACCATGTATAGTAAGGCGTTTTTGGCCGAAAAAAACGACCATGTATAGTAAGGCGTTTTTGGCCGAAAAAACGACCATGTATAGTAAGGCGTTTTTGCGAAAAAAACGACCATGTATAGTAAGGCGTTTTAGCCGAAAAAAACGACCATGTATAGTAAGGCGTTTTTGCGAAAAAAGCGACCATGTATAGTAAGGCGTTTTAGCGAAAAAAACGACCATGTATAGTAAGGCGTTTTTAGCGAAAAAACGACCATGTATAGTAAGGCGTTTTTAACGAAAAAAACGACCATGTATAGTAAGGCGTTTTTAGCGAAAAAAAGGACCATGTATAGTAAGGCGTTTTAACAAAAATACAAAAACCGACCATGTATAGTAAGGCGTTTTAGCGAAAAAGGACCATGTATAGTAAGGCGTTTTTGCGAAAAACGACCATGTATAGTAAGCGTTTTTGCTGAAAAACGACCATGTATAGTAAGGCGTTTTTGCGAAAAAACGACCATGTATAGTAAGGCGTTTTTAGCGAAAAAACGACCATGTATAGTAAGGCGTTTTTGCGAAAAACGACCATGTATAGTAAGGCGTTTTTGCGAAAAACGACCATGTATAGTAAGGCGTTTTTAACAACAAAAACGACCATGTATAGTAAGGCGTTTTTAGCGAAAAACGACCATGTATAGTAAGGCGTTTTTGCGAAAAAAACGACCATGTATAGTAAGGCGTTTTAGCGAAAAAACCGACCATGTATAAGGCGTTTTTGCGAAAAAACGACCATGTATAGTAAGGCGTTTTTAGCCGAAAAAAGGACCATTTATAGTAAGGCGTTTTTAGCGAAAAAACGACCATGTATAGTAAGGCGTTTTTAGCCGAAAAAAAACGACCATGTATAGTAAGGCGTTTTTAGCCGAAAAAAGGACCATTTATAGTAAGGCGTTTTTAACAAAAATACAAAAAAAAACGACCATGTATAGTAAGGCGTTTTAGCCGAAAAAAGGACCATTTATAGTAAGGCGTTTTTGCGAAAAAACGACCATGTATAGTAAGGCGTTTTTGCTGAAAAAAGCGACCATGTATAGTAAGGCGTTTTTGCGAAAAAAGCGACCATGTATAGTAAGGCGTTTTTAGCGAAAAAACGACCATGTATAGTAAGGCGTTTTTGCGAAAAAACGACCATGTATAGTAAGGCGTTTTAGCGAAAAAAACGACCATGTATAGTAAGGCGTTTTTTGCCGAAAAAAACGACCATGTATAGTAAGGCGTTTTTGCGAAAAAGCGACCATGTATAGTAAGGCGTTTTTGCGAAAAAAACGACCATGTATAGTAAGGCGTTTTGAGCGAAAAAACGACCATGTATAGTAAGGCGTTTTTGCGAAAAAACGACCATGTATAGTAAGGCGTTTTAGCCAAAAAAACGACCATGTATAGTAAGGCGTTTTGCGAAAAAACGACCATGTATAGTAAGGCGTTTTTAATCGAAAAATACGACCATGTATAGTAAGGCGTTTTAACCAAAAAACGACCATGTATAGTAAGGCGTTTTTAGCCGAAAAAAGGACCATTTATAGTAAGGCGTTTTTAACAAAAATACAAAAAAAACGACCATGTATAGTAAGGCGTTTTTAGCCGAAAAAAGGACCATTTATAGTAAGGCGTTTTTAGCCGGAAAAAACGACCATGTATAGTAAGGCGTTTTTTGGCGAAAAAACGACCATGTATAGTAAGGCGTTTTTAGCCGAAAAAACGACCATGTATAGTAAGGCGTTTTAGCGAAAAACGACCATGTATAGTAAGGCGTTTTTAGCGAAAAACGACCATGTATAGTAAGGCGTTTTAGCGAAAAAACGACCATGTATAGTAAGGCGTTTTAGCGAAAAACGACCATGTATAGTAAGGCGTTTTTGCGAAAAAGCGACCATGTATAGTAAGGCGTTTTTGCGAAAAACGACCATGTATAGTAAGGCGTTTTTGCGAAAAACGACCATGTATAGTAAGGCGTTTTTGCGAAAAAACGACCATGTATGTATAGTAAGGCGTTTTTAACAACAAAAAACGACCATGTATAGTAAGGCGTTTTTGCGAAAAAACGACCATGGATAGTAAGGCGTTTTTGCGAAAAAACGACCATGTATATTAAGGCGTTTTGCGAAAAAGCGACCATGTATATATAGTAAGGCGTTTTTAGCGAAAAAAGCGACCATGTATAGTAAGGCGTTTTTAGCGAAAAAACAACCATGTATAGTAAGGCGTTTTAGCGAAAAAACGACCATGTATAGTAAGGCGTTTTAACCCCAAAAACGACCATGTATAGTAAGGCGTTTTTGCCAAAAAGCGACCATGTATAGTAAGGCGTTTTTGCGAAAAAACGACCATGTATAGTAAGGTGTTTTTGCGAAAAAGCGACCATGTACTGTATAGTAAGGCGTTTTTAACAACAAAAAACGACCATGTATAGTAAGGCGTTTTGCGAAAAACGACCATGTATAGTAAGGCGTTTTTGCGAAAAACGACCATGTATAGTAAGGCGTTTTTAACAAAAAAAACGACCATGTATAGTAAGGTGTTTTTGCGAAAAACGACCATGTATAGTAAGGCGTTTTAACCCCAAAAACGACCATGTATAGTAAGGCGTTTTTGCGAACAAAACGACCATGTATATTAAGGCGTTTTGCGAAAAAAACGACCATGTATAGTAAGGCGTTTTTAAAAAAACGACCATGTATAGTAAGGTGTTTTTTGCCGGAAAAAACGACCATGTACTGTATAGTAAGGCGTTTTTAACAACAAAAACGACCATGTATAGTAAGGCGTTTTTGCGAAAAACGACCATGTATAGTAAGGCGTTTTTGCGAAAAAAACGACCATGTATAGTAAGGCGTTTTTGCGAAAAAACGACCATGTATAGTAAGGCGTTTTTAACAACAAAAAAAACGACCATGTATAGTAAGGTGTTCTTTGCCGAAAAAAACGACCATGTACTGTATAGTAAGGCGTTTTTAACAACAAAAAAAACGACCATGTATAGTAAGGCGTTTTGCGAAAAAACGACCATGTATAGTAAGGCGTTTTAGCGAAAAACGACCATGTATAGTAAGGCGTTTTAACCCCAAAAAGCGACCATGTATAGTAAGGCGTTTTTGCAAAAACGACCATGTATAAGTAAGGCGTTTTTAGCGAAAAAGCGACCATGTATAGTAAGGCGTTTTAGCGAAAAAAACGACCATGTATAGTAAGGCGTTTTAACCCCAAAAACGACCATGTATATTAAGGCGTTTTTAAAAACGACCATGTATAAGTAAGGCGTTTTTAGCGAAAAAACGACCATGTATAGTAAGGCGTTTTTAGCGAAAAAACGACCATGTACTGTATAGTAAGGTGTTTTAACAACAAAAAAACGACCATGTATAGTAAGGCGTTTTTGCGAAAAAACGACCATGTATAGTAAGGCGTTTTTAACCCCCAAAAGCGACCATGTATAGTAAGGCGTTTTTGCGAAAAAACGACCATGTATAAGTAAGGCGTTTTTAGCGAAAAAACGACCATGTATAGTAAGGCGTTTTAGCGAAAAAACGACCATGTATAGTAAGGCGTTTTAACCCCAAAAACGACCATGTATATTAAGGCGTTTTTGCAAAACGACCATGTATAAGTAAGGCGTTTTTAGCGAAAAAACGACCATGTATAGTAAGGCGTTTTTAGCCGAAAAAAACGACCATGTACTGTATAGTAAGGCGTTTTTAACAACAAAAAAAACGACCATGTATAGTAAGGCGTTTTTTGCCGAAAAAAAACGACCATGTATAGTAAGGCGTTTTTGCGAAAAAACGACCATGTATAGTAAGGCGTTTTTAACCCCCCCAAAAAACGACCATGTATAGTAAGGCGTTTTTGCGAAAAACGACCATGTATAGTAAGGCGTTTTTAGCGAAAAAACGACCATGTATAGTAAGGCGTTTTTAACAACAAAAACGACCATGTATAGTAAGGCGTTTTTGCGAAAAAACGACCATGTATAGTAAGGCGTTTTAGCGAAAAAACGACCATGTACTGTATAGTAAGGTGTTTTTAACAACAACAAAAACGACCATGTATAGTAAGGCGTTTTTGCGAAAAACGACCATGTATAGTAAGGCGTTTTTGCGAAAAAACGACCATGTATAGTAAGGCGTTTTTAGCCGAAAAAAACGACCATGTATAGTAAGGCGTTTTTAACAACAAAAACGACCATGTATAGTAAGGTGTTTTTTGCCGAAAAAAACGACCATGTTCTGTATAGTAAGGCGTTTTTAACAACAACAAAAAGCGACCATGTATATTAAGGCGTTTTTTAAAAACGACCATGTATAGTAAGGCGTTTTTTGAAAAACGACCATGTATAGTAAGGCGTTTTTTGCCGAAAAAAACGACCATGTATAGTCAGGCGTTTTTTGCCGAAAAAAACGACAATGTACTGTATAGTAAGGTGTTTTTAACAACAACAAAAAACGACCATGTATAGTAAGGCGTTTTTTGCCGAAAAAAAACGACCATGTATAGTAAGGCGTTTTTAGCCGAAAAAAACGACCATGTACTGTATAGTAAGGTGTTTTTAACAACAACAAAAAACGACCATGTATAGTAAGGCGTTTTTTGCCGAAAAAAACGACCATGTATAGTAAGGCGTTTTGCAAAAACGACCATGTATAGTAAGGCGTTTTTAGCCGAAAAAAAACGACCATGTATAGTAAGGCGTTTTTAACAACAAAAAAAACGACCATGTATAGTAAGGTGTTTTTTGCCGAAAAAAACGACCATGTTCTGTATAGTAAGGCGTTTTTAACAACAACAAAAAAACGACCATGTATATTAAGGCGTTTTTTGCCGAAAAAAAACGACCATGTATAGTAAGGCGTTTTTTGCCGAAAAAAAACGACCATGTATAGTAAGGCGTTTTTGCGAAAAAACGACCATGTATAGTCAGGCGTTTTTTGCCGGAAAAAACGACAATGTACTGTATAGTAAGGTGTTTTTAACAACAACAAAAGCGACCATGTATAGTAAGGCGTTTTTGCGAAAAAACGACCATGTATAGTAAGGCGTTTTTAGCGAAAAACGACCATGTATAGTAAGGCGTTTTAACAACAAAAACGACCATGTATAGTAAGGCGTTTTGCGAAAAACGACCATGTATATTAAGGCGTTTTTTGCCGAAAAAAACGACCATGTATAGTAAGGTGTTTTTTGCCGAAAAAAACGACCATGTTCTGTATAGTAAGGCGTTTTTAACAACAACAAAAAAACGACCATGTATATTAAGGCGTTTTTTGCCGAAGAAAAACGACCATGTATAGTAAGGCGTTTTTTGCCGAAAAAAACGACCATGTATAGTCAGGCGTTTTTTGCCGAAAAAAACGACCATGTATCGTAAGGCGTTTTTAACAACAAAAAACGACCATGTATATATAGTAAGGCATTTTTTAGCCAAAAAAAACAATCACGTATAGTAAGAGACTGTCTCCTTATCTTAAGTCAACAGTCTCAAACTTGGGCCTTAAACTGGACAGTGATTTCAAATTTGATCGGCAAATTGGTGCCGTTGTTAAATCCAGCTTCTTTCACCTTAGACAGCTGGCCAAAATAAAACCTCTCCTCTCTCATGAACACTTTGAGACAGTAATTCACGCCTTTGTCACATCCCGGCTCGATTACTGCAATGCCCTTTACTTTGGAGTCAGCCAGTCCTCCATTAAGCGGCTTCAGCTGGTCCAGAATGCCGCTGCTCGCCTCTTGACTGGTACTCGTAAGAGGGAGCACATAACTCCTACTCTGGCATCCCTTCACTGGCTCCCCATACATTTTAGAGTTATTTTCAAGATCCTCTTATTTGTTTTCAAATCTCTAAATAATCTCACGCCACCTTACCTCTCTGAGCTCATCCGCCCCACGCACCTGCCCGGCGCCTCAGGTCTGCGGACCAGACATTATTAGAAGTACCAAGAACTAAACTGAGGCTGAGAGGGGATCGAGCCTTTTCTGTTGCTGTTCCCTCTCTCTGGAATGACCTCCCACCGAACATTCGTCAAGCTTCCTCACTGCCCATCTTCAAAACCCTCCTCAAAACTCACTTGTATTCTCTGGCTTTCGACTCAGCATGACTTAAATTTGTTCTTGGTTTTACTGTTTGGTGCTTTCTACTGTCTTTATTTCCGATTTGTTTTACTGTTTATTGTATATGTTAAATTGCCCCATGTACAGCACTTTGTATGCGGCGATGGCTGTTTGAAAGTGCTCTATAAATACAGTTGACTTGACTTGACTTGACTTGTATAGTAAGGCGTTTTTTGCCGAAAAAAACGACCATGTATAGTAAGGCGTTTTTAACAACAAAAAAAACGACCATGTATATATAGTAAGGCGTTTTTTAGCCAAAAAAAACAATCACGTATAGTAAGGCGTTTTTAGCCGAAAAAAACGACCGTGTATAGTAAGGCGTTTTTAGACGAAAAAAAAAGACCATGTATAGTAAAGCGTAATTCCCTTTAATCGGATGACGGTGCAGAAGATTGGGAGGTAAAATGTTGATGTCCAGATGGAGTTTGGATTGGAATCCATCTGACGAGCGGTGAGAGGGTTGATTGGATGATCAACAAAGCAGGTAAAGCTTCTCCACACACACACACACACACACACACACACACACACACACACACACACACACACACACACACACACACACACACACACACACACACACACACACACACACACACACAGAGAGAGAGGGAGGGAGAGCGTTCCGTTTTGTTTTACAGGTGGTACAATAAGGAAGGATACAATGCACAAGAGGTCGACTGATGGACACAGTCTCGGCGACGATCTCTTGCAGCTTCAAAGGTGTCGGTTTGCTGTGGAGCTTCTCTTCCCTCAAGTTCCGACTCTTTTTCTTCTTCTTCTCACTGGCTGCTCCCCACTGCCGGGGTGGCACAGAGGACCCTGCTACATCACACAGAAGTGGCAAAGTGGGAAATTAGCCTCAGACACATTGTGACTGGCAAGACGTGTTCTTAAAATGGACTCATATGCAACTATTCATCCAAAGTGCTTGAGAAAACTTGTATGATGCAGTGCAGTTCTACACCACTGTCAACCACAATATTGTCATATACTTTTGGTTTTTAAATCTGATTGTGTGAAAACTAAGTGTTATGAGCTCTCTAAAGGCAGAATATTTGATACAGCTCAAGTAACCTTTACACGAATTTACATGTTCAGTTCACATGCATGTAAGATTGTATGGAAATTGTTTTTCCGTCATTTTGTCAGCGATGTTTAAAAGCAGCGTAGCGTTTTGTTTCGTGAGTGAATACTGTACACTCGCTTCATAGGCAGCATGGCCCAATGTTAAGCTACGCGTGTGCTTTTCTTATCAAGTCAGATATGTAAAGTTAGCTTTTAGATTCGGTCATGATCTGATCGGTTGCTTTGTTTGTCTGCTTTGCATTGTGTCCGTTTTGCTTTATGTTTGCCGCATCGCTATGCAATCACAGTCAGTTACCGTTCGCAATCGGCAATTTAAACAGCGTGGGCTAAAACGTTGCTAGAACAGGGGTGTCTTTATTTAGCTCATTTTTGCATAGTTGTCATGTTTGTCAGTCTGCAATCTGACGTTTCCGGGATTGACTATTGGGACTTGTAGTTCTTTTGTTTGATTCGACTTGATATGTTTGTGTTGTATGCTTTCTTACGTTTAAAACAATGAATAATGATGACGATAATGATACATAGTGAAATCGGGGGTGATTAAATTATTTATTAAACGTATTGTTAAATAAAGGTATTAATTAATGTCAATTATATACATATTTACATTGTGATGCAGAAAGATAGATATATTCATTTTTTTACTGCATTTATGTGTGCTTTAGGTTATTACCTGCTTCTGCTACTGCTTCTGATACTACTTCTGTTACGACTACTTCTGCTGCAAAGTGCTCCAATAAATGATTAAAAAAGTACAGAACGAGTGATCCTTCCATGCTGACCGACGATCCCTATTCAGGGGCCCGTGAAAAACGGGATTAACTGAATAACTCCACTTGGGATTGCCAGCGAGAGCCTCCATTGCAAGCTGTGTACAGAGATTGTACGTAGCGGAGAAGGCTAAGGTACACCAAGCGGGAGAAGACACTGGGATTTTGGGGGTGTTGCTCCAGTGAAAATGGCTGGGATTGAATGAGTTAATCGCCACTGCCAGTGAGGTCAGCAGGCTGCGAAAATAATGAGCACCAAGCAACAACCTCTGTGCTCCCTTGAGAACCACACCAAAAGGTCAATATGCACCCCTGTCTGTAAGAATGATTACACTTGGAAAAAGTTCCAGTACTCTTTAGCCAGACATCATGAGGATCCTATCGCCCAAATGTTCCAATTGTTTGAAAAAAGTCTCCATATGGCAAACTATTATGAGACGCAACAATTGTTACCCAATTCTTACCGCCGTGCAGGGATCTGATGACACGGCCTGACCTCTGGCCTACAAAGCAGGCGTCGTCCTGCTGCTCCACACTCCCATCCTCTGTGCACAACAGGAAATGGGTCATCTCCTTTTGGCTTGTAATGAACCATGGGCACAAATGTTTTGTTTGGTACAATATTTGGACGGGGAGGGCAGGGGAGGGGTTATTAGCATGTATTGTCAAGCACAAAAAGAAAACCACCAGAGTTTACATCACTGACCTTCTGCAGCAATTTCTGCACCTCGGTCAAGGGGGATGATGGGCGGCGAAGTCTGAATGCCCGATTTGTACCACAAAAAAAGCACAAGGCGAAAAACTGCCCTTTGGGAGAAATGGGAAAGAAAAATTAAGTAAGCTGAGGAGGACCAGACGGTGAACCTGTGATTCCACCGCACTGCCTGGCAAATACAGCACGTTCAATAATACACATTTTATATCGTATACCGAAAAAACAATACGATAGTTGCAACCAATGTTACCTCTAATATTACAAGGCGTCAAGCGTAAATGGCAAAACTGACATGGATTTAAGAAGGAAAAAAAAGAAAGTCTACACATGAATCATATCCTCATTGTTTTATTTCATATTTATTGTGGAGGCGCGGCAAAATTATACAAAAACTCACAGTCATGTACTTCTCTCCTGCCCAACCTTACGTACAGCATGCCAATGTTGACACAAACTCAAAATTCCAATCCTATTAAAAGCCACTTACTTAAAAATTTGAATAAGTCCGATGACCAGCCAGCAGCCAACTTCACCGCACACCTTTTGGGTGCCCATCTCCAGGAACACCTCCACATACTCCAACACCGAGAGCCAGGTGAGGATTCTCTGCTCTGAGATGGACTTGGACAACGGAGAACAATTTTCAAACATTACGGCGACAACTGCAAACCGACTCTTTTCCACATCTGCGCATATCCAGGCTGCGACCACCCGACTTGTGCAAGCACAATCACAATTACAATGATTCATCCTGCTTTCTGAAACGAAACGTCTGGTTCAAGCGCTTTGCAGCAGTCTTTGCATCTAAAGACAGGTTCTTCAAACACGTACGGCACTTCATCATCTTTGAACGGTGCTCACCACAGTTAGGGCACACTTGAGGCCTTGGCGCAGAATGCTGTCATTAAACAGCACCAGGAGATTGGAAGCAGAATAGACTGGAAAGACAAACAGAATCCCATCAACATTGACACATGTCAATCCTAACCTAAACGTGCAACAAATTGCTCTTCTGTCAACTGTGTGTAAATGTGTTCACATCACGTCATGTCAAATAAAACGGGAATTAAGTCAATGACACTTTTGACCTCTTACCATCTGTTGCATCAGCCGAGCCATTTCTTTCCGTTTCATTCTGAGTTGGTTTCTTTTTCATTTTTAGTCAACTTGGACAAGACAAGAGACTGTTGCTGGCTTTCCTTTGAGTCCATTTATCTTTGATAGTGTCTCTATTTGCAGTTACGGGAAGGCCGGTTTTGCAATTTCTATACACATACTGAAAACGATTGTTCTAAAATAGAATCATTATATTTGCACGAATGTGCGTGCTTATCAAAACCTAAGAGGAGTTCCGAGCCAGACCTCTCATTATTTATATGAAACAAATGTGCATGTGTATATATGTATATATATTTGGATTTTTTGCAACTACCATTTTCAAGATTCACAGCCTTTAGGTGATTTACAAAAAATGTCTTGGAACGGTCATTGCCATATATTGCATCATTCTCATTTCTGTTTCCTTTTGACATGCTTTCAGTTTCATTCTTTCTCATCGAGAATGGCAATTCTATTGGTGCAGGCGTGTTCCAGCAACTCCTTTAAATGTAATAATTTACCGAGTTATTTTAACGGCTACTTGCATGCTACAACATAGAATGAATACTTATTATTCTATTGAACCTTTTTTACATGTGTATGTTTAATGGGACCACTGAAGTGTACAATGTACTACTGTATATATTCTATCACTTGCAAATTGTTGGACTGGAATATACTTGGCACTGGCATAGTTAAGAATTATATTGATCGTGTACAATTGATTGTCTCTTAATCTTCTCTTGAAGCATCTGAGGCAAAATGAACTGCACTACTTGACTAAAAACAGCATAGGCTCTGTTGATTCCGTCTTAACTAGTTTGCCTTCTAAAGAACAACATGATGTCATTTATGGGAAGATGAGCTACTGTATAGCCAGAAAGACAAAGGGCTATCATTAATAACGCTTTAAAAATAGTCAAATGAGTCAATTAATTGTTCATTCGTTTTTCCCACACAGTGGATCGAAAACATTTCGTGTCAAAATGTGCATTTGCCTTTGAGTACTTTTTTTTTTTTAAACCTCAGTCGGGGAATGCAGTTTTTATTCATTGGCAGAGATTTAACCGAATAAAACTAAATAAATAAGTAAATTGAAAATATTAAAAATAAAGAGGCAAGGCAAAGAAGAGCAAAGGTTTGTGAACAACAGTGGTATCAAATAGTTTTTTGTCACCTTAATGACATGCATTTTGAGTGGAGTGATTCAATCACAACTGGACTTTTGTGGTTGCTTAACATTTTTGCCTCTCATCCAAACAGGCTTCAACAGCCCATGTGCCTGTGCGCGTACAGCATGAGCTCAAGTTGTTCTATCAAGCCTCTGAACATGAAAAGATGAAGCTTGCTTGGGTGGGACGAAAAACAAATTCTCAGACAACCAGGACAGTCTAGTTGCGATTGATTAACTGCCCTGGATGAAAGAAAATATTCACTGGCATACCACATACGTTCTAACGGTATTTATGAGTAATCTATTCCAGCTGGCTTCGGGTAAAAGGCAGAGTACACTACGGTCTTTCAGTCGGTCACAGGGAACGTAATGAAAAGATAGACATGTCCTCCTCATATTCACACCATCCCTGAGTGGCAACGCTCCTTTTGACTAAACAGAAGTCCATCAGTGACGTGTATGATTTTAAAATATGAGAACAAATAGTTGTTAGTCGTAATATATGTTTTAGTCCTTTAAAGATTTCTTGTTGCCATGCGTAATTGAGTACATTTTGCTCTCCTTCTATTTCCCATGAACCCCTTAAAATAGCTCATTACTACAGTAAATTTGCAGTAACTCAATCAATTTATTGAGCTGTAAGAAAGACTATCCAATGCCAATATTTAAGCAAGGTATAATACACTCAATCAAAGGGGGGGGGGGGCATAAATATGCTGAATCTTGCAAGATACTGACTTATTTTTTTCTTACCAAGTTCAGACAGTTCATGGGAATCGGCAAATCTTCCTGTCCGAAAAAAAGAAAAACAGCGTTTGATGATGATGGTTTCTTCAGGTGAACTGCATTTTTTTTGTATATGTTAATAATTATTAATATTCAGGGAAGTCACTCACCTGCAATTAGGTAAGAGATGGTCCGAACTGCGCTCTCCACCTGGGCCGTTGCAATCGGATTATTTTTCACATACTCTGTATAACGCTCATAAACCCGAGTCACTTTATTAATGTGCTCTTTGAATCGAGACATTTTAGCACCAACTCAGATCTACACTGAACATTTAAAGGTTGTTCCAAACACCGTTATTTAAAAGTTTTTTTTTAACTACCGCAGAACAAGTAAACATTATTCACTTCCGCCTGTCGGACACACTTCCGAAAAAGAAAAAGTGGTCCTCCTTCTATTTTAGTCCCGCTGCACAAGTGCTTCGAAGGACATTGGTTCCTACCATGAGTATTTAAAGCCAGGATTCTTCTTCCTGACACGTTATTGTTGCATCAGCATCCAGCAGAGTCGCAATGTCCACCTCAGGAGAGCAAGGTACTTTATTCTACTTAAACACCTTTGTAGCGTAGTTCTAAAATAGCGTTGCTTTCACTCATGCAATAGTACGTAGCTTAGCTCTCTGACTGTAAAATGTGACCATGCCTCGTTTGCGTGCTTGACAGTCGTAACACGCTGAAGTAACTCTGACCATTTGGTCCCTAATGTAAATGTTTGTATACAATGTTTATTTCGAAGTCATCACGTATTATACGAATAATCTTTTGACAAACTAGAAACCATTTGGGAAGTGATGACTATTTGTTGGTGACTATTCAGCTGTTTAAAATATGCACGAAAGGAATTTATCTTGAGTTTTTCCTATAATTATACAAGATTTTATATAACATAACCTTTAATAAATCCCACTGAGAACTACTTTGCTAACAGTAACACCTTATTGTTAAGATGCCGGCTATTTTCAAAGACATGTTTTTCCGTTATAAGGTACATCAAGTCACTAAATTTGATTTTCGGTCATCACTGGCAATCTGTCTTTTTGTAGGCTCGATTTAAATCTTCATTTTTTTATGTTTTTGCTTGCTCCCATCACTTCTCGATTGTTTCGGTTTCATTATGACTTGTCTTGATTTTCGTTCTTAGTCAATGGAGGACACCCACAGGAAAACGTTCGGTTTCAGTTTTGGTTTGCAGGATGGAGCAAAGTTTTTTTTTTTACCCCCCCCAGGGATCCAAATAATTGCTCAGCTTTCTTTTATTTGTTTGTGTCTGTTGACTTCAATGGATGTCTTATTACACCCATGGTTTACGCTTTGGATATTCGTAATCATTTGATGCCCTCATTTTCTGTGGATAATGAGGTTTCTGTAAATGCATGACCAACAAGATCTTATACCTTACAAATAACTTAGACCAACTGTACAATAATGATGATGGTCAAAATATGAACACTTGTCGCATTTTATAGTCCTATAAGAATATTTTGATTGCTCATAATGCATTACCTGCATGGGCAACAGTAATGCATGCCATTATATCAAAGATGAAATCTAAGTACAGTAGATGACAAACTGGAGTTTGAGTTGCTGCTTAACTTTTGTGAGGTTTCTGCTCCTTTCCTTCATTTGCGCTGTCCCTAATTTTTCCCTTGACTGGTTAACCTAATCTAATCGCAGCTGTCAATGGGGAGACCTGTAGAGGTGTTACTGTTTGTTTCAGGCTGGTACAGCCTAGTCTTATCTGCAACTATTTGCTTTCTTTCTTATCTTGCAGCCTTTGCGTATGGCTTCTTGCTCCAAATAAAAGAGGATGCTGCACTGGCAGTGGCACTGAATGACTACCTAACCACTCGCAGCTACCTGGCTGGTTTCAGCCCTTCGCAGGCTGACCAGAAAGCATTTAAGCGTCTCCACAGGCCCCCAGACCCACAACATGTCCACGCTCTGCGTTGGTACAGACACATAACGTCCCTGCAGCAGGACCTGAGCCCAGACAGCAGCAGTGAGTAGACAGTCTAAGATGTGAGAAGGCTAGACTTGTCTGCGGAACCAGCTTAGGTGTTGAGGTCCTCGGGCAGGGGAAGTGGTCAGTCACCCCTTCAACAAACGCTAGCACTAGCAGCATGCACGTAAAGGGTCAGGTGTTGAGATATTGAAACTCTTTTGTTGGCATGGTTTTGTTTGCGGCATTTGCGCACGGTTTGAAATTATGGTTGAACACTTTAGAGTGCTGAAGATGAAGACGTTCAAATGCACGCCCCCAAAAGTATTTGTTTTCAACGGGGAATTGCACAACGAAATGGGCAATAATTGAGAGCGACAGAGTTTATTTTCTTGTTTTCCCTCAGCCGTAGTGGCTGGGTTTTTTTTCTGTTCACTCTCCTTCAAAATCTGCCATTTTTCCATCTCTTCGGAAATTGACAAAAAAACAAAAGTAAATTAGAAGGAACACACTCGCACAACACAAATACAGGCACAGTGAAATTGCGTTGCTCACACAGGAGACATTCGATCATGTACAGTCAACTCGTGTGCTGTGACCTTTGTGGGAAACGATTTTTCAAAATGACTCCACGGAAACGACACGCTACTGGTAATCCTCAGGCCTGGGTTTGGGGATCACATTGCAACTTTGCCGAAGTGCCCTTGAGCAAGACCCCGAACCCCCAACAGCTCCCGATGCTGCGTCAACACTAAGTAAATGAGGAAACAGTGTAAAAGCGCTTTGAGTACCAAAGGTAGGAAAGCGACAGCCCATTTACCAATTATTACCTGCAAGGACACACCCACGGCACGTCTTAAAAAGGTGTTTCAGTTCCCTCAGCTGTCAAAAAAAAGAATTCAAAACACTCAACAGTGTCACTCTGCCTAATTGGCCGAGACTCGCTCAAAAAGGAGGCTGCTCCAGAGGGAGATTGCAAAGTCTGCTGCTTGAGTGGTCACCGTCAAATCACCAACAGGAGAGATCATGGATGTTATGTATCAGGTTACAAAAATGCATACACATGAGCGCTCAATATTTACAGTCATGTCACATTGGTGGAATGAAATTGGGGAACTAAAAAGCGCATGCTTCCTACTCCGTAATGCATGTGCACTTGATTATTGTGCTCCCAAAAAAAAAGTGATGGGACTTGTGTTTCCACGGATTAATTGTCTTCTATCTAAACAAGGACCCAATTCATTTAGAATCCTTGTTTCTAGAAGGTGGGCCGAGGAATGACATCTGTCCGGATCAGCGCTTGCATGGAATGTACGCCAAATTGAAGTCAACGTTGGCTCTCGTGTCATACTTCTGACACTCTCATTTCAGGGAAAGGAAAGAGAGTGCAGCCTCAGTGGTCTCCGCCATCTGGGACGGATGTTCCTCAGCTTCGGCTCTACAATAGTCTCACCAGAGCAAAGGTATGGAAGATATTTGTTGAGCAAAAAAAAATGTGAGAGAACTACCGTAATTTCCGCACTATTGAGCGCACCTGATTATAAGCCGCACCCACGACATTTTTTGAGGAAAACCAATTTTGTACATACACAAGCCGCACCCGTATATAAGCCGCATGTGCCCACATTAAAACATGTCAACATATTTACAAAGAAAGAGAGTTTTCAAAGTTTTAATAATATAACTTAACAATAATAATAATAATCTAACTTTCTTCCCAAACGGTGCCTGTGACGCGGCAGTAAAACGCTAGCAACATGCTAACAACACGCTAGCAACAGAATAGCAACACAATATAACAGGTCTGGTAAAAGAACATAGCGGTACTTGTAAAAATCACGGTGAGCCGTCGTTTATGCCAAGTTTACGTGCAGCAGCTCTGTTTCCTTCTTTATCGGACAGCTCGATTGCTTTTAGTTTGAAAGCTGCGTCATATGCCTTTCTTTTTGCATTTTCCATGATGAGGGTATGTGCACGCGAATTGAATTGATGCACAAGACAAGAAGTTGCAGTCTTCCTCGACGCATATATTCCACTGGTCTTAATCTGACCTTTTCTACTCGAGCGCCCCCTGGCGGCCGTTAGAAGAATTACATAAATTGGCCACATCACTGTATAAGCCGCAGGGTTGAAAGTTTGGGAAAAAAGTAGCGGCTTATAGTCCGGAATTTACGGTAAGCAGAGGTTTAGAGGGGATCGAGCTTTTTTTCTGTTGCTGGTCCGCTCTCTTAGGAATGACCCTCCCGCTGAATGTTCGGCAAGCCCCCCTCGCAGCCCGTCTTTAAAACTTGTCTTAAACTCATTTTTAGTCTTTGCCTTTTGACTCTGCATGAGAATTGATTTTTAGCAGATCGGGAAAATTAGGAGGAACATTGAGTGACACTTTTCACGCATTAAGTGTGTTCAATGTGCATTCATGCAATATGAATTCCCCTTAAAAACTAATGTCCACACTTTTGCCGATCTCCCCTTTGAGACAACGTGCGCATTATGATTTGTGAGTGAATGGCTTGTTGTGAAAATGTCTGAATAAATTAAGAAACCTAACTAAGGATCTCGATAAATTGATAGTGTTTTCAACAAAGTACGTCCTCATCAGCTCAGCTATTAACTTCTTTCCTGTGAAATATTTTAGGAGCTATTTGTTCCTCAGAATGGAAACAAGGTCACCTGGTACAGCTGCGGGCCGACAGTGTATGACGCCTCCCACATGGGACATGCCAGGTAGGCGCCACACAGTGAAAAGCATTCTGCCAAAGCACCTACCTTCGTTTCGGACATTTCTGATTCCTGACGTCTTTCCAGATCATACATCTCTTTTGATATCCTACGAAGGGTATTGAAGGACTACTTCAAGTATGACGTTTATTACTGCATGAACATCACAGACATAGATGACAAAGTAAGTACAAGCTGCAAAATGTGAATTTTTAGTTTGTGGTCTTATTCTCAAAATACAAGATTTGAGTTAAGAGAAAAAAATGGAAGACTGACGGACTATCACTTAATATGAATATCGGATTTAAAAATCCAATTTGCAATGCTGCGGGTGACTGGGAAAAGGACCGTTTTCCACAAAGTGCCCGCCCTCCAACTATGACGTGACCGCAACGGGAGCCACACCTTGATAAATTCGATGCCGAGGGGAAATACCGTAATTTCCGCACTATAGAGCGCACCTGATTATAAGCCGCACCCACTACATTTTTAGAGGAAAACCAATTTTGTACACACACAAGCCGCACCTGTATATAAGCCGCATGTGCCCACATTAAAACATGCAAACGTATTTACAAAGAAAGAGAGAGTTTTCAAAGTTTTAATAATATAACTTAACAATAATAATAATATAACTTTCTTCCCAAATGTTGCCTGTGACGCGGCAGTCTTAATCTTACCTTTTCTACTTGAGCGCCCCCTGGCGGCCGTTAGAAAAATTACATAAATTGGCTGCATCGCTGTATAAGCCGCAGGGTTGAAAGTTTGGGGAAAAAAGTAGCGGCTTATAGTCCGGAATTTACGGTATTCAAAAATCGATGTGATTTGAATGAAAATAAAATCTAACTGCATCGTAGTTTATTAGTGCCCTGTTTATTACCACTTGAGGACATTTTGCTTTCCCGCTCCAGGAAATGAAGGGACCCTAATTTTAATTCCGCTACCCTGTTTAAAGCAGTCCATCTGAGAAATGATCTGTACCTTTTTCTACTCTGTTAGATCATCAAAAGGGCACGTCAGAACTATCTAATGGAACAGTACAAGGAGAAGCAACCACAAGCTGCTCAAATACTGAAGGATGTGCTGACTGCCCGAGGGGTGAGAAGTTACAGAAATCAACTCTGATGCCGTTATCAGCCCTAAGTTTGTGTGTCGAAACACGCCACGGTCACTCTTAAAAGGTGGATACAGTGGTACCTCGACTTATGAACGTCTTGACTTGACACGCTGAAGTAACTCTGACCATTTGGTCCCTAATGTAAATGTTTATATACAATGTTTATTTCGAAGTCATCAGGTATTGTATGAATAATATCTTGACGAACTAAAAACCGTTTTGGAAGTGATGACTATTTGTTGGTGACTATTCAGCTGTTGAAAAGATGCACGAAAGGAATTCATGTTGAGTTTTTTTCTGTAATTATGCAAGATTGTACATTACATAACCTTTCACGAATCCCACTTAGAACTAGTTTGCTAATATTAACACCTTTTATTGTTAATTTGATGTTTGGTCATCACTGCAATCTGTCTTTGTTGTAGGCTCCATTTAAATCTGCATTTTTGATATTTTTGCTTGCTCACATCACTTATCGATTGTTTCGCTTTCATTTTGACTTCATTTTCGTTCTTAGTCAGTGGAGAACGCCCACAGGAAAACGTTTGGTTTCAGTCTTAGTGTGCAAGATGGGCAAATGTTTTTTTTTTTAACATGTGAAATCTTCAAGTTACGAAAATATTGCCTCTTGTTACCAAAGAAATTTCAAGATATGAAAGGTAAAAATACAGTACGGCGGCCCGCTACTCGCAGCTCCGAGTTTCCTGAACGCAACATCCCTATAGCTGCTCTGCCATTGGCTATTACCGAGCATCTTCCTGGCATCCCATTGGCTCAGAGGGACTTTTACCGAATGTGTTTGGACATTTTCGAAGGATTGTTAAAAGCCGCCAAATTAAACGTCCTTGGATCCGTTCTTTGCAAAACGCCAGGCAAAAACCACTTCTGAGAGAGAACTTGTGGACTAGTTAAATGAACATCATTTTTATTCTTTATTCTTTGTTGGGGGTTTTTTTTTTTTTTTACATTTTGCATAACTCTCATTTATTGTGCAAAAATCTAATTGTAACATTTATTTGTTACATATTTTGATGCATTGTTATGCTTTAGGAAACATTTATGTCAGAATTTTGCTGGGGCTCGGAACGGATTAGGGCGTCTACATGGAAAACGCGTCTCTACTTACAAACTTTTCTACTTAAGAAATTTCTCCCAGAACCAATTAATTTCGTAACTAGAGACACCACTGTATTTGACAATTTTTTTTTTTTTATGAAAATGCTTTTTTATGTTCAGCCCTTTCAGGCCCGTTTGGCCACAACTACTGACTCAGATAAGAAACAGATGCTGGAAAGGCTGGACGCCTCCATCACTGGCGCTCTACAGCCTCTACAGGCGGCGTTGAAGAGTAAAGCAGCCGATGATGTGGTGCAACCTCTGGCCGAGGTAAGGCGTGGCCTTCGTTATCATAACAAATTCCTTCCTTTTTAGCATTTGAAAAATCAACTGTGTTTACAGTTTTCATTTACGATTGTGGATTAGGATACAGTTTCAGTATTATGGTAAGATGTTTAACATGAAAATACACAAATAAAGTGTATCTTTTCCCCCTAGGCGCTACTGTCCAATTCCAAGGACATGCTGTCTGACTGGCTGGACGGTCAGTTTGGAAGTGAAGTGACGGACAACTCGATCTTCGCAATTCTGCCTACCTTTTGGGAGGGAGAGTACCATAAAGACATGAACGCCTTGAACGTAGGTAGCAGGGCGCGGTTTTATTTGAAATGTCACAGCGGCTCACAAAGCACTCTGGGCCGAATTCACCGAAGGGATTGCGTTGGCTTTTGTGCGGTGCTAGCCGGCGAAAATGGAGCGGATGAGTATCGTTGATAAACAACGTTTAATTCGCGAATGTCGGCGCTAATGGCCACGCGCAGTTCGAGTGGCACAGAGGTCATGAAAAATTGGCGCTAATCAGTTGAAGCCTCTGTTGAGCGAAGGGAATGCATTGCCAGAGCAGTGTGAGGGAATGCTCCGACTGATACATGGTCATCCACAATTACCCCATCAGGCTACCCCCCCTGACACGAACTGATGAATGATCTTTGTTCGCCAGGTTCTTCCTCCTGATGTCCTCACTCGTGTCAGCGAATACGTGCCAGAAATTGTGGAGTTTGTGAAGAAGATTGTCGCAAACGGCTATGGGTAAAGTGCAGCGTGCCCATGTTTCTGGCTTACAACACACAGCCGTTGTCATTTCCCTGTAAATGCTAACAAGTCAAATGTTGTTGTTTTTTTAGGTATGAATCGAATAGCTCCGTTTACTTCAACACGGCAAAGTTTGATGCCAGTCCACAGCATTCGTATGCCAAACTTGTGCCAGAGGCAGTTGGAGATCAGAAGGCTTTACAAGAGGGAGAAGGTAGATGGTAACATATTGTGGATGGACAATGATTACAATTCTGACTTTGCAAGAACATGCATGATATATGAATGGGACACTGTAAATTGTCCCTCGGTGTGATTGTGATTGTGAGCGGTTGTTCGTCTGTGTGCCCTGCGACTGGCTGGCAACCAGTTCGGCGTGACCCGCCTACTAGCATGCCCGTAAACCGTGAGGATAAAAGCGCTTAATGTGCCTGATGAGCAACAGCCATAACGGCCCCGAAGATGAACAAAACAGAAAAATAAAGTTGACACAAGAGTTTATTCAAAGGAAATGACTGCAAATCTTTGATACGACGGGATGGGATACACTTTGGCAGCCTCTTAACTATGGTAGCACGCGGGTAGCATTTTAAAAAAAGCTTCTCCTGGCACGCCAGATTTCCATTCTTTGCCCTCGGGGAATTGTACATGAAACAAAACTCTGAATGAGAATAATAGTAACAATAGAAGATATAGCGCAACAGCTCTGATCGCAAGCTGCACTTCCAGACTGCTGAGCGCTAACAACTTCCGGTGATGCAGGTCACACGCCACCGTAGGTTAAAGGTGATCTGCTTTTTTATCACATTTTATTTTTGGAATACTTGTTGTGGGCATGAGACTGACAGGATGCTAAAGGTGAAGCGTGCACTAAAAAAAAAAAAACACGCGTCATATTAATAACATGCACACAGACACATAAATGATGGGTTGTTTTAAATGTTTTCAAATCTAACCCCCTTGGGACCAGTCCGCGAGCCACCGGGATCGACGTATTAGGCCCCCCTGCTAGAAGCCAACACACCTTTTTCCTCATGCCCACAAACCAGCCATCCATCCAGCCGCAGACTGTCCAACAGCGCCGACATCTACGCTGATCAGAACGGAGCTGTGAAAAATGTTGCCCATTCCAGGCATAAAAAAAAGACCAACGCCCCGGGGGCTGTCCAGTGCCGACAGACAAATGGCGCCGACATTCTTCCTAATCGATTTAAACGCTTCAAACAATCCACATCAAGTCCAACACGACGTAACAACAAACACCATGTGACAAAACAAAGACCCCCCCCAAAAAAGCAAAGCTCTTGAATAGCACTTGCCGACGGCTGCCAACTATGGCGCCATCTTGGGGGAAAGAAAAGGTTGATTTTGATCATTCATGGGGGGTTTTTTGTTTGCTTTTTTTTTTTTTTGTCGGTCTTGTAGGTGACCTGAGCATTTCTGCGGACCAATTAAGTGAGAAAAAATCACCTAATGACTTTGCCTTGTGGAAAGCATCCAAGCCAGGTGAGCCTTCGTGGGACTCTCCTTGGGGAAAGGTGAGAATTGTCTCCTTCCTGCTTTCTAATTGAGAGCCTTTTATGTTCAATTGGTCAAAGTTTGGAAACTATAAAGACTTTGGTCTTTTGAATCTTTTAACAGGGAAGGCCTGGATGGCATATTGAGTGCTCGGCCATGGCTGGTTCCATCCTGGGGGAGTCGATGGACATTCATGGTGGTGGCTTTGATCTCAGATTCCCCCATCATGACAACGAGCTGGCTCAGTCTGAGGTACAAAAGTGATGGGGGTTTTTTCCCCCCCCCTATCATTAATGTTAAAGGTTATGTGAAATATGTCCAGCTGCTTATCACCAAAGAGATCCAATTTGTGGTTTTGTTCTTCCTTAATAGGCTTTCTTTGAGAATGATCACTGGGTCCGTTACTTCCTGCACACTGGTCACCTGACAATTGCAGGGTGCAAAATGTCAAAATCTCTGAAGAATTTTATCACCATCAAGGAGGCCTTGGCAAAAAATACAGGTTACATTTTTGCTTTTCTTGTTGAGAGCACTTAAGAAAAACGGTCAAATTCATCTCTCTGGTTCTTATTGCAGCCCGCCAGCTTCGTCTAGCTTTCTTGATGCATTCATGGAAAGACACCTTGGATTACTCCCCCAACACTATGGAGTTAGTTGTCCACTTTGAGAAGTTCCTGAATGTATGTAATACAGGTCAAATGGGAAAAAAAAAAAATCTGTTTATCGTCAACAAAACCAGAATGCTATTTTTGAAACGTGTTGTTTTCGTCCCTTCGATCAACAGGAGTTCTTCTTAAATGTGAAGGACATTATGCGTGCACCCACAGACATCACTGGGCAGTTTGAAAAGTGGGATGAAGCAGAGGTGGCACTCAACAAAAGGTAGGAGAGAGAAATGTTGAAGCTCATATCCTCTTCGTGATAAGAAATGGTAATAAACTGGACAAAATGTGGTTCTCTCTCGTGTTTTTTTCCTTTCACGCAGCCTGTAACCTGATAAAACGAAAAGATGTCCACTGTCGTAAACACTGTAAAGGGTTAATATTTTTTCATAGTTCAGATTTTTTTTCTCACTGGATATTTTTTATTAAGTTTTTTTTGGGGGGGGGGTCGTTTTCATGAAAAACGTATAATAAATGGAATGTTAAGCATCACTTTTTGAGTTTGTAAAGCAATAGTAAAACACAAAATGCCGATGTGTCCAAGTTGCAGCTGCAACAGTACCACCCGAATTGACGCATTTTTCGTACGCGCGCAGTGCCGCTGTGGCGTCACATACGGCATCCAATTGGAGACTTGGCGGCAGAGTGATTTCAAGATGAAAAGAGTCGGTTATTTTATCAGTGCTGAGAATTTTGGGGGAAAACTGAGATACACCTCGAAGCGGTCTCCGAATAGCCGTGGCTCACAGAGGAGCCGAAATTGGTCAAGATCTTGTTGTGCTTTTATAATCGGATGAACTCTGCCCCCTTTTTGCTTCCTGACACTCCTCATCTCTTCCGTCTCAGGTGGGCAGGTGAAACTCAGTCTTTGCTGCCAAAATATATCCAGTGGCAATCATGTGTTGGACACGGCTATGTGCTAATGAGAATTTTCTGTTCTAATACTTGATGCGGCGTGGCATACGGACGGCCATGCGATGCGCCGAGCGTGAAAGAAACATGCGCATGATTGCTACTAATTATAGCTAAAACATTCAGCGTGTTGGTTATGGTGAAATCGGGCTAAAAATATTGTGAAATTTGGTGATTGGGTCTTAGAGAATTGTATTTTAGACTGGAGACTTGGAGATATCGCAAGTTGTTTTTGCTTGAGTACTGTTGTTGGTTTTTGTGTTTTTGTTTTTTTTTCTCTCACGAGGCCCCAAATTGAATACGACAGTCGCAAATCATTCAAAACTGTTCAAGTGTCGTCTGTGTTCTTTAGCTTTTTCGACAGGAAGTCGGCCATCCACAAGGCTCTGTGTGACAACATTGACACCCGCACAGCCATGGAGGAGATGAGGCAGTTGGTTAGCCACAGCAACAGCTACATCGCGAGCAAGAAAAGCGCCAAGCTGGGACCCAACCGCATGCTAATGGAAAGTATCGCCATATATCTCACCCAAATGCTCAAGGTGAGAAGATCGAAAGGGCATCTCATGCTCGTTTTAACCTGCCTGCAAATTCACTTTGTCAGGATGCTTCATTATTAAGCCCAATTCACTTTGTCTCATTGGTCACGCCACATCGGCGCTCCCTATTTTGCTACTTTCGAATTCTGATAGTGTGAAATTGTTGTTTGGTCTGTATGCTTATGTAACACCCTCTCATAAAAAGTGGTCCATGTCATCTAGACATTTGGTGCAATTGAAGGATCGGAGCCCATTGGCTTCTCGGTTGGAGGAGAAGGACAGAATGTTGACGTAAGATGCAACTTTTTTTTTTTTTAAATAATTGCAAGATTCCTCACTCAGTTTCCACTTTCCTATTTTAAATGTCTGCACTCGGTTTGCCTCATAATGATTTGTGCATCACCTGCCATTGAACTTCACCACATGTCCCTGCCATGAGGAGTCGCATAGATCCTCATGACACAGCGTCTTGTATCTGAAACAGTTATGGAACCACCAAACTAAATATTTTCCCTCATATCATTGCGCTAGTGACCACATTCATTTATAATACTATATCTGTTAGGCAGCCCTGGACACAACTTTTGTTGTTACAGCTAGCATGGGAACTGACACGACAGGAATTTCACGACATTTTATTTGTTTCCTGATTTGGTTGAGTGTGCGTCTTCAGATTCCCTCCCATGTTTACCTCTGTTACTCTGAAATTAACACAGTGGTTTGAAAGTAACATACTTTCTTCATAACAGCGGCAACGGCTAGCTATTCACAATCTTGGAACCTTTGTCATCTGAAAAACAGCAGGAAGTCATTGACGTCCGCGAAAACCATTTGAAGAATCAAATCTCTTTTCATCACTTTCAGACCTATTTGATTTCACTTGTCAAAATGAATTGTTGTATGCAACTATCACATTTAAAACGACAGTTGTTGATGTTTTCATGTGATGGCTATTAATGATCAAGAGATGCTGAGCTGTTATTTCCCGTTATCTTCTCTAGCTGGAGAGCACCGTGATGCCTTACCTTTCAGTCCTCTCGAAGTTCCGAGAGCAAGTCCGAACGATTGCCAGAGAGCAGAAGGGTAAGAAGACCCGACGAATTCTGCTCTATTTTGAAATTCTCTTGTCACATTCAAAGTGTGAGACTCTTAAACAATGTGTAAAGGTGTTCAGTTTTATTCAAGAGCAGCTTAAATATTTGTTTTTGTTTTGAACTTTTATTTACCAGTCATGGAGTTGCTGCAGCTTTGTGATGCTATCCGTGATGTAACATTACCGGAGCTGGGTGTCCGACTTGAAGATCATGAAGGTAAATCTAGCTAGCTAGCTAGCTAGCTAGCGGTCTGTTTGTCTGTCTACCTCTTTTTTTAAATCATATGGTGGGCAGATGCTTATGGTCTGACAATAATGACACAGTTAGGTGGCACTGAATAGCCATGCGCAAATAATAATTCGAATCACGTTTTCTTTGGAGAAGTGAAATACGAGAAGAGACAAGTGCGATGTACATTACCGGTATTTGTTCTTGTCTCTCACCCTATAAAATATTTTCTCTTTTTTTTAAATATGAGAGTTGAACCCAAATTCAGTTTTATTAAACGGCTAATGAGCGTCATTTATCATGTACTGATGCAATGTGGCTTTGTGGCAGGACTGCCAACCGTGGTGAAACTGGTGGACAAGGAGATTTTACTGAAAGAAAGGGAAGAGAAGGTCAAGGTAAGGAGTGGCGGTAGCTTTTCAATTTCTGTATTGGCCCGAATATAAGACGGTGTTTTTTGCATTGATATAAGGCTGAAAAAGTGGGAGGCGGCCCAGTAGTCCAGTGGTTAGCACGTCGGCTTCACATTGCGGAGGTACCGGGTTCGATTCCAGCTCCGGCTTCCCTGTGTGGAGTTTGCATGTTCTCCCCGGGCTTGCGTGGGTTTTCTCCGGGTGCTCCGGTTTCCTACCACATTCCAAAGACATGCATGGCAGGCTGATTGAACACTCTAAATTGTCCCTAGGTATGAGTGTGGTCATGGATGGTTGTTCGTTTCTGTGGCTGGCAACCGATTCAGGGTGTCCCCCGCCTACTGCCCGGAGACAGCTAGGATAGGCTCCAGCACCCCCCGTGACCCTAGTGAGGATCAAGCGGTTCGGAAGATGAATGAATGAATGAAAAAGTGGGGGTCGTCTTATATTCGGGGTCTAGACATTATACCCATTCGCGGCGCTAGATGGCGCCAGATATCATTGAAGCGAATGCTGAACTTGACTCCCCAGGCCAAAGTGAACCACTGTCACGAAGAATAAAAATAGCGGTTGCACGAAGAAGAAAAAAAAATTGCGGTAAGAAAGAAAAGAGAAGAAAATAATAGAAGAGATAACAGAAAATGGAGAAAAGTAGCGACAATCAGGAGAAAAGTGGGTCGAAGATCGGCCAGGTTAACCGGCAGCTGAGGAGAAGTTATAATGTCATTTATATTTCAAAAACCAGAAGCCATTCATTTACGAATGTGATCGCACTTTAGTTTACATATTTAAATGTTCAGATATTAAGATTTGAATGAGGCAAAATAACATGCTTTTTCTATCAAATATATTGTTATAATCGTTTGTTTCAGATGTACTGTAATTATTTTCTGTCTAAAAATTAATTTGGTGTTCAAAAAGTCTTTTTTCAAACTTGAGTCTCGAAAAAGAGGGGGTCGTCTTATAATCAGGGCCGTCCTATATTCGGACCAATATGCTACAATGTGTGATTGTGAGCACAGGCTTCCCTTGTGGGAGCGGTTACTCAAATTTTGAAAACTGTGCGGCTGTGTCGTAATGTCAGTAAAATGCCAATGTTTACAACACAAAAGAAAGGGCAGGACATCTAATACATACTGTAAGTAGCTGCTTAGTGCTTATAGGCAGAGATGGGGGATTTGAGTCAATGACTTTATTTTGTCAGATTCAAGTTGCTTTTTTTTTTTTAGGACTTGCGACTTGCTTGCCAAAACCTTAAGAATGACTTGATTTGGCATTTCATTGACTTGACTTAGTCTTGAACTACATGACTTGACAAGTCATTTTGTTTATAGATTGATATCTGCCCTTTGACACAATTTGCCTTTTAAGGAAGGAAAGACGGAAAATAGAGGGCTTTTGTTTCATTCAGTGGTGGTCAACCTTTCAAAAATGAATAAGAGTCTCCAAAATGGATGCGCTGTATTTGAAAACAAGACTGAAGGTGTGAACTATTGTTTTTGCAGCTGGAGGAAGAGAAGCAGAGGAAGAAAGAGGAGGCAACCAGGAAGAAAGAAGAACTGGAGGTAGGTTTTGATCCCTTCAAGCTCATCAAAAGTTTTTTTTTTTACAGTGAATCAAACGGTCACATTTCCTGATTTGTTTCTTCATGGCTTTTGTGTTTCAGATGGCAAAGCTGGCTAAAATGAAGATCCCTCCATTTGAGATGTTCCTCGCAGACACGGACAAATATTCCAAATTTGATAAAACGGTAACACCACCCTGGATAGGTTTTGAAACGACGTCTGTTAACTGACAACAAAATAGTACCAGCAAAAATGCACGCATTTTCTGGAATTGGATATACCTGGGAAACCTGTAGTGAAAGCGAGCAATATCTGGCCCGTTGGTGAACCAACACATCTGATTTAGCCAAATTTCAGTTTTGCATTCATGAACAAGTCCCGTTGTCCCTGACCTTGTTTAAAGTGCCCTTTTGCCATACTGAACCTCCTACAATTTGAACCAATTGTTTTAGATGTTTGTGATGTCATTTCTTGGTCTGTCCACAGGGTTTCCCCACTCATGATGCTGAAGGGAAGGAACTCAGCAAAGGTCAAGAAAAGAAGCTGCGCAAGCTTTTTGAAAACCAAGAGAAGCTACATAATGAGTATCTTTTGAGCAAAGGCGTGCAGTCAGTGGTGGCAAAAAAATAATGGAATTCACATTCTTCAAAAATTCCATTCAATGGTCTGTGTTTAGGTTTAGGGTTGTTGTTTTTTTAAATTCCAATAATGTGTCTTGTTTCACAGTCAAAACTGCTGCATTTTTGTATACCATGACTTAAACTCTCGATATTGGTCTACCATTTGAAAATTGCCTTCCAAATGTAAAGGCAAGGCTAGGATACGTGTAGTAGCCTCACAAATCATGGAACGATATGAAGACTTTTTAATATGCAAAGACAGGTGCCCACAGTACATATAGGGTGACTAAATGATTTGATGAAGTAATTCTAAATTACTTAAGTGTTTTTGGACACAGTATTCTAGTCATATTGATATTCTGTATATTCCGTCTTTGTCACAACCTTTTCATGTTTACTTGTTAGTCATGTACCATTTACTTCCTTGCTCATACAGGATTCAGTGTGGAAGATTAGTATCATCTGTCTGTCGACAAATGTGATATTCTCTTGGAAATGTCTTCAAATAAAAAACTGCAATCATTTTTGTTGTTGTTTGTATGTTTTTTTTAAAAGGAATGTGTCTTTTGAAAACAGATTTTTCTAACTCTGAGGTGATCAAATGCGTGTGTGTACATACTACACACACACACACATTTTGAATGTAGTAAAAGTCCAGAGTTCCATCCTGTGTTTGAATAACCGGGAAAGCTCGCTGGGGCTTCCTTTATTTTGATGTACTTATCAAGCATCTTATTCGTTTTAAAACCGAACAAAGAAGACTCCAGTCAAGATCAAATTTACTTCATAATGTAAGTTTTACCAAAGAGGATACAGTAAGTTGGTGGAGCGCATTATCCTGCTTACTTGAAATCTGTGCTGGAGCAATTTTCCTCTCCAATTCAAGTTGTTAGACCTGCTGAGATTTATTTTTTTTTTCCCGGAATAAGCAATAACGAACCTTTGATAAGGCCTCCCACGCCTTATCAACAGAAGAAGCTGTGGCCCAGTTTGTGGTTAATATCTGATTTCAAGGTTCAGTTGCAGTCCTTGACCGGTTTCGCCATGTCGGACCGGTCTCAATTTTATTACTTTTATGGACTTTTGTTGTGCAAAAGAAACCAAACTGGCCATCCTGCTGCGACAGCCAGTCTCTCGTAGAAAGCTGCAGCTCGTCGATGTGACTGCGATGCTGGTTCCCAGAGAGACTTCTCCTCCGACGGTGGGAGACTTCGCCAATGTCACGGACAACGTGTTCACCAATGCTCAGATTTGTCCATATTTTGACTAAATGTATAATATACTCCATTTATATTATTTTTGGGAGGTCCTTAAAACAAAAAATTACAGCTACCGCAAATTCCGGACTATAAGCCGCTACTTTTTTCCCAAACTTTCAACCCTGCGGCTTATACAGTGATGCGGCCAATTTGTGTATTTTTTTCTAACGGCCGCCAGGGGGCGCTCGAGTAGAAAAGGTAAGATTAAGAGCGGTCTTTATGACGCCGTTTAATTCCGACACTGAGGACGGTGACTTCGATGGCTTCAGTTCACAGGAGGCAGATGAAGACGGCTCACCGTGATTTTTACAAGTAGCGGTATGTTCTTTTATCAGACCTGTTCTACTGTGTTGCTATTCTGTTGCTAGCGTGTTGTTAGCATGTTGCTAGCGTTTTACTGCCGCGTCACAGGCACCGTTTGGGAAGAAAGTTACATTATTATTATTGTTGTTATATTATTAAAACTTTGAAAACTCTCTTTCTTTGTAAATATGTTGACATGTTTTAATGTGGGCACATGCGGCTTATATACAGGTGCGGCTTGTGTATGTACAAAATTGGTTTTCCTCTAAAAATGTAGTGGGTGCGGCTTATAATCAGGTGCGCTCTATAGTGCGGAAATTACGGTAGTTTTTGTTTGGTGTAAAACTTGTCAGGTTTTAAATCACTTGTTTGTTTGTAATGTAACGTCGGTAGATTGAGTGTTTGTTTTCACTGCATGCTGTAATTGGCATCTGACTTTCATTGACGTTTTCTCCACTTCTTTGCATAAAGTGATTTTGGGAGGGGTGGGGATTGAATCCGTTTATTGAAGTGAGTACAGTGAACACAGTTGTGTAAAAAAAAATAAGTCCAACAGACTGTCGATGAACGGAGTTAATTGAAGCGGACTCTTCTCATCGAGCCCACGGTGTGGCTCTGGCTGCCCCAGTCTGAGAAGTTGTTGAAGTCTCGTTTCTCCAGAATGTAGTGAGCTCCTCTGTAGTTTGGCTCCTGATACACAACCCACCTACAGTGCAGACACACAGGTTAAACAGTGTAAACTTGGAAGTTTGTAAAGTATTTTGAAACTGGTCCAGCCTCCTTGGGCAAAATTAACCTCGACCAAGAGTGCCCTGTAGTTGCAGATCTGACCTGATCACAGGTAAGAAGGTATTTTGGACCATTCCTCCTTCCAGAACTTACAGCTCAGCAATGTTATTGGGATGTCTAGCGCGAATCACTACTCTTGAGGGCATGCCACAACATCTCTTATCAGGTTACGTTCAGAACTTTGGGCCAGTCCGGAAAGCGCATTTTCTTCTCTTTAAGCATTGAGTTGATATCCCCAAGTGCTTCGGGTTGTTGTCCTTGGAAGATGGACTTGTAGAAACTGTTAACTGCAGCCGAGCAGTTTTACGCTGTCATGACAGTGTTCACCACTAGATGGCGGACGTTGCTTACTAGCACTCCATCCGGCAGACTATTACTTTGGCATCAGAGAAGAAGAAAGCGGATCCTGGCCAAAAGCAGTCTCAATGCCAAATTAGATAGAGATGTATTTTTAAGATGTTATGCATGTTTTCCAAGCTAAACTACAGACGCTCCCCAGGTTACGAACGAGTTACGTTCCGGACGATTGTTCATAAGGTGAATTCGTTCGTAAGTTGCTTCAGTGCTATATTTTGTCTGGAATGTATGTTTAAGGCTTATATGTTTGACATCCATATAACGGGGAGAGAGCTTTTCGTCACGTTCTTCAGGGCTCGAGGGTTAGCTGCCCGCTAAACTAGCAGCGGCTTCAGCGGGGGAGAGTAGACGACCGGTCGTCGACCGGCGCGCCGTACGCCTCCCCGCCCGTTCCACCGTCACACGCCCGCCCCCCACGCCTCTCCCCGCGGCCGCCTTCGAACGTCGCCGCCGCCGTCGCCTCCGCCGTCCTCCTCCGCCCCGTTCGGCACTCGGAAAAAGGCGCGCAATACAAAATCTAACTTTTTCTTTTTTCCGACATACCCGTGAAAATGTTCCGATGTACCGTTGTTCGTAACCCGGATGTTCGTAAGCCGGGGAGCGTCTGTATTTACTAACCCGAACCAGTCAAGCCCCACACATAAAATGAATGAAACCTTCCTTTAAAAGTGGGCAATCAACAGTGACCTATTAATTTGGGGATTTTTAAAGACTGTATAAAGTGTTTGTTTGTTTTTTTTTAATGTGATTTCAAACGGCATCCTTGTCATACATCTGGTTAGGAAGAATCAGTCTTAAGTAGCACGGATGAAAACTTGCTGTACTTACGCTCCCCCCAGTACACGAATCGAGGCTACTCTGTTGAGGCTATAGCGGCTCATCAGGTTCGGAATGTCGTCCTGGATCTCCATTTTCTTACCGCAGAAACCGGTTCGCTCAAACAGCTGAGCTTTCGCAGGGTTGCCATCCTGCAAGGCAACATCATTCTCCAAGTTATTTCCGTGGACCCATTTTTCCATTTAGAAATAACAGTCTACTTGAATGTGGCATCAACCCACAAGAATGGAGCTTCCCGAAACCTGCAGCGCGACGGCTTTCGTCCGCGCCTGCCTGGTGTGTTGCGTGTGCCCTTTCACCTGCTTGACGGCTCTGACGGATGAGATGTGATCCACCTGCGCGCACCACTTGTCGCAGCAGTTGTACTCGCCGCGGTCAGACATGTCCCACAGGCACTGGCGACCTCGGAAGTTGTCGTGTTCGTAACCGATCCATCTGGAGTGGGTGAAGAGAGGTGACGAGCTGCATTTCAAAGCTCAACTTTTTTGGTGAAGTAGTGAAAGTCAAAAATCATCAGCGCATGATAAATGAACAGTGTCGTTCAAACTTTTCCCTGTGAATGTCCTTTGAGTACGGCGGCTGAACAAAATCTGGATGTAACTGCAAGTAAGGCTTCTGTCCAAAGCAGGGCTGTATCTCATATGGGAACTAATCAATAATCCGAATATGAATCATTGTTGAATTTAGCTGATGATGAAATATTTTTGATGTGACATTGTCCATGTTTCATGACTGACAAGTGACCCCTGAACCTTCGTCAGCCGAGATGGACTCCAACGAGTGCTGTGGTCCTCGATAAGTGAAATGGAAAATGAATGGATAGATGGAATACACTGCTTGAACAGATTCCAATTTTGTTTTAACCATCAAAACCGAATTTCACTTGGGTACACGTTATATTTCCATATTCAAAGATGTGACATTTACATTTGTCACGTGGTTTCGTAATTTTGAGTCAAATTGTAGCATTCGCAAAAGATATAAAAAGTCCCCCCCCGACCCCTGCAAAAAAAACCCCAGGAATAAATCGCCCCCCCAATGTCTTTTCAGTGCTACAAAGCCACTTCCTCAGGGGTCAAAAGTGCTTCAGCCTAAATCCAGTAGGTATACATTTCACATTTCTGTGATTATGAATTATGAATCACTCTTTACAAAATAGACAAATTAGGTGTTCTGGACTGTAATTTAAGTGTCAAAGATGTGTGAGATCTGGAGGGATAAAAATATGACATTACCGGTACTCTGTATGCGGCTAATTTCATTTATGTACTGTCACGAAAAACATATTTCTGCGTTCATCCTCAATAGTTTCGTTCATTACTTTATACCGTAAATTCTGGACTATAAGCCGCTACTTTTCCCCAAACTTTCAACCCTGCGGCTTATACAGTGATGCGGCCAATTTGTGTCATTTTTCTAACGGCCGCCAGGGGGCGCTCGAGTAGAAAAGGTAAGATTAAGAGCGGTGGAATATATGCGTGGAGGAAGACTGCAACTTCTTGTCTTGTGCATCAATTAAATTAGCGTGAACATACCCTCATCATGGAAAATGCAAAAAGAAAAGCATATGACGCATTGCTATTCTGTTGCTAGCGTGTTGTTAGCATGTTGCTAGCGTTTTACTGCCGCGTCACAGGCACCGTTTGGGAAGAAAGTTATATTATTATTATTGTTAGGTTATATGATTAAAACTTTGAAAATTCTCTCTGTGTACCGTCTTTCTTTGAAAATATGTTGACATGTTTTAATGTGGGCACGTGCGGCTTATATGCGGGTGCGGCTTGTGTATTGTACAAAATTGGTTTTCCTCTAAAAATGTAGTGGGTGCGGCTTATAATCAGGTGCGCTCTATAGTGCGGAAATGACGGTACTCCATTTATTTTGTGCTAGCTGAAAAGTGCCATGTGATTAATTTTATGGCTGTTATTTTTTTTTTTCATATCGTATGTGTTTTTACAGATCTGAATTCTCATTACCAGGATATTGAGGAGAAAGCAAAGCGAGCAGCGATTTCCATTGACCGGGGCAGCTATGCATCGGAGTGGCGCAGTGCCCCCCCCTTTTTCACCTGTAAATTGCAGTGTGCACTTACGCTCCACTCTCCACCTGCACAGAGTTGCATCTCTCTGAGAAATTCTTGTCACTGAGCCTCGCGCAGTCAGAAGTAAGGTCCAAATGTCTGCCTGCAAAGTTACGTTGCTCATAAAGGGTCACCTGGAAGGAAAATTAAAAACAGTCGGGGGGGCTGTCATGTCGTCACTTGATCAGAAGCAGCATTATACAGCATGTGTCTCGAAATTTGGTAATTTAGCAACTGCAAGGGAGGATGCATCTCCAGTGGTGAGCATCTGCCGGAATAGGTTTAGTGCTTTGACCAAGAAATCAAGATAAACGGCGACTTACCCTCCCACTGGACCCATAGAAGGCACGTTGGAGCACAGACCCCAGCTTGCTGCAGATATAGACATTCTTTCATCACATAATATATATCCAGTCAGGAAAATCCTATGTAATCGTCGATTCCAAAAAAATATAGAATCAATCCCATTCAGTTGAGCATTAATCATAATAACAACAACAAAAAAAGCGAAACCATTTTTTGTTATTTCAGGCCTTCAAATTTTAGCCATACTTTTGTGCCTAAAACGTGCATTGTTTCCTCAGCCATTTGAGGTGTTTTCGGAAACCTTGGCTCTCACTAAGAACGCAGCAGTGAATCTAAGAGCCACCGAACTTCTACTGACCTGAACAGAGCACCTGCATGTGCTGCGCATGGCTGTCAACATACCTGGTTGGTTGAACTAATCCTGGCACCTTAGTAAAGATATTCATGTCAGCTCAGTGAGACCGCAAGAAAGCTCCTTAAATAGAGCATGTTAGGTTGAGCTGACAGCTGCTAGAAAGCTCACCGAGGTTCTCTTAACAGGTGTCGGAGCTATAGATAATGTTCCATGCGCAAGCCCGATGGTCTTCTTCTCTGTTGACGTGAACACATCCGGACAGAGGATTGCCCAATGCGACAAGGCGAGAGAAGCATCGGACATTCGGACATGTCCATGTGTGCGCAGTAAAGTGCCATGCTAGCTGCTTTAGCTTTGAACAATTCAGCATTTTGGAGAAGAGCCTGTCAACAATGCAGCACATGATAATGAGACTGTATTCATGCTTTGTGTGTCGTTCCAGGCCCACCACTGTGTTCACTGAAAAGGTTGCGACCCGGAGAGGTTGCTCACTGTGGTGTAGAAACACACTTTTGGGGAGAAGTGTAGTACACACGGTAAATGCTTTGAGATGTAACCCATTGGAAGAACAAAAAAACAAACAAACAAAAAAACAAAAACACAAAAAAAAAAAAAATATATATATATATATATATATATAAAATATATATATATATATATATATATATATATATTAGAGCTGTCAGTTTAGCGCGTTTTTATCGACATTAATTTAAATGAATTTTATCGGGATCAAACGGTAATATATATATATAAAATATATATATATATTACCACTCAACTGTCATAATTAACTCAAATTAACTAAAAATTAATCATGATTGTTCACTCATCGTTTGATCCCGATAAAATTCATTTAAATTAATGTCGATAAAAACGCGCTAAACTGACAGCTCTAATATATATATATATATATTTATATAATATGTAATATTGTTTCCTGCTTGCTTTGTCACATTCTGTTGTGTGTCCTGCGTGAAAATTTACAAAGACGTTGAATGCGGGCTCTTATGTTGAAAAGCCATCAGGCCTATCACCTCCACAAAATATCGTGCCGATTGTTGTTTTATTTTGACACGTGGAATTGGATGATAGCGGGGGATATGCATATGAATTTTGGTGGCAATTGGTTGTGGTTTTCGGAGGCTAATGTTTTTTTTAGACTCCATAGGGAGGCAGCCAGTGAGCTCCCGCAGCTAACTGGCTAACAATGGGGGATCGGTAATGGAAAAAATGCTTGCAATAGCAACATTTTTGAAAGTAAAGACAATTTGCAATTTGGGTATTTTAGCAAGAAACATGCCCATATTTTGCCCCTTTTGCGGGCCACATAAAAGGATGTGGCGGGCCAGATCTGGCCCCCGCGCCTCGAGTTTGACACCAGTGCTTTAAATAGTAGCAAACTGGAACTGTTGTCACACATTCTTCATAAAATGCCACACGGTTTGTTTGAGGGCAAATAAAGAACCCTAGCAGGCAGATTTATTGAATAAAAGTGACTTTACGAAGGAGAGACTTTCTATTGAGTCATACTTTTCGTCCATAGTTGGTGAGTCCCCGATCTGTTTGATTGAAATGAAGCATCTTGCAGTGCTTGCAGTGGCAAAAATCGACTTGCTCCAAAAGATCTGTTGGCCACAGCAGATTTTCACACTTCGCTGATTTTAAATAGAAGTGTGCGTGCGTGCGTGCGTGTGTGTGTGTGTGGACTTGCTGTTATGTGAGCTGATGAAAGCAGTCAATGCCCTGGATGCTTCACTACTTTGTTACCGTCACTGGTTGACAGTGGCGCCCCATTCAAGCAGCCCAGAAGATTGGAGACATTTCCATTGCCTTTCGAGTAACTTCCCGCAAGTTTCCAATGCAGGACAAGCGGCAGGTCAGACACGTATATGTACCCGTTCATGTAGGCGGACCAGCCCCAGGCCCGTTGTCGGGAGAGCTACACCACAGCCGGGGTGTACTCACGGGGAACTTATTATTTGGGCTTTTTTTTTAAACGACAGTCACAAAATATGTCCCTTGTACTGGCAGCGCTGGACAAGCTGGCATATTTTCTGTCTCTCATAGGGTTTTGCGTCAGCGTGTCTTCCAGCTGGCTCAAATGAATCTGGAGTCCGAGCCAGCAATTTTTTCTAAATGACAATATGATTCCTGAGGTTTAGGGTTTTGAGTAAAATGCTTTTTGATCAACACCCGGACATCTGACTGCTCGTGTGTTCTACTCTTCTGTTCTCATTTGAGCCTTTTTTTTTTTTGCTTCAAGTGCAGTCTTTTTTTTAATGTTGTTGTTCTTTACTGTAGGTGTGATCAAGAGAAGAAGGATCCGAACCAAACCATCACAATGCGAAGAAGGTGCCTAAAGTTATGCCATGTGTTTGCATTGGTGCTGTGTATGTCAGCGAGGGAGGACTTTGAATGGGCGAAGACGGAAAGAACATCTTTCTATTACGGGACCTTCCCAACAGGTAAGTGTCCAAACATCAACCTCCTTTTACCAAAAATCCTAAACAGCATAATATCCTACATTTTGACTTGTTTTAACATCCGTATTGCACCAATAATTTAATAGTATACTAAGTCAATATTACTCGGTCTTTCTTTGTGCAAGTAAATATAAGTCCCCAAATCACCAAGTCATTTTGTTTCAGAACCTGCCATGCGACTTCACACTGTTAGAGATGATCTAGAATACTACTAAGTATAATCATCAACTGTGAGAAAAGAAATGAATTAAACAGAATGAATACGAAGTACCGTATTTTCCGCACTATAAGGCGCTTTGGAGTGTAAGGCGCACCTTCAGGGCGTCGCCTATGTTAAAACTGTTTTCATGTATAGGGCGCGCCGCATTATAAGGTGCATAGAATAGAAGCTCTAATAGTGGCTGCGGTTTCGTTATGCATCCACCAGATGGCGCTACGCTAAAGCAAATACATTACAATCCAGTTTTATCTTTCTAGAGCTTTCACAACCGCTGCAGCTGTAACAAGCCACTGGACGAAACATTTAAAATACTACATCCAGGAAATCCGAATATTGATCCATATGTAAGGCACATTGGATTATAAGGCGCACTGTCAGCATTTGAGATAATGAAATGCTTTTTGGTGCGGAAAAATACGGTAATTAATCATTTGTATTAAAACTGAACTATATAAATACTCATTAGGTTGGGGTGGGCTGTCACTCGGGAATTTGGGGAAAATGACGCGTCAATGACTATTTTTCAGCGCATTACAGCCAGCGGCTAAAACCACCACCACCACCACACACGGTCGTCGAAGAATATTACTGGCCGAATTTTGGCCCCTCCTCTCAGGGTTCAGTCTCATAATTTCCAATGCAAGAGTATCAAAAATTCGATCTTCACAAAGGTAATACTGCAGTACTAATTGAACAATATGCAGTTTGTTGTGGCCGAGGAAGGAGCTAAGCTAAACAGGGCAAACAAAGTCTTTGAAGCACAACATTAACCATCATTTGCCTATGATGAAAAATGATGCAAAAGAGTAACTCGAGTGATTTTCTCCGCAGGTTTTACCTGGGGGGCAGGCAGTTCTGCTTATCAGACTGAGGGAGCTTGGAATGTCGACGGCAAGGGAATGAGCATCTGGGACGCATTTTCCCATAAAAAGGGGAAAATATTTCAAAATGAAACTGGGGATTCCTCGTGTGATGGGTACTACAAATTTAAGGTGGGAAAACCTGAAAATGAATATTCCGTGTTTAAGGATGTCTGTAGCGGTACAATATTGTTCCTCACTTTTGTCCCTTCGTTGCACTGATTGTAAATGCATCGAAGACACCAA
Source organism: Hippocampus mohnikei (assembly GCA_026261675.1). Lineage (NCBI taxonomy): Eukaryota > Metazoa > Chordata > Actinopteri > Syngnathiformes > Syngnathidae > Hippocampus > Hippocampus mohnikei. The sequence goes on from JAKGUB010000340.1 coordinate 1,537,448, forward strand.
CCCTTAGACAAATCAACCCGGGTGGGTTGTGAAAGTCTGCTGGACCCTTTTCATGCCCCCTGATGGCCTGATAACATGATATGCTGTCCACTATAGCAACCGCTGTCCCTGAAAGGGTTAAAATACTTCACGCTTTAACCTTTAATGTATTTTTTTTTTCTGAACGGTATAAAAGGCAAAAATGTGACATTGTAATGTTGCATGCTGTTTTGTTTTAAGGACGACATTAATTTAATGAAAGACATGAAGCTGAATCATTATCGTTTCTCCATCTCCTGGCCAAGAATTTTACCAAGCGGAATCAAAGGTAACGCACACACATTACCGCAATTTCCGCACTATAGAGCGCACCTGATTATAAGCCGCACCCACGACATTTTTAGAGGAAAACCAATTTTGTACATACACAAGCCGCACCCGTACATAAGGTGCATGTGCCCGCATTAAAACATGTCAACATATTTACAAAGAAAGAGAGAGTTTTCAAAGTTTGAATAATATAACTTAACAATAATAATAATCTAACTTTCTTCCCAAACGGTGCCTGTGACGCGGCAGTAAAACGCTAGCAACATGCTAACAACACACTAGCAACAGAATAGCAACACAGTATAACAGGTCTGGTAAAAGAACACACCGGTACTTGTAAAAATCACGGTGAGCCGTCTTCATCTTCCTCCTGTGAACTGAAGCCATCGAAGTCACCGTCCTCAGTGTCGGAATTAAACAGCGTCATAAAGAACGGTCTTAATCTTACCTTTTCTACTCGAGCGCCCCCTGGCGGCCGTTAGAAAAATTACATAAATTGGCCGCATCACGGTATAAGCCGCAGGGTTGAAAGTTTGGGAAAAAAAGTAGCGGCTTATAGTCCGGAATTTACGGTAGATTAGCTCCACGTTAAAAATTTGCTTTTGTTAAATTGTTCCAAGTGTTCGATTTTGTCTGTTTAATCCAAAAGATTTTGTGTTCCGCTGGTTAGCGCGTTGACCTCACAGTGCAGAGGTCGTGGGTTTGACCCCAGCTCCGGCCTTCCTGTGTGGTGTTTGCATGTTCTCCCCATTGCCGGGTGGGTTTTCTGCGGGTATTCCGGTTTCCTCCCATATTCCAAAAACTTGCCATGGCAGGCTGATTGAACACTCTTTAGGTGTGAGCATGAGCATGGATGGTTGTTTGGCCTATGTGTGCCCTGTGATTAGCTGGCAACCGATTCAGGGTAGCCCCGCCTACTCCCCCGAAGACAGCTGGGATAGGCTCCAGCACCCGCCGCAGACCCGTGTGAGGGTAAAGCGGATCAGAACATGGATGAATTTTGTTAGTCATGCATCAACTTAAAACAAGCACGTAAAATACAATTGTAAATATAGTATTGCAAAGGCATGTTTTTTTTTTTTTTTAAAGTCCAGAACATAACAAATGATTGATTTCATTACTGCTCATGTGATTGTATGAATCTGTTTCAGGCGAATACGTCAATGAAAAAGGAATTAAATATTACAGTGACCTGATCAACATGTTGCTGGAAAATAAGATCACACCAATTGTTACTTTGTATCACTGGGATTTACCACAGGTTGGCAACAAATTAGAGATGACATTTATTTTTGAATTTTGGAAAAATGGATTACAACCCTGAAAAAAAAAAAAAAAAAAAAGAAAACAATCCGAGATCTTTTTATTGTTGACCCCCTCCAGGCGTTACAGGACAAATATGGCGGCTGGCAGAACGTCAGCATGGTCAACTACTTCGACGACTTTGCCAATTTATGCTTCGAAAGGTTCGGCAGCCGAGTGAAGTATTGGATCACGTTCAACAATCCCTGGGTATGTCAGACCAAAGATGACGCGCCGCCTTCGCCGCCACGAAAATGGGATTGTCGATAGAAGGGCTTGTGTTTGCAGTCGATTGCTGTGGAAGGATATGAAACGGGGGAACATGCGCCAGGCTTGAAGATGAAAGGAATGGGAGCTTACAGAGCTGCACACCATATCATCAAGGTATTTCGTTTCAAGTGTGGGTGTGTCTTTGCCAAGTCTGATTTTCCACCAAAATCTGTACCCATGGCAAATGCAATTCTTGCTCTCTACTTGCATTCCTTCTGATGATTACCATGACTCGGATGACAGATACTTGACACAGATCTAAATTCAGCCCATGTACTCGAATCCAAGCCCCCTTTCTTTGAAACTATTTCCAAAAGTCCACAAGTCAGGGCATTATAATAAGTTCAGCGATGCATACGGATGACTTGAGTCTCGCGGTGCTCCCAGAGCCCATTTACCCGTATGGCCCAGTAGCAATGAGCTGTGCCCCAGGCGCAAACGGACCATCGGACTGACCGTCGACTAAAACTCAATGAAAACCGATGAGGTTGACATTTTACAACAGCCTTCTGACTGACATCCCGCCATGCTAATAGAAACGTGTGTCGCAGGCTAGCACTCCTGTGCAGTTGTTGGTATGTTGTATGTTGAATATTTATTTGACACATTTTTCCAGCATCGCAAAACGTTCGTAATGTTTGTGTCATGTTTGTCCTCTGACAGAAACCATGTTAAAACCAAAAAGCCGCACGCGGCTCCAGAGCCGCGTGTTGCCGACCCCCGGTCTAGGTCAATGACAAAACTCTAAAAAGTAACGTGGGGCATCGGAGAGACCCCCTACTAGCCAGACCTGTTGAAAATATGGAAGCACATCAATGTGACACTGGGACAAAACAGTCTGTATAGTATCCGTTTGCATTTATTTGCACAGAACGGATATGTTCTGTTATTAACCACGCTGCAATAAGCCAGTCCTGTTCCGACAGTGATTATTTCTCCTATATTGGGAGAGTAATACATTTGCCCGTCAAATGCTAAAATTGTTCCCAAGTTGATGAAAACTCTTGCGCGTGGAGATCTGAACATTTCGATTTGTTGCACCACAGGCGCATGCGAAGGTGTGGCACACCTATGACAAGGGCTGGAGGAGCAAACAGAAAGGTATCAAGCAACCACAAAGCAGATGACTCGCAATGGTCACATCCATTTTTACTGCACCTATACGGAGACATGAGGATTCTGCTCGACGTCATCATGACACAAAGATATTTGTGCGCCTTTAGGTCTAGTCGGAATCTCGCTGACAGCTGACTGGGGCGAACCAGTGGACGCCAGCGACCAGAAAGACATTGAGGCAGCCGAGCGATACATCCAGTTCTACTTGGGATGGTTTGCCACACCCATCTTCAGGGGAGACTACCCTCAGGTTATGAAAGAATACATCGGTGCGTCTTGCTCACGTGCTACGGGCTACTGACTGTTCATTTTTACTCTGTATTTGGACATATTTGGACATATTTGGACAGTGACAGAGATCACGGGCTTTCAATGTTGCAACCGAGGCTTTCGGGGACGTGCCTATCATGACACTTTCCAGTTACCGTATTTTCACGAGCATTCGGCGCACCGTGTTGTTGGGCACGCCCACCCTTCACTCATTGGCAGACTTCCGCATGCCTGACGTCACTCACGCCCGCCTTTTCTCGATATAAACAGCGTGTCGGCCAGAAGCGCGCTCAGTCAGGCGTTGGAACTCGGCTCATACGCTAGACTTTTAATGGCGCCTTATGCTCGTGAAAATACGGTAACTTGTTCATCCGTAGAATGTGGGAAACATTTTTTAAAGTGTCCCTGTCCAAATTCTTTTGGACCTTACCGGATATCCTCTCACCATAAGGCAGGAAGAGTGGCCAACAGGGCCTCGGAGCTTCGCGGCTGCCCGTATTCTCGGCGCAGGAAAAGAGTGACATCAGGGGTACCTGCGACTTCCTGGGCCTCGGGCACTTTACGACTCGCTACGTCACGCCAAAAAATGATCCATCAAGCATTGGGGACAGCTACTTTGCAGATCGGGACCTGGCGGAGCTGGTTGACCCACAGTGGCCCGACCCTGGCTCCGAATGGCTCTACTCTGTGCCTTGGGGCTTCAGACGCATGTTGAACTTTGTCAAGGTACACCGCAAAACTGCATCGTAGGACATAACTCAGATGTGAACATTCCTTCTGATTACACTCGATAAAATAAGTAACTCACTGTATTATTAAACAGAATGAAACCCTCCATCCATTTTGCGATCCGCTTGATCCTCACAAGGGTCACGGAGCCTATCCCAGCTGTCTCCGGGCAGTAGGCGGGGGACACCCTGAACCGGTTGCCAGCCAATCGCAGGGCACACAGAGACAAAATAAACACCCACACTCAAACGTAGGGACAATTTGGAGTGTTCAATCAGCCTGCCATGCATGTTTTTGGAATGTGGGAGGAAACCAGAGTACCCGGAGAAAATCCGCACAGATCCGGGAGAACATGCAAACTCCACACAGGGAGGCCGGAGCTGGAATCGAACCCGGTACCTTTGCACTGCGAGGTCGACGCGCTAACCACTGGACCGCCAGGCCGCCCATATAATAAAACGTTTAAAAATAAAATACATAAATAAATAAAGGTGAAATATTAAGCCTTTGAGGGACAGCGGAGGGCGGCCCGGTAGTCCAGTTGTTAGCACGTCGGCTTCACGGTGCAGAGGTACCGGGTTCGATTCCGGCTCCGGCCTCCCTGTGTGGAGTTTGCATGTTCTCCCCGGGCCTACGTGGGTTTTCTCCGGGTGCTCCGGTTTCCTCCCACATTCCAAAGACATGCATGGCAGGCTGATTGAGCACTCTAAATTGTCCCTAGGTGTGAGCGCGAATGGTTGTGACTATGTGTGCCTTGTGATTGGCTGGCAACCGGTTCAGGGTGTGCCCCGCCTACTGCCCGGAGACAGCTGGGATGGGCTCCAGCACCCCCCCGCGACCCTAGTGAGGATCAAGCGCTTTGGAAGATGAATGAATGAATGTTTCATACACTGGCGAGGGCAGGACAATGTGTCACATATTTGTAACTCCCTCCCACAGAGTCAGTACGGAAACCCGATGATCTACGTGACAGAAAACGGTGCATCAGAAAAGACGCTGTGCACCGACCTGTGCGACGACTGGAGGATGCAGTACTTCAAAGACTACATCAACGAGATGCTTAAAGGCGAGGCCGCTATGCTGAAGACGGCAAGTTTTCAAGTTACACGCCATCCCTGTCAACTTTTTTTCCCGATTGATTTGTGCTCCAGCCGTAAAAGACGGGGTGAATGTGAAGGGCTACACCGCCTGGTCTCTCCTGGATAACTTTGAGTGGGATGTCGGCTACTCCGAGAGATTTGGCCTCTACTATGTGGACTTCGGGAACAAAAACAAACCACGCTACCCAAAGGCTTCAGTCCAGTACTATAAACGCATCATCAGCTCGAATGGCTTCCCCAGTCAGAGAGAGGTAACGACACACACACGCGCCACATTTCAGATGATTTCTCCGTGAGACCGGATTCATTGAGGTTCGGGGATTCCTACAGGTGGAGAGTTGGAAGAGGAAAGCAATCGAGACATGTTCTTCCAGCAATCAGCTCCTGGCAGCAGGTAAGCACAATCCAGCACTTGAATTTATTATTACTGGTAGGTTTTTTTTTTTTTTTTACAGCCGAGACTGCTAAACCAAATGGAACCAAACCCAAACGTGTTACTTTGCTTTCTAATGGGGATTTTCTTTTGCTTTGCCCCTCCAGCTAGAAGAAAATCCCAGGGAGGTCAGGAACATTCAGGATTGCAAAAGACTTGGCCAGTTCATGATGAAGTTTAGGTACAAGTGTTGAAATCGCAGATCGACATACACCATTCTCCCAGCAAACTTCATTGATTCGACCTGAATATTAACACGCAACACATGGATGGATTTCATGCTAGCATTAGAAAAGCGATTGGCGAATAATAATGCAGGATTTTCATCTCACGTTCACATTGCAAAAAAAAAGACCTTTTATTATTTAAGTGCTTTAAACGCTTCATTATATAAAGTATCGGTCAAATGTTTTGACATACGGTACCGTTTTGTTCAATCACACGTGTTGAACCCTGGTCAGCGAGTACATGATCGTTATTTCTTTGAATAATGATCATATTTGATTTGAAATCTCAATTTATCTCATTTATTTTAGCATGTGCAGGACAGAAGACAGCTCAGTGAAAAACAGCGAGCAACGGTTTTAATAAAATAAGAGTCTACATTTGTTCATCTTCTCAGAGCTCTTTCAGTACCAGCCAATTCTAAACCAATTCTGAAAAGACGTATAAAAACGTCTTTGGGAGTTGAACGAGTTAAGCTGATAACGAAGACGCGTAGATCGCCAAAGGTTGCTGACGTTTCGGTCCGTCTTTTTCCTGTGTGTTTCAGATCCACTGATTGGCCACATGGAGATGGTGACGGAGATTGTGGTTCCCACCGTGTGTACACTGTGCATCCTCCTGGGTGCCGTCTTCCTCATGTTCCTGCTGCAAAGACGCTTTTGAGACACTCGCAGATCCCCCCCTTTGACATGATCAGAACTCAGTGGCCCTGGAGAAATGAATTACCGTATTTTCACGACCATTCGGCGCACCGTGTTGTTGGGCTACGCCCACCCTTCACTCATTGGCAGACTTCCGCATGCCTGACGTCACTCACGCCCGCCTTTTCTCTATATAAACAGCGTGTCGGCCAGAAGCGCGCTCGGTCAGGCTTTGGAACTCGGCTCATACACTAGACTTTTATGGTCGTGAAAATACGGTAGGTCAATCTGAGAATGAGTCAGAATCAGAAACACATACGTAGTCATCAGAATCGATTGATATGGTATGCGTGTCTTGATGTTCTCTTTTGAATAAACTTTTCAGACTCTAAGTGGGATATCAAAATAGCCTCCAACTGTCAATGATTATTTTTCAAATTATTTTCCTGATCCGCTTATCCCCACAAGGGTCGCAGGGCGTGTTGGAGCCTATTCCAACTGTCTTCGAGCAGTCGGCGGGGGACACCATGAACTGGTTGCGCAAGATACGCTCGTACAAGAGACTTAAATGAGCCAGCTTTACTAGTCTGACTTGGGCCAACTCCTGGCTTCATAAAAGCCTTGTCAGTCAAACCAGGCCTATATTATTATATCTTCGACTCCAAGCAGCAAAGAATTACGGAACCCCAACGATCGTGTCACTGTTCCACATTCAATATGGCGGAGACGTAGACGTATAATTTTGCGGATAATATGTCATCTATACATGTCTATGAAAAATGCGTTCATACCGGAAGTTGTTGTCGGAATTGTCTGTGTGTTCTTTTGTGGCGCTCGCTGGTCTGGCTGACAGGTAAGGCATATCTTTAACCTAAATTGTGCTGTATTGCATGTAAAATAGTTGCCTTGAGTCCAAGTCAGTGCGTGCCGGAACGCTACATTTGTTTTCCAAGCATACGTTCAATGCGAACGTAGCTGTGTCTGCCAAACTTAGCGTGGAAGCCATCTCTTTGTAATTTTGTGATCATAAGAAAGGAGATGTGAACAGCAGAGTGGTGGTGTCATAAAATGAAGATACAGTACATGGTCAGTGCCGGTTTAGGCATGGCCACCACAATATGTGTGTGTGTGTGTTTAAATTCTATTCAAGCGCACTTTTCATTTTCAAACTGCATCATGTTATAGGTGCATGTAATTCAAAATATTTTGGGGGGGAATAAAGCTTCGGCATCTTTTTCTTTACTTCCTACTTGTGCTGTCTTGATTGATCGCTTGAGCTTTTTCATAGTTCGTTTTTTATTTCATTTTTGACTTGTTTTTTATTTTTCTGAAAATGCTTTTTTTCCCTTCAACTATATGAATTATTTGTCAACTCCAAGTTAAACTCACCCCAAAAAAGTGTGTAATAAAGTAGAATTTTCAAAAGACTGTTTGACCTTCCCTCTAACTATAATAACCTCGACTTGGAGAGCCAAGTATTTTTGAGGTGGTACTTGGCGTCCAAAATGAGTTGCTCACACCCATTTGTTAACTTTCTGTAGGTGCTGGACATCATGGTTAAAACTCGTGAAAACGACAGCTTTGACACCTTCTCTCCTCTCCCTCCGCCTCCGTCCCCGGGCCAGCGAGGAGACCCCTTTGGGAATGGTGAGAAGTCACACGCACGCTGCCGTTCGTATCCAATCTGTGGCAATTATTCAAAAAAAGAATGGCACCCTTGCCCCAGTGATTGGATGATTTTATAATACTAATCATCAAATGCCCTCCATGACCGCGTCTTGCTGTCGATGCAGATGAAGAAGCTGGTGAGGTGTCCAAGCTTGCTGAGGTTCCCGCTGCCAAAAGGAAAGCAGTGAAGAGACCACAGCCCAAGTTGGACTCCCACAGGTTGTTGCCTCCCTCCTCTTACGTATTATGTTTTTTAGATCAGTGGTTCGTAACCCGGGTTCGATCGAACCCCGGGGGTTCGATGAATCGGTCTCAGGGCTTCGACAGAGCCTCTGCCATGGCGGTTTAGGCACACGTGACTCAACGTGTCAATTAGTTAGGACACGCCCGCTAGGCCATCACTGGCTGCAGATGATCACATGACATTGCTTGGCCAATCAGTGCTGCGGGAAATTTAGTTCGCTCAGTAGTGTGACTGTCATGACAATATGTCGTAAAATAAAAGTAAAAAAACTTGTACTTATGTCTTGAAATTTTATTTCCTTTTTCTGTTTTTAAAAAATGCGGTTATTTATTTATTTATTTTTAACCATCTAGAATTTGTAAGAAAAAGCGATATTTATTTTTCACTAATGAAGCGTTCGGTGAATGTGCATATTCACTGGTTGTGTTCGGTACCTCGAACAAGGTTAAGAACCAGAGTTTTACATGGACTTTTTATTCTAAGATGTGGCTTGATCGGTCCCTAAATATTAACTGCTGAGCATGAACGTTAAATGTTTTCTTGTTTTTTTCCCCTCAGACTGACGTCTGAAAAAGGACTTCCGGTTCTGCGAACACTTTTTGACGATGTCCACTTCAAAGGCAAAGGGCATGAGGTCAGACTCCCTGTCACGTCTCTGAACGGTAACGTAGTGAGCTTCATGATGTGTGTGTGTGTGTGTGTGTGTGTGGTATTCCTCTCTCCAGGCGGAGGACGTGCGGCTGTTGATGCAGAAGATGGAGAACTGGGCGCACAGGTTGTACCCCAAACTTCAGTTTGAAGATTTCATTGACAAAGTGGAGAAGCTGGGCGCCAAGAAGGAGGTGCAGGTAGGACAGACAGACACGCAGACACAGACGGACATTCAAACCATTTTGTTCCCTACACCTGCAGCACTTACAGTTGTATGATGTTTCTCTTGCGGCAGACTTGTCTTAAAAGGATACGCCTGGACATGCCGCTGATACATGAAGATTTTACCGGTAAGTGTTTCTTAAGAAATGGCGTCTTGGGTTTGTGTTTCTAAACACTGAATATTTCCCATTAGGTGACGATGAGGTTCCTCCCGAACCCGACATGGCGGGAGATTCCGATCCATTTGGCGGTCAGAGCTTGCCGATCCACTCCACCCCGGCGCCCGCTGGCCCGCTTGCCGCCTCCCTCACGGATGAGCAGCGCCAACGCATGGAGCTCAACAGACAGCGGGCCCTGGAGAAGAGGCTAGCTCGCCAGCAGCAGCAGCAGCAGCAGCAGCTCTCGGGTAAATGTGTCTTCGAGATACTGTATCAATGTATATCTACATCATACGGTGGCTGACAAAGAGGCTTTCTTTCCAAAGCCTAACTTACTTGACAGGTCTGTTCAATTCTAAAGTACAAACGGGGAGCATGCTGGTGGCTGTCAGACTTTTTTACGAGAGTGTGAGAGGAGTATGCAATGGCTCACACGCTTAAAAGGAACATTAGAAGGATGTCATGTTCCTACTTCCTGTCTATATTGTGATCCTTCAGACTCATCGTTGCAAGCAGGCGAGTCCTCCGTGAACGACTCGGAACACGCCGTCAGTGTCAACCGTTCCAAAGGACAAGATGATGATGATGATGATGATGATGATGAAGAACCAGCCAGCATCAGCTACCCCCAGCGGCCTATCGAGGCCTCCGAGTCGTCGTCTTTGCTTGAAAGCCGTGAGAGCGCCCAGCCCCCCACCGCTCAGCAGGAGCAGTGACGATGCAGACGAATGCTGACTCATGTCAACTATTTGACTCCATTTGGCTTGAAATCAGAAATTGCATTCAACTGCTGTTCCTCTGTACAGATCACACAGGTTGTAATTAAAAGGGATGGTTCACGATTCAAAATGTGTTGCAATTACGTCCGGACTATAAAAGCAAATATGTGCAGATTCTCAAGTGAAAAGGAAAGACGAAGGCATACTGCCCGTTTTGTTCCCCATTTCAAGTGCCCATCTCCTTTCCTGTCGAGGTTGCTTAGAACAGAAGGAAGCCTTCTCCCCTTTGTACTATAAAGCAAATTAGCTTATTGACACGTTTGAATTTTAGGTCGGGTGTTGTTTGTTTGCTTCCACACTAAACTAACACTTGCATTCAATTAAAAACATGTCATTACTATACGATCTTTAAGTTTCTTCGTGAAAAAGCACCACCGCTATTGCTTGATTTGTTGAAATTTAATCTAAAAAATATAGAATACATCTTGCACTCCTGGGGCAACTTCACCTGCTTGCATGCCGCACGTCAGTTTCACTGTTTTTATTTATGTTTGTCCCAACAAAGTTGGAAATGAGTTTGTACTTACCACATGTTCAAAAAATGTGTCTTCCTGTTTAAAAAAAAAAAAAAAAGTCTGAAAAAGGAGTGTCATGAGTCCACGTCCAATCAGGCATTCAGAGTGCACGCCTGTCTCGAGGCTGGAGTTGTACATTCCAGGTCCATCAGCGAAAGCTCTCGAATCTCCTCCAAGAGTAAGTAGAGGTTCGGGCCTTTGCTTTGGCGGAACTCTTGCTCCTCTCTGGACAGTTTGGGCCGGCGCGCCGCCTGTTGCGACGCCTCTTGGGCGACGCGCACCACCTCCTGAACCAGCTGGCTGCGGCCGCGCGACGGCGCCTGGCCGAGCGTCGCGCTCCGGTGCGGCCCGTCGCTGACCAGCTGGAGGTGGACGCTGTCGGCGTGACAACGCGAAGACTGTGTGGAGATGCGGACCTAAGGGAAGAAGAGAACTCGGATCGGATGACATCACACCTCGATGATAACGATGAAAATAATAAGCGCTTGCGAAGAAGGTAGAATATTAGAAATCAGCAATGGCGGACTGCAAAACGACGACCGGGCCACTCACAGTGATGTGGCTGAACAGCGCGAATGTGGTGGTTGCGATGAGGGACGCGGTCACGATGCGGTCCGAATAGCGGCGCACAGAACCGCTCTGCCACTCGCAGCAGCCGCCGTCCCGTCCCGCAGAGAGCACCTGACCGTCTCGGTTCTTCAGGTACACGGGCCCCTTCACGCCGTACCTACGCAGGGCGCCATTTTGGATGTGAAATCGTGAATATGACGTGCCCGTAAAGCTCGATTCCCATGAAGTCGTGCTTTGTCGCACACATGATATGGCCGGCTCAGTCGCTCCATGTTGATTTGGGGCTAATTGCAATACTTTGGGGAAATGGGACTTGAGAAGCCAAGTTGAAAAACTTACTGCGGCACAAACGCCAAGACGCCGTTGTCTCGGATGGCGTAAATGACAGCGTCGGCCACGCAGCACTGGTCCTCGTCGGGGTCCTTTTCTTTGAAATATAGACACTGGAACAACTCAGTGGACGCCTTCTGCACCTGTTGGGCTGCCTGAAAATGTCACATGACGGTCATTCCCGAAACATTCACTTCAGAACCATCAAATGTGGGGAAACACGAATTTTGGAAGAGAGGGCAAAAGAGCTTGACCCTGTTCTTCTTGTTGATATGATGAGCCAACTCCTCCAGCTCCTTGTTACCGGCTAGCGCTTTGGCAGGGCCCCGCCCACTCTCCGAGTCAATGGCTGCGGTCAAAAGGCGGTGCACCACCACGTCGGCATAGCGGCGAATGGGCGACGTGAAATGTGTGTAGCGGTCCAGAGCCAAACCTGAAAAGTGTCATTTCGTCACAGGCTTTAGCGCAGGATTGTCATAAGAAGTAACGTGATGGCTCATTGCCTCTCAATCTCCAAGGATTACTACAGGGGTGTCAAAGGTCGTGTCATACATACCATAGTGGTAGTACTGGTCTTGGGGAATTGCACCGGTGGAGAAATACATTGCCTGAGACATGGCTTGGGTAGCCATCATTCTTAGCAGCCTGTTCAGCAATGGGTCCTGCGGGTCCACAGCCTGGTCCAGAGAGTCAGCTAAAGCCTTATTGGACCTACACAGATACAAAGTCACTGTGTATGTGTGCGTGCATGTGTGTGCGTATATCCATCAATCCAACCATTTTCGAATCCGCTTATTCTCATCGATATCGATATACGATCCCATCTATTTTTGTGCAAATACTGTATTCTCACCAGCACAAGCAAAACCCCGATATGAGAAATTGCTGCGACAAACCTGGTATCGATGGTGAAGCCCCTGGACTTGGCGCTGTCCACCAGCTGGCCGAAGAACTCTTGTCTCGGAGGCGGGTGATGCCGAAGCAGCGCCTGATGGGGAAAGGCCTCGTGGATCTTGCGCGCCACCCAGTGGTTGGTGAAGATCATGCACTCGGCCACCGTCTCGTGGATCTCCAGGGGCTGGCGCGGGACCAGAGCCGTGATGTTTTTTTCATTGTCCAGCTGTGCACGCACCTGGTACCAAAGACCAGAAAAGATGTGTTTTAGCAGTTTGTTGGAAATTGAGGTAACTGCACTGTACTGGGAGATCACAATGCCAACCTGGATCCTTAGTGCAACAAATTCATAATGGTACGCTACTCATACCTCCACCCCTTCCAGTTCCAAAGCACCGCCTTGATCTCGCTGCGCCCGCAGGTGTCGCGCCACGTGGGTCAGCACCTCTAGAGCCTGCCTGAGCTCAGCCAACTTGGCGTCCTTCTCGCGAGAGCTGAGCCGGGTCAGCTCTGCTACCTCGCCCTGCTCCCCATTGAGAAGGGCCTGAGCCAGCTCATAGTCCAGCTGGTAGGAGGAGCGGATGACGGTGCGGCCGTACCACACGTTGTTGACAGCGAGGGTTTGCGCGTCCAGCTCCCACAGCACGCTCATCGCATACCTGGATTTCACACATTGATAAGAGAAGCAATCTGAGAAATTGTAGAAATGTGTTAGACGTCGTACTCCAAGTGTGTGCAAATTGAATCCTGGCTCAGATTTTCAAGCTATTTTTTTGGTTTTAAGGTAGTGAGTAAAGTATGAAGAAAACAAAAAATGGGGGGGGGGTGACTGTAAATCAAGGTCAAATAAAACACTCCCACTGACCTGTCGAGTCCTCCCAAAAGAGAGCAGATATCTGCACTGAGAATCCCTGGCAACATGTCATACCTGCGGTCTGCGAGGTAGTAGGTTGTAGCCCTGAAACACATGTGGAAGCACTGTCATTGTGGACATTTGATATTTTTCTCAATACTGCCATGGTAAAGGCGGGGTGGGGGTTTGGTCGCATACGGCAGCTCAATAAAAAGGTTTTGCCCAAAGAGCTCTCTCGCAGTATCGCGCCAGGCCCATTCATTGTCACACATTGTGATCGAACGCTCCCAACCAGCTTTCGTAGACCCTGACTTGCTGTGGCTACTGTGGCAAAACGGGACGTGACACAACCTAATCGTACCATCAAATGCCGGAGATTACATATAACTCCCGTCCCACAAAAGACTGCCTCCAAATTTTGATCGCCCTCGACTTAGCTACTGATTAATGCAAAGTTTGATACACACTTGTGAAATAACACATTTTCGCAAATCACCTACAATGTCATTATTAATGAGGCATATTTGTTCATGGGAAGACACTGATCATGTTAATGTATTGTCACAATAATTAGGAAACAAATACTAGACAATACTAAATATTAGAGCGGCAACGATTAATCGGTTATTTTAATTCAATTAATTTTTTGATAATAATCAATCCAAGATCTGGTGTTTAAAATTGTCCATAATTTCTCAATTTCAGCCTCTCAACAGTATACATTGGCCAGTATAAGCCAAATGAAATGAATTATTTGAAAACATTTTGTTTCAATTTGGAAAATATTTAACAATCTTACTTTTTTCCCTGACAGACCAAATAACTGAATCTTAATTTGTTTGCACATTGTCGGTTCGAAATCATGTCCTGTTTTCAAAGAACAGGGACAGAAATTAAACGGACCCTTCGATCAATTGACACGATTATTCGATTGTTAAAATGATCGTTCGTTGCAGCTCCAATAAATATCCAACACTATTTCGATAAATATTATTTTCAAATGATCATGTCTACAACATTCCAAGGAAATCACAATGTCCCAACGCTACGTTGCCCGCCCCCTGCTCGTGTAGTCCTTGGGTTGGTGACCCTGCCCCTAGGACGCCTTTGATGCTTTCGTCGCATTCATCCCATTTCACTACAGCCGATTACTCATTCGCACTGTGACGACATTTAAAAGTCAGGGCCTGTCCCATTTTCATCAATTAAAAAAAACCAAAACAATCTCAGACAAGATTTGAAAAAAAATCAAGAAAAATCAAGAAATAATCATCCATTTATTCTTTTGCAGGGAACAACGCCATCACTCACCTTGCGTGCGCTTCCAAGTCCGTCAGGGAGCCTTGAGAAACAAAGTGCGTCACATCAGCAATGTGGACGCCGAGCTCCAGCGCCTTCCCTCCTGCGAGGCTGCGCACAGACAGCGCGTCATCAACATCCTCGCAGCCCGCGGGGTCGATGCTGAACACCAAGTGACTGTCCCTCAGGTCCCGTCGCGCAGCCACCTGGGAAGGATCCACCTTCCAGGGCTTCTCGGGCGAATTTGCAGGCATTTCTCTCAGCTGGGGACAACCAGACACAACGCAAAGGTGAAAAGAAATACGTTCCAGTGCCGTGACATTCTTCACGACATCATTTGAACATTATCTATGAGTGTGTGCGTTAGTCCATTGACCTGAGCATCGGAGAAGGGAGGAACGTGGATGCAGTTTTCGATGAGGATGGTCTGCACTTCAGTCTCAAGCTCGCCAGCCCGACCCAGAACCCTCACACTGTGTCCGTTGGGATACAACGACGTGCTTTCCCATGAGTCGATGCGTACTACCACTCTGTGGTCCTGAAGCAAAGCGGAGAGGAAGGTTTTTATAATTCATTCCAGACACACACACACACACACATACACACACACACACACACACACACACACACACACACTGTATTTTCTGCACTATAAGGTGCTTCAGATTGTAAGGCACACCTTCAACGAATGGCCTATTTTAAAGCTGTTTTCAAATTTCGAGCGCGCATAGAATCGAAGCCACAACTGTGGCCGCAGTTGCGCTATGCATCCACTAGATGGTGATGCACTAAAGGGAATACTATACAATCCAATACAGCTTTTAAAAAAATATTATAGAGCCTTTACAACCACTGCAGCTTAAACAAAGCCGTGAGAACTGGTCACAAACACCAACATGAAACATATAAATACAAATGGCATTACAAAACAATCAATGAAAGACAAAAGTTATGGAGACAATTGATTCAACAAAAAGGAAGAAGATCATTGGTGTCTCTCTTCCCAACTCCCTCCCTGTTCTTCCCCGCCGCTCCACCCCACACCCTCTACCCCTGCCTCAGACTGTGACCCTCCCTCAGCATCTGACATCCGATTATTGCACTTAAACAACGCACGACCTAAGTTTAACCCGTAATAATCGCAAGTGCCCTTGGTTGTCTGTTGATTGCAATTTATTTGTTTATATTTATGTCTTTACACCTATTTGACAATAAAGCTTACTTGACTTTGTCTTTTTTTTATGCAGTTCAGTTTTGCCGCCCTTATTTTTAGCTGTGTGTTTTCAATGCACTGCATGTTGCACATCGAGCATATTGGACGATAAAGCTGACTGAACTTGACTCGGAGAAAATTGAACGCTTTTAAGTGTGCCTTATAGTGCGGGAAAAATCCAGGTGTCTATCTACATATATTATACAGGGTGTCCATAAAGTCTCTTTACCATTTCCAAAATGTGTTAAAAATGCAATTGATTAGATATTTTATTCCGATTTGTTGTTTTGTATTCAGTTTTTATTCAAGTTTTTTTTTTAATCACACTGCATTTGTGTGTTTCAGGAATCCTCGTTTGTTGATAATTGCTCCATTTTTCTTCAACGAGACATCCATTTCTGCAAATGTTTACCTTGACCTTTGAACTGAATATGTGGCACCACAACTGAATGACCTTCAACCAACCATCATTTTTCAGCAAGACGGTGCACCACCACATTGGGGGGCTGCATTTCTCAATCAAACATTTCCAGACTGGTGGATTGGAAGGGATGGGCCAATTCCGTGGCCGCCACGTTCGCCAGATAGATAGTAAAGGATTACTGATGCCATTGCCACAATTGATGAGGCTATGCTACAGCGAACATGGCAAGAAATCGAGTACCGTATACTTCGAGCAACTACTGGTGCCCATGTAGAAGTGTATTAAAAGCGGTAAAAAAAAAAAAACTTTAATAAACGCTGAATACAATAGAACAAATCGGAATAAAATATCGAATCAATTGCATTTTTAATACATTTTTTGAAACGGTAAAGAGTCTTTCTGGACACCCTGTATAACCGCTTCGAATCCACGCACGTGGTTTTTATTCTGCCAAATAACATTTGAGATTAAAAGCCACAAACAACTATGAGAAAATGCCGTGCATCATGTCTCCAGCTTGCTGTCGAGCTCAGAATAAGCCCTTACATCTAAGCAAGGACACCACAGAGGCGGTTAAATATGAAATACGAGGCATGAAAACCATGCGCACAAATAATATTCAGACCCCCCCCTGAGCGCAGTTGGACTTCCTTTCCATCATTCATCCGCGCTTTATTGAGACAGTTTGAGCGGACGGGCTTTGCGTTGCCGACTACGCGGCAACGCGCGGCGGAGCGCCGCAAGCAAGAATTGACGCGTGTCTGTCGGCGATAAGTCAGGTCGCGGGAGCCTTGGTCGTGAAAATGTCTGGCGGTATTCTTTATGGGTCGACGGCAGGTTTCGACATTTGTTGAGGATGCTGAAGTTCCTTCATGTCGCCACTTTACAGGAAGTGCACTACCTTAATAATATAGCAAAATAGGCGGCTTGTATTTATTGATGAAAACAAAACAATACTGTCATACTGAATGTGACGCGTGGGGATAATGAATCAAACGGAATTATTGAAATAATAATAATAATAATCGTGGAATCAAGGTGCTAGTAAGGAGCCACGCCTCGAATCGCAACTGACCTCTGTGATACTTTCGTACTGAAGTTTTGAAGGGGGAAAAAAAGGCAATTGAATCCACAGCGTTAGCCCGAGGCTTTACAAGCACTATTAAAGGCGAAAATACAACAACAAAACTCCTTTCCCCACATCTGTCTTTGTTCCGTCTTCTGACAGCTTATCTGATGTTCAGGCTGAAATCAAATTAACAGTTCAAAATCGAATTTCCAACTCCATTTACGAAACAATGGCCTGGCTGGTTTTTAACCGCGGTGAAATGCAAAGCCGACCTGCAAGGCGTCGGCCTGCTGCGTGCTGATGCGGATCTTCGGGATGCGATAGTCCCAAGGCACAGTCAGGATGCGCTGAGAATTCCTGCTCTGGGACTGTGCGCTCTCCCTCGGAGGAAACGTGACCACGTAGTCCCTCCAATTCCTCTGCAAGATCCCCACAACGCATCCTGCAAGTTTTAGGATTCAGACATTGGGATTTAAAACATGGAAGAGAACAAGTCACCTTGGACTGCTTTTGACAAACAGACGTTGAGGAGTTTCGGACGAGAGGGCCCCACCTGTAGGCATGGGCTGACTTTGGGTGTCGTCTCCATTCTTTTCCTCCGGCTGTCCTTGGGCCAGAGTGCTAACCTTCCCTCTCCATTCGCTCTTCGGCAACAACTCCACCGCGACCACGTCGCCATGCACAGCCCTGTTGCGATGCTTGTTTCCATACACCAACACCTCGCTGCTCAGCTCTACAGCAGATGAAGGGCGGACAGAGAATGACAGGAGAGTTAAACCGGCAAGGTCAGTAAGAGAATGTCTCGCAAAGAAAAACAAAACAAAACAAAACAAAAACCCCAGCTGGAATACCGTACCTGTATTTTTATCTGAGAGACCCTCCGTTCTGACAGAAGCTTCCGTCTGTGCTCTGTGTTTGTTGACATTCAGAGTTCCCTGAACAAACAGAGGGGGAACGTTGTGATTGATGTTGATCGAAGGAAGATTTTGTGGGGAACAAGGAGCTTGAAATAAAAGGTACCGTATTTTCACGACCATAAGGCGCCATTAAAAGTCTTAAATTTTCTCCCAAATGGACAGGACGCCTTATAATGCGGAGCGTCTAGTGTATGAGCCGAGATCCAAATTCTGACTGAGAGCCGACACACGCTGTTTATATAGAGAAAAGGCGGAAGTGAGTGAGAACAGGCATGCGGGAAAGCAGCCGGCCAATCAGTGAAGGGTGGGCGTGTAAGTGGCCGCGAGTGGGGCCAGGCATGCGGGAAAGCAGCCGGCCAATCAGTGAAGGGTGGGCATGTAAGTGGCCGTGAATGAGGACGTGAGTGAGGCCAGCCATGCGGGAAAGCAGCCGGCCAATCAGTGAAGGGTGGGCGTGTAAGTGGCCGCGATTGAGACCAGGCATGCGGGAAAGCAACCGGCCAATCAGTGAAGGGTGGGCGTGTAAGTGGCCGCGAGTGGGGCCAGGCATGCGGGAAAGCAGCCGGCCAATCAGTGAAGGGTGGGCATGTAAGTGGCCGCGAGTGAGGACGTGAGTGAGGCCAGGCATGCGGGAAAGCAGCCGGCCAATCAGTGAAGGGTGGACGTGTAAGTGGCCGCGATTGAGACCAGGCATGCGGGAAAGCAACCGGCCAATCAGTGAAGGGTGGGCGTGTAAGTGGCCGCGAGTGAGGACGTGAGTGAGGCCAGGCATGCGGGGAAAGCAGCCGGCCAATTAGTGAAGGGTGGGCGTGTAAGTGGCCGCGAGTGGGGCCAGGCATGCGGGAAAGCAGCCGGCCAATCAGTGAAGGGTGGGCGTGTAAGTGGCCGCGATTGAGACCAGGCATGCGGGAAAGCAACCGGCCAATCAGTGAAGGGTGGGCGTGTAAGTGGCCGCGCATCATTTCTGTGGGATGAAATTAAAATCAGATATCAACACTGTTGGGCTTCAGCACTTTGCAGATGTGCTGGTGCTCGTTGATTACCAGAAAAAACAGAAATTGACAATCTTTATTTTGCTTCTAATCATTTCTGGATTTATTTGCATATAAACCTTTATGGTTTGGGATTTCTGTTCAATTATTTTTATTATAGCGCTTGACAAATCTGACAACGGGAGGAGGTGATCAAGATTTTGTCCTGAACAGTAACGATTTTATGGTACGACATTGTTGAAAAATCGTTTTCACTGAGAGTGATGGGAATACAAAGATTGGTAGTACTGTTTTATTTTATCAGCTGAGCCACTGCGCCAAAGAAAAAGTGATGCTTGTTTCTGTTTATCTTTAAATTAAAGTACAGCAATAAGGCATTCTGGCTTGACAGAGGGCCCTTTAGAAGGTTTTAAGACTCCTTTTCTAGCAAATGAGTAGGATGCCCTTTCCTTTGTAATTTGTGACGAGTTTGCATGTTTTTCGTGCGCTCACATTCCAATCCCTAAATGCTAATTATTATGACTAAATAATCTGCTGGCATGCAGTCATGTAATGTCAAAGGTGAATTGAAAGTCGTCAGATGAGAGGAAAAAGATGACGTTCGTGTCCGAACAAAGTCGAATGCGTGTGCATGATGGCGAGTGGCTCCATCGACTGCCTGCAGTAATTCAACTGCAACCAATAATTGCAATAATAAACCATGAATTTTGAACATCACCGTGATTATTTGGGCAACACAAATGACTAGCTTTTGATAACAGTGCTGAGAATAGAATTCAATTAAAAATGACGGGAAGGACCAGGAGGGTTGCGGCACAATAATGAATTTACATACACTGACTGGATGCGTAGACTAACTAATATTGACTTTTTAATCGCTTTTATATACATGATAGTTGGGCCTCTGCATGCCTACCCACAGATGATGCGTGAAATTTCACAACCAAGTTAATTTTAGTCGCCCATAGTTGAAAACGTGACTGTCAGCAAGCTGTTTGTTAAAACAGCCCAATTGTGCATTTTTTCCACAATTGGTGTCTTCATGTAACCTAGCTTGACAAGTTGCGGGCAGAGAAAGTCTGTGAAATGATTTCAATTTTGAGCTCGCTAAATCAAAGTTAAAAACAGCTCCTCTGGCGCCAAGTTATCAAGGATTGTGTTAATATGACCGAAGGAACTGGTCTGAGTTAGGATAACATATCGACACCGTGTGGAAACCTCCTTATGTCCAAATTTGGTCCATTTCATCTTTTTGACATGCCAAAAAGCTGAAGCAGGAAAGGACTTTGTGAATTTAACAAACAGAACTGGGTCAGTTTTGCAAAATAATCTGGAGAAAAGATTTTCAACTGGGCTCCACATACAATTTGTAAAACATCAGCTATCTTAAAACCTTTTTTTTTTTTCTCCTGAAACTGAATAAAGCTTTGCATCATCCAACTCTTGGATGCAGAAGTAAGGCTCAAGCACAAAAAGAGACGCGGTACCTGAATATAGCGTCCGGATTTGATACCGGCCTCCAGGATTTCAGCTGGTAGGTGGTCAGTAAACTCTTTTTCAGTGCACTCGCTCTCCTTCTGCTGTAGCGCCTGGCAAATGGAGCTGTACAATTCACGAGCTGCCCGGAGCTCTGACCAGAAGTTTTGCAAATATTCCTAGAAAATAATGACACAAATTCAACAGGTTTGTACTATATGCATCGTTGCAAATTACAGCAGCTAGCTCTACTGTACTACGTTTCAACTCGACAGAGGTTTGGCGCCATGTTGTGCTTCAAAGAGCACACAATGGCAAATATGTGAGTTTTTCAGCAAATAGCTAGTGACACAGGCTATTTGCTGAAATGTGTGATGTGCAAAACACATACAACATTTCCGTTGTTTTGGCAATTTGTGATTCAACTCGTCAACGCCTGGCCTAAAGGCCTTTAACTAAAAATGCAGTGGAAAATTTTCCAATGAAGCAGCATCGTCTATGCCAGGGGTGTCAAACTCATTTCGCGTTGTGGGCCACATACGGCCTCGGTAAATGTCAAGTGGGCCGGACCATAACATTTTTTACCGCAATCTGCTATAAATAACCAAAATAATATGTCTTCCCTTTGTTTTGGTCTAAAGAAGCACAAGAACACTCGGAAAATGTTGAAACTTTTACAAAACATTTCATGAAGCGCCTAAGATTTCCTTACAAATGTGCAATTGACTTTTATCATTCACATATATGCATTGCAATTAATCCCACCGACTGTACAAAGGCACAAAACCTTAACAAGTAATTGGTATTAAAAAATAGAGTACAGTAATGCACTTTTAAGATTAAACGAGATTTATAAAGAAAGGAATTTTTAAACCATTTACATGGGCATATCAAATCTTAATGTAATCCCTGCCTACACCTTACAAACTAAGAAGATCGCTATAATATGTGTAAAAAAAATAAAGTATACACATGTCCTTGATAGCGTCTGTTGTGTTGGGTGTGTCTCAGTGACAGACCGGGGCTGCTGTTGTCTTCTTCTCTGATCAAATCAATGCTGTCTTTTCCTCTGATCAAAACAGTGTGTCCCCCTAGCGGATATTCCATGAATTGCACCCTATTAAAAAATATTCATTCCGTGTCTTTTATGCATTTTTCCACTTCTAAATGATCCTGCGGGCCTGATAAAACCTCCTTGCGGGCCGGTTCCGGCCCGCGGGCCGTATGATTGACACCCCTGGTCTATGCCTATTATCAACACTAAACTAAATTAAGGTTGGGATCTTAACTAAAAGTCTGTGTGTGGTATACACTGGATGAGAGGACCAAGATGGCCTGCTCCCAAAATAGCTCACCAGTGATTGGGCGTTGCGATTTCTAAGAATTGTCACGTTTCGGTTTGTGACCAACAGGTGGCACTGTAGGGCTCGCCCTGCCTTCTACACACCTGATGGTCATTAGAATAATAATAATAATACATTTTATTTATATTATATATATATTATATTTATCCCGCACAACTACTCGGCGGCGTCGGGTCATTGTTTGTTTTTTGTTTGTTGGTTCTTGTCATGTTTGTTGCTGTCGCTGTTTGTTTCTGTTTCTGCTTCAGCCATGGTTTTGGTTTGTTACTTTGAAATCTTTTTGCTTTGTTTGTTCTGGATTTCGTTTCCGTGTTTTAATGACAACGCGTCAAGTTCACTGTGCTCCTCCCTCCTGCCTGCTTTTTGGGGTCCTCCACCACCACCACCACGCACCGTCACATGAATGTTGCATCGGTGATCATTTGAAAATGCAAATGGAAGACATTTTTTCAAATACGTGTAATTTATAGAAACAGAGTGAAAGAAATTACGAATATGATCAGTGTCTTCACATAAATGAATGTTACTAATGTTTAATAATAGTTTAAATATTTATAATAATATAGAATGTCAGATTTAGTAATATATCTGGTAATAGCCATGACCCCCGTTTTTATGTTTTTTGGTCATCTTCGCTATGTTCGTCGATTTTTTTTGCTTTCTCCCGATCCCTAATTATAATACTGTATATCGTTAGCCATACAGCATAATGTTTGGGGCCAAATTGTGATACCTGCATACATTTACACTCCTTCCAGCGCAGCATCATTCTGCCTTTCTTCCAATGTCCTTGGCCACTCAAAAGACTTATTAAAATCTCAAGAACCCGTTACAATCCACACCATCTGCCCAAGTCAGATGATTTAGGCAGACGACTGAGGCAGTTAGTATGGATTGATTTGGGCAGTTTGTATCAAACCGGTAGCCCGTTGCACAAATCAGTAGCCAAAAAAGTAGCTCTCAGCTACAAAAAGATGAGTGACCCCCTGCTGTTACGCGGTACATTGGCGTGACGTGGGAACCCGAGCTGTATTCAATCCTCTACCTGGACAGAGATGACGTACACGCCAGTGTGGAGGCTGCTATACCGAGCAATGATGTCCGGGTCCTCTGTTATCATCACGACATCCATCATACCAGCGAGGTGGTTATAGTACCAAACTGCTGCAGAGTACACACACCTGCACACACAAACAAACATGAAGTCGCTGCATCCTCATTCTTGACCTCTTTGCACTTTAATTGGCACTCATCTGGTATGGCGCACTTTGCTCTTCTGTGCAACACTTGATTGAGATCTGTACACACCAACAGCGTACCGGTTCTGGCTTGAACATAATGTGGAGTGTCTGGTTTTTCCAGGAGCGGCTCACCTCGTCTGCCACTCTTCTTGACTCTCCCCGTTCTCCCGCCGACAGAAGGAGAACTCTTGGAATTCATTGGCAAACAGAACACAGTCGTGCCGGGGGTCTTTGAGCAGGTTTCGCAAGCGGTTATATTGCCTGCCCGGAGAAATATCAAAAAAGAAAGAAAAAAAGAGTGAGACAAACGAGCAACAGTCCGTTTCACATAAAAAATGTTTTGCCTGATAGAAACAGGAGGAAAGTAGTAAAACTCAGGCGGTAGTTGAGATGACGGAATAATTAGTCGCCACCTCGCTGATGAACAAATTAATTAGGGCTGTCACAAACAAATCGTTTTGGGAGTGGATTATCCTACCAATCAGGCGACCTCGTCAATCTCATTTTATGGAGACTACTAAAAGTCACGTCACGTCATTGCCACGTGTAATAAAATCAACCATTTGGCGTGGCTGGTTACCATCATCACATACGCTGTATATCAACTTTTCGCTTCCATGTTTCAAGTGGATTAAATTACCGTCAATTCCGGACTATAAGCCGCTACTTTTTTCCCAAACTTTCAACCCTGCGGCTTATTCAGTGATGCGGCCAGTATGTGTAATTTTTCTAACGGCCGCCAGGGGGCGCTCGCGTAGAAAAGGTCAGATTAAGAGCGGTCTTTATGACACCGTTTAATTCCGACACTGAGGACGGTGACTTCGATGGCTTCGGTTCACAGGAGGAAGATGAAGACGGCTCACCGTGATTTTTACAAGTAGCGGTATGTTCTTTTAGCAGACCTGTTATACTGTGTTGCTATTCTGTTGCTAGCGTGTTGTTAGCATGTTGCTAGCGTTTTACTGCCGCGTCACAGGCACCGTTTGGGAAGAAAATTAGATTATTATTATTATTGTTAAGTTATATTATTCAAACTTTGAAAACTCTCTCTTTCTTTGTAAATACGTTGACATGTTTTAATGTGGGCACATGCGGCTTATATGCGGGTGCGGCTTGTGTATGTACAAAATTGGTTTTCCTCTAAAAATGTAGTGGGTGCGGCTTGTAATCAGGTGCGCTCTATAGTGCGGAAATTACGGTACAGTTAAATATAAAGGTTGTGTTACTAAAAACAACAACAACAAAAAAGCCAATCACAACATTTTCAAAATCACGGAAAATTGCCACTTGTCTCCTTGCGCACGGAGAGCGCACCTTGGGCTTTTGATGACATACGGGTGATGACGCATCACATTCATATCTGATTTATATCCACAGGGGCCCAGCTAGGATTTGAAAATTAAAAAAATCAGAATTGTACGGTTCACACTGCATGAAAACGTGTCACGTTATCAGAGATAGTCGAATAGCCAAGCTTCGTGTTGGTCCCCGCATGCTGTCGAGACGTCGATGCGCAGTGACAGTCGCCGCGTACGCACTTTAAAACAGCAGTGTCTTATCAGAGCTCGTAATCCACGCAAGTACTTGTTTGAAAGTATTTGTAACTTGTTTTAAGCAAGATGTTGCTTTACGAAGAAGGTGAAAAAGTATCACAAGTGGCGCCGTAAATAGACTGCGCTAAATGAACTCCATCCTGATCAATCACACGATCGATCTGCGCGTGTCACGCGGCTGATCTGACTAACGGAGTGGAGCGTGTTTAACGGCGGATCGGAAAAGATCACGTCAAATTTAAGCAGGTGGCTTAGAGATTTTCCATTCGGAAGGGTTTCAATCAGGATGACAAAAAAAAAACACTAAATCTCCATGTCAACGCAACTAAATAACAAAACGGTTGGTGAGTAAAAACATCAATCTCTCTCATGTGATATTAGTTGTTTTTTTCTATCATTAAACAATAGCAAATAAACACAATAATTGTTTTAGAAAGCGTAATTAAAGGAAAAAACGTTATCTACTTTGGATTTCAGCAGTAACGTTGACTGCCGATTACGCTGCTTTCTCGCGCTCATGATTGGGCTCATCATTTGCTTGCATGATGGAGTCGATATGCCGGCCGCTTTTTCCTCACGGCGCGGTGAAATGCCATTTTTCTAACCTGTCAATTATGAGACCGCACAATGCGGCATGGATCTATTTGAATACCGACTTCAACGTTTATTATGTTTGATGAACAAGAGAAACAGCTTCGGTCAAATCTGAAGCACAGGTGTCAAACTCAAAGGTTGGGGGCCAGATCCGGCCTGCCAGGTCATTTTATGTGGCCCCGTGGAAGCAAATCATGTGTGTCAACTTCCAAGACGTGACTCCAAAGTGGCTCGCGATAAAAATGAGTTTGACACCTCTGATGTGTCGTGTTTCAATAGATGTCATGTGTTCAATGTCATTTCTCATCTGGTATGACATGAGCATGAACTGGACCAGCTCGTCAACAGCACTCCCGGATGTTTGTGTTGGAGAGACGCATTTCAAGTCAGCGGCTCAGTCTCGTTTAGCTTCGTCAGCAAAGCTGCGATTTAACGAGGGTGACCGCCGTCAACTCCCGCACGACGAACGGCCTTGCTGTACCTAAAGCGTTTCGTTAGATATGTGATTTATTCCAATTTATTTCACAAAACGAGTGATTTTCCTATTTACATTGAACGTGATTTCATTTTGAATAAAAGTCATCACTTTTGCGCCAAGTCGTTGTTGTTGTGGACCTTTGTTAAAGCTTGAAATGACTTTTAAAAGTTAAGAGTTTAGTCATCAGTCCTTCTGACCCCTGAACTTTTAATAACCAACCTGCGGGGCTCGTTCAACTTGTTCCGAACCATTAAACTGCATCATGGCAACCGGAGAACTGCCGTCGACGACTGCACCGCATGCACGCCACGCCAGCCACTGGCGGATCTACGAGTCAGCAGTTTTCCACCCCCAGCAAATTCCTTGCCACTCCACTTGCACTAGCTATTGGCAGCAATCAATCTATCAATAATAAATTAAGTCAATTCGGAAATGGATTAGAAAGGTTCTCTGGAATTCTGTCTGCCTTATTGTCACTCCATGACACATTTGATGAACTCCTACGGTTATGCTCAACAACTTGCCCGTATGGCCTTTGAGTCACATCGGTGTCATGTGGTGTAGATTTTCAAGACCAGTCAATAAAAACAACACACTTTAGTGCTTTATCAACTATCATGACGGCAAATTAGAAAAAAAAACAAGTGTCCACACCTGCGTCCTTTGCAGTGATAGACGGCTTGGCAGGCTGTCTGGGTGTAGATGATTCCCTGCAGCTCTCTGAACTCCAAGATCTCCTGGTAGTCAACCACCACTCCGACATCAGGCACCACATAGTGGGTCAAATCTCCCGGCAACACCTTGCAACCATCTGCGAAGGTTGGATAGGGAATCAAAAGGGGAAGCATTTTTTGCTCTCTTTCCCATGCAGCCACTGGATTAATAACCACAAATAACCACATACTGTTGCTAGTAACTTGACAAACGATGAACCTTCAACATTGTATTTAACTGAACAGAGATTTGTCAGTAATCTTACCCATTTAAAGGAACACACGATTCAAAATTCATTTGACTTCATTCTTTTTGGCAGTGTGCATAAATATTAAAAGTACAAATATCATTGGTGTCTGATTCTGTGGGGGAAAAAGGTTAAGACGATTAATAATCAAAATGATTACACACCCTGTACGCTGCCATATTGATGATTTATAATTAAAAAAAGACATTTACAGCGGCAATGCAAGAAACATGGAACCTGTTTAAACTGTGGGACTACTTAATGACATCGTGCAGCATTTTTGTAGCACAACAGACCAGGAAACACATCCAAAAAATGCAGAATCTGGTGTACAGCACATAACACGTCTCAGGAATGACGTGAACCTCACAAATACAGGTTTGTCCAATATGGCAGCGGACATGGTATGTCATTGTTTTGAAGCTTAATAGACGTAAACTTTTTTTTTTTCAGGGAATCATGCCATTGAATTTTGCAATTTTATTCTTTATACACAGTACTGACGAATCGAAATGAATGGAAAATGATTTTTGAGCGGTGTGTGGCTTTAAAGGTACAGTGTGTAGAATTTAGTTACATCTAGCCGTGAACCAAAAGAATGCAACAAGCCAAGATCGCAACGCGTGCATTTTGAAGCACGCACACTGCGGAACTGCAGACCGCACTTCGCAAATCCACCACTATTTTCTTCTTCAGAGGTGCAAGCTAAACGTCATTCCAAACGATTTCGAGTGTTCCCTCAAGTGACTGCACAACTGCATAGCATCGTTGTTGCATCTGTAGCAGAAAGATGGCGGCAAAACAAGGCAGCCTCTTGTTTTAGATTTAGAGATTACTTTACCTACAATTACATTGAAATGTTTACCGCGGTGTGATCGAACATATTGTTTGGCATATTACTGAAATTAATTGTGGGTTTTTTGAAATTATGAACATTGGGAAAAAAATCAACATTTTATCCACCGTCCCTTTAAGGCTGTCAGATAATACATTTCACCTACAGTTCTGCTGTTGAGCAAAAAATATTAGCTTCGGTATATGAATATGTGCCTTAAAAAAAAGCATAATTTACTGTTTGGATCACGTTTACCGTTGTCACAGCCGGCAAGACACAGAGAGCTGTAGCACGGAACTCGCTCCCTCAAATAATGTTCGCGGACAACACGGACTTTTCGCCCCCGGCTGCTCTTCAGATGGAGAATTTTTTCTGTCTTAATCATTCTGTTCAGTCAAGAGGTAGGCAATATACGTACGCCAGGATGTATTCGATATCTATTCGACTGTAACGCGAGAAAACAGTTGGAAACATATTAGCTCAACTGCTCGGAAGTGCAAAGACGGGCATAACAGATGACGTCACGACGCCACTTCAGGTGCTATTGGACATAACGGTTGTCATTTTCTTTGCAAAAGAAAATACTGTATACTAAATTACCAGGACAACAAATGCACGTTAAACCATTACTATAGACCAGCTTTTATGTAATTGTTCATTCATTCATTCATTCATTCATCTTCCGATCTGCTTATCCTCACTATAGGGTCACGGGGGGGGGCTGCTGGAGCCTATCCCAGCTGTCTTCGGGCAGTAGGCGGGGGACACCCTGAACCGGGTGCCAGCCAATCGCAGTTTTATCATTGTTATTTTTGACATTACAATACAATCTTTTTGAAACTGAGAGATACTTCTTGGGTACTGATCAATGTTAATGGCTACCACATTGATACAAACTTTTGAAAGACCAAATTTGTTGAAATTAGATTGAAATGTTATTGTTCCTACTATTATTGCCTTATTCATTGATATGAAGACGCTGATCATGTGAAAACTTTCACAATCATTTGGAAACAAATACCAGATGCAACGCGTTATTTTCACGAAACTTTGCAAGAGTTGACATTTTCAGATGATGACTTCAACAACATTCCTTGAAAATAATCTCCCATCAATTGGTGAAATATTTTTAGACAAGACCCGCTGCTACTCACGTGGTCCTTGGGGCTCTACCTGGTGATCACGGGCACCACGGTGGCTGCTGACATAGTTACAAATCTGCAACTATTGGAGGTTTTTCCCAACCTTTCACGAGCCAAGGTGGTAACCATTTTTCTCAGAGAAAATCTCAATTCATTGGGCAACCCACTAAACAAAATGCCACAAAAGTATGAAAATTGAAATAACAACAATCTTGTCTCACTTTACTTGCAAATTTACGTAGTTCGAAATTTGGGCCTGTTTAGTTGAACAGAAAGTTGATGTGTAGTACTTGCAGGAAACGACGATTTACAGTATTGAGGTGTGAATGGCAACACGTGGAAATACACAGGTTTATTTTTCACTCTGCAATCAAATGGAAGAGCATTTAATTGTTCCGCCTGTCACTGTACCTCACCGGCATTGATAGATGAACCAAGAAATATATATATATATATATATATATATATATATATATATATATATATATATATATATATATATATATATATATACATATATATATATTTTTTTTTATTCTATTGAAGTGAAATTGTAAAATTACTCACAGCATCCTTGCATGATCTTTTATCACACACTAGGTTGCCAGGGCAACATGGTTGGGAATCGCTGACCTTGGGGAATAATCCTGACGTTTTTGTCTTAACCTTGCTGGGCACAATATTATGACAAGTGACCACCATCACACTAATTTAATAACATCTGTTACCCAAAAAAATATCACAATGTCTGGCATTAAAGTAAACGCTATGACCTGTGCAACCCTGACAGAATTATTATGTATGAACGACGTGTTTAATATCATGAGTGTAGTTTACAGTTGTGTAAAACTGCACGGCATCATATTCATATATAATATTGTCTAATACCCAAGTATTGAGGGCTCGGGAGAATCCAAAGTGCACCGAAACGAGTCATTTTAAAACTTCTCTCTGAACAAAGGTACCAGTCGCAGTTTATCAACAGCCGAGGCGGTATCGACGTGGGTGAGTCATCTTGCTACCTCTGCTACTCTTTGGCTGCACCGGGAGAAAGGCTGCATGCAGCAAGAGCATCTGACAGCATCAGCCCAGACTGAGCACAAGTTCCTAACTACAAGCATCCAATTCCAGTATTTGCCTTCTCACGGAAAAAATATATTTACAGAAGTAAAAATGGTAACCACCGTACAGCTTTTGAATTCAAGTGACGATAATGAACTTTTCTGAGGACGCATCGTAAAGGTAAGCGCTCAAAGCTGATGTTTTATAGCGCATTCTTCTTGCGCGTGTGTTTCATTTTGATGTACGGTACGTCATGCCTGGTTTGTTATTATTTAAAAGCACGCATTCCATCCTCCCTTGCAAACGCCGCGCTAGATAATTGTTTTTTCCGAAAGTGTTGTCACTTTTTCTAAGCAGTTGAATTTGGAATGTGGTGATATATTTTTAAGAGTTCACTCGGAACGGAAAGTACTATCCAATTTTATTCACTGCAATACAGTAACTTAGTATGAATATATATAAATATATATATATATATATATATATATATATATATATATATATATATATATATATATATATATATATATATATATATATATATATATATATATATATATATATATATATATATATTTATATTACTTTATCGTATTTACTGAAGCAACCACGTGTTTATTCACGAAAAAAACAAATATATATATATATATATATATATTTGTTTTTCGTGGGTTATTATATATATATAAAAAACAAATATAAAACAAATATATATATATATATGTTTTTTTTTCGTGAATAAACACGTGGTTGCTTCAGTAAATACGGATAAAGTACGAAAATAAGAAGTCTCGAAATTCTGACATCACATTTGAATAACTTAACTGAAAAGTAAAGTGAGTTGTTACTGATGGTGATGCCACTCAAACAAACAAAGAAGTCCCACTGAGGCCATTTTCGAGCAGGATTTCCAGTCGTGGAGATATTTGATACTAATTACACATGTCAGGATGATCATTGTTGTTTGTCGTTCTTACATTGATTCCCTTGCGGCTTCACAACAGACAGACAGTCATTGATTCCTCTCGAGGCGGAGCAGAAATGGGACTTTGACACTAGGCTCCGAAATCAGTAGTGCCACTAGATGACGGACTTGAGCAAGACTATCAGGCTGGGTTTTGAAGGCGGCTTCTGTTTTTTCCAACACTTGGCCGCCGAGCATCAAAGGCACCGAGTTCCTTGTGTCAAATAAATGGAACATTCTCAGTATTTTCCTCCTAGTGACCCCGTGACAAATAACCCGAGGGTGGCAAATAAAACAGCGAGCGAGAAGTCCCATTCAATTTCTGTTTTCTTTCTCCATAAGTTATTCCATTTAGTGAGAATGCTCCGGTGAGTGGTGCTCTACATTATGTCACACCAACATTTGTCACAAATGTGCCCTTGCAATAACAGTAATGCAGTGGTTTGACGACTCGGTAGCTTTTACTTTAATTAAATGTTTTTTTTTTTCAAGATGAGACTGCAGGGGTGGCTACTTGTTGCTGTTGGTCGTAGTGGTGGAGCCACAGTTTAATCTTCCAGACTCTGGCCAGGAACACTTGTGCCAGGAGCGCGTCTACAAAGTAGAATGCATCCAGATTTGGTGTGATTCAACTGAGATGCAAATTATTTCATGACATTTCAGAAGACAATATCCCTTAAGTAATTCTTAATACTGATTGATTATCAAAATATGTGAAATAAGTTTTATTGCGTGATTTCAGTGCAGCGTTTCAGAGTTAGCAGTAAGAGATCATGAACTCATTATTTTGTCAGTTAAGCTCAAGAACGTTGATTAAAATACATTTCATCTCAGAATATTTATGGCCGTTGTTTGGCATGTTAATAGTATAGTTGGGAAATAAATGGCGATTGAGTGACGTGTGCCCTTCACATATACAGTAATAAATTTGCGACAGGCAGTATAATCTTCCTCTGGGATTTTCAGGACACACTTGAGCATTTTCTCTTGTCTGAATGGAGCTGCTAATATAAGGTAAAAAGATTTTGACTGGCGAATACATTCAGACCTACTTGCCAGAGCGTTCGAAGGTATTTAAACGCAAACTTATTCGCAAATATGTTCGAACGTCCTTGCAAATACCTTCAAATGTAGTTGTAGGCTAAATGCTACAAATGCAGCATTTCTTTCTGGTGCCATGGGGTATTGAGAGCATTTGACCTTCATTATACCAGCACGCGGCGGGCCGGTGGTCGACTTTAGCACGTCGGCCCCACAGTGCAGAGGTGCAGGGCTTCGGTCTTCCTGTGTGATGGTTTTATTATGTCTGCACTGCATGATTTTTTTTTCTCCCATAATACAAGTCAATACCCCATGGCATCACGGAAAAATGCTACGTTTGTAGCATTTAGCCTAAAAAAAAATGTGTGATTGTATTTGCGAGTATGTTCGAACGTACTTGCGAGTAGGTTTGAAACCTCCTTGCGACTGCGTTGGAACATATTGATGAGTACGTTTGAACGTATTTAGCCAGGGAAAAAATATTTTTACCCTGCGCTTCCGTACCTCCACACTTCGGTAGTCTCTCATGTCGTTGAGAGATTTGGAAGCACCCAGACTGCCAACACATTCATCTGGTCTTTCCATTTTTCCTTTTTTCATTTCTCCGTCTCATGCCGTATGTATTATTTACACACAAATGTCAGCTCTTTTTTGAAGATAAAGAAATCTGAGCAGAAATATCTCAGGCGTAGAAAAAAAAGTACAGAAATTCCGGACTATAAGCCGCTACTTTTTCCCAAACTTTCAACCCTGCGGCTTATACAGTGATGCGGCCAATATGTGTAATTTCTCTAACGGCCGCCAGGGGCGCTCAAGTAGAAAAGGTAAGATTAAGACCAGTCTTTCTGACACTGTTTAATTCCGACACTGAGGACGGTGACTTCGATGGCTTCAGTTCACAGGAGGAAGATGAAGACGGCTCACCGTGATTTTCTTTCTTTGTAAACATGTTTTAATGTGGGCACATGCGGCTTATATACGGGTGCGGCTTGTGTATGTACAAAATTGGTTTTCCTCTAAAAATGTAGTGGGTGCGGCTTATAATCAGGTGCGCTCTATAGTGCGGAAATTACGGTAGTGTGTTTCCGGTAACCCGACCGACCGAGAATTTCTACCTCGAAAAAAAAAACTTAACGGTCGGCATGTTTTTCCAAAAATTTCCGTAAAAAAAAATGTTGGAATACCTCTGAAGTTGAACCAGGCTAAATTCTTGCTTGACGCCAGTTCACAAATTAGATGGCACACAAGATATTACAGATCACCTCAGTTGAGCGAGCATACAATTAACTTTTCACATGTTTTGCACATTTGCCTTTTGTGATGCCCATGATTTCAAAACAAGGACCAGCCTCAACAAGGGCTGTTGTTACGAAGAACATAGAAGAACTTGCATTCAAAACAACTCGAGTGTCGCCATTTGACGTCGTCTCGACCTGTCAAAGTGAATGTAGAGTGTTTGACTGTTTTCTCTTTTCTTTCTGCCGGTCCTGTAGTTCTCTTTACACTTGTGGCAGTTACGTGCTGCACATGTTGGAAATTGCCTTCAGAGTTCATGTCTATTTTAATGCAACAGTTTGACCCTAGAAGTTGTTTTTTTATTGGCAGTGTTTATGGCGGTCAACAAGCTTGCAGGAAATTGATTGTGCATGTTACTTAATTTGCTTTTCTCTCCATTTTACTCATGGTAAAAATATGAATATGTGAAACTTGCCTATTAAAAGCACCACATCTTTATTGTATGTGCTAAAACCAGAGGCTAGTCATAATATTTAAAAGTCAAAGTGTGACTTCAAAAGCCCCAGTAGAGAGTAACAATGTAAAATAAATAAATAATAAATAAATAAATAAATAAATACATACATAAATAAACGAATAAATAAATAAATAACCAAATAAATAAATAAGCAAATAAATAAATAAACAGACGAATAAATAAATAAATAAATAAATAAACACATAAATAAATGAATAAACACATAAATAAATGAATAAACAAATAAATAAATAAGCAAATAAATAAATAAATAAACAGACAAACAAACATAAATAAATAAAATAAATCACCATGCCCAAATATAATTGTGTTTTGTTGTTGGTTCCTTAGATCTTGGTAATATTTGTAAGACAGTATTCTGACCCGTGACAAAGCAGCCGCGATGTTTCCAGTCTGCTGAACCCTTTCATCTCGGAAAGCCTCCATCTTCAGTCAAATCAATACGTGTAATCAGTGTTGATAAATGGGCGAACATTGGCCGTTGTCTCTCAAGGACGTGGTCTAGTATCTGCGTGTTTCAGCGAATGCAGCCAGCGACCTTTGCATAAACTCATGCGGTAATTAATTCATCTATTCATCCTCTATCCGTATGCAATTATGATGTGCTTATTTTCACTAATATCAAAAATGGACACAAAAAGCTTTCAGAGCATAATCAGCCACGCACGGTCAAGAATTTTGAAGACGCTCCGAAGAAGTCTGAGCTCTTGCCCTTCTACTCGAGATGACGCAAAAAGCTAAACATCAGTCATGAAATTCAAATAGCACGCGAGGTGAAGGTAAAAAGGGGTGAGTCCATTAAGGGCAGCGGCCCATCGGCTCTCTTATTCCTTCCCATACAAAGACAAAAGTGTCGTAAAAGCCAAAATAGAAAGGCAACATGAAAGACTCTGAGAGTGCTTCTTGCCTTGTGGGCACTCTGAGGTAGACAGGAATGAGGGTGATGGACTTGAACCATGAAGACGCCCCTCAGGGCAATTGGCAGCATAACACGTTCACTAGACAGTGTGTTGTTACTTATCAAGAATGAATACACAGCATTTTACTTGCTATCAAGGCTTCAGGGGTTGTTGTGTGTTAAAGGTACTATTTATTTTATTTTATTTTTAGGACAAATGCTTGGAACGTGAGACAGGTGTGTTTGGTGCAGCCAAGTCTAAGGTTTCTTGGCAAGCAGAATCGTGAATTTGCATTTTGCTTGATTTATTGTCATCCAAAGTTTGCGCAGAGATGTAAGGACAGCTGAAGCTCCCCCAAATCGTTGACTGCTCATTACACATCACTCTGACCCGGTGAGAAAGACGACCTTGCTCAAAACACTGCTTGCAATTCCAATGGGTAGTTTATATAAGATGTGAAGTTACTATACACACCTTTGGACCATGTAGGCTGGCGTTACATTGCACGTCCAAATGCCCAGTTCTGATTTAATGACAATATATATATATATATATATATATTTTTTTTTACTGTCCAATTCCACGTAAATTTCAAGTAACAGATATCCAATAAGCGCGTCGACCTCACAGTGCAGAGGTACCGGGTTCGATTCCAGCTCCGGCCTCTCTGTGTGGAGTTTGCATGTTCTCCCCGGGCTTGCGTGGGTTTTCTCAGGGTACTCCGGTTACCTCCCACATTCCAAAAATATGCGTGACAGGTTAATGGAACACTCTAAATTGTCCTCGGTGTGAATGTGAGCCCGGATGGTTGTTCGTCTATGTGTGCGCTGCGACTTAGCTGGCAACCAGTTCAGGGTGGGCCCCCCCCCGCCAACTGCCCGAAGCCAGCTGGGATAGGCGCCAGCACACCCTCCGACCCTTGTGACGATAAGCGGATCAGAAAATGGATGGATATATCCAATATCAGTTTTTGAACAGTTACGTAGGCAGCCGAACACTGCAAAGTAACAACATGTGTTTTGCGTTGTTTGGGCAGACATGTGCATTGATGTCACTGATTTTTGTGTATTTCAAATGACTTCAGGCTCTTTATTGATGATATATCGGCTTTGTACATTCATGCTACATTTGCATCGGCAGATATTTGATACATTTTGGATTTTGGAGCCACATTTAGAACAGGCCTGATTCCAGTCTGACAAATATTCAATTGTATACCTGCCAGTAAATTCATTCATTCATTCGTTCGTTCGTTCATTCATTCATTCATTCATTCATTCATTCATTCATTCATTCATTCATTCATTCATCTTCCGAAGCGCTTGATCCTCACTAGGGTCGCGGGCGGTGCTGGAGCCTATCCCAGCTGTCTCCGGGCAGTAGGCGGGGGGACACCCTGAATCGGTTGCCAGCCAATCGCAGGGCACACAGAGACAAACAACCATCCACGCCCACACTCACACCTCGGGACAATTTAGAGCGCTCAACCAGCCTGCCATGCATGTTTTTGGAATGTGGGAGGAAACCAGAGCACCCGGAGAAAACCCACGCAAGCCCGGGGAGAACATGCAAACTCCACACAGGGAGGCCGGAGCTGGAATCGAACCCGTGACCTCTGCACTGTGAAGTCGACATGCTAACCACTGGACTACCAGGCCGCCCTGACAGTAAATTCTTATTATTTTTGTAATCTTTATGCCATGATGCATATCTGAATTGTGCCATTTAGCAGCAACAAATGGGAATTGGGCACACAGCTGACACAACCCATTTTCAATTTGCCAGTAAAATATATCTTTTCCTTTGCTTTTTCTATGTGAAAGCTACCGACACGGAATGGGGGTTGAAATTTACCCGGAAATTTTCCAGCTTCCTTGTTAGTGTCAAAGATGTACCAGAGGCAGGATATAGCTGTGTGAAAGTGGGCAGGCGAAAACCTGGGACATTGCGTCGAAAAGTGGAAAGCATGTATTGTATACGTCACACCGGTGACGAGGGCGGACCTTGAAATGAATCTCATTATCAGCGTGCGGGAAGCCGAGTCGGCTATGTAAACGTACAGTGCGCACAGAAATGGAAATGGCTTCAATGATTTCTGAGTTCGGTGCGTCCTCTAGAAGGCAAAGGCAAATAAATAGCTCCACTTTGGCACTCATGCCAACTGAAAGGAGCTACAGATTCACTTCAACAAAGACCATTTAATCCATTTTCTGTGTTATATATTCTGTTTGCTGTGCCTTGGGAGTCAAGTGCAGCTGTCAAACCGCCGCCACACAAGGAAGCGGTACACGTGTGAGTGGATGAAATGCTTGCTGTGTCTGCCTACGTTCTCATCTGAATGTTTAGTGTGAATGTTTTCTACTTGGACTAGACCTTCTGATGGAGCAGTTTACTTTGTAAACCAGCCTTGTCAGGTTACAGAACACCTGAGAGCTGGAAGGATTATAGTGGATTATACTAAATGGAGTGGAGCACAGCATGACATGCTCATTGTAAACTGATTCCCTTCCTGTTCTGTTCGATAGGGCCAGTCACTGTCCAAGCGGTCACCGCTGCCGACGCGTCTCAATAAGATGCACTGCGTTCTTTACGTCAGGGGTTCTTAACAGAGTACGCGGACCGATTAGCACGTGTCCAAATAAAGTTCACATTGCAGGCGTCAGGCGGAATACTATTTTGTATTGCAAGAATCATCACATTTCACTCTGATGATCCGTGCAGGAGACAAATGGCGTCGTTAAAGTGAGCAAGCCATTTTCAACACTTTAGATTGTCGGTAATTTGTGTGAGAAAAAAAAATAGGACGCAACGTGTGGAGTGACCAATAATATAGATTTTGTGAAAAAAAATAAATAAATCCAAAACTCATCAAATTTGGACATGGGAGGTTTAGGCCCCAGCAATATGGATTATGTATATGGGCGAAATATTGATTGAGGTGCAGCCAGAATAATGATATACAGTGGTACCTCTACTTACGAACGTCTCTTCATACAAAATTGTCTCGACAGGAAAATATTGCCTCATGTTGCGAAATAAATGTCAAGATACGAAAGGTCAAAATACAGTATGGGCTGCTACTGGCAGCTCCGAGTTTCATGAACGCAACATCCTTAGAGCTGCTCTGCCATTGGCTATTACCGAGCATCATCCTGGTATCCCATTGGCTAAGAGGAACCTCTACTTGATGTGCCTCTGCGTGTAGATAGATAAATAGATAGATAGATTCAACATAGAACTCTAATTGCCCCACGGGGATAAATAAAGTTTTCTGAATCTGAAGATAGATGTGTGTCTCTGCAGCGTCCTCGTCATCAGCCTCTCGGGCGATGAGGCGCTTCCGATCATTTTTTTACCTAAATGAATCACCCAGAAAGTGTTCATCAGTAGGGCGATCGCTCACGATGCTGATGTTTGCCTTGGACATTTTCAAAGGATTTTGAAAAGCCGACAAAAGCAAACGTCCTTGGATCAGTTCTTTACAAAACGCCAGGCAAAAACACTTCTGAGAGAGAACTTGAACTAAAGAGGAC
The DNA here is from genome assembly GCA_026261675.1 of Hippocampus mohnikei. NCBI lineage: Eukaryota > Metazoa > Chordata > Actinopteri > Syngnathiformes > Syngnathidae > Hippocampus > Hippocampus mohnikei. The sequence goes on from JAKGUB010000340.1 coordinate 1,575,558, forward strand.
AAAAAAAAACGCAAAGGACGCAGTTAATAGTTAAATGATCGTCATTTTTATGATTTACTCTATTCTTTGTTTTTTTACATTATGCACGACTCTCATTTATTGCGCAATAATCTAATTGTAACATGTATTAGTCTCGTCGCCTCACCGAGTGACTTGACGCTGCATCTGGAAGGCGCGATGCTTGTTTGTTGGGCATTTTAATGAAGCCTTCAAATCACTTGATCGCCCCCTGCTGGTCGGCTGTCAACAATGATTCAACGTGCGATGAGCGATTCCGTTACTGCAGCCTATGTTTCAAGTGTTCAAAGCAAATAGGCTCATCGTCACTGTGGCACACATTCGCAGTGGCACTACGATGACCGTTGGATGATGCAGGAGGAACTGAGGTGAAAATGAACTCTTACTTCTGTCATGCAAATCACATTAAACGTAAACATTTCATCCTCGAACGATATGTAACAGCTTGATGTGCAGGAGGACAATAATGGCGACCTTCGGTCTTCTAATGGCGAAAAGTGCTGATTTGTGTGCTGCTGTGGATGAGAAGCACCTGCGTGTGCTTGGGTATGAATTCTCAAGCGATTGTCTGAGGCAACTTTGGGAGACTTTTAGCTTTAATGTTTGTAGCAGGGTGACAGCGAAATGCTGATTAAGAATGACAGTCCTCTGAGGTTTTAAACACTCGTGAGCTGTGAAATGGTGGAACGTCTTGTTCGTCGCTGTGTGCGACGTTTGTGCTGATATATCTTCGAATGTGCCAGCACACTCTGGGGGATATCACCACTCATCGACAGGCTCTTGGCACAACTTGTCTTACCGTCTGCCAATACGCTCAAGTTGATCTGACTAGCTAGCGTGAGAGCAAGTGAACTTGAAAGTATGATTCTGGGAGGGTAGGGAGGCAGATTTATCACCCCACTTAGTTTTAATACCGGATCTTTTCAGCTATAAAATCGGGGTTTCAATCCAAATTTCTCAATAAATAACAAAGTTATCATGACAAAACAGTGGCCTAAGCTAATCTTTTGGTGACCACCGTCACCAATGTAAGTTATCATTTTTATTTATCATAGTTATTCTTTCATGTTTTGGCACCATTCAGTGTCGTGGTTTGTATGTAGCTACGGCTACCGCTAACTGACGACTTTTGATCACAGGCCAATCAGAATTTCCATTAGCCGTTTTATCTTTTATTTTTTTATGCTTTAGCGCTGCTGTTTTTTTAGCTGTAGCCCCCCCACACTGAGTTTGAATATTACTTCATAGGAAAGGGTTCTATGATGAAATTAATGTTAGTTTAGGCTTCAGGATGTGAACCTGGACTAAATACATGCTGAAATGTGTGCATAAGTCCTTTTGTTTAGGTTTGACACTCATTTACAGTTTTATTGCTTTAAATGCATTTTCAGGCCGAGCTGAGCACGGTTTTTGGGTTTGATTACGGTGGATTACGCTGTGCTGGGAATGTAACTCGCACATTCTCCTGTATCATGTGCAAGCGAAGTATGTCTCAAACAAGGAAATAAGATAAACTGAAGCAGTAAAGACAAAAAAAAAAGAAGCAAAACTGAAATATTAGTGGTCTTTAGTGAAACAGAAGCAAACAGGATTCAACTTGCTGAAGAAAAGCTGTCCGTGAAGGTATCTAGAGGAAACGGTCCTATCGAATCGACTAATACAATTTGGGTGCGTTGCAGTGGGTCAGCGTGAATCAAGTGGCAATGGTGGCTATGGATGGATGCCATCCAAACTGATGATGCCCTTTGGAAAAGAGTGGCGTATATGCAATTGATGCTGTTTGTAGTTTTTCAGCTCATATAGAATCATATTTCAACCAATCTCCCCCCAGGAATGGGATTGTTTCATTTGTTTGGATTTTGCAATGTCTTTTTTTTTTATGGCACCTGTTCGAAAATGACATTTTCCCCATTTTTCCATATTTTTAACGGTGATACGGTCAACTGTAAAAAGGAGTTAACCGTGGTCAAAGTCATGTTCAGACCAAACCCCTTTCAGCATTTCCTGAACTTTAGAATTGGATGAGGGCGCCTCACAGTCATAAACGATGCGCCTCGTGAGTCTCATTTATTACCGGGAGCCGTCACCAAAGTGTCAAAGAGGTTTACTACTAATTTAATTTGAAAAGCTCAAATAGTAAAAAAAAGTGACGATGTTCATTTCCGACTCAGTACAATACTTTGATACGAGTCGTCTCATTCCACGTAAGTACCATTGGATATTGCTTTTCTCTTTTCACGTTGATCTTTTAATAGGGCCCGAGACAACCAGTTTACATTTGGAATGAGTCTTGCCCCTCCAAAATAGCAAAAATACCACTTCAAAGGTGAAACAAATATGCAGATTCAGTGTAGCAAACCTCCTCTGACATTTTTGTGAGGTTTCAAAGGCATTTAAAAACCCATTCGGTTCCAAATAGGACAACATTTAGGCTTTAGAAATTTTATTTTAGTCATTAATACACAGTTGTGCTGCCCGGTAGTCCAGTGGTTAGCATGTCGGCTTCACAGTGCAGAGGTTCGATTCCAGCTCCGGCCTCCCTGTGTGGAGTTTGCATGTTCTCCCCGGGCTTGCGTGGGTTTTCTCCGGGTGCTCCGGTTTCCTCCCACATTCCAAAAACATGCATGGCAGGCTGATTGAGCACTCCAAATTGTCCCTAGGTGTGAGTGTGGGCGTGGATGGTTGTTCGTCAGAATAGCAACACAGTATAACAGGTCTGGTAAATGCCTTTCTTTTTGCATTTTCCATGATGAGGGTATGTTCACGCTAATTTAATTTATGCACAAGACAAGAAGTTGCAGTCTTCCTCGACGCATATATTCCACCGGTCTTAATCTTAACTTTTCTATTTGAGCGCCCCTGGTGGCCGTTAGAAAAATTACACATATTGGCCGCATCACTGTATAAGCCGCAGGGTTGAAAGTTTGGGAAAAAAGTAGCGGCTTATAGTCCGGAATTTACGGTATGCATTTACTAAAAAGCAATTTAGTTGTTTTTGCTTCATATTCAACCTATCCTTGTTTTATGTCACCGATTTTCGGCTTTGTGCAAATCCCACCAGCAGTTTCCTTGAACGGCCGACATTGGCCGTGGAATACGCAATGAGCCTTTATTAACATCTTATCTCCTCTTCTTTGTTGAATGATTCCCCCTTGAATGCACGTGCAATGAGAAGTGAAATACCCCTTGAAAATAGCCTTGCTTGCTTGCTGCACGTGTTTGCTCAAGACCCTGTGTGTCCAAGGTACCCGCTTTGTTGACACTATTTCTTAAGCAACAAATTTGTTTGAACTTTAAAATGTTCCCTCAATCTGGCTATAATTTGCAACATTGTTGTTGATGTACAAAATGGCAGGCGTTATCGTCAAGCAGATTCAAATTTTGCATGGCTATATATGATAGACGTCTACGCATAATCCATATGGTCCGATACAGCCTGGATTGATCCTTAAATGCCCTGTGCTTAATCAGCACCATACTTAGGCCTTTAATCAATATAAAGGTAGGTGGAGGGCCCAGCCTGCCTAACAAATTACAGCCAGTAATTTATGGGAATTGGGCAATACAGTACCTCCTCACAGGCTACAGCACCTTGACTACCTTGACAGATTTCACTCATGAATTACGCAGCTGACATAGCGGGGCTCTCGGGAGAAAAGTGCCGAGACCGGGGTGTCGAGAGTTTGCATCAGTTGTTTGTTCTAAAAGAACTTCACAAAAGCTCAGTGTCTTTGCCCCATTACGTGTGTTAGTGCTCTTTAAGACAAACGCCACTCAAATCTGGCATGTGAGGTTGAGATTGAAATAAAATGACCTCACCTGGTGCGTGTCTCGCAGTGTCTTTATGTCCTGTCCTTTCTTCCAGAGATTTCATCACTCTAATGAAGTTTTGAATGTCATTTGAGTTTGGTGTGAACGCTGCAGTGAGGAGATGCGCCGTGTTTGATCATCTATAGTGTCAGTCTTTGCTCGCTTCAGCCCTGCTGGTGTTTGCCCTCCGCAATAAGTACAGTCCACTTTGGTCGGACTCTCATCCAGTAAGCAAGGAAAATGGGGCACCCGTGTTTCTGAAAACCGGTCATCAACTATTCATGTTCCACAGACGGCAACCTGATTTAGGCTTTGTTCGAAAAGGAAAGTCACTACAGTAGCGGTCGTTATTTGGTTTGTACTCGTGAAGCAGCATCGTACAATGAACAGACTTTCTTTTGCAGCATGTGCGCCCGTGTGTGTTGTTGAACACTGAAAAATTCTTGGAAAGCGTGGTGGATTTTTACTAATGCATTAACCTCAATACAGACGCTCCCCAGGTTACGAACGAGTTACGTTCCGGACGATTGTTCATAAGGTGAATTCGTTCGTAAGTTGCTTCAGTGCTATATTTTGTCTGGAATGTATGTTTAAGGCTTATATTGACATCCATATAACGGGTAGAGAGCTTTTCGTCACGTTCTTCAGGGCTCGAGGGTTAGCTGCCCGCTAAACTAGCAGCAGCTTCAGCGGGGAGTAGACGATCGTCGCCGATCGCGCGCCGACGCCTCCCGCCTGTTCCACCGTCACACGCCCGCCCCACGCCTCTCCCGCGTCCGCCCGAACGTCGCCTCCGCCGTCCTCCTCCGCCCGCTCGCACTCGGAAAAAGGCGCGCAATACAAAATCTAACTCTTTTTTTTTTTTTCGACAGACCCGTGAAAATGTTCGTATGTACCGTTTGTTTGTAACTCGGATGTTCGTAACTCGGGGAGTGTCTGTAACATATACCGTAATTTCCGCACTATAGAGCGCACCTGATTATAAGCCGCACCCACTCCATTTTTAGAGGAAAACCAATTCTGTACATACACAAGCCGCACCTGTATATAAGCCGCATGTGCCCACATTAAAACATGTCAACGTATTTACAAAGAAAGACGGTACACAGAGAGAGTTTTCAAAGTTTTAATAATCTAACTTTCTTCCCAAACACTGCCTGTGACGCGGCAGTAAAACGCTAGCAACATGCTAACAACACGCTAGCAACAGAATAGCATCACAGTATAACAGGTCTGATAAAAGAACATACCGGTACTTGTAAAAATCACGGTGAGCCATCTTCATCTTCCTCCTGTGAACTGGAGCCATCGAAGTCACCGTCCTCAGTGTCGGAATTAAACCGTGTCATAAAGACCGCTCTTAATCTGACCTTTTCTACTCGAGCGCCCCCTGGCGGCCGTTAGAAAAATTACACAAATTGGCCGCATCACTGAATAAGCCGCAGGGTTGAAAGTTTGGGAAATTTACGGAATTTACGGTACATTTATATATATATATATCATCATCCCAGCATCCCTGACCTCACTCACGGCCACTTACACGCCCACCCTTCACTGATTGGCGGACTGCTCACTCACACTTCCGCCTTTCCTCTATATAAACAGCTCATACACTAGACGCTCCGCATTATAAGGCGTCCTGTCCATTTTGGAGAAAATTTAAGACTTTGAATGGCGCCTTATGGTCGTGAAAATACGGTACTTAAACTGTAAACATACATCTCTTTATAGTATTGTGATCATACTAATCATTTGCGATTCAATACTTCTTTCTTCGAGGTGTCCTAATTGGTTAAACAAAACATTTTTGCAGTGAAATATCCCCTGAGGTTTGTACACTCTGAAATTTGATTCTGATTTCTTGGGAGAATTACAGTCACACAAAACTTTACAACTTGCCAAACGTTCGGAATTGATTTGTATTTAAAGCAGCAACAGTCCGGCCACATCCGATGACTTGTCAATGCTCAACGTGTAATATTGAAATTGAATATGAGTTGAGAATTATAAAGTGTTGATGTTAAGTGAGATCCGAGTACTGTTGATCAAAGACGCACTCTTCCATCAGTTAAAAATATTCACAGTTTGTTGAGCCCCCTCCGAATATCGAATTGCTTGAATGAGGATAGGAACTATTGACCGCTCACTGAAGCGACAGGGTAAAATCAGAGTCTTCTCATTTACATTTAAAAAGGCGTGAATTCCAGGGATTTTTTTGTTTTTTAGGTGGTATTTCTTTTTTTATCTCATGTATATTTTGTATGATGATGCAGAATAAATGGACCTTTTTTTTTTAAGCTGATGATAGATTCGGCAGCCTTATGCATTATTAATTCAACCTTGTCACCGTAGATATGTTCAGCCATTTTCTTTGATCCTGTTTTGCAAGTGTGATAAGTGCTAATAATTAAAAAACCCACTGGCAGTGAAATGGAAGACAAAAGTACGACATCTTAATTGCAGAAGGGACTTTGCTGATCAATGCATTGACAGGCTCGATAACTATTAATTCCGTCATTCTAGCCTGGGCGGGATTGCCTTGTTGACTATTGATCCAGGCTAGATGAAAGGAAGTGAATGGGCGGATTAGGCTGATTTCAAGGGTTGGTGCACTTTCAATTGAGCATCGCACAAAAGAGGCAAGAGCTGTCTTCCTGGTCTTCAGTCCGTGTCACTGTGATTAGGGTTTGCTAACGGCTTGAAGAACAACTTCTTAGTGCGTCGACAACATCATGGACACAGCCTGTCCGCAGATGGCTTTGAATGAACCAATACATACCTCTCTTGCTTCAGAATTTGGACTGGATATACAGTAGCTGAGATGGTATAACCCAAGAGGTGCTTTGCTACTGTTAGCAGCCATGTCTTGTGTCGTTATTAAACAAACACATGACGGTCCGACAGATGGTATAACACAAGAGGTTTATGCTACTGTTAGCAGCCATTCTCGCCGTACGTAATCAACTCTTCTCATGCGTAGCGAGGCTACTCCCCGCTAGCAAACGAGCATTTGCTCCGGAGCAAATTGTAGCGTTCACACGTCCCATTTTACATCGGTGCTGCCTTGCAAACGAGCATTTGCTCTGGAGCAAATTTTTAAACCACCTCCCTGAGGTGGATCAAATTTGATCCGGTTGTAAGCTGTTTTCCGGGGCTACGCCGGAGCAAATTTGCACGTGTGAACGCTCTGCTGGCGCAGCGCCAGTGTAGCACCGGAGCAAATCTTGCCGTGTGAACACCCCTATAAGGTGGCCCACGACAAAAATGAGTTTGACACCCCTGCTGGTGTCAAACTCATTTTTGTCGCCGGCCACATTTTTGTGACAGTTTCCCTTAGTGGGCTGTTATGACTGAAACCAGATAAAGAAGTGAAGGATAACTGTTGATTCCACTGTTGTTTAAGTTACTATCATGAGGATTTTGGTCACAAGAAAATGCTTCCAATATCTCTCTTATTTATTACATAAGAGATTTTTAAAAATTTTTTTGTTAGACTTTAGAAAGCATCATGTAAGTTGACATGTTGCTTCTTTCGCGGGCCACATAAAATGATGTGGCGGGCCAGATCTGGCCCCGGGCCTTGAGTTTGACACCTGTCCCCTATAGGGTGAAGTATATATTTCTAAAATCATATTTTCTGCAATGGGATGCTTGGTTTTCTTCCAATTTGTTTGAACTTCAACAACTTGCGAGGATATGCTGGATGAATTGATGGCTAAATATCAGTTGTACAAAATGTATTCACTTGATTTATATTTATGATGTAGTCACTTCCAGTGTGAGTTTGTTGACAATCTATACCTGTCTGACAGAAGTGTTGGGTAATTTAGAATTGGCCTCTCCAAAGACCTGAAGTAGGCTATTCAGTCTTTGATGAACCATTTGAGATATTAATCAATTCTCTTGTATCTTTTTTTTTGTCTGATGCTTAAAACACAATGTGTTCTCTGCTGCAGCGTGACGACCCCATTTTTCGACTACCTTTATCTTCGAATTTCATCTCCTTGAACCGATCGCAGTCACATGAAACTGTGCATCATCATTTTGTGTCTACCCAAAACCCCAGAGAGACCATCGAGTGAGCTCGCTCTGTCAGCAAAACGGTGTTGTCCATCATTAAAGAGCCACATAAGGGCCACAGGGGAGTGAACTGGTCAATGAAGCCTTAAGTTCCTTAATAAAGCTCCAAGATTCGATGGCTTTGCTCGACTCTGGCAGGTAGACATTTCATTAAGATCTTAGTGGCCCTTTGGTGGCACATTGGAGGAAAAACCTGGGATTAGAATTGTTAATGAAACTGGAGTTCTGGTTTAGCGTTCATGAAAGGCTCAGGATCAGATATAGCCGCGGTACTTCTTAATGGTATATTTTTACGAGGACTTCAGTCACTAGATGTATTTTGGGTTACCAGCACGTCACCACCTTTACCGTTGACATTTTTATGATGATGCACTGTTCTCTAAAATGGTTTAAACCGTGCTTGGGCCAACATTTGTAAAATGTAGCAGTAGACATTAGCGCCAAATCATGATTGGACAACCTAAATGGACACCGTGAGTGCATGTACCGTATGTCAGTAAAACCATGGACTTACGTACTGTAAGCGACACAAGTACAATATAAATAAAATACTTCAGCGGGTTAAAAATGTTTCAAGAAGCCCACTTTTCTTTTTAGACATTCTAGAAAATGTAATCGTTGACTTGTTCAATGTGTGTAAATATTCTGTGGCGTGTCAACCGTACCTCCCAGTGGTTTTTCAATATGTGCATGCTACCATGGAGTATGCTTTCCTGATTTTCATGTTTCTGCTTCAGTCTTCAAGAAAGAGGGTGGAGGACAATGGGAGCCGTCGGTGCCTCCCCCCGAGCGCTGCTGTGGCTCAGACTTTTCGGCTTCATCTCTCTGGTGACCACCCTCAACCCAGATGATCCCAACGTGTGCAGCCACTGGGAGAGGTTAGGTTCCAAAACTCAAATCGCCACTATACAGCGTACCATATAAATATTCAGCCATTTTCAGCCATTTTCTGAACCGTTGATCCCCCACAAGCGTCGCGGGCGTACTGGAGCCTATCCCAGCTGACTCCGGGCAGGAGGCGGGGGACACCCTGAACTGGTTGCCAGCCAATCGCAGGGCACGCATAGACGAACAACCATCCATGCTCACATTCACACCTAGGGACAATTTAGAGTGTTCAATCAGCCTGCCATGCATGTTTTTGGAACGTGGGAGGAAACCGAACTACCCGGAGAAAACGCAGGCACGGAGAGATCATGCAAACTCCACACAGGAATCCAACCCTGCACCTCTACACTGTGATACCGACATGCTAACCAGGATGCCAGTTTTGTCAGTAATCAAGCAAAAAAGGTTTACTCTTGAGGACAGACTGAGACTGTAGATTCAAAATGATGCTAATGTGACCGCTTGAGTGGTCTCACCACTCAGAGCTAGAGCCTAAAATCAAAGTGGAAATTCTGGCCAAGGTAACAACGGGTGCTGGTTCTCGGATCGATGATCTCGGAGGAACGACCGGTTCGCCTCCAGCCTTCCTGTGTGGAGTTTGCATGTTCTCTCCGTGCCTGCGTGGGTTTTCTCTGGGTAGTCATTCTGGTTTCCTCCCACATTCCAAAAATGTGCATGGTAATTTGATTGAACACTATATATTGTCCCGAGCTGTGAGGATGGGTGGGATGGGTGGATGGATGGATGGATGGATGGATGGATAGATGGATGGATGGATGGATGGATGGGTGGGTGGGATGGGTGGGGGTGGATGGGTGGGTGGGATGGATGGATGGATGGATGGATGGGTGTGGTGGGATGGATGGATGGATGGGTGGGATGGATGGGTGGGTGGGATGGATGGATGAATGGGTGGGATGGATGGATGTGGTGGGATAGATGGATGGATGGATGGGTGGGATGGATGGGTGGATGGGATGGATGGATGGATGGATGGGTGTGGTGGGATGGATGGATGGATGGGTGGGATGGATGGGTGGATGGGATGGATGGATGAATGGATGGATGGGTGGGATGGATGGATGGATGGGTTGGATGGGTGGGTGGATGGGTGGGTGGGTGGATGGATGGATGGGTGTGGTGGGATGGATGGATGGATGGGTGGTGGTGGATGGATGGATGGATGGATGGATGGATGGGTTGGATGGGTGGGTGGGTGGGATGGGTGGGTGGGATGGATGGATGGATGGATGGATGGATGGATGGATGGATGGATGGGTGTGGTGGGATGGATGGGCGGGTGGGATGGATGGATGGATGGATAGGTGTGGTGGGATGGATGGATGGATGGGTGGAATGGATGGGTGGGTGGGATGGATGGATGGGTGTGGTGGGATGGATGGATGGATGGATGGATGGGTGGGATGGATGGGTGGATGGGATGGATGGATGAATGGGTGGGATGGATGGATGGATGGGTGGGATGGATTGGTGGATGGGATGGATGGATGGATGGGTGGGATGGATGGGTGGGTGGATGGGATGGATGGATGAATGGATGGATGGGTGGGATGGATGGATGGATGGGTGGGTGGGATGGATGGATGGGGTGGATGGGACGGATGGATGGATGGATGGATGGATGGATGGATGATAGGATGCATCACGGCTGATTTTCAAGGAAACACCACACATTACCATACAGAGGTAAAAATCACATGATTGAGTTGATAAATTGAAATTCATTGATGAATCCTTGAATATCATTTGGTGTCCTTTACACTGCCTTCCTTTGCCGTGGTTACATTTTAATGAAACCTTAAAAACCTTGTCGAAGAAGTCTATGAATTAAACATTGACGTTTCTGCCGCACAAAGCTCTTTTGATTATCTGATTATGACATCTTTTTTTTTTTAGATGAGAAAGTTGCCGTCACTTTCGCTGCCAAAGCATATTAACGTTCTGCGTGTCCTGTTCTTCTAGTTACGCAGTGACCGTCCAAGAGTCTTACGCTCATCCATTCGACCAGGTCTACTACACTCGCTGCACTGACATTCTCAACTGGTTCAAATGCACAAGACACAGGTATGAACATTTTATGGAAGTCTGTCTTTACTTTCCTGTTTCCTACTCATTAACCATCCTTATATTGATTGATTAGTGTGTACGATCAAGTGACGACAGGGAATCATGTGTTCCCAGATCCCTCCTGCTGTCTGGTTCTGTATGTAGAGGAGAGTACAGTGTAGTGTAGTACAGCTGTACCGGAGTGTGACAGGCAGTCTAGCTCACACTTGGCAGTTCGACCCTGTCTGATGTGGTCATTTTCATGAGGGACTGTCAGCGTATTGGCTTTAATGATCACATTAAGCTTTATAGCCACCAGTTAAGCTCCTTCAGCTAAGAGCTGAGTCATTGAACTTAAGAGGGGAAAAAAAAGTCGGAAAAACATCGTCCTTGAGTGGCGAGGAGGGACTCACTTCGACATTTAAGTTACAATGTGGGTCCCCCTCCAATATGTTCATGTTTCTTCCCCAACTACCAGTGAGTTTGTGTTCATATCTCATACAGGATCAGCTACAAGACAGCCTACAGAAGAGGTGTGAGAACCATGTACAGGCGACGCTCTCAGTGCTGCCCCGGTTTCTTTGAAAGAGGAGACCTGTGTGTTCGTAAGTTGCGGCAGTTTTTTTAAATTCATTGCATTGACATGATATGGGTCCTATGGGAATGCATGTTTTGCTTGACAACTACCGTAATTTCCGCACTATAGAGCGCACCTGATTATAAGCCGCACCCACCACATTTTGAGAGGAAAATCAATTTTGTACATACACAAGCCGATACACAATAATAATAATAATAATATAACTTTCTTCCCAAACGGTGCCTGTGACGCGGCAGTAAAACGGTAGCAACACGGTAACAACACGCTAGCAACAGAATAGCAATGCGTCCTATGCCTTTCTTTTTGCATTTTCCATGATGAAGGTATGTTCACGCTAATTTAATTTATGCACAAGACAAGAAGTTGCGGTCTTCATTGACGCATATATTCCACCGGTCTTAATCTTACCATTTCTACTGGCGGCCGTTAGAAAAATTACATAAATTGGCCGCATCACTGTATAAGCCGCAGGTTTGAAAGTTTGGGAAAAAAGTAGCGGCTTATAGTCCGGAATTTACGGTAATAGAAAATAAAAAAATGTCACGACATGACAAAGTTTAAAGATTGATTTTTAAAAATACTTTACTTACATTGAAATTAATTATGGTTTAGACATGAATATATCAAAATATATTTTCATGTAGGACACCCAATGACAGCGAAGACAGATTTAATATACTTTTATGGAGGACACTCAATGACAGTGAAGATTTATATTTGAAAGCATACCAGTGATTGTCTGAAATCGCAGTGAATTTTCAGCGGTACAAAACCTGGTCAAATGGATGGATGGAACTAAAGCAATATCCAAAACACTTTCAGTCATTTAAAAAAAAACAAAATGAAAACTATTCTGTGTGTGTGTGTGTGTGTGTGTGTGTGTGTGTGTGTGTATCTATATACTGTATATTTGTATAGACGTGCCACAACGAAGCAGTGACAAGGCTGACATGACAGCCGAAGCTGTTAGCTAGATGAAAGTTTTTCTTTTCACCCCCCCCAAAAAAAGGCCATCGTCTGAAAAAAAGAAACCTTTAACTTATTTCAACTAATAAGAATACGAGAGGAATTTCATAGTGCTACTTACTACTTGGGTTGACGACTCATATCTTTGTCCTCAAACAAATCTCAAGCTGGAATTTGTGAAAGTTGAAAATTCAATGGCTCTTTTTAAATTATTATTTTGTTACGATGATAATCATCGCATGCTCCCCTTAACATCAGACGGGATGATGAGAGCATTATCTCTCATGCGTTTCTCACCAAACATATTCATTCCATCCAATTTAACATAAAACCGAAAGATGACCGACGTTGACAAACCACGCTGTTATTTTGCCTTGAGCCATTTGAGTCGGAGATAGTTTTTAAAGAAGATTACTGACAAACCTTTTGCTGCAATAGGTTTTATTCCTAACGTATTCTGCCTCTTTAGAACCTATTGTATATATCGTCTATATGTTTATACTGTTTTTAGACTACATTGTCTTTCACTGTTTGCTGAGGATTGAGAGAAATAAATTTCATCCATGCTACATGTCAATGTATGCATATTTGACAATAAAGTTGAACCTTGAACCTTGAACCTTGGCAACACAAGATGGCCGAGTTAGCTACACTCAAAAGACCCATGACTTTTTCTCCTTTTGATTTACTGTTAGTATCACAACCTGCGATCAAAAGAGAAGGTTTAACTGTATTTATGTTGTTGGTACAGAAATTGAGGATTTTTTTTTTTTCAAGAACTTGTTTTAAGATGAATGTTTTCTATCTTGTCTAATCACCTTTCTTTATTTATCTCATGTACTTTCCCCAAAAGAAATCAATTATCCACTCTAGATGGTAAATTCTATAGCCGAGTGCTGCTTTTTCATAAGTGAATGGGTTGCCCGGGGGGGGGGGAGCCGATGCAAAAGAGAAAGCACATGGCGTGCCTTCATTCAGCATCGGCTTGTAAACAACCTCATTTGATTCTTCTGTAGGACCTAGACAAATAACCCGCGAGTCAATTGCGCAGGGTTGCCTCTGTCATCCACCGGCGCGTCGCGCCAGGTTTGAATGCGAGTCGTGGCCTTGTTATGTACAAAGTGTGCCTTCTAGCTTTTCTAACATTCACAAATTAGGACAGTTTTTTTTTTTGTCGCCACATTCTCAACATGAGCAAATTGAAAGGTTCCCCTCTTTCATCGAGAAAGAACGCTGCTGGAGGCACAAATCAAAATGGACGGGCGTCCACAGTGGTTTTGCAGAATAGTTTTTCATTGACTTTGTATAAAACACTTTATTGGCGGCCCGGTAGCCCAGTGGTTAGCACGTGGGCTTCACAGTGCAGAGGTACCGGGTTCGATTCCAGCTCCGGCCTCCCTCTGAATAATGGCCCGCCCAGGGAAACCGTAACTACAATGTGACCCACGACGAAAATGAGTTTGACACCTCTGCCCTAATGGAACGAACCAAAAACAAGGCAAGATGCCAAATGCGGGATGGCCAACTTGAACATCACCACTTTCCCTCCCAACTCTGGATTTGTTGAGCTGCATGTCACAATACAGATGCTTGGCCGATGGACTGATATGTGATGTATTTCGTCCAAAGACCAAAAACAATGACTGTAAAGTAGGGTTAGACTGTGCGTTTGTACCAAATGCAATTACTACGATATATTGTCAGATGGTCGGAAGGAATCCAGGCAGAACACGGTTTTCACAAGCGTAGACGGAGAGAAGAGGCTTTTAAACAAAAATATGTTCATTTAATAAAAAACGCAAGACCAACAAAGTACAACTAAACAAACCAAAAGCGCTTGTAAAAGGCAAGGAGCAAGAAAAACAAATTGCTTGTCAAATCAAAGGATAAGAGAATCCAATACACAAAGAACATCCACCGGGAAAAGCATAATAAAAATACGATGAAGTACGAGGCAAGTCTATGAGGCAAAAAAAAAGGGCCAAGAACATCTTGGAAATTAGCACTTGGAGACAGCGTCATAAGCAAGGCAAATGACGCCGGCTCTTTAAAGGCAGTCGGTTCTGATGCCTGATGAGGGACGGGTGGGACTCGTTTGAAGCCTGCTCCCAGCTGAAGACCGAAAAGAACACAACAGCTTGACGTATAAAGATGAATCAATTCCCACGGGAGCATGAAAAACAACACACCCACACTATAAAAATAAAACAAAGTGTCGTTTTCGCACCTAGAGAGTTGAATTTAAGAGTGCTTTCGTTGAATCAAATTTCAAAATGAATTCTGCTCAGTTTAGTGTCAAATTTAGCAATGACTTGTGTAAAAATATTTAGCACTCAAGGAAACAAGAGGAGCAGAGATGTGTGAACGGCACATCACATGAACCTAATAGTAACCAAAATGTCATTTCGAGTCAAAGGAAAACAATAATGCCAAATGAAAGCGAAAAGACACATTAGTGTCTGAACCTGCACCAATCAGAAACCAGAACGTGAGGTGTGAACATATCATTAAAATGTGTGACCTTGAAATTTGCAGATTCACTTAACAAAGATCACATTTTGCGGACAGGCATATTTTCTCAGTCTGCAGTTCTGCATCGTTTATTTGAGGTTACCTTTATTTGTTATTAAGCTGGCCCTTGCTTCGACAGAAGGAAAGAAAGATAAGTAGCACATCGTATCTCTGTGATAGAGAAGCCAAAGTCTCCAAGCTGTCAAGCCTGTCGTCTGCCTACACACGTCCTACCTGATGAATGATGCAGCGTTCATCGTCTGACGCACAAGTGATCCTCGCAAAACGAGCTGCAAGGGATGATACAGAAGTTCAGCCTGTCGAATTTGAACAAGTTGTGCCGTTGATAGTGAAGATGAGTCCTCTGATCTTTTCTTTCCATTAAGTTTTAAGTGTGTGTGGGTTCAGCTACAAATGACACACATCACCTACATACAAGGGTTTACTTTTAATATTTTTGACCCAAAAAGACAAATCAATCCATCCACCCATTCTTCCGCCTATCTGGGGTTTGGTCTCAGGGTCACAACCTTAAGAAAGAAGCTGAGACTTTCTTCTCCCCAACCACTTTGGTCCAGCTCTTCCGGGTGGATGCCAAAGCGTTCTCAGCCAGGAGACACGGTTTCTCCAGTGTGTCCTGGATGGTCCTCAGGATACTGCCCGAAACAGCTCATCATGGAGGTGTCCAGATGCCCGAGCCACCTCATCTGCCTCCTCTCAATGTGGAGTCGTAACGACTCTACTCTCAGCCCCTCGCGGATGACGCTGCACCATTCCAACTATCCTCCTCCCGCTCTATTCTTCCCCTCACTCTTGAACAAGAACCCAAGACCTCCACCAGGGGCAGGATCTTCTCTAGACCTGGCGTGAGCACTCCACCCTCTTCTGACAGAGGGCCATGGTCTCAGATTTGGAGCTGCTGATTCTACATCGGCTTCACGCTGGGAACTGCCCCAGTGAGAGTTGGCGATCACTTCTTGATGAAGCCAACAGAACCACATCATCTGCAAAGAGCAGAAATATAATTATTAAGGCATTTTAATTAATTACCATTAATAAAGCATTTTTATTTTTTCAATGCAGATAAATTCCTACTCAAATGTAAAATTTTGATGCAGCAATGTATGTCAGTCGCTGGTTGTAGTTTAAGCACATCATCGGGGTCTTGTTTAGCTCTCAAGAGTTTAATGAGCGTGATAAACTGCTCGTGATTAACGTCGTTTTTGTTCTGTTTTAATCTCAGCTTTGTGTACTGAGGAGTGTGACCACGGTCGGTGTATCTCTCCTGACACCTGCCAATGTGAGCCTGGCTGGGGAGGGCTGGACTGCTCCAGCGGTGAGTTCAAATGTCGTTGTTTGCTGCATGAAAAACTGGATGAGGGAAGTGAAGTTCGTGTTGGATATCTCGTTGTTTTTTTTTTTTTGGTGGATTATTATCTTATCTTAAAAAAAAAAAAAAAAAAATGTAACCTGAATGCCAAGTGGCTCGGTCATTTTGTACAGACTGTCTCTCTAAGTAATTAACCCACATTAAATTCCAAGGAGGGAAAAAAAACTACCGTCAATTCCGGACTATAAGCCGCTACTTTTTTCCCAAACTTTCAACCCTGCGGCTTATACAGTGATGTGGCCAATTTGTGTAATGTTTCTAACGGCCGCCAGGGGCGCTCGAGTAGAAAAGGTAAGATTAAGACCGGTGGAATATATGTGTCGAGGAAGACTGCAACTTCTTGTCTTGTGCATACATTAAATTAGCGTGAACATACTCTCATCATGGAAAATGCCAAAAGAAAGGCATATGACGCAATATGTTGACATATTTTAATGTGGGCACATGCGGCTTATATACAGGTACGGCTTGTGTATGTACAAAATTGGTTTTCCTCTAAAAATGTAGTGGGTGCGGCTTATAATCAGGTGCGCTCTATAGTGCGGAAATTACGGTAAACTAAAAAGCAAATATTTTTGGGATTTTTGTTGTTGTCAGTTTTTCTCACAGAAGCTGAAGTGCCTTTGACGAATGGTAATCACTGTGCTGTATTTCACCGGATTATCCGTCTCATTATTTTCTCTCTGCCACCTCTCTCACAGCCTACATTGCAACCTGTTTGTGTACGGCTGTATTGACATGTCATCAGTCACACAAACACCACATTGTTTACCTTGCTTTATTGCTGCCTGGGGCCTTATGGAACTGAGGATTAGGTCAATTTGCCACCTCCTACAGGAAAGGAAAAAGTTGAAGCATCGACAGACATGCGGAGGATAGGAACGGAACCACCGTCAGGAAAGCAAGTTCGAGGGAAACAAATGACGGCCCTGTTTTGCTGAATTCAATATCAATGCTCAGTCGGCATTAACAAAAAGACGTGGAGAACATCGCACAGATATTTGTAGATCTCAGAAAAACATGAAACCCGCTCTTGAATTTCTGTGATGAATTTGGAGACAAATCTATCCCCATAGAAACGCACTGCGCTCTGGTATTCCTAAACAGAGAAAAACTGCAGTCTACAATGACTTCAAAACTGCTTCTGGGCTTGGGCTGACCAAGGCTGGAGAACAAAAGCACATGACGCCGCTTTTAAGATCACCGGATTGACTCCCCCGTGTGTTTCAGGATCCATTTCAAGGTTCATATGCTAGTTTTTTTATTTTTTTTGAATGTCTTAAGGGTCTTGGGCCATCATATCTATTTGATATGCTTTTGTCATATCAACTTGTGTGGGTCTTGAGGTCACCTGGCACCTGCATTTTAATCAGCCACTTGCAGAACTCATCCGCGCGTGTGTGAGAATCAAGTTTAAAAAAAAATAAGAGGCGACCAAACAGCAAGTGGTTTTGTACGACAGGACTTAACCCTTTGAGTGACTACAGTGGACAGCTTATCATGTTATCAGGTTACAGGGTGCATGAGAGGGTTGAAGCTTGCGGGCACGGATTAAAAGGCTTTAAGTCTTAAGCGACAAAACTACCGTAATTTCCGCACTATAGAGCGCACCTGATTATAAGCCGCACCCACGACATTTTTAGAGGAAAACCAATTTTGTACACACACAAGCCGCACCCGTATATAAGCCGCATGTGCCCACATTAAAACATGTCAACATATTTACAAAGAAAGACGGTACACAGAGAGAGTTTTCAAAGTTTTAATAATATAACTTAACAATAATAATAATAATAATATAACTTTCTTCCCAAACGGTGCCTGTCTGAATCTTACCTCTTCTACTCGAGCGCCCCTGGTGGCCGTTAGAAGAATTACACAAATTGGCCGCATCACTGTATAAGCCGCAGGGTTGAAAGTTTGGGAAAAAAGTTTGGTGTTTATTAAAAAAACAAAAAACACCACTGAAAAGTACGTTTGCGGATAGTGTTGGTCGTAAGCGCCTTATAAAATTTGCAATTTAAAAGTCATGCAACATGTTCCATGTAGCTACAATCAGTAATCCATGAAGACATTTCGTTCCGGTATGTGCGAACGGCATTGAAATCCCCAAATGACTACAAACGTCCTACCTGTGCCATCCTCATGGCCCCGATGTTGTCATGAAAAACGGAATTCATCTTAACTGTCGCGTCCCGGCAGTGTGTTTGTGTCACGGACGTGGTGGTGGAGGACCTCAAAAATCAGGCAAGAGGGAGGAGCAGGGTGAACTTGACAAACTGTATTCACAAAAAATGCTGAGAAAACTACATCCTGAACAAACAAAGTCCTGGAAACAACAAGAATCCAAAGTAACAAACAAAAACCGATGGCAGAAGCAAAACACTAATAGAAACGGAGTCAGCAACAGCAAGAATGACCCAAGTGGTCGGGCCCAGAGTCCTTTTAACAGAAAACCTACTAATGACATGATGACCAACAGGTGCGCCGCTGTAGGAGGATCCCTCCGGAGCCACCTGTTGGTCCCAAACAAATCAACCGTGACCGTTTGGTTCACCTTAAATATACAAGAGTTCATTTCCCATACTGGCACTCAGTAAAACGGTCCGTCTTACGCGTGATTTTTCAACATGACGTCAATATGTGGTTTTCAAAGAATATTTCTCAAATTAGCAGGTCTGAGTAAGGCTGATGTCTTAACTCATTTACCTTTGACTCCAGCTACTAAAAGGGACAGATTGCCGCATGCTTTTTGTCCATTTGCCTTTTTGTAAGCCCAACGTACTCAGTGAGAATTACCGATCCATTTTCCGAGACTAGTACACACCGTCGATTTGATAGATGATCGAGATAATTCAAGTCGAGAGAGAGAGACAGACTGTTGCATCCACGGAGCAGCCTAATGGGAGCAATTATTCGTTCTCAATCATACTTGTTGAGTCTGTTTGTGGTTTTGGGGTCATTGTAATGGGCTACTCCTTAATAATCTCGGGATTTCTGAAAATTGATAACCCATGTATTTACCCTTGGTGTCTCTCATCAAGGAGTTACTTCCCTTTAGGTTTGATTGATTTTATTTATTTTTCTCTCTAGATCATGTGATCATGAATTTTAAAATCGAAACCGGTCTAGTAATTGAACGAAGGCTGCGTCACTTAATGGGCATCTTTACGAATTACACTGGGGGATCTCTGCCAGATCTTAGTGACCTAATCCACATGGAGGATTTATTCAATAGACCTAAAAATGGATCCTTATGTTCATCCCTGTTTGGTGATATTTTACTTGCAGAAACACTATGACACTATGTAATGCACACACGCGGCACCACCATAATGTCAACAACTTCACTAAGCAATATTACCGTTTTACCGTTTTGAATATGAATCTGTGAGTCTGTTTATCACAACCCACAAAAATCCAATGAATTGGTCAACGTCTGGGGTGTCTCATTTCCGATTGATTCCACTGCATTCTTCGATAAGCACGTCGCCAAATGCCTTGCTATGCGACAATTGATTGTGGAATTCCCCAAAAGAGCTTCTGACATAAAACACGGCTTCTCTTGTTGGCATCCGTGTTGCGGAAAGCCTGTTAAGGTGTGCAAGCTGCTTTCAGCTTTCCATCAGCTGTACTTTTGCTCTCACACACATGCCTATCCCTATCTCTCATTGACAGCTCGACCGTGCATAACCACTCAGATGCATCGCTGTGTCCTTGCAGATTTTGTTCTTTGCGTGTACTTTGTGTGAGTTTCAAGGTCAAGTCTTTTGTCCATCCAGTAAGACTGGCTGTTTTTTACGACATGCCGTCATGTCACGCTTTTTCTTTGTCATTAAGGAAGAAGGAAAAGATCATTTAGAACAGTGGTTCTTAACCTGGGTTAACCTG
Organism: Hippocampus mohnikei; assembly: GCA_026261675.1. NCBI lineage: Eukaryota > Metazoa > Chordata > Actinopteri > Syngnathiformes > Syngnathidae > Hippocampus > Hippocampus mohnikei. The sequence continues at coordinate 1,595,780 of JAKGUB010000340.1, forward strand.
GGTCCCGGCTGCGGCCTTCCTGTGTGGAGTTTGCATGTTCTCCCCGGGCCTGCGTGGCTTTTCTCCGGGTACTGCGGTTTCCTCCCACATTCCAAAAACATGCATGGCAGGCTGATTGAACACTCCAAATTGCCCCTTAGGTGTGATTGAGAGCACCAATGGTTGTTCGTCTCTGTGTGCCCTGTGATTGGCTGGCAACCGGTTCAGGGTTTCCCCCGCCTACTGCAAGAAGACAGCTGGGATAGGCTGCCGCACATCCGTGACCCTTGTGCGGATAAGCGGATTCGAAAATGGATGGATGGATGGATGGATACCAACCTTCTTCTTTGTGTTGGCTACTTGAGCTCGTGGAGCAGGGTTTATGAGATGTGCAAAGTAAATCATTTATATGGGGTCAAAAAGGTTAAATCCTCTGTAAGACGAGATGGAGGTGTGATCTGCCAGAAAAAGAGGAAAAGTAGGCCCAACTAAGACGTGGCAAGTTTGTTAAGGAGATGAGTTTTCAATCCCCACTTGTACATAAGCGGTGACTCTGCAGTCCTGAATGAGATGAGAAGGTCATCCTTGCAGCAGGAGACTGGGGGGAACAAAGTCTCAAGCTCCTACAGGCAATCACCGTTGGGAAAGAATGAACTAAGCCGCCGGTTGGAGCTGATAGGCTGCTGTTGGCTAAATAGGAGACAAAGACCTCTGGGAATAGTCTGCCGCTGGGCCTTTCATGTCGATTTTTTTTTTTTACCAGGGCTCACTCGCATTGCATCTGTAAAATGTTGTTCAAGGACTTCAGGTTTGTTCAAGTTTACCACACAAGTTACGTCATAATGGCTCGAGACTCAGCACTAACACCGATGAATTAAGTTAAACTGAACGGTGCAGCAAGCAAACGCTGGTGGGATTCATTATGAGATAGGGAGGAGATACCCGCTGCCTTTGTAGTCTTTTGCTTTCTTGATGAGCTATAAGCGCACGTGTCCTCTCATACCTTCTGCAAGGACACGTGAAATCCACGATTGATCAAAAAATGATCACGAGTCATGGTGACAATGACAACAATTCTTTCAATAGCACGGTCTAGCACAAACGATAAACAAACAAACCCGCGTCGAAAAGCTCATTGAAGTGTTTTCACTTGTATTAATAGTCCGTTGGGTGGAGGTCTATGCTCTACTTAGTGAAATCGTAGTTTCATTAATCATTGTCCCATTGCAAAAACAAGTACCGTATTTTCACGACCATAAGGCGCCATTAAAAGTCTTAAATTTTCTCCCAAATGGACAGGACGCCTTATAATGCGGAGCGTCTAGTGTATGAGCCGAGTTCCAAAGCCTGACTGAGAGCCGACACACTGTTTATATAGAGAAAAGGCGGACGTGAGCGTGAACAGGCATGCGGGAAAGCAGCCGGCCAATCAGTGAAGGGTGGGCGTGTAAGTGGCCGTGAGTGAGGACGTGAGTGAGGCCAGGCATGCGGGAAAGCAGCCGGCCAATCAGTGAAGGGTGGGCGTGTAAGTGGTCGTGTGTGAGGACGTGAGTGAGGCCAGGCATGCGGGAAAGCAGCCCGCCAATCAGTGAAGGGTGGCCGTGAGTGAGGACGTGAGTGAGGCCAGGCGTGCGGGAAAGCAGCCGGCCAATCAGTGAAGGGTGGGCGTGTAAGTGGCCGAGCATCATTTCTGTGGAGCCACATGGCAATGAGAGTGACTCGGACAACGAGAGGGAACCCGGCGTTTTTGATGGACTAGCGGTACTTGCACAATTGTTCAATTCGGATACAGAAGATGAGGACTTTGATGGATTTCTGGGTGATGATTGATCGAAAAATGTGAGTACGTTGTAAGATGGCTAAATAAAGTACAACCGATCTTAGTTTTGCTTCCGTTGCCTTTTTAAACGTGTTTTTAGCATGTCTTAGCATGCTACGCTATGCTTCAAGCTAACCTGTTTTTAGCGTGCGTGCATGCATGCCGTATGTTTAAACTGGCGTATGTTTGACCACGCCTGGCTGCGCCCAATAATACAGTGCGTTTTGTGTATGTGTAAAATACAGAAATAGCACCCGTTACTGAGACTGCGCCCTACAACACGGTGCGCCCAATGGTCGTGAAAATACGGTACGCCTGTAAAAATATGAAACGTTGAAGACGACTCAAGATGTGACAAAGGAAGTTTAGCAGTGCCTCCTTGATGCCTTCTTTATCTTGAATGTACGCTTTGTATGTTCAACACAATCAACTTTTCACTCGAATGCAGAAAAAAACTAAACTTCTTCGAAGACACTTTAAAACGTAGCCACGCTTGAATGATCGGCTCTATGGCGCCGTTGAAAGGTTGAGCTGAACGCTCAGTGTGGGGCCACCCACTCACTTAACTCTGCCTCTGAAGATGTTCATAGCTGTGTATAGCTATGTAAAATAAAGGAATGAATGCAACAATACCACCACTTGTAACATCACTATAAGTATAACATTTATGAATAAATGAGAGGTCCTCAAATGTTGCATTTAATGCAAAAAGAAATGTTCAGCCAGCCTCATACATTCTTCATTCAAGGTGCTCCGTACACTCTGATCGGTGATGCCGCGTTACACTTGACAGGAAACGATGCGCTGGCCAGACAAGCACCATACTAGGTTGCCACTTTTGTTAGCGACAGAGGTACATTGAAGGATCACGTCCTCGCATGGCAGCCCCTTGTGTAACCCACCTTTTAATCTAGGAGCACGATGCCCGGTTGCTACTAAAGCACGTACGTTAAAACGGGCAAGTAAGCGAAACATCCCCAAATCTCAGCTGTATCTACCCATAATAGTGCAAGTAAATACAAATGAAAGCCTCTAATAAAACCCTTCTGAGCGCCTGGATGGCACCAAAGCAGCATTAACTTAATAAGGAGCAGTAGAAAGACATTCTTGTGCCAACCAGAAGCCCATATAAAGTGAATACAAGAATATAACCCTTACATGTATTTCCACTCATATTAATGCTGACGTACTCACAAAGGATTGACAGGGCGGGTTCCAAATGTCTTAACTTAAACACGTGTACCATATTGTGAGAAAAAATGGACATGGGCTGTTATACAATACTGTGCATCTTTATTTATTTCGCACTTTCACAGCCGCTGCAGCTGTAACCAAGCACTTGACTGAACATAAAATAATATAACACAACACAAAACCCAAGACACGGACAGTCATGCAATCTTAACCACTTTTCCTGCACATGCTTTGTTGTTTGAAGTAGTTCTGGATGAAAGAGGAGAGAATCAAAGTGTCCTTTCAGCAGTGGCTCAGGGGCATCACGCTCAAAATGTGCACACGTCTGCTACAAGCTAGAGAAAGAAAGTAAACAAGAAGCTGTAGCGTCCATTGACGAAGAAGAGGTTGGCTGACTTCACCTGTCACATGTAAATCCGTTTCAATTCCAAGCGGCGACTCTCAGATCCAAATACGCATCCTCAGCTCCACAAACCATCCATCTAACCGCACCAGCGCAGATTGTGCAACAGCGCAGACATCTCCGCTAAACAAAACAGGACTGTGATAAATGCTGCCCATTACAGGCGCCAGCGGCCACGATCAAATAGCGCTGACATTCCTCCCAATCCCAATCAAAATCAGTCTTGCTACATGCGTGCTGCTTCAAATCATAAATACCGTATTGGCCCGCATACAAGACGTTGTTTTTTTGCATTGAAATAAGACTGAAAGAGCGGGGTGGTCTTATATTCGGGGTCTAGACGTTATACCCATTCACGACGCTAGATGGCGCCAGATATCATTGAAGCGAATGCTGAACTTGACTCCCCAGGCCAAAGTGAACCCCTGTCACGAAGAATAAAAATAACGATAGCGGTAGCACGACGAAGAAAAATAAAAACTAGCGGTAAGAAAGAAAAGAGAAGAAAATAATAGAAGAGATAACAGAAAATGGAGAAATGTAGCGACAATCTGGAAAAAAACGGGTCAAAGATCGGCCAGGTTAACCGGCAGCTGAGGAGAAGTTATGATGTCATTCACATTTCAAAAAACAGAAGCCATTCATTTACGAATGTGATTGCACTTTAGTTTACATATTTAAATGTTCAGAAAATTAAGATTTGAATGAGGCAAAATAACATGCTTTTTTTCCCTCTCAAATATATTGTTAGAATCATTTGTTTCAGATGGACTGTAATTATTTTCTGTCTAAAAATTAATTTGGTGTTCAAAAAGTCTTTTTTCAAACTTGAGTCTTGAAAAAGAGGGGGTCGTCTTATATTCAGGGCCGTCTTATATTCGGGCCAATACGGTAATAAAAAAGCTGTGTGTGTGTGTGTACATGCGTGCGGATGATCACTGATCTCTACGTTTGTAATTTGTCACACGGGCCTAAGTCCACACTATTTCCTTCTTCCCTTTGACCAATTTTCAGGGTTGTTTCATCCAATAATTTGCCCTCAGGCACCGTGACATCACCTCTCATCACCAATGATAGCGCCCCACAGGAGATGCCAGACTGGCACGCCAACGCGTCATGTTCTCATCAATGGGAAATGCATGGCGCTATAGTGAGCCGGCCTCACCTCTCACTCACCCGAATGTAGTCATCATCCTGTCCGATACAACACCTGCCAATTGGGCTTTTTAACGATCCAGCTCACTTCCCGTGAAGGCGTGTGGTCACCGGAAATTAAATCGACAAGGGCTGCCACCCAGCTCATCAGTCATGGAAGCCATGAGATGATGGTTATTTGTCATGAGGCGCACATACAGTAGATGAGGCGCAAGAATTCATCCTTCTCATCAGGTGATGACACAGCGGAGAAGCCAGTCCCCTCCAGGTTGCAGCAGTGGCAAGCCCTGGTCATGTCATTGAAAATTTTCATGAACTCCAGTGACCCCCACATGCTCAATTGACAATGGCTCCGGCGTTCAAGTTTCAAGTTTTGACACAGGAGACACAGGTAGCGAAGTCGTTAGAGCAAGCGATGACACACCACCTCCCACGGATCGCTGGAAATGATCCGTGGGATCAAACCATTTCCCCGGCGGTGATCACATTTGGTCACGTCACATCAACATTCCTAGAAAACCGGGTCGGGTAGCTTCCTTGGAAGCTAGCCGGTTCCCTCTCGCATCACGTTGGTGACCCCTGCTCAAGGATGTTTTGACGTAAATGCCATTCGCCACAAACCAAGGCTCTTTAACCTATTTTGCCGGTCCATGCGTGACCTGGGTACACTTCCATCATTGTCACTCCATCCTTATTCATATAAAAAAGAAGAAAGAAAAAAAAAGCACAAAAATATACGGTAGCCCAAACAGGATGTAAGCTGTTGTTTGACTCGTTTTGGTTGCAGGAGTGGACGGTGTCACACAGTTGCATTTTCTGCTTAAACTTTTAAACAACTTTTTGGAGTCACCATGAGGGAGGGGAGTTTTAACAAGTTCTTGTCTGATCATATACAGATCAATAATATCCTGAACACCAACACACACACACACACACACACACACACGTTAATTCAGATTGCTTGGCCACAGAATACAAAGTGGTTCTTTTTATTCATGCTTCATGTCTCCTGAGGACAACTATAGTCCACATTCAATAAAATACAGTCAGGTCATCAAGTTACCACCGTTCATTAAAAGCAAACAAGCAAGAGCTTACAAATGTCCTCAAGTTTTTGCTGTTATCTACTATACAGTATACTCACACATTTTCAAATCACGGCCCTTTCGTTCTCTCATCCGTTTGTGATGAAATGAGTTGTCCCTGCCATGCAAGTCAACTATCATTTGCATGTAGCCTATATCATAGACAGTGTATTTCTGAAAGAGTTTCACCCGAAATTGAAGCTTATTTTCCACTCTGGATGTTTTTCAAGAATGTCTCCCAAAAAAAAAAATATCCTCTTTGCAAATGTCATATTACCGTCAATTCCGGACTATAAGCCGCTACTTTTTTCCCAAACTTTCAACCCTGCGGCTTATTCAGTGATTCGGCCAATTTGTGTAATTTTTCTAACGGCCGCCAGGGGGCGCTCGAGTAGAAAAGGTAAGATTAAGACCGGTGGAATATATGCGTCGAGGAAGACTGCAACTTCTTGTCTTGTACATCAATTAAATTAGCGTCAACATACCCTCATCATGGAAAATGCAAAAAGAAAGGCAGATGACGCAGCTTTCAAACTAAAAGCAATCGAGCTGTCCGATCAAGAAGGAAACAGAGCTGCTGCACGTAAACTTGGCATAAACGACGGCTCACCGTGATTTTTACAAGTAGCGGTATGTTCTTTTACCAGACCTGTTATACTGTGTTGCTATTCTGTTGCTAGCGTGTTGTTAGCATGTTGCTAGCGTTTTACTGCCGCGTCACAGGCACCGTTTGGGAAGAAAGTTAGATTATTATTATTATTGTTAAGTTATATGATGAAAACTTTGAAAACTCTCTCTGTGTTTAGAGGAAATTGGTTTTCCTCTAAAAATGTAGTGGGTGCGGCTTATAATCAGGTGCGCTCTATAGTGCGGAAATTACGGTAGTTGAAAAATAATTCAAATGCAAAGGCACTAAGGGTGATTTTGTCCAACCAGAATGATGAATGAAATAATTGAGTTGATAGCCAAGTACTTGAAACCATAATGTACATGTTTTTCCCAGAGTATATCATTTTGTACTTAAACTGCTCTTTCGAGCCCGGGGATTTTTATCAGCAAAGCTATTTTCGTCCGTTATTTCCAATGAAACATGTTTTTTTTTTCTTACCCCAAGAAATGTCATCAATCATGTTTGGCTAAGGAGAAATGGAGAAATGCACTGGCACCTCACCTCTGAAACCTTTGATTACCCACCTCACGTTGGCCGAACCTCGTGACAGACAGCCCATTAAAGAGCAAAACGACTTGCCCACTCCGCGCTGCTTCCTCACCCGCTTCCCTCCTGCTTCTCTAACCGCCCCCATTTCTCTCTCTCTAACTGCACTCTGATTAATTTCCACATAACGTGTTTATCATCCACTGCCGGCTTTCAGCTGAAGTGACCAGCACAATAGATGCTTTCCACCTCACAGAACCGATTTTGCTTTGACTTGAAAATAGCTCGAAATTATTCATTGGCTGTCTTCTTCCACTTTAGCTCAGGGAGGAGGGGGCATAGTAGCAGCTTCCATCCGTGGTCCCACTCGACTTGAGCCCTGCAACAAAAAAAAACCCCAAAAACCACAACTTTAAGGCATCAATAGCAGATTCAGACGGAACCCTTCAAGATAAGTTCATGACAATTCTAACAAGAGCATTAAGCCTCAGCTAAAAAAGTCATTTTAATGTCTCTTTCTGGTTCTACCAGCCCGATATTAATCAGGTGATCATCTTTTTAAATGTGTTGGAAAAATATGAACACAAAATCGCTGTCATAAAAGGACAAGGAAACGCGATTACATGCACAATGATACTCGGGAATGACAAAAACACGACTTACATGAGCAAATACAATTAATGGGGCAAGATCAAGACCGTCTGGAATAAACAAGAGTCGTGAGCAAGGTTGAATAATCCGACTTTTAGTTGTCGGCTTGGAAGTAGTCCACTGATTAACGCAAGACAGGTGCGGCGCTGGAGGGAACGCCCTCCAGTCCAGCAAGACATGAAACATAAGCAAACAGAATCATGACACCAATCATGTTTATGGAATGTTGGAGGAAACCGGAGTAGCCGGAGAACACATAAAACGTCTTTTGAAACTCTAATGTGTAACTGTTTAATCGGCAGAGAAAAGTTTTTCTCTTAAAATGACAACTATATTCTTGGACTGTAACAAGCAGGGACGAGATTTTTCCGCTTTTTGGCGGAATTCCGCTTTTTTTCCAGTCAAAATGGACCTTTTTTATATTGTTCCAAATCCGTTGAGAAAATTTTCGGGGGGCGGGGGGGGGGGGTGTTATTTCTGGGCTGCCGGACTTACTTGTCTTCGGCAGACTCGGGACTCGTAATGTTTACAAGCATCCATTTTGAATACCGTTTTTTTCTCACGAAGCGTTTCTTTGTCGTTACTTCGTATATGGGCTAAAACCGACGTCTTACGTGTTGTGATTGGTCTCTATATCGGCAAATGCAGAATCACAACCAATCCGTGTTCGCCTTCCTAAACCCCTTTTCCGCGAATTCGGACTGGTTTTGCACGAGGGATGTCGTGTATTGATATGACTCGTGTATGTAGTCTGTATGAAACAAATGCCGAATGTTATCGAGACTCGTGACGAAGCTAACGTGCGCCAGATAGATGCGGATCTGAAAAACAAGTTGCGATGGGACTGGTTGGATAGAAAGCTGACGGTGTTCCCAGTAGGAACCAGTAAAGAGGGAACCATTGTCTGTGCTTGTGTCGGATTTCATGAAAAAGCTCGATGTCGCTGGTAAATGGTATTTCAACAAAAAATGTCAAATTCTGTTGATAAAATTCATGGTTTTAAGGCTTTAAAAACTCTAAAAACCCATTAGCTTCCGGGGCTTTGCCCCCTGGGCCCCCCATCCGCGGCGTTGCCTGCGGCCCCCCCAAGACCCCCGGCTGATTTTCAGATTTTTTTCATCACTAGTCACTCTCATCCCTGAACAAGTTTTGTAAAGTGACAGACTTTTGGACTGATGTTGGCATTTTTCGTCTTCTTTGTTTAATGGGGACTAAATTATCCATACAATGTTGAGAATGATGTGTGCCTCAATTGTCATAGTGTTGGTAAAATAATCCTCCTGCAATTCCCCTCTTGTGCTCTGGTGAGTGACTCCCCTCCAGTAATGTGATGGAAGTTTGACCTCTAACCCAAACCGAATGGAGCCTTGAGCGCAACTCACTTTTAAGGCTCACTTTGCATTAAACAAGATCATTAAAATATCATTAGTGTAGATGAAAGCAAGGTTGGGATTGTTTCCAACATATCCAACTCACTCTAAAGCCATCAAGTCAACTGTTTGCCAGATCTCACGCAAGACTGGAGTGAAAATATGTTGACAAAGTCTAATGACAGCAATTATACAGTCTCGCAACCTTGTGAAAAGGGCAGCGCAAGGAAAGACACATTAGTTGTGGATGAGTACAATTTTACCCAGTCTCAATTACGGTCTCCGTCGAAGAAAAATATCTTGATCGTCCAGATGCGCAAACATGCAGCGTGAAGGCACAAAGACATTGGCCAGTCAGCGTTGCCCAAACGTGACACCGTGTGAGCTGTGAACTGTTTCATCCATCTGGCCAGCCCACCCCTTCATCGACCCATTTCCCAAACAGTCTGAAATACGCTGCCGCTAATTACTATTATTAATTGAAAATAGGAAATCAATTGTTCTGAATTAAACACGAGTGCACATGTAGGTTTATGGGTCAGTCGTTGCTTAACGACTCCACTCTGACGTCTTTCGGAGGGCAAAACCCTGAACGGAATTCACAAACAATCCATGCCTTGTTTTTGAAGCTGGGACGTTGTCTGTAAGCTGCGACTGCACACATATGACGCACTACATTCCTGGGCTTACTTAGCACCCTGCTGCTTCTTCCATCCATCCGTCCATTTTCTACTGCTTATCCAGGGTCGGGTCGCAGGGGCAGCTTTTGCAGGAAGCCCAGACTTCCTGCTCCCCAGCCACTTCTTCCAGCTCTCCTCAGGCATTCTGAGGCCAGTTGGGAGACATAGTCCCTCCAGCATGTCCAAGGTCATGCCCGGTGCCTCCTGCCCATGGGACATGCCTGGAACACCTCACCAGAGAGGCATCCTAATCCGATGCCCGAGCCACCTCATCCGGCTCCTCTCGACGTGGAGGAGAAGCGGCTCTGAGCCCCTCCCGAATGGTCGAGCTTCTCATCTTATCTCTAAGGGAGAGCCCTGCGGAGGACACTCATTTTGGCCGCTTGTATCCGGGATCTCGTTCTTTCGGTCACGAGTGCTGCTGCTTTTAAAAATTAATTAATTTGTCAAGAGACTCTGAAAACCCTCTCATGAAAATGGTTTTACTCGTCCCAAGTATGTCAACTTGAACGAAGTGTTGTGCACTTGCAGGGAAATGAACCGGTGCTGTTCAAAATATAAATGTTGCCCGTCCAATTTTTATTCCCCAAGTCAGACCCTTCACCATATAAATTTGTCTGATGGTGAGTTATGTTGCTTTTAGGTAATGAGTTGTAACTTCTTCATATAGCATTTTTTTTTCAATGCTGCTAATATCCCGGTGATTAAATGATCAAATAATATTCCCGCTTAAAATAAATAAATAATAATAATATTAATAATAATAATAATAACAAAAAAAACAAAAAGCGTCGAGCTAATTGTTTGTGCTGTTAGCTAACGTGATACGTAGCTGGAGAGGTAAAAAAACAGAGTTAATGTCTTGATGCTGGCAAAAATGAGCTCTCGTGAAGCAGACTGGACATTCTCTGCATGCTTCAAGTCTGTGCTCTATTATTTGCTGTTCCACTTGGTATTTGATACTTATCTTAAGTACTGAAGATCCTGATATGATCTAATTTGGTTCAGTTTGGATTTGTTTGATGGAGTTACTTGAATGAAGTTTCCTTTTGGCTGGTCTGTCTCCCATTTTATGATGGCTTTTGAGCCCAGGTCTTAACACGTGGATCTCCTGACTAATTTAATGTGTGACTGATTCCTGGAAGGTTTTGCATTCTTCCAGTCCCCACAAAACTTGTAGTAGTAAGTATTAAGGTTCTATCTGCAGCCCACTTTAGTTTGACAAATAAAGATCTTTCAGGATGGCAATAATCACCTCTGGCCAAAAGGGTTTTACTGTGTCCCTTAGCACTGTGTCAAGAATATGGAGAAGATACCTGGAGACAGGCCAGTACACTAGAAGTTCCACGACAAGTTACTATCTGCTCAAGTAACGACGACTCAATTGGTCGCGTGAGACCACTGAGTGAACTCTACTTGAATATGCATTTGGCCATGGCTGTCATGTACTGTCTCGTTGCATCCACCGCTGCCACATTGCACCAAAGACTGTCGCAACTGCCCGATGCCAGGTCTGGGAGGGGACCATTCAGTATCCAATAGGCCCAGACATTATAGGGAGTGGAAGTGGAGCCTGACCCACTCGTCCAAGGGCACCAGAAGTAAAAAGCAATGATGTTTCAAAGAAGCAATGACAAACAGGGGCCTGAGAGAATAGTGTATTCATTTTACAGAATATATGTGTTGAGGCCCAAAGTGATATTTTTTGTCACTGTACTCTAAATCCCTGGCCACGCCACTGCCCGAAAGCCAGTTCTGCTGAAGCTCATGCTCAGAATTGATCAAATCAACCCCTGCATGCTTTTTAAATTCATCTCAGGGCACAGCGAGCGAAGTAGTTTTTGTTTTGCATTTTCCTGAAAGAAGATCAACTCAACCAAATGACTGCCACCTGATAATGGGTAATGAATGATTTGACATTTGCATAATTTCTTCTTGTGTCAGGAAATAATTCTGCACGGAAACGCTTTTGTTACAAATGACTGGAAAGAAGAGACGGAGCAGCATTTAAATGCCTCGTGCATTTGTAACCAAGTCCATAAAAACGGCACTAATTCCCCTCAACCCTTCTTGGTCCTCTAAATACAACTAAACCTTTTTTCCAATAACAGACACTTTAGTTGAATTCAAGATAAAACTAACTGCAAAACAATCTGAAAAGAAAAATGTCAGACAGGTCAACAGACTACAGGAAAATGTGACAGGAAGAGGGGTCCCAAAGGACACATTGTCCATCCTGCCAGCAGGATGTCCATCCATCCTGGACTGCCAGCGGTCCAGACTTGTTCCCCATTGAATATATGTGGCGCACTGCATTATGAAGCTCAAAATACGACGGGCACCCCGGACTTTTATGCACTGTTACTATATATGTAAAGGAATGAGAAATAAATCAAAGTAAATTATTTATATATATATATATATATATATATATATATATATATATATATATATAAGAATGAGTAATACATCAAGGTAAATTTTACATATATGTGTGTATATATGAGAAATAAATCAAAGTAAATTGTATATATATATATATATATATATATGAATGAGAAATAAATCAGTAAATTTTATATATATATGTATATACATATATGTGTATATATATATATATATATATATGTGTGTGTGTATATATATATATATATATATATATATATATAATTTACTTTGATTTATTTCTCATTCCTATATATATATATAAAATTTTCTTTGATTTATTTCTCAATACATACAATGATGAGAGACAATAAATCGAAAAAAAATATATATATATATTATATATATATATATAAACTCTTTATAGTGAACGACCTGTTAACTATGTTTTAGGAATGGAATGGACAGTTCTTTAGACCGCATCACTATTTAATGATGTTTGTAAAACTGGGGCTCAGCATCAGCACTGAAAAATGAAAAGTGTGAAATTTGCGCACGCAAACCCCAACGATTAACAAGCCATATCTTAACGCACTAGAAAATAATTTCCCTTTTATTTCCACCCTATTTGGCTGCACATATTGCACATGCCATAAGCTGCCAGGGCTCCAAAAATATTAACGGCAAAGGGTGACTCCGCTACTGACAAACTGAAATGCTACTCCTTACTGAGCGTGCCCTTGTCAAAGAGTATTATTCTGTTCTTAATTTACTGGAAAAAAAAGTTCTGCGTGGTGCCAGCAAGCTACTCTTGATCAAAGTCGTTAGTCATTTGATTTGGGCTCTTTGCTGCTGAATAATTGAGGCTTTGAGAGGATAAAGGATTTGATGATGCTAGCCCACGAGTTAAGAGTAATAAAGAGAATTCCCCTCTCTGAGAGTGGGACAGAAGACGACGGAGGAAAAAAGACGACGGGAGGAACAGATGTATAAATGAAGGAAGGAAGGAAGGAAATAAAGAGGATGAATAGAAAATGTAAGGCCATTGGCACGCCAACCCTCTGTATGCTAGCTGCCTTCTGAGTAGCAGTACTTTAGCTACGTTGTCGATCAAGAAGGAAATTCTACCCAATGTATGTAACCGTAGATTATGTCAAAGGGTGTACAATAAAACATTTCATACCTACAAGTTCAGATTCATACCAGCAGCGAATGTTACATCAACTAGACGTCAAAATACATTGCTAAATAGAGGATGCCCACAAAAAAAAATGATGCGTCCTATTTACTGGGAGCCAGCTGAAAACAACCTTCAGGATTAGTTTGTATCATGTGTTCATTACAGCACCATAATTTATGATTATCAATGGTATTGAGTAGTGCAAAGGTTGGACTTGAGAACCGTGAATGAGAGACATGGTATTTCATTTGATTTTGTTTATTTATTTTTGGGTCTGTTTACTATTTTGCCACAAACAAATTTGTTCCAGTGCATTTACTTTGTTCCCAAGCATGTGCACACAAACAATGGGAGAATTAACCGTGTGGATGAACGGACATAAAAACGAGCTTGTAGGGTCTCCTCAGCTTTGTATACCCAGCAAGAGCATAATATGGCAAAATTGTCCTTGGGTGTTTAGGCAAGCTTTCAGGCTGGTCGTACATGTTTATCTTGAGTTGTGAACATTTTAGAAAAGGGAGCAATGTCTTTGGACTAAGCGTTATTCTCATTGAAGCGCTAACCCAGACACTTAGTATAATTTTTAATAGTGCCGTGTATGACTATCTAGACGATAAAGAGAGCAATAAAGACATTATCAGAAGCTAAAGAACTCTATTCAATGATTGTGTGCAAAAAAAACAACCATTTGCATGATAAAAAAATCACATCTTAAATCTATCCTTTGAATCTCACGTACTCTCCTGTGTGCTTTCTCGCCAGTCGTGTTTGCGTTGAAGAAAAAAAAATCTAACTGAATAAGCAACTTATTTTCTTTATATTATACATTTTTTTTTGTGGTTGATTGTTTCATTTGTTTATGTTTATATATTTGTCTTTTTTATGCAGTTCAGTTTCGCTGCCCTTATCTTTAGCCGTGTGTGTTTTTAATGCACTGCATGTTTGCACTGTGGTCGAGAGGAAGGAAATGTAATCTATGCTGTCTGTTGTCCATAGAGCATATTTGACAAGAAAGCCGACTTGATTCTCATTTTAAAATCACTTTGTAAATTAGGGTAGGCATTTACTCTGCTGAGGCGGCCCGGTAGTTGAGTGGTTAGCGCGTCGACTTCACAGTGCAGGGGTACCGGGTTCAAGTCTGCACAGTCCACCCAAAAGGACAATTATTTACATCCTTAAGCTGAAGTAAGAAAAAACAAACAAACAAATAACACATGCATGTACTCGCCACACTACTTGCAAGTACTTCTTTGGACAAGAGAATCCAAGCTGAGAATACACTGCTAGAAAATACTTAGCTGAAAAATACTATGAACTAACCTGGTGAAAAGCTATAGAGGGGGTAAAAAATGAAAGCAGAAGAAAATTTAAGCACTTGGAGTCGTGAGCAAGGTTTAATAATCCGACAGCCGGATGATTAGTGTCAGGTGCAGCTCATGAGGGAACGCCCACTCTCCAGCTGGACAAAAACAAAAAAACAAAGCAAACAGGACATGATCATGACAGGCTGGAGCCAGAATGGAACCTTGCACCTCTGGACTATGAGGCGGGCGTGCGAAGCCGTCGAACACCGCGTTGCCTTGTTGTGTTATGATTCAATAATATTGTAACAGCATGTGTTGAATTTAGCTTGAATCTATTTCCTTTCTTGAGCTTCTCAACTAGTTCTTGCCATCATACTAATTATGTATCTAAGCCTCCATATGAATTATTTTCGATAAATGTATGCATTTATTGCAGCGTAGCATTTGTAAATCAACGAATTAATTATTGGTTATTGTCATGGAGCTTTTGGTTTGTTTTTTTACACCTCAGTGACTCCTTGATAGCACACACACACATTGATGAATGTTCAGTACTAAATCACATGTTGACTCCCCCCCCCAATTCTCTCTGTTTGTCTAGCCTGCGAAAGTGACTTCTGGGGTCCCCACTGCACGAATCGCTGTCAGTGTCGGAACGGGGCCAAATGTAACCCGATCACGGGAGCCTGCGTCTGCACAGATGGCTACCAGGGCTGGCGGTGCGAGGAGCCGTGCGAGCCCGACGTCTACGGCAAGGACTGCCTGCTCGAGTGCCAATGCCTGAACGGTGCAAAATGCCACCATGAAAGTGGCGAGTGCCTCTGTGCGCCCGGATACACCGGGGCCTTGTAGGTAGCTCCTCGTTCATGTTGATGATGCCTTGAACTAGATTTTTGTGATGTCATGTGACTGGAGTCACTTTGCAAAAGTCATTACAATGATCCGATTTTCATTATCAGAAGGTGTGTCTGAGGCTAAAATTCCCTGGAGGTTGTTAACACAACATGGAAACAGCACACTATCGAAAAGAAATGTGTACAAGTGGATTGAAAAGTTTAAAAGTGGCCGAACTGACCTTGTTCATTGTTTTCGTTAGTGGTCGAGCTTGATGTATGTGCCGTTCCTTCTACACGATCCACGCTTGTCCGCTCACGTTCCAAGAATCCGTTTTGACTACTGTGTTTGAATATTCGAGCTTCCCAGTTCATATGTCATTGTAAATTGTAGCCATGTTTTTTTTCGGTCTAGTTGCAAGGAACCTTGTCCACCAGGGAAGCACGGCCCCCTGTGCGAGCAGCGCTGTCCCTGTCAAAATGGCGGAACGTGCCATCATGTGACCGGGGCGTGTTCCTGTCCCGCCGGTTGGGTGGTATGAGGAATTTTGCAACTTTCCTTTTTTTTTTTTTTTCCAGACAAAAGATGCCAAATTATCCAGTGTAAGGTCTCGTCGCCTTCCTCCCTTAGGGTCCGGTGTGCGCGCAGCCGTGTCAGTTTGGCTCGTTCGGCATCAACTGCTCCCTGGAGTGTACGTGTCGTAATGGAGGCCTGTGTGATCACATCAGCGGCCAGTGCCAATGCACCGCTGGCTACATTGGAGAAAGGTACGCGACATGAACGGGCAAAAAAGATGATGTGGCATTTGTTATAAATGACCTTGGGGAATAACTTGAATTCAAAAAGAACTAGATGATAAAGACCACATTGACAAATTGAATTGACCAAGTGAATGCATCTCCTCAGTCACGGGACATACTTTATATGTAAGTGGTCTGGGTTTAAGGTCTTTTATTATTGACTGAGCATGGTTGATCTCAGTTTGTTATATATTTGGGGGGCGGATCATATTTTTAAAGGTTGACTTAGTTCCAAAATATTTGACATGTTCCACTTTTCCCACTTGTAGGACCTGAACTGTTTTTTTTTTTGTGTGCATAATTTGAAAGCATTTACCGAGTAGGTTGGTCAACTTAATTTCTTTATGCACTGCAGCTTCAATTCGGCCGAATATTGACCCTTGAGTAGACAGTCACTACTTAATCAATTATTTAATTGATTATTAATATGTACTGTAGAGGTGCTTTTTTGAGACATGCTAGGACAGAATAATAATCAGATGTAATATAAATAATCGTCTTCTCTAGCTGATCAGTAGAAATCTCGACCCAATTTATTATATTCATACCTTGGTGAGACTATCTCATTTATTTCTACAATAATACATTTTGAGATGATGTCACTACTCGTATTCTCTTTTCAACCCCCGAGCCTGCTCGCATTCTTCAGAGGGACCATTTGGGTGCAGTCTTGAGATTACTATACAGTAATATTCATTCATTCATTCATTCATCTTCCGAACCGCTTGATCCTCACTAGGGTCGCGGGGGGGTGCTGGAGCCTATCCCAGCTGTCTCCGGGCAGTAGGCGGGGGACACCCTGAATCGGTTGCCAGCCAATCGCAGGGCACACAGAGACAAACAAACATCTACGCTCACAATCACACCGAGGGACAATTTAGAGTGTTCAATCAGCCTGCCATGCATGTCTTTGGAATGTGGGAGGAAACCGGAGCACCCGGAGAAAACCCACACAGGCCCGGGGAGAACATGCAAACTCCACACAGGGAGGGGACGGAGCTGGACTCGAACCCGGTACCTCTGCACCGTGAAGCCGACGTGCTAACCGCTGGACTACCGGGCCGCCCTCAAATACATTCACTGGCAAAAAAAAAAAAAAAAAAAAAACCAAGTCTGAAGCACCACGTCTCCCCGTGTTGTCCTCGCCATCTTTTTTCCGCTCTCTTCCCACCCCTTACTCTCAATTGGACCAAATTGCATCCATTTATTTTAGGCTCGGACAGGTAAATTAACCTACACGGAATAATTCCTTGAGTGAGTTCTCCTTCCCCCCTGTCCACGTCGTAATGGAATGAGCAAAGATAAGAGTCTGAAGTAAGTTAACGGGATTTGAACATGATGCCGGACAGACATCCTCACACGGGCCATTTTAATTGAGTGATTTGTCTACTTCTCTGCGGCTTCCAAGTCGCAGATGTGTGGCGCATGCGGAGACGTTAGCCTAACTCGGCTTTCGATTAGCATAAACAATGTTCTATTAGGAGGTAACGCCGTTTTTGTTTGGATCTTTGAAATAAATGTCGTGGACTCGGGTTCTTCTGCGGTTTTGAAAAGAGGTGCTGGAGCACAAGGATTGCGAAAGACCCTTCAGTGCAAACTAACAGAACACTAAAAGCTTGACTTGCTTCAGAGGACACATTTGAAACAACCTGTTGTGTCTTTAAACAAAATAATATCAATGTAAATTGAAATGGAATGTGTCACACGTCTTAAACAAGATTTGAAACTTTTTCAAATACACCAGTTTGCACATGTCTGCGAAATGACATGAAGACTCTTTGAAAGCGTCCCCTATTTTGTGCGATCACAGGTGCCAGGATGAATGTCCAGTTGGCACTTATGGGCCACAGTGTGCCCACAAGTGCGACTGCCGGAACGGTGCTAAATGCTACCACATCAACGGGGCCTGCCTTTGCAACGAGGGCTTTAAGGGTCCAAGCTGCCAGGACCGCTTTTGTCCGAATGGAATATATGGACTCCTCTGCGACAAGGACTGCCCCTGCAAAATGGCAAACACACTCAGGTGATGAGAAAGTTGAAGCATCCTAATATAGATTGGACATGTGTTTAGGAAGCCTTTTAAAATGCAGCGAATGATTAAATTGTGAGGGGAGTTTTAAATTGTAAACGTAGGCCAGATTCGTCGTGATTAAATCTAATACTCTATGATGAATAGCAAGTCAGCTTAATTCAACAGTTCCTGGAGATAATAGGAAAGATATTGTGAAAAGAACAAACGGAATTTGATGAACGGGGTGGCAAAGCCTCCGCTGAATTTTTTTGGCATCAGTAATGCTGTATCAAGGAATAACTTGTTCAAGGACACTGGAAGGGAAGTGAAAGCCAAACCATTTCCTTGCTTACTTATGTTGACCAAAACAACATCTACCGCTAAAATCATATCAAGAAGAAAAAAATTAAAATAATGAATGACTCCAGGTCCTGTCCTGACATTGAACCTCAATCTTTAAATTTGGAGATTGTTGGTAAGAAACAAGCGAAAAATATTTCCCCAAATACCGTAAATTCCGGACTATAAGCCGCTACTTTTTTCCCAAACTTTCAACCCTGCGGCTTATTCAGTGATGCGGCCAATTTGTGTAATTCTTCTAACGGCCGCCAGGGGGCGCTCGAGTAGAAAAGGTCAGATTAAGACCGGTGGAATATATGCGTCGAGGAAAACCGCAACTTCTTGTCTTGTGCATCAATTAAATTAGCGTGAACATACCCTCATCATGGAATATGCACAAAGAAAGGCATATGACGCAGCTTTCAAACTAAAAGCAATCGAGCTGTCCGATCAAGAAGGAAACAGAGCTGCTGCACGTAAACTTGGCATAAACGACGGCTCACCGTGATTTTGACAAGTACCGGTATGTTCTTTTACCAGACCTGTTATACTGTGTTGCTATTCTGTTGCTAGCGTGTTGTTAGCATGTTGCTAGCGTTTTACTGCCGCGTCACAGGCACCGTTTGGGAAGAAAGTTAGATTATTATTATTGTTAAGTTATATTATTAAAACGTTGAAAACTCTCTCTTTCTTTGTAAATATGTTGACATGTTTGAATGTGGGCACATGCGGCTTATATGCGGGTGCGGCTTGTGTATGTACAAAATTGGTTTTCCTCTAAAAATGTAGTGGATGCGGCTTATAATCAGGTGCGCTCTATAGTGCGGAAATGGCGGCATCAACGTGTTCATGACCTTACTATGGCTCCTATTCTTTCATTCAATGTCTGCAGTTTGTAATATATGTTGATGCCCTTCCTTCTAATGCTTTTGCCTCCAGCTGTCACCCTTTGTCAGGAGAATGCACATGTGCAGCGGGATGGACCGGACTGTTCTGCAACGAGACCTGTCCGGCCGCTTACTACGGCGAAGGCTGCAAAGAAATGTGCGCCTGCGCCAATGGCGCGGACTGCGACGGCATTACTGGAATGTGCATGTGTGCTCCCGGATATATCGTGAGTGCAGACATTTCAAAGAAAATCCATTCGTAAGGAGTCGCCCGTGTTTGATGACTTTACTGCTATTATTCTATTGCTATCGAATGCTAAAAGTAGAGACATTCTGTGTATAAGCCCGATCGTACCAATCAAATATTTTGGACACATCCTATCATACGATATCATGAGAAAGAGTGTCCAAACATTTGGCTGGTCCTGTACATATGTACAGAAGACAATCTCAACCCATAAAATGTGTATTCATGTACCGTTTGTCCTTATCAGCGCCATAGGTGAGCTCAGTGCACCATGTCCCCCGAGGTGCTCTGTTGAGAGCATGTTTTTTTGCGTACTCGGCAGGGCAAGAACCAGGTTCCTAGTGGGTGCTGGACTCCACGAGCTTTGATCCTTGTCAGCTATTTTGCTTTTTGATGAAGGTGCACAACGCTTTTTGTCATTTCATCCACTGAGAAGCACCGCTTTAAGGCCAGAGCCAAACTACACTCCATCTATGGGTATTATGATTTGGGATGAATATCAGCAGGGGCGATTCTACAACCGCAGCTTTATGGGTGTGGGAGATAGAGGGGCTTTAGTGGGGGTTAGGGTGGGAAGGGTCTTAGGATCCACCGGATGGGAGTTGTGAAGCGGGGGTGCGCTGGGCACTCTCAAAATGTGTGCAGGAAGTTTGCAATTTATCTATATCTAATAAGGGCAGCAGGGAAGTTGTGGCCAATTGGTTATGATCATCACCTGTAATATTTTCGAGCTAGAAAACAAACCTCCTTCCTATGACCGGACAGTAAATGCAGCAACAAAAAAAAACGGTATTAAAATAAGGTGTTATTGACTTGGGGTGGACTGTATTTTTGTTGTTAAAGTACCGTATTTTCACGAGCATAAGGCGCCATTAAAAGTCTAGCGTATGAGCCGAGTTCCAAAGCCTGACTGAGCGCTTCTGTTTATATAGAAAAGGCGGGCGTGGTGGCGACAGGCATGTGGAAGTCTGCCAATGAGTGAAGGGTGGGCGTGCCCAACAACACGGTGCGCCGAATGCTCGTGAAAATACGGTATTATGATTCAATCAAGTACTGAATGGTTTTTAGACATGTATCTAGCTTGAAAAGAACCCCAAAAAAACAAATAGAGACTTGTAAAATTTGGGGGATTTATGAATGCTTCAGCACCCCCACAATTGGCCTGGACACACCAATGAATACCAGTATTACCTAACACAACAGTTAAATCTTTCAGCCAAAATGTGTGTGTTTTATGTGACTTACTCACAGTCTCCTGCTGATGTTGGGAAGTCTGGTCTTTCCCATCATTGGTGGTCGCTGCCTCGAGGCGAAGTTTGTTGAGCTCAAAAGTAAATGTACAGTGGTACCTCGGCTCACGAACTTAATTGGTTCCCAGAAAAGGTTTGTGAGCCGAAAAGTTCGCCTTCCGAATATTTATTTCCCATAGGAAACCATTCAAATGAGAATAATCCGTTCCTAGGTCCCCATAAACATCATTTTCGACTAAATAAGCCTTAAAACTACACAAAAATAGACCTTATTTTATGTATGATAAATGTGCTATTGTATTGAAATGAAAGAAATAAACTGTACTGTATAATAAAGTCGTTTTATTGACCTTTGTGATCGTAGTTGATGGCTTGATGGAACGGAGTGGGAGAGGGAGTTCTGGTTTGGAAGGAGAGTCCCCTTCCATAAGGACTGTCGGTAACTCAACCTCTGGTGTGCCTTCTCTTCTTCGCTTCTTAGAAGGAGACTCTTTCTCCTTTTTGCTGACTAAAAACCTCTTCATTGACACTTGTTGCGTGTTAGCGTACCGGTACTGGGACGCTAAGTCACACAAACGCACACCTTGTTCGTGTTTTTCAATGATCTCCTTCTACTCAATCGTCATTTTCTTTCATGTCTTCTTAGGCTTAACACTAGCCTGTGGCGGGGTCTTTTTCGGTCCCATAATAGCAAAAGTACACTCAATATGGTCCAAAATGTCTAGCAAACTCAAACCACGTCCGCATTCAAAGAAATGGGGTGACGAAGTGAACGCCGTGAGCGTGCGTCAGCTTCTCGCGGCCGCCACCGGGGGCGCTGTTCGACCGCTTGGTTTGGTTCGTCCGCCGAAAACTAGTTTGTCAGCTGAGACTAAATTCTCGCGAAATTAATGTTCGTGAGGCGAAAAGTTTGTGAGTCGAGGTACCACTGTACTTCATTTCACCATGCACTCATTTGGACACATTTGATTACCAGGGTGATGTTTTATACTAAGGAATGTTGTTTTGTAGCATTGAAATGTTTTCCTTTTGATAAAATGCTGAGGAAGTGAGGTCGCTTCATTACTAACCACTCTAGGTCACCACAAGCTAACCTTCAAAATTAATTTCATATAGCGCCTCAGTGCGCCAATTTTTTTTGCGAAAAGAAACTCAAAAGAATTCAAGGTCCCTCAAAGCAAGTTTTTCAAGAATGATCTGTTGTCCATTCTTGGTCTGTCATTGTACTGTACAGCAGTGCGGCTTGCGTGTTGAAACCTCCGTCGTGTTTACATGTTCTTCTGTGATCAAAATTCTGTGATTATGAGTAGGATAAATGCTAGAAAATGAGGACATTAATGATTGTGTTTATTCATGTATTTATTTGCTGTTTTTCTAGGGTGAGGACTGCTCTATGACCTGTCCTGCAGGCCTGTATGGAACCAACTGCACCTCGTCTTGTTTCTGTCAAAATGAGATATCATGCTCACACGTCGATGGCTCGTGCATCTGCGGAGAAGGTTGTTAGCCTCTATTTGTTTTTTGTTTTTGTTTTTTTTGCATCTTGATGTCAACCAGAGTGTTGTTAAACACCACAACCACCAACATTAAATTTGAGGTTTTAAATAAAAATGGCCAAGTAAAAGTTCAAGTCAGGAAAACGCCACTGTTTCAAGGTTTAGGAAAACATTTTATATTTATTGCTCATAAATAATGTTTCATAATAATTCATGACACTATAATGTTACACAAAAGATTTGTCAATCTGCGGAGCCCCGAAGGTGACATGGAAGAAACAAATGAAAACTTTGCACCATCCCAGCAAAAAACATGGCATCCCTTGCAATGATTGTGGTATCCATTTTGGGGTGAAGAGACGCCTTTTTTTTTAATTGCATGTTTATGCATCATTCTCCGGATAAGCAAAAGCAACAAAGATGGAGTGTTCTCTTTTCAGGTGTGCAACGTCCACGTGAGGGACATTGCATGAACCGTTTCAAGTGCCCCTCCATGACTCTTTCCATCCTTCGACGTAATGCCATTCTCATTAGAGGATACAGTAGCTAAACTGACCCACAAGTACATAAATGTTCATTTAGAAATTAAAAAAAAAAGGCCTTTCCCGGCAAAAAAAAAGTCTGATCTCATAATGATTGAATTCCAAATGTTTGCGAGGGATTTTTTTTTTCTTCTGATGTCACATTTTGGGACCCGGATCATTCTCATGTCATGTGGTATTTATTTATTAAAACAAAAAACATTAAGGAATTATTTTTGTCCTCTGTAAATAATCTTTTAAAGTTGTTCAAAAGTTGAACGTGAAAATCATTTTTGCGCAATCTTGATGTAATAACCGTCGGCATTTACGAATAATTAGATCGGGAAAACAATGAAGTGCTTTGTTTGTGGCTTTGGGTTGAGACACAAGCGAACAATCAATCCCCTGCCAAATATTTGTCAATGTCCATAAAAGTTACTAATGATGAACAACTTTGAAATGGATATTTATTTATTTTTTTCTGTAGACCTGCAAAAAATTTGACAAAGCGGCATATCGAATAAAGTTACTCAAGGACTTGGACTGGATGGTGACAGTTCGATCCCACTGAAAAAAAAAATAAAAATGGAAACGGCAACTTGTCGTCGAGATGCTAGTCTCCTTCCAGAATACTGTCAAGATGCCCTTGAGCAATTCCAACGCTCTTGATCATGAGGTGCAGAGTGACCCTGACACTCTGACATCTCTCCCACGTGTGCTCACGTGTCTCCCCTCGAGCTATTATAATTAGTATCGATGTTCTTGTATTAATTATTGATACTAATCGAATGTATAAAATGTGCTTTTAAAAACATCAGATGCAAACGAAGCGCGAGATGACTTCATCGTCTATGTGCAGGTTGGCAGGGAGTGGACTGCTCCATCCCGTGCTCCAGCGGAAGCTGGGGTCTAACCTGCAACCAGACTTGTCAGTGTGCCAACGGCGCAGCCTGCGACCCTGTGAATGGAACCTGCACCTGCTCTCCGGGCTGGAGGGACGAATTGTGTGACTTACCATGTCACGTCAGTGCTCATGAAATTCATTTTTATCCCCGCCCCCTTCTGTTTTTTTACGCTCGAGTAAAGTTGATCTTTTTTTGTACTGTAAACTCATTTGCTTCCTGACTTGCAGGAGGGATCTTATGGCCTGGACTGTAAAGAGAGATGTGACTGTGCCAATGCCGATGGCTGTGATCCAGTGACCGGCGCTTGTCGCTGTGTCGCAGGATGGACAGGTAAAGCATGCACTCGCTGTATGAGACATATAACATGAAGACGTTTACAGTCACGGATCTGCTAGAGACTGAAGTCAGTGTGGCCAGATTTTCTTTCGCAAGCTCTCCTCGAAGGCACCGGCCTTTGAACCAACCGAGAGCTTTAATATTGATTCCTTCCATTGGATATCTAAATATTAAGTTGCAGAAAAGAATGAGAGAGGAGTCCCCGATTCATTCCGTGCACTACCAATCCAACAGGTTTAGTAATCTAACATGATTTTTAGTAAGGCTGTGATTGGCTGTTGCCGTGACTGGCCATCAATCCATCCATTTTCTAATATTATCATCGGGAGGGTTGCGGGCGTTCTGGAGCCTATCCCAGCTGTCTTCGGGCAGTAGGCGGGGGACACCCTGAATTGGTTGCCAGCCAATCGCAGGGCACACAGAGACAAACAACCATCCACGCTCACATTCACACCTAAGGACAATTTGGAGTGTTCCATCGGCCTGCCATGCATGTTTTTGGAATGTGGGAGGAAACCGGAGCACCCGGAGAAAACCCACGCAGGCCCGGGGTAAACATGCAAACTCCACACAGGGAGGCCGGAGCTGGAATCGAACATGGTACCTCTGCACTGTGAAGCCCACGTGCTAACCACTGGACTACCGGGCGCGCCATGGCTCAATTTGTATTTTACAAAATAAAAATAGCAACGATGATAAAATAAAATAACAATAAAAACATGTAGTATTTTCCAAAATCCGTGCCTCAAGCATCTTGATGGGGGGGGGCACGGCCCCCCTTTTGGCCCACCCTGCCCCAATTGGAGGGGTGTGAACCACATTGCAATGTGTTGCATGCCACAAAACTTATGCCACAAATTGCAACGTGGGAACGCGCCTTTATACGACCGGTACTCATCACATAACGACCAACAGGTGTGCAGCTGCAGGGAGAGCCCTACAGCGCCACCTGTTGGTCACAAACAGAATCATGACAGTCAGTCTGTCGTGGAGAAGAAAGAGCTGAACCCAAAGATAAAAAGCTCTCCTTACCTGTCAATCTACATTCCCACCCTCACCCATGGTCACATGCTCTTGATCATAAAAAACAACAAAAACAACAACAAAACACACACACACAAGATGACAAAAAATGAAGAATGTCTGGATGGACGTTTTGGAAGGGGCAGCCACATTTACCCACGCAAGAGGAAATACATGAAAAATCCAACGCAAGATTCAAACCCACCGCCGATGGACTTTGAGGCAAACGTGCTAACCGCTAGCGCCATGCTGCCGTGTTTCACCTTTTTTGGTCATGTTGTGACGACGGCTACGATACTATACTCATGCTGGTACCAAAAAGTAGTGAACTGGCCTTGTTTTAGTATGTGGCTCCCTTTTGTCATCCGCCACTTCTTAATTCACGCTGGGTTTCCATCGGACCAGTCTGGCGGACGGACAGGGCAAGTGCCTTTGCCCCCACGGTACGGCTCAGAGATAGTTTATTAACTGAGTCGTTATAATGGCTGCTGACATTTCGCTCTCGTATTCTCTCATATTCTCTGTCAAAGGAACTTTCTAATGAGCCGCTGATGTGCCGAGTTAGAGAGGAGGGATGAAGAAATTCTCTATTTGCACACTTCTCCTCGCTTGTCCTGCTGTGTGTGTGTGTGTGTGTGTAAATATGAATGAATGTACTGTGCATCTCATGGTTACTGCAGCCTTCAGACTGTCCCCCGTGACCACTGGCAGCTCAGATCCATTCTTTAAGACTCTCTCTTAGGACACGCATGTAAAACTGATGAAAGACGGAGACATGTGAATGATGAAAGGGCAAAAAGCTTCGGCTGATTCTGAGGATTAGCGCATTCATGAAGTCCTGGAATTTGACAAAGTACATCAGAATGGCTCGACTATTTCCCAGAAAATCCTGATAAATGAATTGAGTGAGGGCGGCCCGGTAGTCCAGTGGTTAGCACGTCGACTTCGCAGTGCAGAGGTACCGGGTTCGATTCCAGCTCCGGCCTCCCTGTGTGGAGTTTGCATGTCCTCCCCGGGCTTGCGTGGGTTTTCTCCGGGCACTCCGGTTTCCTCCCACATTCCAAAAACATGCATGGCAGGCTGATTGAAAACTCCAAATTCTCCCCAGGTATGAGTGTGGGCGTGGGTGGTTGTTCGTCTGTGTGTGACCTGCGATTGGCTGGCGACCGATTCAGGGTGTCCCCCGCCTACTGCCCAGAGACAGCTGGGATAGGCTCCAGCACCCCCCGTGACCCTACTGAGGATCAAGCGCTTGGAAGATGAATGAATGAATGAATGAATAATGTGTGTGTGTGTGTGTGTGTGTGTGCGTGTTGCTCTTTTTCAGGTGTCCATTGTGACAGCGTGTGTAGCGAAGGACACTGGGGACCCAACTGTTCTTTCATCTGCAACTGCGCGAATGGAGGCTCGTGCTCCTCCGAGGACGGCACGTGCGCGTGCGCTCCTGGTTACCGTGGCACCAACTGCAAACGAAGTAAGAAAGCCGAATACAAGGCCCGCAATCAAAAAAACTGAACCCTTCAGTAAAGTAAGACTTGTTCATTTGGGAAAAATGATGTGGAAATGTTAGCACCGGGACCTTGTAAATACTGATCCTGAGCATTGACGCCCCCTCACCGATGCAAACACAAGCCTGGCATACCTTCAATAACAGCGAAGAAAATCCCATACGTTGACAACACTAGAATCTAGAATTTTTCTCTAACATCTAACATTTCTTTCATTTCAATACAATAGCACATTTATTATACATAAAATAAGGTATATTTGTGCGTAGTTTTAGCTTATTTAGTCGAAAATTATGTTTATGGAGACCTGGGAACGGATTATTTTCTTTTTAATGGTTTCCTATGGGAAATAAATGTTCGGAAGGCGAACTTTTCGGCTCACAAACCTTTTCTGGGAACCAATTAAGTTTGTGAGCCGAGGTACCACTGTATGTTTAATGATCCCATTGTAACAAAGGGTAACCAAAAAAATAAATCCTGCAAAATGTCAATCTTATTATGGATATAAATCATTAAAAATTTTGGTTGTACAGATTTTAGGATCATGGCAGCTGACACTCGATTTACTTTTGGGGACCACGTAAAATGTTGTGGCGGGCCCCTGGGCCTTGAATTTGATACCTATGACACAACAATTAAATATGGTATATTAGAGGGGGGGGGGGTGAGATTTTGCAGGAACCGCTCAAAAATGAAATTGCAGGAAGTTGAAGGATAACACGCACACACACACACACACACACACACACACACACACACACGCAATTCATTGCAGCAAAAAGTGAAGAATGTATTCCAGCAAGAATGCAAGAACGGCACAAGCAGAATCCGCGTATTGCTCTATATTCCGCCTGGTCTGCATAAAAAGCTGCCATTTCGAGTGATAGAACACTAAACAAACTCTGCCGGGTACAATGTCGGTGGGGGTCACGCTCGAAGTTTAAACCGTTAGTCTGTCACATCATATTCAATCATCCCACCCCTTTTCTACAGCACTTAGCATCGACTTGGGGCGAGAGGCGTGCGTCACCCCGGACTGGTCGCCAGCCAATGACCGAACACAAATAGACAACAGCAACCGTTCACATTCACATTTCGCAACTATGCACAATTGAGACCCTTCAATTGAGTATGCAAAGCCCACAGTACACACGAGGAAGGTCAGAGATCCGATCCCCCGGAAACTCTGAACCGAGAGCCAGACGTGCTAACCGCTCGCCCGGCGTGCCTACCTTTTATTCTTGTCACAGCTAATCAATATAGCGGACGAAGGCCCGACAAGACCAAAACGAGGTCAGTCCCTGTTTACATGTCTTAATTCGATCAATAGCCGCTTTTCCAGATAATGAGCGGCGTATTTTTAGGTTTCGGCCTTTGTTTTAAAACAAGGGTGAGCTCCCGGCTATTCAATCAGGTTCCAAAGTACCCTGCTGGATCTACGCCAGGTCCAATAGTCCCAGATGCAACAACAATAGAACCCATCAGCCAATGTCCAAAGTCTTCTCCGAGACTCCAGGCCGCTGTGTGGAGCTCCCTGGAAAAGGAAAACGTACACCTTTCCGCCTCATTGAAACAGACGGGGGGCTCTGCCCGCAACCCCCAACAACATGCAGGCAGAATTCTGACCAGCTCAGAACGGACCGATGCAGTTCTCAAATGGATGGGTCATCATTTAAAAGACTGGCAGAGGCTGTTAAGTTCCAAATAAATGCTGCAATGCTCCATTTGCTCAACAATGTTATCAATGAGTATGTGAAAGAAAGCCGTTGGGGCAACACCTGCCAAACTGACAGAACAAGACAATGCACTTTTTTAAAGAACTGTTGGGGTTGTTTTTTTGCAAAGGGTGCCGAATGATGAAATTCGAAGAGGGTGTGCATCGTCAGGCTCTTTGATCTGCAACATGTTCAAAGTGTGTCCAGAATGCAAAAAAAAATGCACGCCTGGTCTCACTCGCGGGCCACTTACACGCCCACCCTTCACTGATTGGCGGGCTGCTTTCCCGCATGCCTGGCCTCAGTCACGTCCTCACTCACGGCCACTTACACGCCCACCCTTCACTGATTGGCGGGCTGTTTTCCCGCATGCCTGGCCTCAGTCACGTCCTCACTCGCGGGCCACTTACACGCCCACCCTTCACTGATTGGCTGGCTGCTTTACTGCATGCCTGGCCTCACTCACGTCCTCACTCGCGGCCACTTACACGCCCACCCTTCACTGATTGGCCGGCTGCTTTCCTGCATGCCTGTTCGTGCTCACTTCCGCCTTTTCTCTATATAAACAGCGTGTCGGCTCTCAGTCAGGCTTTGGAACTCGGCTCTTACACTAGACGCTCCGCATTATAAGGCGTCCTGTCCATTTTGGAGAACATTTTAGACTTTTAATGGCGCCTTATGGTCGTGAAAATACGGTAACTTGACAGTAAAATGATTGTGCTGAAGTCGTTTTACCTTTGATCGAAAGTCTTGTCTATAGCTCGAATTGCATACCGGAAAACCTGAACTTGGATAGAGTGCACTCATCTGTCTGATTGTTCATGGCTTTCCATTTAAACAAAATACGGATTGCCCACACCTGCTTTCCTTTGTTTTCTCCTGCATCGCATCGGTTGGATCAATTCAAAAGCTCTTGGTTCAAAGTTTAATCAATTGTCTGAATTAGGAGCGTGAGAGAAATGGTAGCTAGTCTCCATGGCCTGGCTTTCCACTTAGCCGAACATCAATTAAAACAAATTAAAACGTTTTAGCGCAGGCTCACGCGGGAAGATCAGTGGCGCAAAGCAAACTAAGCGAAAGCGATGCTTCCGACGGGCTCGCACACGGGAGGAATGGCATTTATTTACAAGTGCATGATTTGCAAAGACCGCAGGATATGAATATGGGTGGGAGCAAAAAGGACCATCATGATTATAATAACCAAAATGGGAGTCTCCCGCCAGCAAAATAGACCTCTCCGTGACCGACACTCTTCTCTAACAAAATGTGTGTGTGTGTGTGTCTGTGTGTGTGTGTGTGTGTGTGTGTCTTGTGTAGCATGTTCACCCGGTTTCTATGGCCATCGCTGTAGCCGGTCATGTCCTCAGTGCATCCACAGTGATGGGGCGTGTCACCACGTCACTGGCCACTGCGAATGTTTGTCTGGTTTCTTTGGCACCCTCTGCAACCAGGGTAAGTTTGCACTTTGCTAAATTGAAATACATTTCTGGGAAACGTGACAGACCGCTCTGAAATGCAATCGCACTGTACCAAGTTGTCTTTCCGGGGAGCCCAAATTGAAAACTAAACCGAGTGAAAATGTTCTCTACAGTATGGGCACCAGAAAGTACAAGCCAAATTAATGCAAGCGCAGGAACGCCTTTCAAAAATCGCAATGATCGTCACTTGTATGCATGCATCTCTGTGCGCTTAACGCTTTCAGGGACGGCGGTTACTACAGTTTTTAACAAACACGAGCAATAAATTAATCTGGCCTCTGACAGCAGTGAGTTTGCATTCATTTTTGTTGTTTCTCCGTATAGGTAACTTTTTGCTATGTATACGTACCGTATTTTCCGCACTATAAGGCGCACCTAAATGCATTCCATTTTTCTCAAAAGCCAACAGTGGGCCTTATAATCCAATGTATGGATCAAAATTCTGATTTCTTGGACGTAGTATGTCAAACGTTCTGGAAAGTGCTTTGTTACAGCTGCAGCAGTTGTGAAAGCTATATTTCAATAAGGCTGTATTCTATTGTATTACCGTAAATTCCGGACTATCCGGGTTGAGTGAACGCTGGCGCATTTGGCTGCCGCTGCTCAACCCGTATTGTTTTGTGTTTTTTGATATTGTCAAGTGTCCTTGGGTGTCTTGAAAGGCGCTTATAAATAAAATGTATTATTATTATTATTATTATTATTAGAAGTCGATACTTTTTTCCCAAACTTTCAACCCTGCGGCTTATACAGTGATGCGGCCAATTTATGTAATTTTTCTAACGGCCGCCAGGGGGCGCTAGAGTAGAAAAGGTAAGATTAAGACTGCCGCGGCACAGGCACCGTTTGGGAAGAAAGTTATATTATTCTTATTGTTAAGTTATATTATTAAAACTTTGAAAACTCTCTCTGTGTACCGTCTTTCTTTGTAAATACGTTGACATGTTTTAATGTGGGCACATGCGGCTTATATACGGGTGCGGCTTGTGTGTGTACAAAATTGGTTTTCCTCTAAAAATGTAGTGGGTGCGGCTTATAATCAGGTGCGCTCTATAGTGCGGAAATTACGGTATATTCCCTTTAGCGTAGCTCCATCGAGTGGATGCATAACGCAAACGGAGCCACTGTTGTAGCTTCTGTTCTATGCACCTTATAATGTGGTGTGCCCTATATATGAAAACCGTTTTGAAATAGGTTATTCGTTGAAGATGCGCCTTATACTCCGAAGCCCCTTATAGTGTGGAAAATAGTGTGCTTTAATCGCAAGGTGTAAATTTGGGTGTAAGTGTAAAGTTAATGTGTATGTATGTATTTGTAATTAGTTTTAACATACAATATACTGTATAAGTGAATGGAGGAGGGTTTTTTTTCCGTCATCGTCTTTTTATTTCATGTGGGAGGTGCATTTAGATGCAGAGGATACGCGGCTCGGATCGAGGATGGATGGATGGATGGAAAGTGCCTTGCTCTCACATCTCTGGTGAATTAGCGCCACATACATAAAAACGACTTGACAGGACTTGAGTACTGTGTACACGGAAAGAAGTACCTCCTTCCTTTCTCCACATTATGACAGTACAATAGAATCAATCAAAATGATTATCACTGACACTAACAGTTTGATCATTCAGCTGAAAATCATGTTGCAAGTTGCAGAAGGCTGGACGCAGTCTTGCTGATGTATATCTGACGTGAAGTCAATAAATGGCAAACAATGCAGTCATGATTTCAAAGCCATGACTGGGAAGATGGATGTGTTGTGACATTACACAGACACCGAGTTGTCTCGAGAGGTTTGCGCTGTGAATAAACTAAAGCTGTGGTTTTATCCCCAATTGGATTATATCAGTAGAAAGATGCAGTATATAAAGATGACGGTAGAATGCAACAAAAAAAGAAATAAAAATGCAAGTCAGTGGTCATGGTCACGATAACCCCAATTTTACATTCGGACATCCAAAAGCAGCCTAATTTAAATCTTATATACCGTATTGGCCCGAATATAAGACGGTGTTTTTTGCATTGAAATAAGAGTGGAAAAAGTGGGGGGCCATCTTATATTCGGGGTCTAGACATTATACCCATTCACGACGCTAGAGGGCGCCAGATATCATTGAAGCGAATGCTGAACTTGACTCCCCAGGCCAAAGTGAACCCCTGTCACGAAGAATAAAAATAACAATAGCGGTAGCACGACGAAGAAAAATAAAAACTGGCGGTAAGAAAGAAAAGAGAAGAAAATAATAGAAGAGATAACAGAAAATGGAGAAATGTAGCGACAATCTGGAGAAAAGTGGGTCGAAGATTGGCCAGGTTAACCGGCAGCTGAGGAGAAGTTATGATGTCATTCACATTTCAAAAAACAGAAGCCATTCATTTACGAATGTGATTGCACTTTAGTTTACATATTTAAATGTTCAGATATTAAGATTTGAATGAGGCAAAATAACATGCTTTTTTTTTCCTCTCAAATATATTGTTGGAATCATTTGTTTCAGATGGACTGTAATTATTTTCTATATATAAATTAATTTGGTGTTCAAAAAGTCTTTTTACAAACTTGAGTCTTGAAAAAGAGGGGGTCGTCTTATAATCAGGGCCGTCTTATATTTGGGCCAATACGGTACAACATAAAACATAAAATAATGATAATGATGATCAAATGATGAAATCCTCCTTCCAATTGATTCTCACATTAGGCCACTGAAGGGGAGAAAAATGCGCAGTGTGTTGGTGGTGCTCTTTTGTTCTCATAGCAATCACCTCGTTGTGCCTACCAGAGGGGACGTAGCTCGAGACCCTCATTAGACTGAATGAGGAGCGTCTGTCGTAATCTTTCCTGCAGCATACATCAGGAAGGTGATGTGATTTTTTTTTTTCCCGTGTCCTGCTTGCTAGCATAAGCAATCTGTCCTGGTGGGACCAAGTGTATTGGGTCAGCATCTTATTTGGCAGGTTGAACTACCGTCGGTGAAAAATGGTCTCCTCAGTCTTTTCAGCCTTAAAGTTGTAAAAGACACTCGACAAAAACTATAGTCATCATTAAAAAAAAAATATATATATAATTTTTTCATTAGTTTGCTAAGCTCTTGAGACTTGAATTAACCTGGAAAGAAAGGGCTGTTTCCCAAAAAGGTTGATCTTCATAAAATGTGGTTCACAGACGCTTTGAAATCATTATTTGTGAGCCTTCTTCACCATTGCTGAGATAATCCTTGGCAGTGGAGATGTATTTAGATGCTAATTAAAGAGCATGGTTACTCCGCTTTCCTTGACCTGGTCAATCGTCACATTCAAAAGGAATTTAATGCTCTCTGATTGTTTGCGGGTGGCCCGGTGGGCGACTAGTTAGTGCATCAACCTCACAGTGCAGAGATGCAGGGTTCGATTCCGGCTCCCGCCTCCCTGTGTGGAGTTTACATGTTCTCCCAGTGCCCGTGTGGGTTTTCACCAGGTACTCCCACATTCCAAAAACATGCATGGCAGGTTAATGGAAAACTTTGAATTGTGTGAGCGTGGATGGTTGTTTGTCTCTGTGTGCCCTGCGATCGGCTGGCAACCGGTTCAGGGTGTCCCCAGCCTACTGCCCAAAGACTTCTGGGATAGGCTCCAGCACCCAGCGGATTGGAATAAGCAGATTGGAAAATGGATGGATGGACGTCCTAGGGGTGGCTCACTGACTCTTGTCCGCTGCAGAAGAGTCACATTGTATGCATTTGATCGTGACAGAGCGGTGAGAATATCC
The DNA here is from genome assembly GCA_026261675.1 of Hippocampus mohnikei. Classification (NCBI taxonomy): domain Eukaryota; kingdom Metazoa; phylum Chordata; class Actinopteri; order Syngnathiformes; family Syngnathidae; genus Hippocampus; species Hippocampus mohnikei. The sequence continues at coordinate 1,629,236 of JAKGUB010000340.1, forward strand.
GTCTCTTTGTCACTTGAGCGTTTTTAATACTCTTACTACATATGACACCCATTCCAGACATTCCATTTTGGATAATACATTTCGTCACGTTCCTTCTGCGCTGGAGTATATTTAGCGTGATTAACATTTCCTCGGGTTAAACAGATGTTAATTCGTCAATGAAAGCAGCCAAGGTTCATTGCCAAGTTGAATTCCATTAAACAGGAAGTCGGCCTGTCCTTATATGAGTTATTCCGCTGCATCTTTGAGCCAATCCATCGATAAAGCCGACGTCCGGCGTTAGCATCCAGCTATCCTTAAACACTTCTGCAGACGCTCACCCCCCGTACTGGATATGAGAGGACTGGGATTTCTTTTCATCCAAGCTCCCTTTATGGACCCTTTATAGGACACTCGCTAATTTTTTTTTAATTGCATTTTTAAAATCTTCTTTTATTGTATCAATATGTTTCGTTGTCTTTGCTCGATCACATTGCATTATAATGTCTTCAATATTATCCGGGTATGTTCTTCACCGATTAGTTAGGGGGGAACTCGTCTTCATGGTGAGGCATGCAGGTCCATTTTGAACACTCCAGCTCCTAAAATGAATCCTTAGCTTAGGTTTTATCTGGATCTCGGTGTTCTCATGGTGACTGGTATATGTGACTAGAAGATACATTCTTCATCTTGAAGGACTTTTAGGACTGTATCATTCAAATATGACATACAGTTTAGTCCAAAATTATTCATATCACGGGCCAATTTTGAGTTGAAGTCCATTTTTGTTTTAGGAATCTATCTTTTAGCTGGAAACAAAAAATATTGTAAGACTTTGTATTATTGTGGATGCTCATGGGTTGGGGGGGGGTGTAATTCATTATTTTTATTTTTATTCCATTTTGACTAAAAGGCAAAGCGGTGCTATTAGGAGACCCGATTGTGATTTTAGTCAGCGCATGAGTTCTGATCTGATTAGGCTGCATTGAGTCAATTCTTTCCCTTGGAATGAGTAAAGTATCTTCAGAAGCTGCTCAAAGCTGAAGTGCAGTGTTGACATTCTTCATCAACTGTATAGGAAACACTTAAATCGGCTCATACAGATTTGGGGTTCATTTTTCTACGTTTGGGCTTTCATCAGATAGCCTAATTGTTGGTCAAAAATTAAACAAGAGCCAGTCGGACTGCATTATTGTTGTTCTCAATACCCACTATGTGCAATGTTCATAATCTATTCCAGGTTACTGCCTGGAACCAACGAGGCTCAAAGACCTTGCACTTAGCCAACTGTCCCACCTCCTTCATCTTCATGAAACGCCTCACAAATCTGTCCTTCATATTAATTGCACTGCTATATGAGTCCTTCAATCTTTTGTGCATGTGTGTGTGTGTGTGTGTGTGTGTGTGTGTGTGTGTGTGCACCTCAGCCAATGTTGTATCATGACCATCTTCATTGTATTTTGATTGAAAACAGATCATTCCCCAAATGTTTTGTTTGCTCAGTGCTTTATTACATTTGAAACAAAGTACTTTTTTTTTTTTAATAGGAAAGATACAGCCCATGAAAAATATTCTCGTAAAACCAGACTTTTAAGATTGCTTAAACGATTCATTCAGGTTTTTCTGAATAAAACGTATCCTTTTTTTTTTTTGGGCTCGTATGTCTGCAGTATGTTCAAGTGGAAAATATGGTAAACACTGCGCCAAGAAGTGCCTGTGCACAAACAACGGCACTTGCAATCCCATCGATGGCTCGTGTCAGTGCTACCCAGGATGGATTGGCGAGGACTGCTCCAAACGTAAGGCATGAATAATACTGGACTGTAAATACGCGATATTGGCTTTGTTTGCCTTTTGGTCCACTCTGACTTTTTTTTTTGCTGACACATCCAGTCATCCCTGGTGACATTTGTGTGTGTCTTGTTGGCAGCCTGTCCTCATGGCTCGTGGGGTCCCGACTGCATTCACACATGTAACTGTCACAATGATGCCCAGTGCAGCCCCGCAGATGGAGTCTGTGACTGCAGCCCTGGATGGACGGGACTCTTCTGTACACAGCGTATGTCTCTCTCTCTCTCTCTCTCACACACACACATTACATTTACCTACACTTCAGCTACCTGTAAATCAAATCACTTGAACTTTGACTGTATCGCGGGTTTAAAACTTGCTATATATTGATTTTTTTTTTTTTTTTTACTTCCAAGATCAGCAATGTCAGCATCCACTGCTGCTGTTAATTGACCAGCACGCCGTGGCGTCACATTCTAGGAGTCACAGTCACCATCTAGCGGTTGAACAATGAAACTACATGTCTTACACCTAAACCTCATATTGTTAGCCTGGAGGGCCGCCGTCCTGCCTGTTATAATAATAATAATAATACATTTGATTTATAAGCGCCTTTCAAGACACCCAAGGACACTTTACAATAACAAAAAAACACAAAACAATACGGGTTGAACAGCGGCAGCCAAATGCGCCAGCGTTCACTCAACCCGGAAGTCAGAGAGAAACCACAAGGGAGGGATGCTCTCGCGATATTCACGTTGAGCGTGCGCGTGCCGTTTGCCCTGTCGTCTGTCCGCAACATTGAATCGTGGCGGCGGCCACGATCTCCGACAACAGTTTAAACCCTTTTTCAAATTTTTATGAAAATCTCTCCGGAGAATTGAGGAGTTTTCCCATCTTTCCCGGCTGCAACGCACCTGATTCCGATGATCAGCTCATCAACCGGCTCTGAAGCAGCATGAGAATCATCCTGATGTTTTGAATTAAGTGATAGTTTTACCTTTGCATCAAGTATTTAATGGATTACATTTTGACTATTTCTCAAAGAATACAGCGTTCCAAACAAATGAGAAATTTTAGCGGAACGAGCATCCTCCCTGGTTTCAATGTAACATGACACCCAATTAAAAAACACTTTTTTAAATGTTTTTGGGGTCCTTCCTCAGGCTGTCCAACAGGTTTCTACGGCGCTCAGTGTGCTGAAGTTTGTCGCTGTCAGAACGGGGCCGACTGCGACCACATCACCGGGCGGTGTTCGTGCAGGACGGGCTTCGTCGGGGAGAGCTGTGAACTCAGTGAGTGATGCTCCCCATTGTTTCATTTGCACAATCTGTGAGCCGTGTCAAATCTCTCTCTCTCCGTGTGTGCAGAGTGTCCCGCTGGGACGTTTGGATACGGCTGCCAGCAGCTGTGCGAGTGCATGAACAACGCCACGTGCGACTACGTGACAGGAACCTGCTATTGCAGCCTTCGATTCAAAGGCATCCGCTGCGACCAAGGTGAGTCTTCTTTCATTTAAGGCAGGGGTCTCCAACTCAATTTACCTGGGGGGGCCACTGGAGGCAGAATCTGGGTGAGGCTGGGCCGCATCAGGATTTCCCACAAGAAAAGTGCTGATAAATCATTCCAATGTTCTCAAATATCTTTATTTTTAACACAAAATAATCAATTAAATCAAATAATTTTAAAAAGAAGCCACCCCGTCCTTCCCCATGAAGTCTTTTACTTCTGCTCTCAACTCCAAAAATCTCTTCAATACGTTTCCCCTCCTGAGCCAACGTACCTCAGTGAAGTAGAGCACATCCCCAATATTCAGATTTTATTTCCTCTAAAAAAATGGGCGGGGCGGAATAGGGTCAATACCTCACCGTGATTGGTTCGTTCAGCTCCGCACACAACAAGAGTCATTCATATCAATCTTGCGGGCCGCACTAATATTAATCTTTCATATTACGGGGCCGCAAATTATCATCCTGGGGGCCGCAGTTGGCCCGCGGGCCGCACGTTTGAGACCCCTGATTTAGAGTGTTCAATCAGCCTGCCATGCATGTCTTTGGAATGTGGGAGGAAACCGGAGCACCCGGAGAAAACCCACGCAAGCCCGGGAGAACATGCAAACTCCACACAGGGAGGGGCCGGAGCTGGAATCGAACCCGGTACCTCTGCACTGTGAAGCCCACGTGCTAACCACTGGACTACCGGGCCGCCCTGCTTAGAAATAAAAATGTCCAAAAATTAAAATAATAAAAAGTCAAGAATATTCAACGTAAAAAGTCTCATCAGGAAGGAAAAGTAACGACTATACAATCCAGTATTTGGGCCCAGGACCATTCAGAGGTTTGTACAGTTTGACCTGTTTTTCCCCATCCATTTTCCTTGTCAGCGGCCCTGATGATGGAGGAGCTGAACCCCTACACCAAGATCAGCCCCGCTCTTGCATCCGAGCGTCAATCGGCCGGCGCCATCCTGGGCATCATCTTCCTGCTGCTGCTCATCATGGCCATGTTGGCTCTGGTGGTGTGCTTGCGCTACCGACAGAGAGAGAAAGGCCCGCATGTCCCCAATGTCACCTACACACCCGCCCTGCACATCAATTCCACCGAATACTCCCTTTCTGGTAAGCTCTCTCTCTCTTTTTTTTTTTCAAAATTGTAAGGCGCTTCTCTCAACTCCAGTTTGATCCTCTGCATCCTTGGAAGCCTCTCAAATCATCATTGAGTGGGATACTTTCTTTCAACTTTGTACGCCGGTTACCAGATAGTCTGGTTGCCATGTCCCGGTCTTGTGTGTTGACTGCATACATAAAACGATGATGTATAGAGAATGTGGTGATGTCATGTGGCGACAGCGGGACTTCAGCGCGCTGGCCTCCTGGCTTCCGCAGAGTCGTCACCTTGTAACGGCTCCGTAGGCCGCTGCTTCTCCAACCCCAGCTACCGCACGCTGGGCCCCCGCACCTGCGCCGCCCACTACGCCAAAGCGGACAAGACGCGCTCCGCCAAGGTGGGCCTGCATAGCTTCTGTCGCACGTCAATGTACACACCAGACGGTGACGCGGGAGTGAATTTTCACTTCCGTCCCATCCTGACTCCCACGGAAAAAAAAAAAAAAATCCCATTTTGTCCCAGTCCCCCCACCATCGTAAAAAATAAATAAATCCTGTCATGCTTCCAGAGAAAACAATTCCCACACCTCTCATCCTGCTCCCGTTGAGAAGGTCTCCCACTCCCATAAACGCTCCCATTTTGGAACGTCTGATTATTTATTTATTTATTTATTTATTTATTTATTTATTTATTGATTGATTTATTGATTTGCCCCTCCTGGATAATCCTGCTCCCGTGAACGTTTTTTTTTTTTTTTGTCCTGTGCCATCCCTAATCCTGCGATGAAAGGTAAAGTTGACTCCCATCCCGTAGGAAGCCCTGCGGGACTCTTGAAAAAAATGTCACGCTCATAATTGAGGAGAGCTCAACTCATAAGGAACAAAGCCGTTGAGCAAGAAATATGAAGCGGACCAACAACTTTATTGGCTTTTAGTGGGCCACATAAAATGATGAGTCGGACACCCGATAACGTGCGCAGCTTTCATGCTGACATTTGCCCCCTGATCAGATTCTTTAAGCTTAATGTACAGCAGCATGTGAATTGAATTTTATTTGTCAAGTTTAGAATAGGCTTAATAACTCATGATAATGAAAATGAAACCAACGCCCCAAATCTTGCCGTGTCCGTGTCCGTGTAATAAGGCTTTCTTTTTATTTGCTAGATGAAGGCCAAACGACGACACAGGAACAGTGCTCCGGAGTGGGGGGCCTATTGTAACCTCAGTGAGTTGGGTCAGTCACTGCCGCACCTTGTTTCCATCTTTTTTAACTGCATCACGCTTCAGTGAAGCCATGAATTCAGCACTTTTCATACCTAGAAAAAGGCAACTCAAAAGAATTCAAATCGCCCGAACCCACCACCACCACCACCGCCTTCACTTAAAAAAGAAGAAACTCAACACTTTAAAAAAAACAATTGGATTAATCAGCGGAGCCCTCTTTCTTGTTTTAAATAACGTGTTGTTACCATCCAGGTGTCTACTGCATTGACCGGCGTTACAGTTACCAAGTGGAGCCAAAGTACAAAGGTAGAGTGTGACCAGGACCTCCACTCATGACCTCATCGCCACCAACTCCTCTGGCCAATCCGCTCTTTTGAACGCTTTAGCCAGATTGCCTCCCCCTGCGTTTTGAACCTCTCCGGTTGTGTCTTGACATTGGAGCACTCGAGAACTCAGTGATAGTGTGAAAGAAATGGTGGTCGATCACGTGATATTCAGCTGAGCCCGTATGGGGTGAAAAATGTCAATTTGATAATATTCTGAACATTTAAAGGCCACAAAGCTACAAAATAAACCAAATGTGCAAATATCTTGCCAAACCGAACAGTAGTCGTTTCGTTTTATATGGGCCAGTGGTCGGCGCATCAACCTCACAGTGCAGAGGTTCGATTCCGGCTCCGGCCTCCCTGTGTGGAGTTCGCACGTTCTCCCCGGGCCTGCGTGGGTTTTCTCCGGGTGCTCTGGTTTCCTCCCACATTCCAAAAACATGCACGGCAGGCTGATTGAACGCTCTTAAATTGTCCACGGGTGCGAGTTTGAGCGCGGATGGTTGTTCGTCGCCTATGTGCCCCCTTGTGATTGGCTGGCCTGAATCTTCAGGCATTAGCAGTAGAAAATAGATGGAGTTTGGGGCGTCCATCGCAAACGATGCATAACAACAATCCATTGGCTATATTATGTGAATACTGTATTTACTGCCTTTATAATACTGTATTATACGACCAACATAATATAAGACAATATATGACCGACAAGCAAAAGAGGTGCAGCATGCAAATTGAAAATGTCCTCAATCTATATTTGGACCCGAACACTGCTGACATGCTATGTATGAGCCTATCCTCATGAATGTGTTTGTGTCTGCAGGTTGCAACCGATTCCTGTCCTCTGTGTGCCACCCCCCCCCCCCCCATCTTTCCCCAAACTCACTTAAGGAATCTACCCTCAGCTGAAAGTTATCACTGTCTGCTCTTCTTCCTTTCAAGCTTCTCCGAATGCCTTTCTTTGAACCCTTTTTATTGACTTCCGATGTTGATCTTTTTTCCGTACATGTTCTCTGGAAGTGAAACATCTGATCGGATATTTCCGAGTGCAAAAACTGACCATGAACATTTTTGTTTTGTGTCCGTTCCTCACCTAGACTACGTGAAGAGCTCCATGTCCAGCACGTGCTCCCTCAACAGCGAAAACCCGTACGCCACCATCAACGACCCGCCCGCTTTGGCGCGCAAACACGCGGAGAGCAGCTACGTGGAGATGAAATCACCAGCTCACCACCAACACGTGGCACGCTGCTGTGCGGCTACCATCATCACCACTTCCGCTACCAATGTGCCTGCCAGGAATGTCTACAACATGGGTACGTTTGACTTGAATTTGAACTCTTCTACGCTCTTAAAACTGTTTCTTAAAAAGTTTCCCTTTCATAATAAAAACGTTTTTAAACTGCATTTTGTGTTTACATGTACCGTAAATTCCAGACTATAAGCCGCTACTTTTTTTCCCAAACTTTCAACCCTGCGGCTTATACAGTGATGCGGCCAATATGTGTAATTTTTATAACGGCCACCAGGGGCGCTATAGTGTGTTGCTATTCTGTTGCTAGCATTTTGTTACCATGTTGCTATTGTTTTACTGCCGCGTCACAGGCACCGTTTGGGAAGAAAGTTAGATTATTATTATTATTGTTAAGTTATATTATTAAAACTTTGAAAACTCTCTTTCTTTGTAAATATGTTGACATGTTTTAATGTGGGCACATGCGGCTTATATACGGGTGCGGCTTGTGTATGTACAAAATTGGTTTTCCTCTAAAAATGTAGTGGGTGCGGCTTATAATCGGGTGCGCTCTATAGTGCGGAAATTACGGTACATAAATCAGTGTAGGGTATAATATTAATGGTCCGGCCCACTTGACATCTACCGAGGGCGTATGCGGCCCACAATGTGAGATGAGTTTCACACCCCTGGTATACAGTATTTAAAAAAAAAAATTATTTAACATTTCAAGGAGTGCAGAAATGACAGCGTTGGTCTTTTGTCTCTCCTAGAGCCCACCATCAGTATCATACCAGGAGCTGGAGGCGTGGTGGTGTCCAGTTACCCGCAAGATCTCTATGACCTGCCCAGGAACAGCCACATCCCCAGTCACTATGACCTCCTACCCGTGCGGCACAGCCCCACTCACAGCCCCCCTCTGCCCGGCAGTCCCACTGGCTCGCTGCTCTAGGACACACACACACACACACACTGGAAACCCACCATATCCCTTATCCCTGCCCGCCCCTCTGTGAACTGGATGAAATCCAGTCTGAAATACTTGGAAACTGTGAAGAGGCTGTTTGTTTTTGTAGTTTTCGGTAACTGGACGGAGAAAATGTTATTTGATATTTTATCATTGTAAATATATTCAATTTTAGGTGTTTAGTGCCCTGAAACTTCGGTGTTTTAACTGCTCCTCACCCCCCCCAAAAAAGACACAAAACAGTGGAGGCAATATCGGTATACTTATACTTTTGGTGGTATGCAGATGTTTTTCATTCATTCACAGGTGCAATTGATCAATCGGACCATTTGAAAGCATGCACACGTACACACGGAATACGCGTGAGTGTGTCAGCAAGTTTGGCTGATTCAGCTTGTCCTGTACGCTCCTCTAAGTGGACACTGAAAAGGACAAACAGACAACAAGCAAGCAAGCTAGCCAGATACCGTACATTATTTTTACATTGTCTCTTCTGTTTTGTATAGAAAAAGTGTTGTGTTGGCTGTACACTTTGTCCACTTGTAATTATTTTGTTGTTAACATCAGGATGAATACACATGCATGCCAAAGATTAGCACGGTTAGCCAGCAATCTCCTTTTTACATTAGTCGGAGCAAATTTAGTCATCCTCCAGGCTCCGCATAAGACTGTCACACAGATTTTGGAGTTTTGAGTGAGAGGATTTTAATATAAACCAGGATTGGTTGAGACTCTTTTATATTCAAGCGACTTTTATTTGCTCATTTTCCGGTTCAACAGTTCGATGGGTTACTTCCATTTGTGGCAATGTTAACTTTTGTTAGATGAGCATTATTATTACAGATCAAGTAGCACTATAGAATCATAGTTGTATGTATAAGGCCCCATTCGCACAGATCAATGCTGCGAAACTGGCAAATGAGTACACCTTCACAATGCAGTAGATGACATTTCAACAATCAAGATTTGTTTCCCACTCAAATTAGCTTCTGCGACGGTTTCCAGTTAGTATACTTTTTTTTTTCCATGCAAATTGGCTTCTTTTTTCCTGGTCATGTTTCCAACCAATAAAACTGATTAGCCTCAGGGAACGGAGTGGTAGTACCTAATAACGTTACTTGAAATTCCAAGTTTAAAAAAAAAAACAAAACATCTACAAGGTTTATGACTGGTGCGCTTTATTACGATGAGCTGATAACTTAAGATAGACACAATTGTACAATTTTATCAATCTGTACAAAACATAAAACCATTACGAGCCCCCTATCGCACATTTAACCCTTCATAATCATTGAAATGACATCATTTCACTCTTGCACTGGAATTACAGTCAGTTTATGAATTTCAAAACGTAAAAAAAAAAATGACAAAAAAAAAGAATGAATCAAAAGACACAAAACAATGGATTATGATCTTGAATATTTTTCTTTTTTTTGGAAAGAAATCACCTTGACTCTTCATCAGATTGCCAGTTTACGATTATGGAGAAGCTTGGTTGGCGGCGCCGTCTGTTCGAGGAAACGCCATTGGTACTGCCAGCCAGGCTCACACTCCAGAACTACCCATCCACCCATTCTCTGCCTCGACACACACACACACACACACGTACGTACACATACACCCAAGTGCGGGTCGGGCATATGCCTGCCACGCCCATCACAACGTTGGACATGACTAGAAGCTGAATGAACACTGTGGAGTACTGGACTGACACTTCTCAGCTTGTCATCCTCGTTACACCAAAGCTGATTTGATGGACATTGATGTCAGCAACCGAAGGCGGTTAACGTGGAGTCCCACCAAAAAGCCATGCATTGTGTTCAAGTCCGAGGCAGCTTGGTGTAAAGTAGGCTTCATGTGACAGGGGAAATTCCTTGACGGGACGGACCACTCATGTGTGTTAAGAGGAGGGGGGGGGGATGCGAAGGTGAATGGTGAAGGAGGCACTGTGACCAGAAAACAACAGCCAAGAAAGTGGATGAATCCTCATATCGTTTCCGTTAAGCATCATTGACTTCGTGTAACTCAAACTCTTTTACCGGGACTATTTTTGACCAAGCAATTCAGGATTAAGTTGTTAAAACTCAGATGTGGAGTTACACCCCCCACCTCCCCTCCAAAAAAAAAAAAAACCAAAAACGTTTTTTCTGAGAGAAATTATGTGAAAACTAGACTAGGCTTGTTTACTAAATCTAAATAAGGTTCAGTGCAAAAAAAAAAAACAAAAATACAAAAACAATTATAAGGTTAACCAAGCAAGTCAAACAGTGGTCACATGCATCGAGAACCGCAGAGAAATGTCGCTAGCTTCTCTCAATGTGATTTAAAAGCTTTCAACTTGTGCACCGAGAAAAAAAACACATGGGGACAGCTGCGTGCTCGTTCCTGCATAGTTGTTAATTGTGAGACAGATGTAAGCTCTGGTCCTCAATACGAAGTATGAGTGCCTCTATGACGAAGGACAACCGATGAACGCGTTGCACTTTCAAGGTGGCGCACCTTCAAGGCGACCGCCACGTTCCACAGCAAAGCCCAAGAGTCTCTCGCCGAATAAAACATGCAGCACAGCATACGGCCATCTTTTCAAAGACATGCAAAGCTGCCCCCAACCTGCTTTCTTTTGTAAACGAGATGGTAACGGCCGGCCGGTGTGGCCCATGAGGCGCTTGAGGCGAGCCCCGCCCTCTCCACAGCATAAGCAGGACTAACGGGCTCTACGTTTCACTAGCGTCGTGTTCACAGCAATGGGATCAAAAGTCACGACACTCCTGCAGGTGCTTTCTCAAACGGTACATTGCACTAAGTGGCAAAGAGGGGAGCATACAATGACGGGGGCTCATTTAAGAGGACTAAACTTCAGAGCAACTTCCATGTGCTTTATATTCATATATATACCAGGAGTTGATATTTGATACAATAGACAAAAAGATCCGAAAAATCAAGAGGGGCACAAAGTATAAAGACATAAGAGGGAAAGAAATCACATTCATATATATATTAAGACTTTTTTTTTTGTGTGTGACATGTCAGCGCAACAACAAGAATGAAATCTAAAGTGATATGAAATGGCTGCAGCCTTCCGTCCGTACGAGCCTAAAGACAGAGCGGCTCAGCTTGGGGCGAGGAAGGAGCCCCACGCTGTAACTTTCTATACTGAGACACATTAACGGGTGGGTGGGTGGGGTGGGGCGGGGTTGAAGAGGGTTGAGGGGATGTGAATGGGGGTGACGGATCGGTTAAAAGTAGTGGCGAGTTCAGATCACAGCCCTGCAGCCCTGAAGGGACTATGGAGAATGGAAGAAGGGGGACGGGGTTGGGGTTTTGGAGGCAGGGGGTGGGAAGAGCCAGGGCCAAGCTAGATGTTCTGACAGCACTGCATCTTTGGTTTGTTCTCAGTCGGCTGCACTTGGATGTTGACCACATTGTTGCTGGGAGACATGTCGCTCTCCTGCCGCTCCGACATCTGCTTTTGGGACACGATGCGGTAGATCTCTGGAGGGAGATCACAAGGTTAATGTTTCATTTTGTGACATCACAAGTTGTAGCAATTGCCCATAAAAGCCGCCCGTTTCCTGGAACTGATGTTTATGTGAAGGTTAACGGGACGGGAATCAGTCAGCCAATCTGAGGTCCAAATACTTGAGACAAACTCCAGCTAAGAAAATGAAGGTCCAATTCTCAACGTCCAATTCCAATTGAAGTGCCAGTTGGTGTTAAGTGCCGTGTTTTCCATACACTGTTCATGTGCGGTGTCCAATTCTGGAGTGCTGGTTCTGCACATGCACCTCACACATCTCTCATTGCCTTCCTTCATGCCCAAATCTTAAAATCTGTATAGGTCACCAACAAATTGGAATCAGAGATGGCTTGATGTGACCAGGAACATATTTTTGACCCTGGTTTAAAAACTGTCTTCTGTTGGCGTTTCCTTGAGCGTAGCGCCATCTAGTGGATGCAGATGTAGCTTGCGTCTTATAATGCGGTGCGCCCAATGTATGAGAAAAATGACATAATGGGCCATTCATTGAAGGTGCGGCTCATAATTCAGTGCGCCTTGTAGTGCGGAAAATTCCGTATGCGTTGAAAATCACACGAATGGTGTATTAACATCATAATACTTGTGCATGCACACACCTGTGAGAATGGTCTGGAAGGCAGTCTCAACATTAGTGGAATCCAGAGCTGATGTCTCCAGAAAAGATAAACCATTTTTCTCTGCAGGACAAAAATCAAACAACAGGTTACCAGGCACTGAAATGGGTTGCAATACACAGCAAGATTCTTCTTAACGTAAGCAAAACACAAATCTATTGATTGCGCAACAAGCACAAGTACCAAAAAGCAGGAAGGAGAGTCAAGTGAGGCTTTTAACATTCTACAAATCAGAAGGAGGATTTTTCCATGGAAAACAAGAACAAGCGAACTGTGGTTTACCAGCAAAAGCCCGGGCCTCGTCGGTTGGAACAGCCCGGAGGTGACGCAGGTCGCTCTTGTTGCCCACCAGCATGATAACGATGTTGCTGTCAGCGTGATCTCTCAGCTCCTTCAGCCAGCGCTCCACATTCTCGTAAGTTAGATGCTTGGCAATGTCGTAGACCAGGAGAGCGCCCACCGCACCGCGGTAGTACCTGCCGTTTTCCATCCATTTTCATCAAGAGTCAATTCACGCCAACAAAGCCGGTGATTGCCGACCATTTGATAACCCGATTTCAGCAAACTGGCTTACGTCACTGGCAATGCGGCCGATTGAAAATCACTTCTGAAACTTCGAGTCATTGCCGAAACGTGTTTTGTGATTGAGGATGTGACAAAAAGAAGATAACGTATGGGCAAAGTTCTCCACCTTGAGATGACTACCGTACTTGAAATGATTTTGAAACTGTTCCAGCCACACGCTATGTCGTACGCTCATCGCCTAAAAGCAAATTAAATATTTAGGAGCGCACCCTGCTACAAGACTGTCCACAAATCGGCATCGCTAAAACTTCAGCATTGTTGTTTTTCTATGTTACCATTATTGATACACGAACATTATGATTTGCACAAAGGAATGTATGAAAGGAAATGCTGAGGTCCTGAAATGTACACACAAAATGATTGATGACAAAAGTCTAACTGAACTCACTGAAGCTTGACAGCTGAGCCGAAACATGTTTCAGTTGAAAGAACAGTTTCCACTGGCCTAATGCAGATCGTAAAAAAATATATATACATAAAAAATTATACTACCAAACATCAATTCTTAGCTGTGGTTACACACGTTTGACCAAATAGGACTGTGTTTCCACAGCCAACTTGAATTCTTGTGCCTGTAACAGGCCCGTACAAAATTGGCATCTCCGGGTCCCGAGGCTTCTTTGAGTGTAATTTCAACACTGACAGTACTCACGCTGAAGTGATGGCACGGTAGCGCTCCTGTCCAGCTGTATCCCAGATCTGGGCCTTCACCGTTTTCCCATCCACCTGAATGCTGCGCGTGGCGAATTCGACTCCAATGGTGCTCTTACTTTCCAGGTTGAACTCATTGCGAGTGAAACGTGATAGCAGGTTACTCTTTCCCACACCCGAGTCACCAATCAGGACCACTGCAATTCAGAAAACATGGATTAATGCGGCGTCCGGGGATCCATCGTGTCGATAAAAGATAGCAGGTGTGGGCGGGGTACACCTGCAGACTAATGTAATCTAATTGAATGCTCTGTTAAAGATGATGCCTTTATGAAAATATGAAGGCTCAGTTTAAGATTGACAAGAAAGTAAATTGTGATCAAAGTATGCAGCGGTGTACAATCAGATTTGGAGTTTCTAATGTGCCTCTCTTGTAGCTGAAGATTATTAAAACACTACTTATGATAATGCCGTAAAGAAATAAAACAATGAAATAACATTTTCCTTATGGGGTTAGAGACAGTTCTTGGAATTGGATATGTGAATAAACATAGCTAGCTGGCGTTAATTAAAATGGAGGTTTCTTCAGAATTGGATTTGCATATATATAGTACTACATTTCATTACGTCATGCAGGTGTCCCCAAGTGGAGCGAGCGAATGTAGTTTGCATCATAAATGAAATGGATCTACTGGAATTCAAACACCAACCATCCTAGTTCTATCATTTAAACAACGTCCGACAAACAAGAATCCCTTTGTGATATTGCTCAAGTTGGTTGATTTGGGTTTTAAGTTGTTTACGTGTCATGAATGTAAATGCAAATTTTAGTCAGTGAAGACGGGTTTTCCAAGACGGGCACATACACCGACTATTCATGAGTTAGTGCTTTTCAATTATTTTGTCAACATTAGGTCAATTCGTATGCCAATTGCTCGAAAATGTTAATGAAAAGCTCCTTCCTGTTGTGTTTCGATGACCTACTTGAAATCGAATTCAACGTTGTACCAAACGATTCAATGTTTTTAGTCTCAAAACTCGCTACGTTACGCACATGATGCATTTCATCTACTATGTCTATTTTTCCCTTTGATTATATTAATATGCATGAATAAAGCGCGTGAACCGGCTCCGACTGGCAACCCCGTAAAGATAATGTGATAACGGGAAAGGTTAGGCGTGTCCGCTAGTCCGCACCCAGCACTAGCAAAAGGCCCGGCATTTTAAAATCACAAACGAAGTTTCAAACTTGTTTTTCTTTTTACAATACCTGTTATTGGCGGATACCACTTTTGTGTCGTGTGAATTAATTAAGATCGCTGACATTTTCCGAGAAGCTTGACGAAATGCAATCAGAGCACAAAGGTAGTGTCGGCTAAGTTTAGCCTAACAGCTAACAGAAGCAAGGGACAACATAACGACAAAAAAGTCATTTTACCTTTGAACAAATAATCATATTCGTCATCTCTGGTGCCCATTATCTTATTGAGTAATAGTCAGCCCGAGATTGACCTCGTTCTAATGGTAAGAAACGATCTAGTTGGCTTTAGTCTGCCCAAAAGGAATCTGTTTGGAAGACGTACTTCCGCAATTTCTTCTTCGTGTGCCTCATCGGACACTAAGAGCTCTCTTACTCCTAGCGGTCAAAAACAGGAACTGACAAAGTGTCATTTCCATGTGCAGTTGAGACTTTTTTTTATGTCAACGTAACTCATTCTATCAGATTCTTCCACAAACAAGTGACATTTTGTGCTGATCAGCAAATGACGTCACTGCAGATGACTAAATCCTGTAACAATGACTTACAAATACTGAACTTAAAGTTAAAAGTAAAGTAAAATATATTTATAACATTGCTATTTATTTATAACATTGCTATTCGAAACCATTGTAAATGTATTTTTGCATCTTCATCGTGAAGTTGTCAGAGCAGAGTTGTATTAAATTGTATTTAACTGTATTTGTAGTAAATGTTGTAACACAGAAACATAACAGATTTTTTTTAGGAAAAGTTGATTAGCAGGCTCAAAAAATACCCTTGCTGATTCACAGACAATTGTCTGTATACTATAGTCTCGCTTCCAAGCACACTCACCCGCACGCATCAATAGGAAAGAGGCCGACATGGGGCATTAAAGAGCATTTCATGTATTTGAGGATATTAACAAACTAAAAAAAATCAATGGATCACCGAAAGAACTCCAAACCTTTACAGTACAATATAGTACAGTACTTCACAATTATGTCAGCCTGACAGTACAGATGTGCAGGTTCGATTCCGGCTCTGGCCTGCCTGTGTGGAGTTTGCATGTTCTCCCCGCGTCTGCATGGGGTTTCTCCGACTACTCTGGTTTCCTCCCACATTCCAAAAACATCCGTGGCAGGTTAACGAAACGCGGGAAATTGTCCCTAGGTGTGAATGTGAGCGCAGATAGTCATTCATCTATGTATGCCCAGTTCAGGGTGTCCCCCGTCTACTGCAGGTGTGTTGCAGGAGCCAAAAGATGTACTGTACCTCTCACCCAAAGTGAGCTGGGAATAGAATCCAGTTCATCCGTGACCCTAAGGAGGACCAGCGCTAATTTAAATGGACAGCTGGCCGGTCATATAAAATGTCTGCTTCACGTGCTGACCTAATACAATATTTGAGAGGCAATGAATGGACAATAGAAGTTCAAATTTGTTGACTGAAATTGACGTACAATGCTTGATTTGGTAGGAACAGGAAACAAGTTGTTGTGAGCGATCAACACAGTGTTCTGTCATTCAAATATTTTTGTTAGGTTTTTCATTCCACATTTATTTCTTCATATAATCAGGGAGAAATTTCTTCCATTTCATATCCTGGAAACAAAACAAAAAAAAATCATAAAAACTGAAATATTTGTCAACATATCAGCTTTTTATACCCTGACTCACATGTTTTCCCCATGTAGATTTAGGCGTCTTGGTCTTGATGTCATCAAGAGACACGTAAGTGTTTGCCTGGCTTTCCACGGACCTGCCTGGGACCTGTTCATAGGTGCTGTCAGGGAAAGCGATGACTGTTGGCTTCTGCTCAATCTCAGCATACATGGTGGCTCTCGGAGAGACTGAACTCCCTTTAGGCCTTTCAGAGGTCGGGTTGGACCTAAACAATTCCAGGTCATACCTCTGCTCCTCTGACCAAGGGTTGCTCGGTGTCAAAGACTCTGTGGGGTGATGAAGCGAATATGTGTGGCATGTGACCCTCTTGGCAGGAACGTGGATTTGAGATGCTGAGACTGTGAGTGATGGACTGTTCAACTGGTTCGAGTGGGTCTCCTGTTGTTGATCTGGTTTGATTTTGTCGATCGCTGCCACGGACTTGCTTCTGCCACCCGCAGACGTATGCTGGGAGTGAGCCGCCTGGTCCCCAGGATAGCTTGCGTCAGTGTACAAATGTGAAGACCAACCGGTTGCTAAGGTTGTGTTTTCTCTTTTTGCCCGGTTTGTGACCTTCTGGGTATTGCTTGGTTGTGACGTTGTATCAGAAAAAGATCCACTAAGGGAGAATGCCAGTGGAACACCCCTTTTTGGAAGACTAGGAACCTGGAAGAAATCATGTCAAATTCAATATGCTGTCACTGAAATCGGAAGTTTCTTTGTCATTAGCATTTTAAATCGGCTTGGGACTTGCACAGCTCAACTCTTGGCGAAAGCAGTTTAGAACCAATGTTGGGCATTTCTGTGAGTGGGAAGTGTCTTCTTTCATTCGCTTTTATGCTAGTCACATATTAGACTAGTCTCAAAATGGAGGACGCGCATTTGCGCTGGATTTGGAGAACAAACTTGATATTACAAGTGACCCCCAATGGCTGTGCCGCCCAGGTGGGATGGTTTTAAAAATATAATGCATTCAGAGGGTTTGATGGCTGCTAGCCACATATTTATGAATGAATAAATCATATTAGAGCAGAGCGGCCTATCGTGTGCTAGTGTCAAACGTGGTCTGTACAAGTTTAGACTGACTTTGCAAATTGGCCGTGTACCTGCCTGCCCAACTGAAAAACCACATTGTGTGTTATTCAATTGTACGTAATCAAATGGCTGTGCAAAATAAATCATCTGGATCACGTTACCGAAAATTCCGGACTATAAGCCGCTACTTTTTTCCCTAAACTTTCAACCCTGCGGCTTATTCAGTGATGCGGCCAATGTGTGTGATCTTTCTAACGGCCGCCAGGGGGCGTTCGAGTAGAAAAGGTAAGATTAAGACCGGTGGAATATATGCGTGGAGGAAGACTGCAACTTCTTGTCTTGTGCATAAATTAAATTAGCGTGAACATACGCACATCATGGAAAATGCAAAAAGAAAGGAATATGACGCGTGGCTATTCTGTTGCTAGCGTGTTGTTAGCATGTTGCTACCGTTTTAATGCCGCGTCACAGGCACCGTTTGGGAAGAAAGTTAGATTATTATTATTGTTAAGTTATATTATTCAAACTTTGAAAACTTTCTCTGTGTACCGTCTTTCTTTGTAAATATGTTGACATGTTTTAATGTGGGCACGTGCGGCTTATATACAGGTGCGGCTTGTGTATGTACAAAATTGATTTTCCTCTAAAAATGTAGTGGGTGCGGCTTATAATCAGGTGCGCTCTATAGTGCGGAAATTACGGTAATTTGTAAGTCGCTTCTTCGTCCACTTGAAAAATGTATCTGGATTCAGATGATTTTATTTCGCTGGACCAATTGACAAAATAATACAGAGTACATGAAACAAAAACCTTCTTTCGTATCTGCCAAATTTGCAAACACACAGATCGAACCTTGCGCTGATGCAAAAATCGGGATCCGCCCGCATTTACAGTGCGCCGCCGTTTCATACCTGAGAAAGGGACATGGAGTCTACAGATTGGGTCGCCGTCAGTTTTTTGTTTCTGAATTTCGGTGGCAGTGCGGGTGGCTGAACTGCGGTGCGTCCACCGTCAGTTGGTTCCTGGATCTTTTGATTGTTTCCAGCAATGCTCTTGTTATTCGGGTCCCAACGGCCCTGCAGAGCATGGACACTTACTCCCGATTCCCCTTTGCCGTTGTAATTCACCACATCATACACTTCACCTGTGTCTGCCTGGAAAGAACAACAACCCCTGTTATCGCCTCTTTCGGGCTACTTAAAAGTACGCTTGTTTCACCAACCAAAACAAGTCAGCTACAACAGATACTGAAATGATATGAGTGTCAGTCTTGTAGTTTGTCCTTTTTTCCTTAGCTGAAATGTTTGTTTCTCCTTTTAATTCATGGTTTCAATATAATGGCATGGTTAACAAATGCAATGTTTTTCAGATGGAAAAAAAAAAACCTAAGAGATCTTGGGCCTTCACTCACTCACATTCAAGAGGACTGAAAGTTCGTCTCAAAGACCTCACCTCAAAACAGCTGGTTGTCAGATACTCTCCAAATGGCTGGATAGGGCTTACTTTATAATGATCTATAAGATCACGGATGCAGGAGTAGGCGTGACAGTCACCTGATATGAAAAAAAGTCCCTCTTGGTTTTGAGTTATAACAAAATGGCGGCACCTGTCAAAGCCCCTGTAGAGAAAATGCACAAGTTATTGTTTTTGCTCTATCAGAGGACCATCCTCTCATTTGATTTTCTAAAATAGAGAGTTGTAATGATCTGTGCTGGTCAAATTGTATTGATCTGCATACGACACCTCTTGACTGAAGCCACTAAATTCTGTCTTAGTCTACGTGCTTAATGGTTCTTTGTAGATTCAGCTTCAACTTCTTACTTGTAGGAAAGGATGTAGCCGATGGCTTTATCACTGAGGCGGATGAGAAAAGAGCCCGTGGCTTTATCTGCCAGGAGATCCTCTGCATGCCTGTGATGGGGGGGGGGGCAGACAACAAACATCAGAAGCAACTGATTTGTGTCATATTTCAGGTGAGTTAACAATTAATAAGTAAGCAATTATCCCCAATTGCCAAGAGACATTTATTGGTGGCTTTTTTGGGGTGGAGGTTGGGGGGGGTTGTTTCTTTTTTAGCTCCGTTACCGACATGAAGAATTCAACGTGTCAGGTATTGAATGTCACTTGATAGTCGGCCACATTCAAAGGCTTGATCAGATTTTCAATATACTCCATCCCCAAAATGCCCCAATGACAGTATTAAATACCGTTCAATGGATTTCCTGTCATTAATCAAAAAGACAGTGGTTACACCCTTTTGGAATGTTTTCACACAAAATGAAGGGTTGATGGATCATCCGTTGGTTCTTTGAGAGACTTTGTTGACATGTCCAATCTAATCCTGTGAATGGGAGAGTCGTGTAATATTCGCAAGTCCCCTGGCATAACTCCTTGGTACATGTTTATGGAGAGTAAATGGGTGAAAATGCCAAATTTCGTTCATCATAAAGTAGAAATTGGAACACTGAAAATGATTTCATGCTTTGAAAGGTCATCTTTTGTTTCTTGTTTCTTACTTTCTTCCAGTGAAGCCTTGAAACCAGCTGGGAAAGTTTCCATTTTGCAGAATGATCCGAGCCTGCGTCCCAATGAACCACCGAAGCACTAGCTCCTTCAGACCTCCTTCGGATGAATCCAGATGCAGATCAACAGATGACTTTGTCTCCATCCCGACACGTTTGTCATGAAACCAACTCACAGAGCGCTCGTCCCCAATGAATAAGTCCCTGCTTGGATCATCTCTCAAAAGGAAGGGCGGGCGTTCATTTGACTATAAAACAGCTCCCTGGTGTTAACAACGGTATATTGTTTGACTTTATCATCGCTTCATCACTCAGCTTGCCTTTGCCTGGTTATCTACAGTATGTTCCGTGTGCCTGCTGCATGCGTGGTGTGCAGCAAGCACAGTACTTTAAAAAGTGAAGGGGGGGGGAAACAGAAAAGGGGGATTCTCCCATCTGAGGCTCTTTCTCACTATTTGTCAACCGTGGGCATGTGAAGCCTTTTGAGACTTTTTGTCATTAATATATATTTATATAACGTACCGTATTTTCACGACCATAAGGCGCCATTAAAAGTCTAGCGTATGAGCCGAGTTCCAAAGCCTGACTGAGCGCGCTTCTGGCCGACACGCTGTTTATATAGAGAAAAGGCGGGCGTAAGTGACGTCAGGCATGCGGAAGTCTGCCAATGAGTGAAGGGTGGGCGTGCCCAACAACACGGTGCGCCGAACGGTGTGAAAATACGGTAATTAAAGAATATACAGTAGCCTATATCTAATAGACAAATACGTTGCACTTCATCAAAGGTGTAGAGATTCCTAAACCAAAGGTTTTCCAGCAATATGCACGTTGCACGTGTCTGTAATGGGAGCACACCAGGTGTCAGGATATGGCAGAGAGACATTGAGAGCCATCCACAGAGGTCACCGAGTTCACAACTGACACTATTTTTAACTCCGCAAGACATTTTCCGACTCGCCACTGTCTTGTTTATGTTAGTGTTGTGCATGGGAAAACGGACCGCTAACGGCGCAGGATTTCAAGCGGACTCGATCGGCCCGGTGAGAGTTTCATCCCCAGAACTTTATCCTTGCGTCGCACGAGGCCCAGCAAATATTTACGAGGATCAAACTGTGCTTTTAAACTACAGCGAGGACTTAAAAACATGGATGTTTTCAAGCAACAGAAAGTTGAAGATTTCTATGAAATTGGGGAAGAGTTGGGAAGGTACTGTGCAAACTGTTTTCAGTAAACATCGGATTGTTTGATTATCGTTGGGATGGTTTAATAATAATAATAGTTTTTTAACTATTGTTTAATAATAACAGTTATTATTATTATTATTATTATTATTATTATTATTATTATTATTATTATTATTATTATTATTATTATTATTATTGTCACTATAATAATAATTTATGGTTACGACGGGCATACATGATTACAAAATAGATTCATTCTTAGATGATGTTCTCACTAACACATCGATATTATTTTAAACATTAAAGTTAGAAGCATAAAAGGATTTGTGAATGGAAGTGGTGTTGTCGACCACTAATGATGGCACAATAAATGTTTTGTGACATCTACTATCGGCCCTAAATGTAACATTCAAACATTCAAATGAAAGCAGTAAATAAATGTCTTTTTGGCGTAGTGACGATGAAAGCCGGGCCGAGGACGATGTATACCCTGAATGCTGTTCTTTGCTTTTCCCTCAAGCATTGGTGTTTGTTTGACGTAATATTTAACTATTTTGCACTTCCACATCAAATCTTTCTCTTCAGTGCAACAGTGCCTGGCCTGGTTGGGGTTAACTACGTTGTCAGCTGACAGGAGGCAACTGCTTGCTTGGCATGTCAGGCTGCTTTTAAAAGAGTGTTTTATCTTTAGACGCACACTATCTGTGTTGTCAGACTGGCTGCAGATGGGGACGTACGGCGTTCACTTACAACCGCTCGTTTCAAATAAGCAAGTGGAATTCGGTACGCGCTGTAACCACTAAACGATGACAAAACAAGCCCTTACTTATTGTCAGAACATGAAATCGGCAATAGAACAATAATTAATGGGGAAAATCAATCCATTCATTTTCAACTGCTTCTGGTCATGGGTGAGCTGGAGCGAACATGTTGATTTGGGGTGTGAGTTGGGTTCAACCTTGGCAAGGGCAAAGCTCGACTTTTAGCATTGGCTGGACCAATGGGTAGCCAAGGCTATATCGAGCGGGTGTGGGCGTGATACAAAGCACAAACGCGTTAACACAATCAGCATCCATTTTTATACTGAATAAAATTGTCACCTGTCCACCCACGCCCATAATTACCGTAATTTCCGCACTATAGAGCGCACCCGATTATAAGCCGCACCCACTACATTTTTAGAGGAAAACCAATTTTGTACATACACAAGCCGCACCCGTATATAAGCCGCATGTGCCCACATTCAAACATGTCAACATATTTACAAAGAAAGACGGTACACAGAGAGAGTTTTCAAAGTTTTAATCATATAACTTAACAATAATAATAACTTTCTTCCCAAACGGTGCCTGTGACGCGGCAGTAAAACGCTAGCAACATGGTAACAACGCGCTAGCAACAGAATAGCAATGCGTCATATGCTTTTCTTTTTGCATTTTCCATGATGAGGGTATGTTCACGCTAATTTAATTGATGCACAAGACAAGAAGTTGCAGTCTTCCTCCACGCATATATTCCACCGGTCTTAATCTTACCTTTTCTACTTGAGCGCCCCTGGCGGCCGTTAGAAAAATTACACATATTGGCCGCACTACCGTATAAGCGCAGGGTTGAAAGTTTGGGGAAAAAAGTAGCGGCTTATAGTCCGGAATTTACGGTACAAATATCCGCGACCCTCGTGAGGATAAGCAGATTAGTGTCACGATGCGTGGTGGTGGTGGAGGACCCCAAAAAGCAGGCAGGAAGGTGGAGCAGGGTGAAGTTGACAAATTGTATGAACCAAATACTGAGGAAAATAAATCCAAACAAACAAAGTCATGGAAACAAAAGGAATCCAAAGTAACAAACAAAAACCATGGCTGAAGCAAAAAAAAAAACAACAGTAACAGTAACATGACCGGAACAATGACCGGACACCGAGTGGTCGTACAACTAATGACACAACAACCAACAGGTGTGCAGCTGCAGGCAGAGCCCTACAGTGCCACCTGTTGGTCTGGCACAGGAGGAAAGGGTAAGTAACCGGTGGTGTGACAGCCACCAGAGCTCAAACCTGGTGAATGAAGAAAGAACGGCACTCACCTGTAACAAGAACAGAGTGTGTCTTTTGTGTGCTAGTTATGTCGAGTTCAGGTTTGATATCAATGCAGTACTGTATTGATAATAATAATAATAATACATTTTATTTATAAGCGCCTTTCAAGACACCCAAGGACACTTTACAGTAACAAAAAACATGGATGAATGAATGACTGAATTATAAGCTATCTTTTTCCATTTTATTTTATTTCTTTATTTTTAAATGGACGTATATTGTATATTGTACTGCAACATAGCAAGTGAGTGAAGCTTTTCTCTCATGTAAATGGCATATTGGATAATTGATTATTGAATGATCTGGCATGGCCTTTTTAAAGTTCATTTGACATTTGATATTGTCCTGCCAAGTTGTGGAAGAGCCCGACTGGGTACGGGAGTTGAGAATGACCACCAGCTATCAACTTTAGGTTACATCAGCTGCAAGCTCGGGGCTATGTTTGACTGCACTGTGCCTGTCAAATAAAGAAATAATCATTTTAAAAACTAAAGTCAAAATGAAATAAAAACTATACCGGTAATTAGAAAAAAAATCTGGGTCCAGTAAATTGGCTCTTCAGCAAACCAATTCATGACAATAGAGAATAATCTCTCTTCTACTTCTTGTGTTTTAGTGGACAGTTTGCCATTGTAAAGCAATGCCGAGAAAAAAATACAGGACAGGAATTTGCCGCGAAATTCATCAAAAAGCGGCAAAGTATCGCCAGCTCTCGGGGAGTTCGGCTGGAGGAGATCCAACGTGAGGTGCGGATTCTACGGCAGATTCAGCACCAAAATATCGTCACTCTACACGACGTCTACGAGAATCGCACGGATGTGGTTCTCATTCTGGAGTTGTGAGTGACTCGTTCGTTACGTTTTCCAATATTTGGTCGATTTTCTGGAAATGGTTCATGTTATGTGCGCTCAAGAAAGTCTCTGCTTGGATACGTAGAATATGCTAAATACTTTGGAAAATTGCAGAAAAAAATGTTTGCTTCGGTCATTTAGAAATATTGTTATTATTTCATGTATTGAGCTCGGAGTTCTAGAGCCCCAAAGACAGTCAAGGGCAGCTCTGATGCCAGGTGAGCAAATGTTTAGAAGGGAAGCTGGTGTATTTCTAGCTCGGAGTTCTGAGGACAGTCGAAAACGCCCAATGTAAAAGTGAATGTCAGAAAACTACGACCAATCGTTTTGAAAATTCACATTCCTATCTCTATTTACGCTCACATTCATCTCTGAAAATATCAAAACGATCGCACCAATATTTTAGATTTTTATTGACATTGAATGAATTTATGAATAGAATGTCAACTTCCTCTCCATTGGCGCTCACTCCAGTGTATGCTCACTTAATGAGGGTATTGCTTATGTCCTTAAACTTAAAAATATTGAAGCAATTGTTTTGATATTTTCCGAGATGTATGTGAGCATTAGAAGAGATTCATTCATTCATTCATTCATTCATCTTCCGAAGCGCTTGATCCTCACTAGGGTCGCGGGGGTGTTGGAGCCCATCCCAGCTGTCTCCGGGCAGTAGGCGGGGCACACCCTGAATCGGTTGCCAGCCAATCGCAGGGCACACAGAGACGAACAACCATCCACGCCCACACTCACACCTAGGGACAATCTAGAGTGCTCAATCAGCCTACCATGCATGTCTTTGGAATGTGGGAGGAAACCGGAGCACCCGGAGAAAACCCACGCAAGCCCGGGGAGCACATGCAAACTCCACACAGGGAGGCCGGAGCTGGAATCGAACCCGGTACCCCTGCACTGTGACGCCAACGTGCTAACCACTGGACTACCGGGCCACCCCATTAGAAGAGATGTGCATGTGAATTGCGGTGACAAATGTTAACCGTTTTCTGACAGTCCTACTCGCGCCTCCCCAGTCAGGAAAAGGCCTTGAGGAAAAAAAAAATACAGAGAAAGTCTAGAGAATTGAAGCACTTGATGACGGGGTCGCGAGCAAGATTGAGTCATCCGACAGCCAGTTGTCGGCATGGCATAGCTTTTAAAGGAGAGAAGTAACAAAGCCAGATTGAGGACAGGTGTGAGTTGTGAGTGAAGCGCTACTCTTCAGCTGGACACTGAAAAAAACAAAACAAAGAAGACAGGTTCACCTAAATGCTAAAGGTCTGTATTGCAGGGTCTCCGGGGGTGAGCTGTTTGACTTCTTGGCCCAGAAAGAGTCTCTAAGCGAGGACGAAGCAACCCAGTTCATCAAGCAAATCCTTGAGGGGGTGAACTACCTCCACTCCAGAAAAATAGCCCACTTTGACCTCAAGGTATGTCCTAAGACTACACAGTTAAAAAAATAAAAAAAAATAAAAATTTAAAAAAACAGCATAGACCAGCGTTTATTGTATTTTTATGGTGTTCTTGCTTTTTTTCCCCCAGCATGTCGGTCTTGCTTGGTGGCTTTGACTCAGTTGCTAGAACGGTTTATCCAGTGAGTGGTTCGGGAGAATAAATGTGTGCTGCTTTTGCTGCTGTTCTTGCTCATGACACCAGCAAAGCCAGCATGAAAACACAACAAAACCATGCTGCTCTATGCTTTTTTTTTTCCTTTTAACAGAGTACAATGCACTAAATTTGATTTAATTTCATTATAATCATGTAATCATGTAATTGAATTTCATAGAGTATATATTTAATGTAGGGCGGCCCGGTAGTCCAGTGGTTAGCACGTCGACTTCACAGTGCAGAGGTACCGGGTTCGATTCCAGCTCCGGCCTCCCTGTGTGGAGTTTGCATGTTCTCCCCGGGCTTGCGTGGGTTTTCTCCGGGTGCTCCGGTTTCCTCCCACATTCCAAAGACATGCATGGCAGGCTGATTGAGCACTCTAAATTGTCCCTAGGTGTGAATGTGGGCGTGGATGGTTGTTCGTTTCTATTTGCCCTGTGATTGGCTGGCGACCGATTCAGGGTGTCCCCCACCTACTGCCTGAAGACAGCTGGGATAGGCTCCAGCACCCCCCTGCGACCCTAGTGAGGATCAAGCGGTTCAAAAGATGAATGAATGAATGTACTTTACTTCCCCCACATTGAGTGTGGAGTTATTTCTGACTGCTCTACTGTTTAGTTTAGTTTTTTTTAATTAATCAAGAGTTTCTGAATAATCAGTTATGAGCACTTCAAAACACTTCAGCAGTTTATCTTGATGAATTTGTCATTTGTTTTTCTACAGCCTGAAAACATAATGCTGCTAGATAAGAATGTACCATTGCCGAGGATTAAACTCATTGATTTTGGTCTTGCCCACAAAATTGAAACTGGAGTGGAGTTCAAAAACATCTTTGGAACACCTGAGTTTGTTGGTAAGACGGATTATATCCTCATCAGTCAGAGTGCTGTGTTCGCGATCCTTTAACTGCAACTGTTTAGAACATTTTCTTTTTCAAAAGCACCTGAGATTGTCAACTATGAGCCGTTGGGTTTAGAAGCAGACATGTGGAGCATTGGAGTCATAACCTACATCCTGTAAGTGAACAGTGACAAACAGTCAACCCATGCACACTTGTGGTTTGGCACCCGTGGATTTGCATATTCACTGATGTTTTTTTTAATTAAACCTTTTTGTTGATGTTTTTTGTTTTGTTTGTTTTTCCTTAAATTTTTTTTTTTGGTTACATATTTTCCCCCCGGTTGTTGTGGAAAATGCATAATAAATATTTATCAGTGGGTTTTTTTCTGCAGATTTTTTGGGGGGTGGCCAAATTAATTTTACCGTAATTTCCGCACTATAGAGCGCACCTGATTATAAGCCGCACCCACTCCATTTTTAGAGGAAAACCAATTTTGTACACACACAAGCCGCACCCGTATATAAGCCGCATGTGCCCACATTAAAACATGTCAACATATATAAAAAGAAAGAGAGAGTTTTCAAAGTTTTAATAATATAACTTAACAATAATAATAATAATAATAATATAACTTTCTTCCCAAACGGTGCCTGTGACACGGCAGTCTTAATCTGACCTTTTCTACTCGAGCGCCCCTGGCGGCCGTTAGAAAAATGACATAAATTGGCCGCATCACTGTATAAGCCGCAGGGTTGAAAGTTTGGGAAAAAAGTAGCGGCTTATAGTCCGGAATTTACGGTAATTGGCATCACTCATACATGGATTTTCACTGGTCATGGGCCTGCCCAGTTCCTTTCACTTGCAATTAATGGGAGGTTGACTGTACAGTCATTCACTTTAATAATAATAATAATAAATACATTTGATTTATAAGTGCCTTTCAAGACACCCAAGGACACTTGACAATAACAAAAAAACACAAAACAATACGGGTTGAGCAGCGC
Source organism: Hippocampus mohnikei (assembly GCA_026261675.1). NCBI lineage: Eukaryota > Metazoa > Chordata > Actinopteri > Syngnathiformes > Syngnathidae > Hippocampus > Hippocampus mohnikei. Next base: position 1,656,785 of record JAKGUB010000340.1, read on the forward strand.
CAGCGCCTACTTTTGCCTCAACCAGACAAACGGAATGTGTCTTTATGTTCTATTCCAGATTAAGTGGTGCTTCTCCTTTCCTCGGGGAGACTAAACAGGACACACTGAAGAACATTTCAGCCATAAACTATGAGTTTGATGAGGAGTTCTTCTACAGCACCAGCGAACTTGCCAAAGATTTTATCAGTCACTTGCTGGAGAGGGACAAAAAGTAAGAGTTCGGTTCATGAGGCCCGAGGCAAACTGTACAAAATAAAAAGCCAATGATTTTAGAAAGACATCTTATTTTCATTACAGGAAAAGACTGACAATTCAAGACGCTCTTAATCACCCATGGATCAAGGTAATGCGAAATGGTCAACTTAGATGTGACTGCAAACTCCATGGCAGGCACACTTTTGGACTCATAGGATGTTGCTTGAAATGGACACAAATTTTGGACCAATTTGTTTAATGTCCTAATTAAATATGTACTGTATTTGTCATTTGAACCCACAAGTCTAATGAGCGCAAGGAGGAAAATAAAGGCCAAGAGCTGCAGAAACGAGAAAGGCGCCAGCTCAAGACCAAGCGTCTGAGGGAGTACACCATCAAGTGCCACTCGAGCATGCCACCTAACAACACCTACGTCAACTTTGAGCGCTTTGCCCAGGTAGTGGAGGACATTGATCAAATGGAACGCTCGTTCCTGACCCTGACCGCATCCCATGATTCTCTGCAAGAAGATATCGATGCCATGGTCTCAATATACAATGAGAAAGAGGCCTGGTACAAGGAACAGAGTGAAGGAGTGCGCCATGAGCTCTCGCAAATCCGCTACGAATTCCGTAAGGTGGAGTCCTTGAAGAAGAATCTCAAAGACGAGATGCAATCTTTTAGCTCCAGCCTCGGTGGCGTCAGCAGCCGCTACCAGGAACGACAGAACCACTTTGACGCGCTCAAACGGGAACTCGGTAATGAGCTGACGTGGTTGCAGGAGGTGATGGGTTCATCCCCCGACGATGCGGGTGGCGGTTACCACATTGGAAACCTGACCGCCGTCTTCAATAACGAGGTGAATGAAGCCCTGAAAGAATTGCTGAACCGCTCATGTGGAGGGGAGTTGCTGTCTGGGACCGATCTGGACTTAACTGACACCGGACAACAAAGATAGATGAGCATTATTTTGAGTTTCTGTATGAATGTTCAATAAATGTCTGGTGGTATGTTGTAATTGCTGCATTTGGTTTTTTGGTTTGGCAAACTGGATACACTCGAACTCTTCCAAATCCTGTAAGAAAATGAATGTCTCTGTACTTACCGTAATTTCCGCACTATAGAGCGCACCTGATTATAAGCCGCAGCCACTCCATTTTTAGAGGAAAACCAATTGTGTACATACACAAGCCGCACCCGTATATAAGCCGCATGTGCCCACATTCAAACATGTCAACATATTTACAAAGAAAGAGAGAGTTTTCAAAGTTTGAATGATATAACTTAACAATAATAATAATATAACTTTCTTCCCAAACGGTGCCTGTGACGTGGCAGTAAAACGGTAGCAACATGGTAACAAAACGCTAGCAACAGAATGCGTCATATGCCTTTCTTTTTGCATTTTCCATGATGCGGATATGTTCACGCTAATTTAATTGATGCACAAGACAAGAAGTTGCAGTCTTCCTCCACGCATATATTCCCTTTTCTACTCGAGCGCCCCCTGGCGGCCGTTAGAAAAATTACATAAATTGGCCGCATCACTGTATAAGCCGCAGGGTTGAAAGTTTGGGGAAAAAGTAATAATAATAATAATAATAATAGCGGCTTATAGTCCGGAATTTACGGTAATCACCATTCCATTTTGGTTTCTGTAGTTGAAACTTGCTTTTCTCCACTTCTTTTTGGCAGCCCCTCAACCTGGCATGACAGGAATATTTCACTATGAAAAACATTCCCAGTGAGAGTTGCGATACTGTATGTCTTAAAGGGCAAACTGTATGAAGCTAGCCAAAAATATCCAATCCAAGAGAGATACCAAATATCCTGCCTAAATTGTCAGTTTTGATCAACACTATAAAAAGAGTTATTCAGTCAACGTTTTGTCCTTGTAGCTTGCGGTGATGTCCTACCGTAAGCCAAGGCAGTTTATTTATTGAAAGAGCAATTTCATACACAAGGCAACTCAATGTGCTTCACACAAAGACACATCACCTCCAAACATTAAAAAAACACAAGTTAACGACATTCACAAGGAAAGCATAGAAAACAAAAGTTACTTAACAAAAATAAACCAGGTCATACATTGACATGATTCAAACACATCAACAGAAAACTTTCAAAGCATTTTAAAGTGAAGAAATAAAAGTAGATTTCTAACTAAAAGAAAAAAATGGATTTAAAAGCATGTACCACTCTGACTTCACTCCTGTGGCAGTGTATTCCATTTGTGTGCAGCATAACAGCCAAACGCAGTTTCTGCAGTTCACTTTGAACTCTGTGTTCCACGAATGGACCCAGGTCTGCAGATCTCAGAGCCTTGCTGGGTTTATAATCAATGAGCACTTCTTTTAGGTATTCAGGACACAAACAATCCAGTAATTCAAAGGCCAGTGACTTTCATCCATCCATTATCTGAACCTCTTACCCCCACGACGGTCGTAGGCTCGGTGAGAACATGCAAACTCTACACAGGAAAGCCGGGGCTGGAATTGAACCCCGGATCTCCGCACTGTGAGGGAGATGTGCTGACCATGTCGACCAACGTGCCGCTGAATTTGAAATTGTTCAATGAATATTCAATTCTGTATACTCTATTTAAATTAATAGGCGCTGAACTCCAGGTGAATACATTCCGAGTTGATTCAATTGATTCTGGATCCGGAAATCGATCTGGAAATTCAGAATCTCCCATCTCGGAGCAGATCAACTGTGCAACACTGATACAGACCGCTGGTCTCATTGAACTCCTTGCCTGAGGCATTACTGACATCTTGGGGTAGAAACAGTGCACGGCACGTATCGACAGAGTGAGTGCTGACATCCTAGTTCTCATTTTGCTTCGTGCCTGTTCTAATTTGGGCCAGTACAGTACTGTATTTGAAACCAGAATTACACTACCTTTCTGGTTTCTTTCTGACTTCCGGGTTGAGTGAACGCTGGCGCGTTTGGCTGCCGCTGCTCAACCCGTATTGTTTTGTATTGTTTTGTGTTTTTTGTTATTGTAAAGTGTCCTTGGGTGTCTAGAAAGGCGCTTATAAATCAAATGTATTATTATTATTATTATTATTACCTCATAGATCATACGTCTCGTCATTCACAATTTAAAAACATTTCAGCGCTAGATTTCCGAGATGGACCATAATTCACCCACACTGGAATTTAAGGAACTATTAGACGGTACAGCAAAACAAGAAACAGACAAGTTAGTCATGCTTTGAAAGGTTGTCGTCATGCGTCGTGGCCGTGACGTCATGGACCGGCCGGGTATTACATCGGCTGTTCGGGAAAATGAACACGTTCCTGAAATTCCCGATGGCCATCTCGTTCCTGCGGGTCACCACGCACACAGCTCTCCCTGAAGTGCGGATCATGCACAATGCAGTTGGATGTGTGGTAGCGTGACACAAAAAGTGGTTTGTTATGTTTTTGTTGTAGTGTTCAAAGTGTTCGTATTTGTTGAACTATCCATCCATCCATCTGCTTTATCCGCATTAGGGACAATTTAACGTCCCTTGATGAAATATATAATACAGTACTAAATATCTATTCGTACATCCATTAAATATATCAAGTAGTAGTTTTAGTAAGAGTTTAGCAGTGGTGTTTTGCGTGGTGCGCGTGCGCGTGCGTGTGTGTAAGGGGATATCAACCTTTGGGCAGGGGTCCTCAACCTTTTTTTCTGCCACAGACCGGTAGGTGATATATTACAATTGGGGCAACATATGCTCAGCTACAGAACACTTTTTTAAAACATATCTGCAACCTGGTACCGAGTGGTCCGCAGACCCATACCGGGCGCGGACCTGTTGTTGCGGCCAATGTACCAGGACGGTACTATAGGACCTGCAGCCCCCTGTGCCCCGGTTGTTTTATGTCTAGTAACGCCCCTGCTATACTCCCAAGTTGCGGTATATCTAGTGTTGCGATATGCAATCTGTATATTTTTATGTTGATACAGATTGGTGTTAAAATCATCTTTGCTGAATGAGGGAATCCACAGCACACAGGCAGGGTGTGTTGGAGAGCTATCAGTCACCCCGCCCAGGGCCAAACTGATCGATCGAGGCAAGGCGTCAAGGAGAGTCGGGTTCGCACGCGTCTACGTCACAGTCCGAGGTTGGGGCTCGCTGAGGGGCTGAACGGTTGACCGCTCCGCGCACCCACTGCAGCAGTGGAAGGGACGGAAGAGGTGCTCAGAAGGCGGCATGGACTTCCACGCACGGCCCTGTCTCTGTGCTGAGAAGTGTTTTTAAATCCCGCGGAGATTGCCAGAACTCTTCATGTTGTCACGATGAAGCCGTGTCACATTCTCCTGTAAACACAACAATAGAGGAGGCCTTTGACAGTTTGTTGGCGGTAAGCGAGCATTTATTCCTGCTAACTATAAAGCGTTGCCCGGAAGCTAACCTGCTATGAGACAGCAGAAAGCACAACTAATATCATCGTTGGCTTTATCAGTTATTACTAACGTGGGCTTTTGCTTGTATAATCGTTAACTCGATGCACAACTTGTAATTTACGAGCCCCTCGTCATACCTGCACATAAGGGTGGTGGCTACCTTTCTGATCGCCGGGACGCTTTTTGCCCTGCTAGCTGAGTGACGTAAGGAAATTTAGCATGTGTTAGCTTACGTAAACATTGACATTTCGTTGACAGTAGTCTTCCTCGGCCACTTTTGTCGTAATAAGTAGCGAATTGACATTCCTCACGTAATGACATCCATGTGTTGGTAGTACCTACGTGTCCTGTGTTTATGCTGTCCCGAGGTTTATGAAGCGGTTTGTCATAAACAATACCCTTGCCGAGGATAATACATGGAAGTCAACAAGCCACCCTTTCTGAAAAACTCAGTTTTTTAAAATTAGCACTAACTGACGCGTGGCGTCGTTAAATAACGTTGGACAAGAGTTTACAACATTGGGATCACATTCAGTACTAGCCAGTAGCATGGACCGCTGCCACTGTTAAATTGACCCATTGGCTTTCTGGGGGGCTAATCGCTTATATAAATAGTGGCATACTCTCTCTGTCATATCACCCAAAACGTCTAAACTGCTGTAAAGCAGCAGCATTGTTTGGAACCTTATCAGTGTGTCATCACAAGGAGTCTCTCAAAGCCACACATTTCCCTTCCCAATTTTCTGAGTAGAGCATATTCCCTAAAGGTAAATATTGTCTTATATAAATCTTATAATAATATATTTTCTGCACTGTTTTTCTTTATCACCTGTATGTCCAGGCTTTTACATAGCCCAAAATAATACAGTAAGAAGTAAACTGTAAAGAATGCAAGGCTAATGATATTTATATGCTGCGGATTGAGGTGTGAATAGTTTTCTTTTTAAGAGCATTTCTCAAAGTTTGCGCCGTTGTGAATTGTACTTATCTTTGCTGCACTAAGAGACCCTTTGTCTGCAGAACTACTGTCCATGAAAATACTGTTTGCCGTCAATGTACAGACTGATTGCTTGGGGATGCTTTTTAGTTTGATTCACCATTTCACAAAATCAAATGGGTTTAATGTGCATGAAATTACAAAATGACTTGAGTTTATTTACAAACCTGACCCCTGAGCAACTGTGATGTCATATTTAGTAGTCAAGAAGTGGCAAAATGGCCACCCCGTGAGATGGATAAAGCGGGGTGAGTTTTGTTGCTTCAGTCGTATTTCACAAACATGAATCAGAATGCTGTGATTGGACTAATGGGGGCGCATACTGTGCAGCATATTATTTCAAAGAACATTTTTGGGTTGGTTTCCCTCTTAAGCTATGGTTACCAGCCTTTTTTTGGCTTGTGTACCCCCAAATGTTTTTGTCACACCATGAGTAAGTGCCCCTCACTCCCCCGTGTTGATGATTCACCAAAATCTAACACAACTGATTATTAAATAAACATTTTATTTCATTGTCTTAATTTGAATATTTAAATCTTAGACATGTCTTCTTTTTTAACTCCAACTTCTAAACATATAAAGAATAAGTTGCCTTGAAAATAAGTCATATAAACACAACAATAATAATCAAAACAAAGAAAAGACCCACATTTGTTTTATATAACTTTTACAGAGTATAACTTTTATAACACCCCAAAAACGAGCTGATTTGAATAGGTTTTCAGGAAACAGGTATTTAAACTTCAAACATTAGGAGGCAAACAAACCCACTGAAAAAGACTACCATTCAGTCATCTGCGCTTTAATGAACCAGTTGAGTTGATATGCGGCTGTTCTGATTTTGGTAAATATGTGGCAGAGCTTAATGATCTGGCTAATAACATCGGTTTCCACGTACTTCCAACAATTACTTTTTGGTGCATTCAATGAGTTTTTCTTTGTATATTTGAGATTTCCTAAACGAACCTCGAGGCTACTGCAGAACGCGAGTGAGTACTTGCTTTTCTTTAGCTTCTCCGCGATAAGCACTTTTTTAATTTGCAAAACCTTGTTTCCAAAACTAAAACTGAAAAAACACAAGTTTGTTTTTCATGTCTTTATTCAAAACAAGCGTAGTGCAGTCGAACAGCTTCCGCTCGATGCGTGCATATTTTCACCGGGTGAGTGCTTTTGCACAACACCGGTATTGGCTGAATGAGTGTGGCCGGAAGTCACATCAGTTACGCTTAGTGATGAAAACAATTACATGAAAATACTTTTTTTTTTTTAAGTATCCTGTCCATTGATATTAACTCATTCAATCCCAGCCATTTTCACTGGAGCAACCCCCCCAATCCCAGCGTTTTACTGGATTTTGACTGATCTTGCAAGGCCGACAGCATATTTGGTTCTAATGCTATATAAACATGGAGCCTCCCAAAATAAAGTTTGGACTCTCTTCTTTCAGCAGAAAACCCTTTGTTTCTATCTTTGTCCATTCTTCAGCAATCGGCATTACAAAATGGTTAAGTTTCATGTAAATTGGCGATTCCTGGGCAAAAAAAACGGAGATAAAGAACTTTATGTAAAAGCATGCATTTCAAGCATGTGAGGCACCACTGCCACCTACTGGTCGCTTTTTTTTACATGATTTACAATGCAAACGGCTTATTCTCGTTCACAGATTGCATCACCTTCTCTCTATGACACAAAAAACAGAAAAAAAAGACTTAGACGTACAAGTACGTCCTTGGTAGGCGGGGCCTAATTTTAAAAAGACATACAGACGCTCCCCGACTTACGAACATCCGAGTTACGAACAACGGTACATACGAACATTTTTACGGGTATGTCGAGAAAGAAAATAAAAAGTTAGATTTTGTATTGCACGCCTTTTTCCGAGTACAGGTACTGTAGTGCTTCTTTCCGCCGCTAATACCGACGCGTGGCGCTGTGAGAGCTCGCCAGCATCCACCCCGAATCCGACTTCCTCTGCCCAGTTGTTAAATATCTCGTGCATCCATTATTCAATATGGTTGGTGAAAGGCGAAAGGCTTCTAGTGAGAGTGGAAATGTAAAGAAGAGGCAAGCCATTTCATTTCAAATGAAAGTGGCAAGAATAAAGAAGCTTGATGCGGGTGAGGAAATGGTGAGCGTTGCACGTGAATACAACGTGAATCGTTCGACCATCGCTACCATAATAAACGGAAAGATCGGGAGCTTCAAGCTGAAGCCGCTGCTAGTTTACCGGGCAGCCAACCCTCGAGCCCTGAAGAACGTGACGAAAAGCTCTCCCCCCGTTATATGGATGTCAAACATAGAAGCCTTACACATACATTCCAGACAAAATATAGCACTGAAGCAACTTACGAACGAATTCACCGTACGAACGATCGTTCGGAACGTAACTCGTTCGTAAGCTGGGGAGCGTCTGTACAAGTACGTCTTGTGGAATGAAAGAGTTAAGAAATGAGGAAAAACTATAGAACTTTAATTTTTATTTATTTGTTTATTTTGAGACAAACAAACAAACTTGAAATTGATGCATGTATATTCCTTTATTAATTTCAGAAAAATTGCATGCACGCTAGTTTTTTCTGAATGCATTGCGAAGGTATTGGATCGGGACTCTGTCTCGGCAGATACTTAAAACTAAAAACTTGGACTCGGATGCCAAAAAGGCATGCTCGGGACATCCCTCAAGATGACCACCTTTTGCCTTAAATCGGTTGTATGTTATAATGATAGGCTGATAGAGACTCAACACTAACCCATCGCAATATGTGTTATTCATATTTCCAGGACTGATGGCTCCAGAGTGACATGCCATGGCGTTAATGATCCCGCCAGTAAAACTCAAATGGTTGGAGCACCTCAACGGCTCGTGGATCACAGAGGACAGCGAGTCGATAGCCACCCGAGAAGGCGTTTCTCTTCTGTACTCGAAGCTCTTGGCCAACAAAGAGGTTGTGCTGCTTCCCCAGCAGGTGCTATGTCTAAAGGGTCCCCAACTGCCAGACTTTGAGCGCGAGTCCCTCTCCAGCGATGAACAGGAGCACTACTTGGATGCTCTCCTGGGCAGCCAATTGGCTTTGGCCAAGATGGTCTGCTCAGACTCTCCCTTTGCCGCTGCCCTGCGCAAACGAGTATTGGTTCTTCAACGTATATTCTACGCACTTTCCAACAAGTACCATGACAAGGGAAAGATCAAGCAGCAGCAGCACTCTCCAGAGAACAACTCGGGTTCCAGTGATCTGCACTCTGTCAGTGAGCGGCCCCGCTCCAGCACCGACGCGCTCATTGAGATGGGTGTTCGCACGGGTCTCAGCCTTTTGTTTGCGCTGCTGCGACAGAGCTGGATGATGCCCCCTCCACCAAGCCCCTGCGGGGGACGGTGGCAACTTGAACTTGTGTAATGATGTCATTCGTACGGCCATCGATGTCGTTAGTTCCCTGCCACCGCTTTCTCTGGCCAATGAGAGTAAGATCCCTCCAATGGGCCTGGACTGTCTGGCCCAGGTCACAACTTTTCTGAAGGGAGTTACTATGCCAAACTCTGGGGCAGATATTTTAGGTCGAAGGCTAGCCTCAGAGTTGCTGCTCGGACTCGCCTCCCAGAGGGGTTCACTCCGCTACTTGCTCGAATGGATTGAGATGGCACTGGCAGCATCAGCTGTGGTCAGTACGATGGAACATAGTAAGGTGCTACAGAGCCAAGAGGGACTCATTGGCTATGATTGTTTCATGAACATCCTAATGCAGATGAGACGCTCATTGGTAAGTAAATTCATTGGTAAAGCAAATGTTTTGTGGCTTTTTGTGTGTTGTAAATCCTTGATTGATGAGCAATAATGTCGGAAGAAAAAAATAATGTACTTTTTGCCATATTTGTTCAGTCAATTGTTAGGACCTGACAGTTGTGCTTGACAAATATGATCTTTCGAAAAAGTCTGTAGTCTGTAGTCTCAAGTGTGATATTTAGAAAATGTCAAAAATTCAGTGCTTTTCTTAGGTAACGCCCCAAGGCCATGGGGATGAGCGTGCCCGTGTGCAAGACAAATAATTTGACACCTCGTACAGTGACGTGACGACAGAATATTTATAGAATCAAAATGTCATCAATTACCGTATTTTCACGACCATAAGGCGCCATTAAAAGTCTAGTGAATGAGCCGAGTTCCAAAGCCTGACTGAGCGCGCTTCTGGCCGACACGCTGTTTATATAGAGAAAAGGCGGGCGTGAGTGACGTCAGGCATGCGGAAGTCTGCCAATGAGTGAAGGGTGGGCGTGCCCAACAACACGGTGCGCCGAATGCTCGTGAAAATACGGTAATCAAATAATTATAAGATTTTATTTTGCGTTAGTGTATTACTAAACATTTTATTTCCTCAATTACTGTGTGTTGACCATAATACTTTTAAAATTATTGTTTGTTTTGTTTATGTGACAAACACAACATTTATTTATTCAGTATCACACAAGAGGGATTGCTATAGTACTCGCCAACCTTTCTCAAACCGATTCATTCAATTCCTGGTTCGGTCATTGTCGGTCAAGGTCTTATTTCGATAAAACAAATGATAATCAGTCTACTTTAATGAAGTAGATACAGAAATCGGAACAATTACTGTTGAGAGGCTGAAATCAAGATTTGGACACCAAGTAGTTCTGTGCATTCATTTGATCCGAGGCACTTAATTAAATAATTAGCTGGGTCGATACTTGTCATCAAATTTCACATTTGAAGCATGAGACTGAGCCAGCGACTCATGATTTTTGCCACAGATCATTTGCTATTGTCAAGTGATCATGACCTTAAACAAATATGAAAACGTTATTATTATTGGAATTAAAATAATAATAATAATAATTATTCTTATTGTTATTATGATTTATTTGTTTTGCTAAAAATGAAAACTCCCCCTTTAAAGTAGAGCATTTGGCGACCACCACAAGTAAGTTGCCTCAGATTAGAAGTGGTACAATGAAGCCTCGTGTTTGTTAGCTTGCTAAGATTCATACAATGACAACCTGTCATCTGTGAATTTGATCTTCCAGGGCTCTTCAGCAGATCGCAGTCAATGGAGGGAACCCACGCGGAACCCCGATGGGCTGTGTTCATTGTATGAGGCAGCGCTCTGTCTTTTTGAAGAAGTAAGATATACTGTATGTATGCACAGTTTGTCAGCTGTGAGGAGTTGCCCAAGTAGGGATGCGATACCGCAACCATCAGACCGATATTATCTCTGTGTACACAGCATGCTCTGCTCCCCATTTATGACTGCAGACTACTATATAATCGACAGATATCTTTCATTTTTAAAGTTGAATGTATTAGCTGTAACAAGCATTGAGAAGGATTGGAACAGTGTATGTGGGGTGTTTGTAATGGCTTAATGGAGGTGTAAATCACACACACACACACACGGAAATTCAACTCTTTGCGGGGCAGAGGGGTCTTGGAATGCGTCACCCATAAACACTGAGGGAACACGCCATTTTTATGTGTATGTATGAATCCTTCCTGTAATTCTTTGCAGAATTTGGATAAATGACTGCAGTTTACTCTGGAAAATCTATATATAGGACATGCCCCTAATTGTAAGTTTTTCTTCCAGGTATGTCGAATGGCATCTGATTACTCTCGCACTTGTGTTAGTCCAGACAGCATCCAGACAGGTGAAACACCTGTAGTATCTGAAACCTGTGAGGTTTATGTGTGGGGAAGTAACAGCAGCCATCAACTAGTAGAGGGTACACAGGAGAAAATCCTGCAGCCTAAATTGGCCCCCAGCTTCGCCGATGCACTGACGGTAAGACAACATATCTGCACTTTGGACAGCTGTACCTTGACTTCTGCACTGAGTTTAACGTCAGTCGGTGGCCACGTGGAGCTTTCCTTGTAGTTTTCCCCCTCTGTCTTGCAGCTGCAGCGGTCGCAAGGGCTGTTTCTTTCTCTCTCTTTGGCAAACTCGCTCTCTTCGCTCTAATCTGGCACTCTGTTGCATGCAATGACTGATGGCCTTGCTGTGGTTATAGGAATGAAACTCCACCTCCCTGTAATGTGAAGCCGAGAGTTTGTTTCTTCGGAAGAAACAATTCTGTCAAAAACAAGACACATGCCCAGTACTGCGAGCAAGAGCTCAGCGGATACAGACAGTTTCCAACAGCACAATAAATTATACATTTGACTTCGTAAGAGCCTCACATAGGGCTGTAGTTACCTGACGTGCATGTCGATATGTGGTTCTGTCAAGTATTCAGTGGATGCAAACTCTATCATAGCTGATGTAGGTCACTTTAAGATACATAAAATAAATGGAGAAAAGTACAAAATCGGAATTGGACTTTGGGATTGGATTTCAATCAATTCCCACCTATGGAAAAAAAAAAAGTTATCCTGAGATCATGTTTAAAGTGCAAAGCAGGCAAAATGGTTTACTTCCTACCCTTCATGTTATTTTTTGGAGATGAGGGCAAACTAATTACCTACAGTTTTAAACGGGTTCGTCTGCATTCACAATGATGACATTTTCATGCTAAATACATTTACAGAATTTTCCTTTCTTTAACAGATCGAGGCAGGCCAGTACTGCACTTTTGTCATCTCTTCTGATGGCTCCGTGCGGGCCTGTGGGAAGGGAAGCTACGGCCGGCTCGGCCTCGGGGACTCCAACAACCAGTCCACACTGAAGAAGCTGACCTTTGAACCCCACCGTGCCATCAAGAAGGTGTCGTCATCGAAGGGCTCGGACGGCCACACGCTGGCCTTCACTACGGAAGGTGAAGTGTTCAGCTGGGGTGACGGTGATTATGGCAAGCTGGGTCACGGGAACAGCTCGACACAGAAATACCCTAAACTTATCCAAGGGCCGCTACAAGGAAAGGTAGGCCTGCAGCCACTTTACTTCAGTTTCATTGACACATTTAAGCAGATGGGATACTGACATTCCCATTGGTCGGTTCCTGGATTCTTGTACTGATTCAAATATGATTACATTATACGGCAGCTGCTACATAAAATACCGATAAAGATACTGTATGTGAAACTTTTGATTTCTTTTTCCATCAGGTGGTGGTATGCGTATCTGCTGGCTACAGACACAGCGCTGCAGTCAGTGAGGATGGAGAGCTGTACACGTGGGGGGAAGGTGATTTTGGAAGATTGGGTAAGTCATTTGGCTAAACCACACATTAAAATAATTGGCCAATTCTGAGCCCAATTTTCTGTTCCAACTGCTGTGCTGGTCATCCCAAATGAACCACACACTATAAGAGCAGCAGTTGCACACTGTGCTTTTTAAAAAAAAATTGTAACGTGCTGTTTATTGTCAGGCTTTAAATTGAGCCATTTGTATTAATGTGCTCATCTTTTATTTTTCATTAAAAAATTTTAGACTATCAGTTTTGTGTGACTTTCCTCTAAATGTTTGACACTTTGCTTAAGATAGATTTTCTTAGCGTTTTTAAGCAGAAGTGGAGGTTTGCTTTTGCTTTTTGTGTTCATTACAACTCAAAACTGCTGTGGATGGATGAACCAAAGAAGAAACATGTCTTTTAGTGCAGATTTTCCTAACAAATTGTCATGGAATTCACCCGGAGAGCTTGAACTTTGAATGGAAAAAACTCGACTCAACTCAGGAACAGATTGTCTTTTGCTGATCAGGAAAGGGGGCAAAGTTCCACGAAGGCAACACGAGTCGTGTTTGCCTCTCAGATCGAAACCCCGCCTTCGCATCCCCGCTGACCACTTTTTATTCACAGGATATGCAAAATACAAGTAACATATCAGAAAAAACATTCCTCCTTATTTGCATGTCGCGCTTCCCAGCCCAGCCCACCGATATGCCCCTCAGTGGACACCTGGAGGCCAAAACATCTTCCGTTGCAAACAATGGATACCTTGTTAATTCAGTGTGTAGATTTTGCATGATTTGAGACCCTGTAACAAACTGACCTGTGAAACGGTCATAGTGCATCTTGGACTAGAAGTAGGGCTTTCCTGAGACAATCTAGCATATAGATGAAGAGCTTTTATGCACATATTTTTGGCTGCCATTAGTTGTGGTGGAAGAGAATGGCGCTTTCCTCGTTTCTACAGTCTGCCTTGTTGTGTTTTTGAAATGCAGGTCACGGTGACAGCAACAGCCGAAACATTCCCACCTTGGTCAAAGACATCAGCAATGTGGGCGAAGTGTCATGTGGTAGCTCCCATACGATTGCACTGTCAAAGGATGGCCGTACTGTTTGGTCCTTTGGAGGAGGAGACAATGGTGTGTGAACACGGTTACACAATTAGTTGCTGTTAACAATTGCATGAAATGGATTATTATTAAGTATTGTTATTATTATTATTATTCAGTGTGAACATCATCTGGACTGCATTCATGAATATTTTTTTCATTGCATATATTAAAAAAGTGTTTTTCCTTTTTTTTTTTTTTTCTTAATAGCTTTGTGGCTAATTACAATCTTATGCTCACTCAGAATGAATTTTGTAAAAACAAAATTGTTGTCTGGCAGGGAAACTTGGTCATGGGGATACCAATCGTGTTTACAAACCAAAAGTGGTGGAAGCCCTACAAGGGATGTTCATCAGAAAAGTGTGTGCTGGAAGCCAGTCGTCTCTTGCCTTAACTTCAACAGGACAGGTAATTTGGGTTTACGGTGGGGTAATAGGTTCTTGATCAAACCAGCCTGATCTTAGAATTTTTTTTTTTTCTCCCAGCAACAAATCACTAAGTATGGAGAAAGAAGTTATGCTTTTGTTAGTTACTAGTAATACTCAAGGCGGCCCAGTGGTACAGTGGTTAGCGCGTCAACCTCACAGTGTAGGGGACCAGGGTTCAATTCCAGCTCCAGAAAATGCTGAAGGAGTGTATTCGGCCATCAGTTCACAACCTTAAGCACGAGCAAAAACATGTGTTGGCAGGCTGATTGAATGATCCAAATTGTCCCTAGGTTTGAGTGTGAATGTTTTTTTTGTCTCTGTGTGCCCTGCGATTGCAACCGGTTCATGGTGTCCCCCGCCTATCGAAGATGCTGGGATAGGCCCCAGCACCCCCCGCGACCCTTGTGTGGATAAGCGGATTGGAAAGTGAATAAATGAATAGTAATACTCAAAAAGTACTCAACTAATTTCCACAGAAATGTGTTACTGTGTTGCTGAATTAAAGCAGTTTTGAAAGGAAGATGTCTCACGAAAGATGTGAAAGACTAGAAAATGTTTGAATTTATTTGTTGATCTTGATCTTGATCTTAAACATTCAAGTGGAGAATCGATGGCAAAAAAGCACGAATTTGAGAAAAGGGTAATTATTTTTTTCACTGAACCGTAAGTAGTGCAAATCATTTGCCAATGTTCCTTGTCGTCAATGTGATGACAGGTGTACGCTTGGGGTTGCGGCGCTTGCCTTGGTTGCGGGTCTTCTGAAGCAACAGCGCTCAGACCGAAACTGATCGAGGAGCTGGCTTCGACCAGGGTGGTGGACGTCTCCATAGGGGACAGCCACTGTTTGGCCCTGTCGCATGGTATGGTTCGTCTTTCGCACTCTCTGACACCTTGGCTGTTTTTAAATGCCTGTCAGTGGCAAATAAACAGCAGCTACAGATTAAATACTAATAAGACCCTACAGACACTCTTGTTTGATAAACGTTGTTCGTCACTGTATTTGTTTGAATTTCCCCACAAATCTTTGCTTTCATTACGAGTCTGTGTGAAAGATGAGACCGTATTTATGCAAGACCAAAGACCACTTTAAGATAATGCTCCCCTTTCGATTGCACTTAAATGATATGAAATTAATTCACTTGTAGTACAGCACCTTTGCTGGAAATTCAACTTTGTTTCTGCTCTTCATCCCAACTAACATGCATAGACAACGAAGTCTATGCATGGGGAAACAACTCCATGGGCCAGTGTGGGCAGGGAAACTCCACAGGACCAATCACCAAGCCGAAAAAAATAGTAGGCTTGGATGGGGTGACCGTACAGCAGATTTCCGCAGGGACTTCCCATAGTCTGGCCTGGACAGCTCTTCCCAGAGACAGGTCAGCTATCGATTTATGGATTGACTTTGACATTATAAGTGCTCATGGCACAATATCTCGGGTCTGTATTTTATATTGAATGTTATAGCATATCCTGAAGCTTCTGACCTGTCAGTATGTGGTTTCTTGGACTTGGCCCTCATTTGGGCTTCATTTACATGTGCTGACTGTCTCCACTTGACATTCAGAAGAAAAAATGTGTTTTGCACTTTAGGCAAGTGGTAGCCTGGCACAGACCCTATTGCGTTGACCTCGAGGAAAGCACCTTCTCCCACTTGCGCTCCTTTCTTGACCGCTATTGCGATGGTATCAACAGTGAAGTTCCACCTCTCCCCTTCCCTTCATCTAGGTAAATATGACTAACTTCATGAAGCAATAGAGTGATGACAATAATACTCTTGCTCTGTTTTACAGTTATATTGAGTGTACTGTGATTTGCGGTTATATAAAACAAAATGAACGGAAAGGGAAAATGACAAATTGGGAGAACAGATTTGGAGTAGTATGCCCTCTCCGCTACAAAATGTATGCATTTTCAGGGAGCATCATAACTTCCTTAAGCTGTGCCTTCGGCTTTTATCCAATCATCTGGCTCTGGCACTTGCCGGGGGAGTAGCTACAAGTATCCTGGGACGGCAAGCTAGGCCACTGAGGAATCTGCTCTTCAGGTTAATGGATTCTTCTGTTCCAGATGAGATTCAGGAGGTAATACATGGCATGTATGTATGTATGTACTGATGTATCTCAAAAGTGAAATATCTATTTCTAAAATGTCACGCTGTATATCAATAAGCTTTCAGAATCTTTTTTTCCAACAGTTCACAGAATTAAAATATTTTTATTTTAAATTGCTGAACTTTTCAGGTATCTATTGGTTTGATTATAAATGTAGTTATTTCTGCATATTTTGAAACACCATCATTGTGCTTTTTTTAACACCAGATTTAAAAAAAAATCCAACTTTTAAATATTGCTCCATTTTGCCATCTACACCTTGAGATGAGCAGTCGGAGATGTACTAAAAGTCACCTTTGCTATCTACCCAGTGCAACAGGTTTTTGATCTGGAATCTGTTATGATATCGGAAAACTATTCCTTCGTGGTTTTCCTTGTCAGGCGGTGATTGAGACACTTTCAGTGGGAGCAACCATGCTGCTGCCTCCACTGAGAGAGAGGATGGAGCTTCTTCATTCCTTGCTGCCACAGGGCCCGGACAGATGGGAGAGTCTGTCCAAAGGACAGGTAACCTATGCAGCCTAATGCACAGATGGTTTATAACAAGTTTATGAGGATTTAAAAGTAGGATTGGATTGTACACGAGGATTGTGTCTGTGTTTCCTATTCCGAAGTGTGTCTCAACACGAAAGATGACATTTGTATCATTATGCATAATATGGAAGACAGTATGAAAAGAAAGCAATGAGATGCTCAAGGATCTTTACTATCCATATCAACAAATATAATAGTTTCTTTAAAATATGAACTCCGGTCATAGGTCTTAACAAAGTCTGTCTATTGCCACAGAGAATGCAGCTTGACATCATCCTGACCAGTCTCCAGGACCACACACATGTTGCCTCACTCCTGGGTTATAGCTCTCCCGCTGATGGTCCTGAGGCGCTAAACTGTGGCCTGGGTTTCACAGCGTCCCCAGACCCAAACCACAGTGCCACAACAGGCCACCCTGATACCCATCTAGCAGAGATCCTCATGAAGACACTACTGAGGAATCTTGGTTTTTATACCGTGAGTACAGTAGCTGATGGGGTATGTTGCGCAACTGGATTACTGTAATTTGAATATAAGAAATACAAGACGGATAGATAAGACACCGTTCACCAAACAAGAATAGATGCCAGGCAGCTGTTAAGACAACACAAAACAAACACTTTTCTCACATTTATTTAATTGAATTACAGTATAGTAAAAGGTGTCTTTTTTTTTACCTGAACAAAGCACAAAGTTTTGTGATTATGGTTGATTTTACAGGATCAGGCTTTTGGCGAACTGGAGAAAAACAGTGACAAGTTGCAGCAGGGCCTGTCCTCCTCTGACAGCAGCCAGCCAGCTCACCTCCACCAGCTCCTTTGCTCCTTGCAGAAGCAACTATTGGCCTACTGCCACGTCAACCATGTAACTGAGGTACAATACAGTCTGCTGTTGTGGATTATTAATGCAACGTGCATACTTTATTTCATTGCATCACAATGAAATCAACCAGTAATATAAAATGTTACACCCGCACATGTACATCACACTCATTAGTGGCAACTACAGGTAAGCTAACCAGGTGTGATTGGTTGAGGTGTTCTCCAATACTTGGGTGGTGGGTTATTCCCTGCCAAATCCCCCAGCGGGTTTAAGTGAGCAGATTTTAATGAGACATGGCTGTACTTTATTGATAGTGATGTCGCAACACTAAATCTTAAATTTCAGGTCAAGGTCAGCCTGCATGCAACACTTGAGCGCTGGTCGCGCTGGAGCCGCCGTAGAAGGCTGACAACAAAAGGCTGACAACAGGCACCGTATATTACAGTGTCAGCGTAATTAAGTAGTTTTTAAGCGTCCTGAATTTGTGATTGAGCATTATTTCAGGTCGTCGTTGAAGTTTGTCGCAATAGTTTGCATTGGCAAATGGCCCCATACGAAATTTGAATGATGAGTCAAGTCAGCCGTTACGCCACGACACGCTACTGGGTACGACTTCAAAATAAAAGTGCTTCTGGGTATTGGCTCATAAAATGTTTTACCTCAAGTTTCAATATTTATTTTAAATATTGCTTTAGCGTTGAGGGGGGACTTTGCCTGGTGGCACGTTAGTGTATTTGATGTGCCTTTCAATGTTGGCTAAAATCTAGGCCTAATTTGCAGTATTGAACCGAAACAAGTGGTGTGATTTTTTTTCCCCAATGTCGCACGTCCCTTTATGTATCTGTATATGTATTAGGTCTGCCACAATCGATTAGTTTGCTATCCGATAACGACACCGACAAGAGGCTGCTGCTATTAATAACACTTTTAGAGATTTATGGCTTCTTAAAGCCACGGTCTACCCTCAACTTGGTAATCGGCCCAAGCCTAGTCTTAATGTGATTGGCTGAATAAGTCGGGGTAGGATATGTGCTACTGATAACAATGTAGTGAGAGACATTGAGGCCGAGCCTGTGTTTGGATGTCAATGATTAATTGTTGTCAACTTTACTATGATCTTATTAGCACTGACCACACCGATTCTGAAGTTGTTCAATACCTGCTCTACACAGGTTGTGGCTTTTTGGGCTGTGAACAAATTTAAATAGTGCTCCTGACAGCAAGTGCTATAAATACACCACTAACTCGAGATGCATTTTGTTTTTTTCTAGAACTCCAGCAGTGTTGCTCTGCTCCATAAGCATTTGCAACTCCTCCTACCTCACGCCACAGATATCTTCTCCCGTTCAGCCACCTTGATTAAAGAGAGTTCCTGGAATGGCAGCGTACGCGAGAAGCTACAAGGTGTGTAATCAATCCCTTTTACAAGATGAAGAAAAAAAAGTTCTTGACAATATCTTCTGATATGCCCCACTAATTTAAACACAGCATTCTGATTAATATTGTCCATGGATGTTCACGGTTTCAACACATCTCTGCCATTTCCAGAAGTGATCTTTGTGTCAGCGGCAGGCAGTATGCTGTGTCAGATCACCAACTCACTGCTGCTTCTTCCTGTGGCTGTGGCGAGGCCTCTGCTAAGCTATCTCCTAGACTTGTTCCCTCCACTGGACCGGCTAAACAGGCTCTTGCCTGCTGCCTTCCCTCTGGAGGACCAGGAGCTACAGTGGCCTCTTCATGGTACGAAATCTAACCAATTAATTATTTCATAGTTTCAAACTTAGATTATAGCGGAAGAGGATCGATAGATAGATGGATGAAATCTGCAATTAAATCTACATCACAACATAGAAAGAACAGTTTACATGAAAATGAAACATTTGAAGGAGCAGTAGAGAGTCGAATAAGTATGGTACATTATTCTTCTTTTAACAAGAAATATTGACTTTTCACATTTAAATGAATCATTCAGAAATACTTTGCAGAATCATTTTTACGCTTCAGTTTATATCGCAGTACTGTCAAGACAAGACTGTCCAGGATTCTGTCGTCCTTGCATGCTGCCCCGCCGTACACGTTAACAAAAGCTAGTGCAGTATTAAAGCCCAAAAGTTGTTATCTTCACCAGCAAAGGATAAGCCTCAATGTTGAGTGTTGACATTCTAACATTTTCAAGCAATGTTTCTATTTAGCACAATATTGCCTCCTCCAACTTCCTAGGTATGTCAGACTTCGCGGAGCCAGGTTGCGGAATGTCTCTTCCGCAGCCAGCGCTGTCCTGGGTGTGGCTTGTTGACTTGGAGAGGACAGTGGCCTTGCTGGTAGGTCGTTGTCTTGGTGGGATGCTGCAGGGCGCCCCTGCCTCTCTGGAGGAGCAGGATACTGGTTACTGGCTCAAAACCCCTCTGTTCAGCAATGGCTTGGAGATGGACATCCCACACCTGGGTAAAGAGATATCTAGATTTGATGATCTACATTCACATAAACCTTCATCCTTCATCATTATCTTGTTTCTCTTCACCAAGTTGCTACATTTTGTATTTTTGTTTGCATATGTCTGTTAATGTGATGATTTTTTTTTTCTCCCAATCACTTTTGTTCTTTAAAGATGCTTCTATTAGTTCGTTTCTGGAGGCTGCACTGTCGGATAATGAAGAACAGAAGCCTTTTGACTGCACAGTGCATCCCAATTTAAGTATTCTGGTAGATTTGGCTTTAGGCTCCTCCAAAGAACCCGCAAACACTCTCTGGATCACCATGCAAGACTATGCCATCGGCAAAGGTCAGTCTTACATCAGGCATATCGTGTCACATTCCTAAAGTAATGGCTCGAGCTGAGTCATATGTATTGTGAAGATGATAGTTTTATCGTGTCACTTTTTCCTATCATCATTTGTCATTTAATTAGAACAATAAGAATGACAGAAACCTTGTGTGGTGGTCAAAAATGTTCACTTACCATGGTTGTTCCACACAGCAGCCGTTAGTTAGGTGGCAGACTAAACTATAACCCATGGAAGTAAATCACGACACATAGCCATCATACATTATAATCTTACGGTGCAATTGTCCCGAGGTGAGATTTATTGTGAACGCCAATGGTTGTTTGTCTATGCGTGCCCTGCGATTGGCTGGCAACCGGTTCCGGGTCTACCCCACCGACTGCCTCAAGACAGCTGGAATAGGCTCCAGCACGCACCGCGACCCTAGTGAGGTTCAGCAGTTCAGATAGTTCATGCATGGATGTTATATTTATAATAGATCTAATTTATTAATATAATAAATGTTGAGTTAAGTGAGCTTGGAGGGTTTGCAATTTCAGGGTGCTTAGCAATATTCATTTTTCTTCCTCTCCTCCATTCCACCTTACGCAATTGAACTTGCAGTAGACCGTGGTCATGTGACATGCAGTTGAACGAGGCTTGCTAAAGATCTTCAATGTCGGATTGTGGGTTGTTAAACTTTAATAAAAAATAATATTGTGTATCATATGGTTGTACTTTGGCTGGCGGCATGGGCTTTGGGAGTTGGATAGTGGAGCGGATAAAAGTAATTTTTCACAGGAATCATGCAAATGGTGATACAAGCACCACATTTGGCATGATGAATGTCTATAGGTTACTTATCAAATCTGCCCGATTGGCCATTTGAAAATCCAAGATGGCGGCCATTTTTCAAGATGGCCATAAAATGACCTTCCGGAGCTAATGATTTTCATAGAATTGCTTCTAGTTGATCGATTTGAATGATCTCGGTGTCAAATTATATGTTTTCTGGCATGCTGAATCTGATTTTGATAGTTTGAGCAGCATAACATAAGTATTTTTCCACTTTTTAGCATTATTTTCATATGTTACTATATGTCTGATAAGTGTTTTGCTAGTTTGTATCACCAACACCACGAACAGACCGCGAGTGCTCAGGTTGCTTTCCTTGAGAAGGTCAAGTCACTGTCTGCAGTTTTGAGAGAGATGGGCAACCCATTCCAAGAATCATCTGCTGATCTACTCGTTCTAGACAGCAAGATCATTGCTGACCCCGCTCTAACAGAACTGGTTGGGACCCATCACGCGAGAGGAAAGCAGAAGTTCAACTCTTTCATGGATGACCTGCAGAAGGAAGGGGATAGTACGTTCTATGACCCGATCAAGAAGAGCAAGGCTTCCTTCTTCAAGCACGAGCCAGTGACCAGCTCTTCCAAAATGAAGGTTCTGAAAGATGACTGTCATCTGTTTTCTCGGCTATTCATCTCCTGTCAGAACAGGCAGTGTGATTTGCAAGAATTCTTCAAGCACGAGAATCAGTCTGCACCTGCCTCCCTCAGTGATGGTGGTAGACTTCGCACATGCCAGAAGTCACAGCTAGCTGAAATTCTTCAATCCCAAGTGACACTGCCAGAGAGTGAACCATCTGGGGATGCTATCATCATTGATGGCTCAGCCTTGATCAACTCCCTGCCTCCACGCAGCTCGAAGACGTTTGATGACTATGCCAGAGAAGACATCCTGTCCAAGGTGGAGTCCTTTGGAGCTAAATACAAGAGGGTGGATATCATATTCGACATCTACAAGAAGTCAAGCCTGAAGTCAGAAACCAGGTCAAAGAGGGGCCAGGGTATGAGAAGAAGAGTGACTGGTGGCAGCAAGACCCTTCAAACTGGAAAAGCTTTATGAGGGATGACAGCAACAAGACTGAACTGTTCCAGTTCCTTGCAGAGAAAATGTGCGAAGCTCAGACAACAAGCACGGTCATTGTGACAAAGGGAGAAGAAGCCATCAGCAACAGTAGCAAGTCCCTAGATTCCTTGACCCCCTGCTACCACGAAGAAGCTGATACTGCATATTTGTACATGCCAGGGATGCGACACTGGAGGGCAGCACTTCACTCATCATCAAAGCCAATGATACTGATGTGGTGGTCATCGCTGTGGCTACACTGCCATACCTACAACGGCTTGGTCTTCAACATATGTGGATTGCCTTTGGTCAAGGAGGCAATGCTCGATGGATTCCAGTCCATGATGTCGTTTCTGGTATAGGGCCAGAGAAAACCAGTGGAATCCTATATTTCCATGCTTTCACTGGGTGTGATGTGGTGTCTTCTTTCCATGGAAAGGGAAAGAAATCTGCATGGCAGACATGGAATGTGTGTAATGTGGTCTCGGAGACCTTCACGAAACTGAGCAACTGTCCAACAGAAGTTTCGGATGAAGACCTGGAGAAGCTGGAGAACTTTGTCGTCCTCCTGTATGACAGATCCAGTGCAGCGAGTGGTGTCGATGAGGCAAGGTTGGAACTCTTTGCCCGGAAGCAGAGGTCATACGATGCCATCCCACCAACCAGAGGAGCCCTCATGGAACATGCAAAGCGTGCTGCATACCAGGCTGGTATCATCTGGGGTCAGGCACTTGTATCCAACCCAGAATTCACCAGTCCTGCTGACTGGGGATGGACACAACAAGGAGATGTGTGGCAAATCTGTTGGTCAACACTTCCACCAATTGCTGCAAGCTGTCAAGAACTGACAAAGTGTTCGTGCCAGAAAGGCTGCAACAAGAGATGTAGTTGCTCTCGTTCGGGACTTTCTTGTACTGCACTCTGCAACTGTGTTTGTCAGCATTAAGTGATTATGAACTTGGTTAACATGAATACCTCTACTATCATGCTACATGCAAGTATGTTATTAGGACAATCCATATGCAAGGACAATCCAATCCATATCCATGTACGGACAAACCAATCCATATCCATATGATAGTTTTCACTTTCATTATGTTCATATTAAGTCTTATTAAGTTTTATTTTCATATTAAGTTTTATTAAGTTTTATTTTCATATTAAGTTTTATTAAGGTTTATTTTCATATTAAGTTTTATTAAGTTTTATTTCCATATTAAGTTTTATTAAGTTTTAGTATGTTTTGTGCAGAGTAATTTGCTGATATTCCATGAGTGCTATATTGTAAGCATGTTGTTTACCATACAAGTTTACAATTAAATGTCTTTGGTCATTCAAAGTTGTGTCTTGTTGCTTTGATTCTGCCAGTAATAGTCTTATTATCTTACATTATGATCGCAGTAAATGGATCCCTTAGAAACACAGATAACGGACTGCAAAAAATGTAGAAAAATGATGTTATATAGCTCCTAAAGTGGTATAATATTCATTTTATGCTGCTCAAACTATCAAAATCAGATTCAGCATGCCAGAAAACATATAATTTGACACGAGATCATTCAAATCGATCAACTAGAAGCAATTCTATGAAAATCATTAGCTCCGGAAGGTCATTTTGGCGGCCATCTTGAAAAATGGCCGCCATCTTGGATTTTCAAATGGCCAATCGGGCAGATTTGATAAGTAACCTATAGACATTCATCATGCCAAATGTGGTGCTTGTATCACCATTTGCACGATTGTTCTGTAATCTGCCCCACTAGGAAGAGTTGTCGCAATTCTGCCATTTCAAAGGTGACATACAGTAGGTTCGTGTATGAGAGTATCGTGATTTTGGTTTTAACACATGCATCATGACAGGCGTAAAATTTGTTAGCCCTGTCCATTATTCAGTCACCAAAGTTGTGTTCTCAGGTTCAAAAAGATTGGTGACCCAAGATATAATGATTAGGCTGTAAACTGCAAGGAAATGTCCCGAAAAGACATATGATGGTATGCTCTGTCTGTTGTGCATTATTTTGCAGATTGGGACAACGCCTCTCTTAGTAATGAATCCCTATTAGATACTGTTTCCAGGTTTGTTTTAGCAGCCTTATTGAAGCACACTGGGTTGCTCAAACAAGCACACGGAGAGGGAAGGTAATAAACCGGATTGTTTTGAAAACAAGCCCAAATGAAATATACTTTGAATCGTCAATTCTCACATTTTGCCTTTCCTGTAGATACCAGCCATCTAAGTCCTTGGCAGAGATCTATCGCAGTGTTTATATGGTACGAAATCACCTGCTGGCATGTAAGAATATGGACTTCATTCAGACGCGATCGTCATCTCGGGAGAGGAGAGTAAGTGTCCATTCCACAGACAGACAGAGATAGTTTGTGTACATTTCAGGAAATAATAATTTCATTGAAAGTACATGTTTCATAATTGTCAGCTATCTTAATGCTTACTCTAATTCATATTTTCTTTCCCGGGTTCTTGTATTGAAACACTATCATGTTACACTGTCCGTCTTGGTAAGATTTCAGACAATCAGGACTCTTTAGACATGGATCCACAAGAACATTCATTTACCCGCACCATTGATGAGGAGGCTGAATTGGAAGAGAGAGCTGACCGTGAGAGAGAAGAGGGCCATCAGGAGCAAGATGATGAAGAGGAAGACCGGGAGCATGAAGTCATGACAGCTGGAAGTAAGCGCATCCATCACACATTTGTGATGATATGAACATGCAGTGCAAAAGAATGAATTTATTAGCTTGTGATATGTCAACCATGTGATATGAAGTATGAGATGCTAATTTCCACATCACACATGGGCACCGATCCCCGATCTGTAAAAAGCTTGACGATCCAGATATTTGCCAATCCAGATTTTTTTTGGGGGGGGGCGGGGGACAAATACACCTTCAAAGTTCCAAACTTCTTATTGTAAAATTGAAAAGACTCTGTAGAAGTGGTCAGTCGCTGAATTTTTTTCCCCACACCTCTTTGGAGGAAGATGAGATCAATGGACAAGACGAGTTTATTTGAAGGGATCATCCGATCGCCGAAAAACTAAGGAAATTGCTGCAGATTCCAAGCCAATCGGATCGATCGGTGCACCCTTAAATACAAAACAGCATTGCTTTTATTCGTAAGTCTGCAGGCAGTTCAAGTGAACAAAAGCAATTAACAAGAGTGGCATTAGTGGTCTTCATGCTGATGACATTGCTGCACGTTTGAGGGAGGAGGGCCACTGGGATGTTTCCTAATAATCATCTGTGAGCCCCAAATAGGAATGGGTTAGTCGTGTTGGTGGTCATAATGTCAATTTTTGGGATAAAAATATATAAAAAGTGTTTTTTTTTGGTGTGTTTTTTAGTATTTTTTTTCACTCTTTCTCCACAGTGCTGGTTCATCTCCCAATTTCCTCCAAATAGCCAGAAACATGCGTCACAGTTGAAGTAAACAAAATGATAAGTGGACAGGTTGACTTCAAAGCTTAGCATTGCCTTGCAACCAGAAGGTTGAAAGTCGATTTCATGTAACTTCTCAACTTCTTTTCGCAGTCTCCCTCTGCTCGAAACTATAACACTGACAGCCATTTTAGAGCATTTTGACACGTTCCAGACCTACAACATATTCTGTTCAATGACACCAAATATACCAAATGAATAAATTGACTCCTTTCACCAGGAAAAAAAGTTTGATTCTGCCTTTTTCCGTCCGGTCTTTTATAATCGGCAGTAGAAAACTGGAAGGTTGCACAAAATGCGGCCATTTCTCCCAGTGGACTCGAACTGCGCTGACCTTCTATTGACGTGGCATCGATGCCATCAGTAAAGTTTGAAATTTATAGTGGAACAGCATCACATGCAGCACTACCCATCTCCCGTTGACAAAAAAAAAAAACAACATAATTGACAAGTGTACTAACCACCTTCTTTGTTACAAGCGTTCATGCATTTGCATACGTTTTTATCCTGAGTGAGAGTCAGGTTAAATAGCTAGAACACGTCTGTTGGTTTTCCCGTAACCTAGTTTTATGCGTCCATGTGCTTTGTTTCACACAGAAATCTTTCAGTGTTTTCTCTCCGCACGAGATGTAGCACGTAGTCGGGACAGAGAGAGGGCTGCCAGCGTTGGCCTCGGCTCCAGTTTGGTTTCCAGGAGCGGAGGAACGGTAACCAATGGAGGAGGAGAGGAGGATACGATTCCGTCTCAAGAGGGAAGAAGGGGCAGTACGATTCTCCCCGAAGGCCAGGACTTGTACACAGCAGCTTGCAACTCCGTGATTCACCGCTGCGCCCTGCTCATATTGGGGGTTAGTCCTGTATTGGATGAACTGACCAAGCAGAACCAAGAAGAGGGGCAAACCGCTGCCGGAACACAAGACGGTCTCAGCTTCATGACCAGGTTAGATTCAGTCCGTAGGATGGGCGGAATAATGAACGGTTGAAAAGAAGCGTCACTGACGAAACGATTACCAAAGCAATTTACCACCGATTGAGGCTCGAACCTCGAAGTGTAATGAGCAGTAAATCTTTGAGACCAGGCAATGTAATGAAAATAATGCAGGTGGATGAAAATATGTTTTACATTGTCAGAACACACACGCTGATGTATGAAATGCAAACATCGAACTGCGATGCATGCTAAGTGCAAACAAGTGTAGAGTGCCTGAGAAGCCACCCATGCCATCCATCCATGGATACAGTACATTAGTTTAATGCACAATTGTCTTAAATGTATCTTGTATAATAGATAATGTTGTGATGTCTTGTAGACATTTACTAATCCGCATGTACTAATTAGACCTGAACCACTTTGTGGCAACCCACCATCGTCCAATATCATTTCAACTAAAACCAACCCAACACCTTTAGCCACTTCCTACTCGTACTTTCCCCAAACCAAGTCAAATGTGTTAAAAGGCACCGTTGTTTTCTTTAAAAGTATGTATGGTCGAGCTGTTTTTGCGTTTGCAGGAGCGAGAGTCTGAGTGCAGAGAGTCGCTCGGTTCAAAGCAGTCCGAGCTACAGGCTGATGAAATCAAGGAGCGAGTCTGACCTCTCCCAGCCTGAATCTGACGAAGAGGGATATAATCTGGTACATCATATTTATAGCCCATACATGGATAATGCCCATGATAATGTTGCTGTTTTTATACTTAATCTGTTTGTGTGAAAATGAAAGTATCTTTATCTTCGAAGCGTTTCAAGTATCTTTACATTTAGCACCGCATTCTCACACCGGTTCACGTGCGTGCAATCATCCAAATCAACTGTCGATTATTTTATGTATTAATCAATGAATCGGATTTAAAACATGTTTTAATTTCCATCCCTCTAGTAAAGGACTTTATTTTAAATTGATAGTGCTTAAATCGCACAAACATAGACTAATTATAATTCAGTCAATGGTTTGGTTTGTCACATGTCAGAAAGTGGGCAAAAACCGTCGTCGTTGTTTTCCAAATGAAAAGCAGATGTTGGCAAATATTTTCTTTTGACTCAACACAAAGATAATCAGTCTGCTTTCATGGAGGAATACAGAAATCGCAGAGTTTTTACTGCCGAGAGGCTGAAATTCTGAGGAAAGTGCTCTCAACCGTGAATTGACTGTCAAAATATGTTGTTGATTAATTTGATAATTGATTAATTGGCGATGAGTCGTTGCACCTCTTCATACAATGTCTTTTTTTTTCCAGAGCGGAAGGAGAAATGTTGATCTGGACTTGGCGTTCTCTCACAAAAAGAAAGGTAAAATAAATCTTTCATGCACAACAAAGTTCTGATCGTAAACGAACGAAATAACAAAAACTAAAATTAAAAACATTTTCATTATTCAAATAAAATAGAAATGACTGTTTTTATTTTAAAACGGTAACTAATATGATGTTTGCTCACTAAAGTATCGAGAACGAACGATAATCGTAGTGAAAATATCGTTCGTTTTCGAAAGTTTTTGTGGTCATTTAAAATATAAAAGATTGCGCTGCCGGTTTTACGACACTTGTACGGCACCACGGTGTCTGAAGTGACATAACGCGTTGACAATGAGGTCTGATGGGTATAAAACAATAACAAAACAAAAGAGCATAATGGAGAAAGTTGGGAGAAAATGGCAAAGCCCCATTTGGGATTATTTTGATGATGATTGCATCTTGGACAAAAGCAAACGCATTGACACGGACACAGGTGTGATTTGCGGCTTATTGCTTACGGGGTAAACACCCC
Source organism: Hippocampus mohnikei (assembly GCA_026261675.1). NCBI lineage: Eukaryota > Metazoa > Chordata > Actinopteri > Syngnathiformes > Syngnathidae > Hippocampus > Hippocampus mohnikei. The sequence goes on from JAKGUB010000340.1 coordinate 1,685,401, forward strand.
ACGAATCGAAAAGTACATCTGAGAAGTACTCACAAGAATGTCCGCGGAGAACACCTGGACAAGCAAGTGTCTCTGCAACCATCCAACCAACTGAGAGCAACCCTTACCCGTCGAGCAAAAGTGTGGCTTCTGAATTCTCTCATCTTTTGAGGTCCCTTCACTCTACTTCTGTTTACTCCAGTTTCTCCTCTCTCCCATTTCCTCAGGTCTACTTCATAACTCTCCAGACTCATTGGCTGAGTCTTGGTTTCGTGCAAAACTAAGCCGTCAGCGTAGCTACAGCTCCGCATACTCGTATGAAGAATCGGACCTGGACCTAAACCGCTCTCTCGGGATTCACGCTCTTATTGACAATATGATCAGCTTCATCCATGGTGACGTCAGCCTCACCTCAGCCTTCAAAGAACCAGAAGAAAGCATGTCAACCAGTCCACAGGCCACTATCCTTGCCATGGAACAGCAACAAAGCAGGGCAGAGGTGAGAGATTGATACAGTATATTTGTGCAATGCTATACCGTCCTATGTTACACAACAAACAAACCCAATTCCAGTGAAGTTGGTGGACGGTGTGTTGCAAATCATTTTCAACCTATATTTACGTGAATACACTACAAGGACAAGGTATTGAATGTTCAAACTGATGAACTTTATTGTTTTTAGCAAATACCGTAATTTCCGCACTATAGAACGCACCTGATTATAAGCCGCACCCACTACATTTTTAGAGGAAAACCAATTTTGTACATACACAAGCCGCACCTGTATATAACATATTTACAAAGAAAGAAAATCACGGTGAGCCGTCTTCATCTTCCTCCTGTGAACTGAAGCCATCAAAGTCACCGTCCTCAGTGTCGGAATTAAACAGTGTCATAAAGACCGGTTAGTCCAGTGGTTAATCTTACCGGGTTTTCTAGCCTCCCTGTGTGGAGTTTGCAAGCTCCCGGGCCCTGGCGGCCGTTATAAAGATTACACATATTGGCCGCATCACTGTATAAGCCGCAGGGTTGAAAGTTTGGGAAAAAAGTAGCGGATTATAGTCCGCAATTTACGGTAATCATTTACTTAGAATTTTATGGCTGCAAGACGTTCCCAAAAAGCTGGAACAGGTGGATTTAAAAAAAAAAAAAAGACTAAGAGACTACAAGATTCTGTTTGGAACTTCCCTCAGGTGTGAAAGGAGCTTCCCCGAATTGCTCAGTCACTGACAAGCAAATATGGGGCGAGGTTCACCTCTTTGTGAACAAGTCCATTAATACTACAAGGCACATACAGGTTTTGGAGGAACATGGGCTGCCATCCAAGCGACGTCATTTTCATGGATGCTCCTGCTAATTTCAGCAAGACAATGCCAAACCACATTCTGCACGTGATACAACAGCATGGGTTCAGAATAAAACAGTGGGGGGGGCTAGACTGACCTGCCTGCAGTCTAGACCTGTCTCCCATTGAAAATGTCTGTCGACAACACAGACCCCAGACTGTTGAACAGCTGAAGCTGCACATCAAATAATAATGGGAAAGAATTCCTTCTATAAGGCTTCAACAATTAGTGTCCTCAGTTCCCGAATGTTTATTGAACGTTGTTTAAAAAGGTGATGTAACACAGTGGTAAACATGACCCAGCTTTTTTGGAGCATCTTGCAGCCATAAAATTCTATTTGTTTCCACCTTTACTGTGAACTGAGATCTCAACTCAATTGAAAAAAAAATGGAGGGGACGTAACTCATATAATGCAGTGGCACAAGTGTGTGCACTGTGTTCTGAACACTGTTCCCTCGAAGATGCGCGCGTGAGCAATCGCGCACTGCTGTCACCCTCTCAGCGCACATGGTGATGCTGGTGCGCACTACACACAGACGTTACCTATCTACACTCATTCCAGCATTTCCACCTCAGTTCAATCTACAACGGGCCACCACATCATTCCCACTTGCCTTACAGTTTCAGTAGTGCAATATGATGCTGTATGATTGTTTAGTTGAGAGAGAAATCATTCTTTTCTAATGTCGTATTTTGTGTTTTGCAGCTGAGATTGGAAGCTCTCCATCAAATTGTGGTATTGATTGCTGGTATGGAGGAGAAGGGCTGTCTGCCGGGGAACACGGACCGCCCGTGCAGTGCCTTCCAGTCCTCTTCCCTACTCACCTCTGTCAGGTTGCAGTTCCTGGCTGGTTGTTTTGGCCTGGGGACTATTGGCAACGCAGGGCTGAAGCGAGAGAGTGTGCAGCTGCATCATTATCAGGTGGGAGGTCTGACCGTGATTGCAGAAAGGTGGTTTGGTTACGGGGAACTACGTTGTGTAACATGATAAAAACGGTATTTAGCTGGATTCTGAGTTGAAAGCGGTTATGTATCTTAATCAACCTTGCCCTTGCATTTTTTTTCAGGATGGCGTTAAAACAGCTAAGAGAAGCCTCCAGTTGGAAATTCAGACAGCTGTACATAAGATTTACCAACAACTATCTGTAACACTGGAGCGGGCGTTGCAGGCAAAAAAACATCACATAGGTAAGATCTAAAGCAGGGATGGGCAAATGGCCTTTCAATTTTGTTTTGATTTGTTTCTATGCTGGCCTGTCAAATGATTACTCTACGTAATACCGATACCTGGTGCAAATACGCTTTGGGGACCGCTATGAATTTGCACAAAACAATCAAAGCTTCTGTCACCACCCAGCCTGAAAATGTTCAACTCTTTTGGTTTTTGTTCAACTCAGAAGCGCAGCAGCGTCTCCTGCTGGTCACCGTGTTTGCGCTGAGTGTGCGCTACCAGCCAGTAGATGTCTCCCTGGCCATTTCTAGCGGGTTGCTCAGTGTACTGTCCCAGCTATGTGGCACAGACACCATGCTGGGACAGCCCCTCCAACTGTTGCACAAACCAGGAGTATCCCAGCTCAGCACTGCTCTGAAGGTGGCCTCTACACGGCTGCTGCAGATACTGGCCATCAGCACCGGGTAATTTGTGGTATAAAGAAAGAACACTATACTGTAGAGTTGGATGTTAGATTTTCAACAACATGGTTGATTTTACAGGACATATGCAGACAAATTGAGTCCAAAGGTTGTCCAGTCATTGCTGGACCTCCTCTGCAGTCAACTGAAGAACCTTCTATCTCAGGCAGGAGTTAGTGTCCTATCTTCCGGAAAAGACCATGAAGAATCCAAACAAGAGGATTCTTCCGACTCTGAGAAGAAAGACTTCAGAGGTGACCAAATATTAACAGTTGAAACCAGAGGTTTACCCCACTTAAAAATACATCCTTTTTTTTTTAAATCTATTTGACATGAAATCAGACTAAATTTCCCGTTTTAGGTCACTTGGTAATAACAATATTATTCCTATTAGCTAAATGCGAGAATAATGAGAAAATAATTTTAAAGACAAATTACCATGACTTTTTCAATGATTAGTATGCTTTTAAACACGTTGAGAAAATGATGTCATGTCTTTGGAACCATCTGATAATTGACAATTGTTTGAGTTTTATTAAATACCAGTACACACTTGTGGATGTATTAGACGGCACACCTGAAACACGGGGCTTCTTTGTGTAACATCACGGAAAAGGCAAAACAAATCAGCCAAAATATCAGGATGACAATTGTGGACTTGCCACTTGGTTCATCCTTGGGTTCAATTACCGCATGCCTGAAGATGCCGCCTTCATCTATTCAAACAATTAAATGCATCATACCTCTCAGGAAGGAGATGGATTCTGTATCCCAGAGAAAAAGGAATTTCTCTAGCTTGACAGTTCTACCAAATACTAAACGTTTATAACCTTCTACCTTTGACAAAATGAATACAAAATGAAAAATGAAAAAAAAATCCTCTTTATTCTGCCATTTAGCAAATCCAAATTCATTGACCGTGCACAGGAAAAGCGTCTGATTTCAGATTAGACAGTGAAGGGAAAAACAAAAGCAAGTGTCTTCTTAGGTAATGTATTTAAATTTCTGGTTTCCCTGTGGGATTATGTTTCAAAACCCGACCATAATAGTTTAGAAAGTTTGACTAAACGATTAGGGTACATTTGGTTGAAGTTAATTGTTGTTTTTCAGCTCTACTACGCAAGCAACACACTGCTGAGCTGCATTTGGGAGACTTTTTAGTATTCCTCAGGAGAGTAGTGTCCTCCAAAGCCATCCAGTCTAAGATGGCCTCCCCAAAATGGACTGAAGTGCTGCTGAATATTGCTGCGCAGAAATGCTGCTCTGGTAAGCAGAGCATCTGTTATTCAATGGTTTGGGGATGGCCTATGACACTAATAAAACGCAACCGACTTTCAATTCTAGGGGTCCCTCTGGTGGGGAACCTAAGAACTCGGCTTTTAGCGCTACATGTTTTGGAAGCTGTTTTACCTGCGTGTGAGGCCAATATGGAGGATGAGCAAATGACACAGGTATGTATACAAGCCCGTACATTTTTGAATGATAACAGAAAGCATAGAACGATTACGGGAATATTTCTAGCTTCAACACGTATATAGTATTTTATCTTACTCATTCCTACAAACAGCACTGGCTTTAGCTCGCACTTCTTGACACAGGTGATTGTTGTTTGTTTGTTTGTTTTTTTGTTTTTTTTAATCTGAATGTTGATTTAAGTTTCAATTTTAGAGCTACACTCTCTTAAGCAGGGATGGATGATGATTTTGTATGCTGTCAATGTTAAATGTTAAAAATGTTAAATGTTAAACACACACGCACTCAGGCACACAACTGACTTGATAATAATTCTTCCAGGTTGTTGAGCGGCTTTTCTCCCTGTTGTCTGACTGCATGTGGGAAGCTCCTGTTGCTCAAGCCAGGCACGCCATCCAGATTAAAGAAAAATTACATGAACTGAAATTACAGGTTGGGAAAAAAAAGCACAGTTATCTCCATGAAGTGGGTCAATGTTGAATTATTTGTGGCACTGACATACCTTTTATTGATAGGGAGAGGCCGAGGAAGAAGAGGAGAACCTTCCCATCCAAGAAGTGTCCTTTGACCCAGAGAAAGCTCAATGTTGTGTGGTGGAAAATGGACAAGGGCTGACACATGGCAGTGGTGGCAAAGGTTATGGCTTGGCCTCCACTGGAATCTCTTCTGGTTGCTATCAGTGGAAGGTACAATGCTATGATTTATCTTAATATGAAGTGCATCGACAATGTATTACACCTGTCGATTACAACCCTGCAACCTGTTTCTGTCATGACTACTGCACCAGTATGACGAAACAAAATTATATTTGTAATGCTAAACTATACAACTATTATAGTAATCTATGACCGTTTAAATGAAGAAAAAGATTCCCAAGTATTGTTACTATGGGCATTCTTCGATCCCACTTCAAATATTTGACTTTAGAAGTGCAGGAAATTACATGCTGTATTCGAGCAAAGATAGCGGCATTTGTGACTAAAACCCGCCTACCCTTAGCAGTACAAATGCTGTCTGCAAAAAGGTACGCAGAAATGCAGAGGGGGTCGTCAATCCGTCATTATTATTCTGCTTATTCAGTTTCGGGTGAGCAGTCTACATACTTTGTACATTTAACAAAATAAATGAAAACAAAGAATTGGGATGTACAAAAGACTGTTACTAACAAAAGCTTTTGTTCATCCGCCATTTTTTCCGCATAGATCATCCTCGTAAGTTAAAAATTCTTGTAGGTGTGCAGTTTGGAAAATAGGGGCAATGCAGACCCCGCGCAAAGGGCGAGTGGTTGCTGAAATGATGTACCGGTATTTCTACAGTGTGCAGTATGCATCGTATGTGCAGAAAATAAATGAGCTGGGTACAATGGGAATGAATATGCTAGAATCCCATGCAAGGTTGTTCAAGACCATAACGCTGATGAGAGGAAAGAAACAAACTCCTTCCATCAGCTGCAGTCCTCAATCTGCACAATGATGGTGCCACGCGGCTAGCCTACTCAATATGCTGCCTTCTTACATCCACACGTTCCACATTTCCACTTTGAAGAAGTATATTAACATAAAATCACAGATTTTATTCCCGATAAATCTATGAAATAGGTATTGCTTTTCTTGTGAAAATGGTCTTCAATTTAAAATGACAAAACCTGCAGGAACCCTGCCATCAGTTGCCCTGTCTGTGTAGTCATTTTAGTCTAATTACTGTATTAGTTATTTTTCAGTTTTGTGAGTAAATGTTTTGCATTAATCAAAACAGAATTTGTTTAATTTTTAGGCTCTTTGATTGATTGTTGACTGTTGTTATTTTTCCCTAGTTTTACATTGTGAAGGAGAATCGGGGCAATGAGGGCACGTGCGTAGGTGTTTCACGATGGCCCGTGCATGACTTCAACCACCGTACCACATCAGATATGTGGTTATACCGAGCATACAGTGGAAACCTCTATCACAATGGGGAACAAACCCTGGCTCTGAGCAGCTTTACCCAGGGAGACTTCATCACTTGTGTTCTTGACATGGAGGCTCGAACCATCTCGTTTGGGAAGAATGGAGAGGTAAGAGGTGGTGATGGGTTGTATTGGCTTGAAACACAAATGTGTCATGTTTATATCCAAAGTCATTTAATGCAACATTTTTATGCATCTCACAATTGGCGGCATCTGATGTGACCAATTACGGAAGCTCTAATAATGCCACATGTTGGGTGGGTGTGGCCTACACAGCCTCCGAGCACCTGTGTGGTGCCGCTCTGGCATTATTGCTTTTTTTTTTCCCTGATGAATCTCCTCGGCATCTTGAAACCGGTATCGCAAGATACCACGCACATTCCCAACTATTACCTTTGCCACTGATAACACAACGCAGAAACGGAGGTTATGGGTAAATAATATCACATCCTGGATATACAAACCCAATTCCAATCAAGTTGGGACTCTGTTTAAAATGCCAATGAAAACAGAATACAATGATTTGCGAATCATTTTCAGTCAATATTTACTATAATTGAATACACAATGAAGAGAAGATATTTAATGTTCAATATGATAAACGTAATTATTTTTGGCAAATAATGATTAACTTTTTTTTTTTTTTAAGCTGGGGCAGTCATGTTTACCACTGCATGACATCACCTTTTCAACTATCAATAAATGTTAGGAAACTGATAATTGTTGAAACTTTGTAGGTCGAATTCTTTCCCATTCTTGCTTGATGTACAGCTTCAGCCGTTCAACAGTTTGGGGTCTCAGTTGTCGTATTTTACCCTTCATAATGCTCCACACATTTTCAGTGTGGGATGAGTGCGGACTGCAGGCAGGCCAGCCTAGTGCCCGCACTCTTTTACTACGAATCCACGCTCTTGTAACAAGTGTAGAATGTGGTTTGAAATTGTCTTGCTGAAATAAGAAGGGGCCTCCATGAAAAAGACGTTTGGACGGCAGCATATGTTTCTCCGAAACCTCGTACAGTATGTACCTTTCAGCATTAATGGTGCCCACACAGATGTGTAAGTTACCCATGCCATTGGCACTAACACAGTCCAATAACATAGTCCAGATTTCAAATCAGGGGACTGTATTCTCTGTATTCTATATGAGTACAGAGATAAAACTGCTTTTTAAGGGCACTTTGGGGGAGGAGGCTTACTGAATTATTCTGAAGACTATTAACTAACAACTATTAACTATTAACTATTAACTAATTAACTAACAAACTCATGCAAACACACAAGGAATGCATGAAATAATGGGGTATTTATCCCTAACTGCTAATATGTGATTCCACAGGAGCCCAAGTTAGCCTTTGAGGATGTGGATGCCACAGAACTCTTCCCCTGCGTGATGTTCTATAGCAGTAACCCAGGGGAAAAGGTAGGAGATACGTACACACCAGATAGTATTCTACTTCAGAGAAATATGATGTATGTCAGTGAGTGCTAAATTATTATATACCCGATAATTCTTTGCTTCTTGATACAATTTTTCTTTCCATGACCAAAATACTTTGGAATTGTCGGTGGGAGATTGAGGTTTAGGATTGTTTCTTATCAGGGTAACGTGTGTGTGTGTGTGTGTGCCTCTCATGTCTACAATGAGAATGCGAGTAAAATAATCTCATGCCCATCTGTATCGTATTAATATATGTCGTTGTTGTGGTACATATGCAAGTGTATATTTTATGGTCTTACACTGTCTAATAATTTCAATCCTTTTAGGTTAAGATCTGTGACATGCAGATGCGGGGTACACCTCGAGACCTTTTGCCCGGAGACCCAGTTTGTAGCCCGATGGCCACTGTCCTGGCTGAGGCCACGACACAATTGATACGAATCTTACACCGCACTAATGATTGGACGCATCGTATTAACAAAACCATGATTGAACGTCTTCAAAAAATCAAGCCTTGCTTCAGAGATACAGCAAGTGCATCGGCCAGCAGTGGTGGCCAGAGGCTGAAAAAGAGTCGCTCGGTGCAGGGCCGTGAGGAGCATGACACCCAGCGAGAAAGCCAAGAAACGCCCATTAGGACTGAGGAAGAAAGGGGGCGCCACGGACGACAACATGGCTTAGGGGAGCTTTCGGAGCACCTCCTAACGACACTCTGCACAGAGGTATGGCCAGTCTTGGCCATAATCGGCGGCGCAGATGCGGGTCTCCGTGTTGGTGGACGATGTGTTCACAAACAGACCGGACGCCATGCAACTTTGCTCGGAGTGGTGAAAGAAGGCAGTACCTCGGCCAAGGTACAGTGGGATGAGGCCGAGATCACCATCAGGTATGCTTATTTATTTATTTCTTTATTTTGGGGCTGACACACATTACAGTAATTTGTCATTTCTGTATTAAGGGTGGGCATGATCAAGTGAGTCATGAAATGCAATTTATTTGCTAGCAGTTTGTGTTGTGTGGCCTGCCATAACCCCCTCGCCAACCTCTGCATTCACCCCCTATCGCGCTTTGCGTATTTGGACACACAAACCCTGTATGACTCTCAGCAGCAAGTTGACATGATAACGATACATTAAGAGAACAAAGTTGATTGCAAGGTCATTTCAAATTAGAAGGATGTGTACATAAACTGCAGTACTTGATATAAAGTACTGTATTTTTTTTCCTCAAATGCCCATCCTTAATGTTTTCTATCTAGCAGTATCTTGACAAATATCTGCCATGTTTCCTTAAATAATGGTATTTTTAAAGGTTTAAATCATTTTAATTACACAATAGTAGTGATAAGTTAACACCATGCAATTTTTTTTATATACCGTAAATTCCGGACTATAAGCCTCTACTTTTTTCCCAAACTTTCAACCCTGCGGCTTATACAGTGATGCGGCCAATATGTGTATTTTTTCTAACGGCCACCAGGGGCGCTCACGTAGAAAAGGTAAGATTAAGACCGGTCTTTATGACACTGTTTAATTCCGACACTGAGGACGGTGACTTCGATGGCTTCAGTTCACAGGAGGAAGATGAAGACGGCTCACCGTGATTTTCTTTCTTTGGGCATGTGCGGCTTATATACGGGTGCGGCTTGTGTATGTACACAATTGGTTTTCCTCTAATAATGTAGTGGGTGCGGCTTATAATCAGGTGCGCTCTATAGTGCGGAAATTACGGTATATATTTTTCTGTTCGGTCCTCAGTAGCTGCTTCTCTTCATAGTCCTCTCTGCGAGACACTTCCACTTTCTACCCTTCCACATCATTATTAATCTATTATTATTTTACATGCATGTCTAGTGACACACTTGGTGCTAAATCCATACATTTTTTTCCCCATTTCCTTTTCAATTTTCTCTTTTGCCCTTTTTCCCCTCACTTTGCTTTGCTTTCCCTTGTCTTTTTTTTTTTTTTTAATTTTCGACTGAAATCATTAAAGCTTCCCAACTTTCTGGTCGCCTAGTGACACACCGTTGTACAACCTGGAACCCTGTGAGCCTCTACCCTTCGACGTCACACGTTTCCGTGGCCTCACAGCCTCGCTCCTTTTGGATCTCACGTACCTTACCAGCATCCATGAGGAAACGGCAGCTAAGCTCAGTGCACGGCGCCACGAAAGGAGGCATCGCAACGCACACTCTACGGGACATGAGCCGACCAGCAACGAAGACAAGGCAGACAATGAAGTGGCCAACCACAATGAACTACGGGACGTTTGCGTTGGATCTGGAGCAGTTCCAAACACAACTACCTGTGACCTACGTGTTTCTCATAGTCTAGATGAGGTCAAGGCGCATGTGGCACCCAAGTCAGAGAGTGACATTTCCTCTGCTGGTGGGGGTGGAGTAGGTGGAAATGACACCTCTTTTCATGCTCCTGTTGAGGGGAACAGGAAGAAAGGCCACGAGCATGGCTCTCGTAGCCATGAGCCGTATCCCTCTTTTACTGCTACCCAGTCGGAGATCCATGCGGTTCAGCTTTCTTATCTCTACTTGGGAGCCATGAAGACCCTCAGTGTCCTGCTCAGCTGCAGCAAGTATGCTGAGCTTCTGCTCATTCCAAAGGTATTCACGCTTTACAACAACGTATTCATAGTTGGTTTTTCAAAGTCAGATTTTGATTTATGAACGGATTAGATCTGTGAAACCACTGTCATCCGGTAAGCTTAATTGTGCCTGAAAGGTAATTCAATAGTTTGCCTTCAGGCATCGCCAGAATTCATTTGAAATGTGGATTTTTCTCCCTGACTACAGTGATAAAATTGAAAACGTTCTCTCCCTTAAGGTGCTACCAGAGTCCAGTGGGCACAATGCAGATGTTAATACCAATACCAGTGCAAGCACAACTGCAACATCTCCGATATGCCAAGAAGAGGTGGAGATGCGGGCTGCTCTTCAATTTCTCATGCGCCACATGGTGAAGCGGGCAGTCTTGCGTTCCCCCATCAAGCGTGCTCTGGGACTGTCAGACCTGGAGCGGGCACAGGCCATGATCTATAAGCTTGTGGTCAATGGACTGCTAGAGGAACCCAGTGGGGCGAAGGCTAAACCTGGTGAGAAAATGAATATATAGCACAAAAAAACTAATGTTTTGACTTAATACATTGAAGACTCTGCTTCTGATAGTCAAGTTTTAATGCTGTTTTCATATAAAATGCATGAAGGGAAAAAAAAACCTAAACAAGCATACGATATAGCTTTCATTTTTGGTTTGTTATGTACATTTGCAAAATTTTCGGCCATCTCAGTCAGCATAATTGTCTACAGGCCTAATTGTTGTGCCAATACCAATACTCAAAATAACAGGAATATTTCCTCGTTTGTGTTTTAGGTGTGCGAATTGAGCCCGAGACTGAAGGTGAGGGTGTAGAGGGTGAACAGCTGGTCCAGACACCAGTCACCACCAGCCCCTCTGCCTCTAGTACCACCTCCTTCATGAGCTCCTCTCTGGAGGACACCACCACTGCAACCACACCCGTCACGGACACTGAAACTGTCCCTGCCTCAGAGTCTCCAGGGGTCATGCCCCTCAGCCTTCTCAGGTCAGGTCATATGCTGTGCACGTTAGTCATTTCTCAAGTCTTATCATAATAGGATTTCAAGGAGGAGCCGTCCTTGAAGGGCTCTTAAGGGTTTTTGGGGCTTGTATGCGGGCGGCCCGGTGGTCGACTGGCGCGTCGACCTCACAGTGCAGAGGTGCAGGGTTCGATTCCCGTTACGGCCTTCCATTGTGGAGTTTGGATGTTCTCTCCGGGCCTGCGTGGGTTTCTTCAGATACTCCGGTTTCCACATGCCAAAAACATGCATGGCAGCTTAATGGAACACTGTAAATTGTCCTATTATGACTTTTTTTTTTTTAATAATACATTTATTTTTATTTCCGATTCTGTTGAAGCAGAAAAATTTACAAAATGTCTCATCTTTACGAGCTAAATTTATTCATAAGTTATTCCAGTGACTATTGTGGGGTTTTCTTAAATTGAGTAATAGTTCACCTGTAGTTCACCTAAAGCAGGGGTCTCCAACTCAATTTAGCCGGGGGCCACTGGAGGCAGAGTCTGGGTGAGGCTGGGCCGCATCAGGGTTTCCACAAGAAAAGCGCTGATAAATCATTCCAATGTTCTCAAATATCTTTATTTTTTAACACAAAATAATGAATTCAATCAAATAATTTTCAAAAGAAGCCACCCCGTCCTTCCCCATGAAGTCTTTTACTTCTGCTCTCAACTCCAAAAATCTCTTCAATACGTTTCCCCTGCTGAGCCAACCTACCCCAGTGAAGTAGAGCACATCCCCGTATTCTGATTTGATTTCCTCTAAAAAATGGGCGGGGCGGAATAGGGTCAATACCTCACGTGATTGGTTCGTTCAGCTCCGCACACAACAAGAGTCATTCATATCAATCTTGCGGGCCGCCGCACTAATATTAATCTTTCATATTAAGACGGGGGCCGCAAATTAGCATCCTGGGGGCCGCAGTTGGCCCGCGGGCCGCATGTTTGAGACCCCTGACCTAAAGGTATGATGCTGAAAGGGAGCATAGCAGCATCTATGGTATGAGAGGCAGAAATATTTCGATCATTAATATGCGTCCCTTCCCAAGACACGTCGTAGTTTGTCTTTGCTCAAACAAGATGGTTTATTATTTTATGGAGTATGTGATTCCTTGAAGCACAATTAATAACCAACCCAAAAAACAATGAACAATAAAGTCTCATTATTCTTATTTTTATAATGCTTGGCTTAATGGATGGTGGATTGAGGGATGTTTCAAATGTCATTTCTGAATTTGAGGTGGATTTTCTCTTGGCATAGACAAATGTTCTCCAGCTACCCAACAACCACTTTGGTTCCAACTCGACGAGCACAAACACCTCCGGTGTCATCTTTGCCAACATCGCCTTCCGACGATGTCGGCCGCAGGCAGAGTCTGACCTCCCCTGACTCACAGCCTAGCAGACCTCAAAACAGGTCTGGTATCTGTAAGTATGCCATACTGACATGATTGATTAATTGACTGACAGCTCTAATATTGATTTTCTTGATATTTAATTTTACTCACTAACCATGGGTGGGTTTTTTTTTTCTTTCAGCGCTATCAGACCCCAGCAGCAGGCTGTCAACGTCTCCACCCCTCCTGCAATTGCTGTACCCTTGCTCGAGATGGGCTTCTCCTTGCGCCAAATCACCAAAGCGTTGGAGGCAACTGGTCGGTTTCTACTAAAATGGTCGTTCTTGCATTTCATTGTAGAATCATATTCATTATTAAAGAACAACAGAGTAACCGTGGTTTTAAGAATGAAACATTAGATGATGATGTGAAATGTTGACATGTCTATATTTCCAGGAGCAAGAGGAGAAGCAGATGCCCAGAACATCACAGTGCTAGCAATGTGGATGATAGAACATCCTGGTACAGACGATGGGCATGATGAGCCTCACACGAGAGGCAGTGGAGTTGATGTTTCTGACACACAGTGTCCAGGTGCAACAGCATCTGCTGGAGGCAAATCTCGGGACAGAAACTCCTATGTTTCTTCACCTGGAGACATAGCTGATGTTTCCGAAATGGAGGAGGGCTTTAGCGAGAGGTACGACTGATGCTTAGTCTGTTGTGTGTTCGGATTGGATGTACACCTGACCCGAATTTTGTGGTGGTCACAGTTTTCCACCCGACCGACCTCAGAAAATTGAGCAATTGATGAAATCAGTGTTTCAATAAGTTTGTTTGTGCACACTAGTCCAGAGGGACAAGAACAAGATAACCCATCAGCCTCCAGTGGTGTTCCCCTGAGAGGACGTTCTGCTGTTTCAAGGAAGCATCACTTTGACCTGGCTGCACGCAGACTGTTTGCCCGTGCTGGTGAGCGTGAGACCTCTTTAGAGTTTGTAAAAATCAAAATCTTAAATTATGATCCCGCTTCCTGACCCCGCTTTAATTTCCGCCACTCTGTTAGCTGGATTGTACCGGTCGGTGCAAGCCCAACACAGCCAGTCACGCAGGGAGGTCCCATCCCAAATGCCACAACAAGACCCCGGCGCCCTTTATGACTTCAACCTTCTGGATGAGGAGCTGGAGATGGACCTGGATGACGAGACGATGGAGGTCATGTTTGGCCAGGAACTTGCCAGTGACACTGACATTCTGGGAATGTGGATCCCGGAGGTACTGGATTGGCCAACATGGGTGTGTGTGACTTTATGCTATGAACAGAGAGAGGGCTGCCGTCACGAGTCAGGTCCCAATTGCCCTGCATTACCTCTCAATCACAATCTAGTCACACGAGCACGCTGAATTATTCAGCAATATTTTTTTTCAAGACATTGCGTAGACTTCGTTGGCATGACCTTAATTCGTCTTCTTTGTCTCTTCAAAATGTAGTCAAATGGAATGTTGTCCGTTGCTTGGGAAGATGAATCGCGAACATTAACCCCAACACTGCGACACTGCCACTAACTGTCATTAACTAATGTCTCTGACATAACCATTCCATGAATGCACCACTCAATATTTGATCGTGTTCTATGTTCTGTAAATATTAATGGCCGTCAATGTGTTTCTTGTGGTGACACATTGCCACACATCGCAGCATGTATGTGAGACAGATGACCGCGATGAAATGGTGGTGTGCGAACTGTGCGAGGCAAACGTAGCCAACTTCAATCAACATATGAAGAAAAGTCACCCCGGTTGCGGTCGCAGTGCCAACCGGCAAGGCTACCGTAGCAATGGCTCCTATGTTGATGGCTGGTTCGGAGGGGAATGTGGCAGCGGAAACCCCTACTACCTTCTTTGTGGTGCCTGTAGAGAGAAATATTTAGCCATCAAAAGCAAGGCCAAAGTTCCAATTGTGGAAAGGTAGGCACAAATTCATGCGTTTTAAAACATCTGTGTGGGTGGCTCACAGTCTTGAGGTTTTCTGTTCCCAATTGAGCTCTGGCCTTTTTGTGCGATTTGTGTATTTTGCCTATTCCTGCATGAGTTTTCCCCCACGTACCTAGGTTTCATCCCAGATTCCAAAAAGCATATGATTGCTCAATTCAGGGATGGGCAACTTAAATGATGGCATGGCCCACAATTTTTCATCAGCGCTAGTGGGGAGCCGCATGGGACAGCACACTTCATAACCAGATGTATGACAAAAATGTCATTTTTAAGAAAGATAAAATATTTACCGTATTTTCACGACCATTCGGCGCACCGTGTTGTTGGGCACGCCCACCCTTCACTCATTGGCAGACTTCCGCATGCCTGACGTCACTCACGCCCGCCTTTTCTCTATATAAACAGCGTGTCGGCCAGAAGCGCGCCCAGTCTGGCTTTGGAACTCGGCTCATACACTAGACTTTTAATGGCGCCTTATGGTCGTGAAAATACGGTACATGTTTTGCTTTTTACTGAGCCAATGTACATTTTCAAAATAACCACACAATGTGATTAATCTAACACCCCCGAGGCAAAGGCCTCTCTTACATGAACATTCCCATCAAAGATGACACAAAAATGCAGAACAGCAAACCATCATCAAGTGCAAGAACTCATTTTGTGTATATTTTCCCAAAATTCAACTTGTTAAAAGATTTTATTGCTAAACTACTACATGTTTTCCTGCATGTCATTCAAATCCCCAAATGAATGAGCTGGCTCGCTCACCTGTGTGAACAGTGCCAGTATAGCACAGTAAATTTGGTCCCTGGATGCATCCATCTCTATAACACTTTTCCAATCAAGCCATCATAGCTGTTTGAAACACTATTACGTCTTGAATAGAAGTTTGGAGGACACCAATTTACTCAAGCCTTAGGCACTTTAAACAAACAGTCAACGCTATAGTAAAAAAGAAATCACTGTTATATACTTTTAAGATTGATGTGGTGGCCATGACAGACTCTTCAGAATAGCCGCCTTAGGTTGGAGGCGCTGGTGAGCCCTGTCTGTCATCCTGTGGTTTAACACTGGCATTTTATCTGCTCAGCAACAGTAAACATTTTTACATTCAGAAATTAATCGAGGGCCACTCTGAGTGCGGACGAGAGCAACCACTTGCCCATCCCTGGGTTAATTGAAGATTAAATCGACCAAAGGTCCCGCCCGTTCCACTATTAGAGAAGGATTGAATTAGAGCCTTTATTTGACATGCATTGCTTATAAATGGTATTTAATGTTTTTATTTTTATTCGATACAACACATTTTATGATTTTGTTATTTCAGATATAAGGGTCAGGCTCCTGACCTTCTGGGAAAGCAAGACAGTGTCTATGAAGGTAAAATATCCTTGAACACAAAATACTCTAAAAAGATATGAGGGTATGATTTTGTAAAAATCCAAATAGTGTCTGATAAATGATATGCAACAGTTTGCACCCGCTTTTGGCTAACGTTTTGCGCATGATCTCCCAAGACTGCAATCTGTTACTAAACTCTTTCAAACAGATTGCACGCACTGAAACTCGGGACTCCCTACCCAGAAAACTGCTGCGGCACGGCACCATTGTCACCGTGTGCTCAAATGACCCGTGCTGAAAAGCTAACTTTAGAGTTTTGTCACAGTGGCATGGGATGACTCTTGATTCTATGGCCCCCAAATCCAAGCATCCTCCCTTGGGTCATGCAAAAGCCCCAAAGTTATTTTGTTTCAGAGATTTGAAAACGTTTTTGTTTTTTTACACGAGCAGAAAAGTTCTTGCTGGCTCTCATTTTGTCCCTGCTGTGTTGGCGCCGCTTTGCACACTTGTTTGCAACTGTTTTTCAGATGCGGTATTTAAAAAAAATAATCAGTTCTTCTAAGGTTTGAAAAATTAGTGATGCATGCTAAATCAATTTATCCACATATACTCCTCCCAGAACGTGCAAAATTAACTGCTCATGTATTGTGTATGTTTTACATAGTTCCTTGAGTTCACATTGTTTGTTTGTTTGTTTGTGACACCCCAGAAGACTGGGACATGATGGATGTTGATGAAGATGAGAAGCTAACTGGAGAAGAGGAATTTGAGCTTTTGGCAGGTCCATTGGGTCTGAGTGAACGCAGGACTGTCCCAGAGGCTGTGCAGTTCCCTGATAGTGACCCTCTAGGGGCCTCTGCAGCTATGGTAACTGCCACCAACAGCATGGAGGAGACGTTGCTGCAAATTGGTGAGTGCGTTCTCTCATCACTGCAGTTCTGGAACTGCGTCTTTTAAAATAAGTCTGTCAATACCGGTATCGAGATATTTTGTGCAGGTACTGTCATTTCCGGACTATAAACCGCTACTTTTGTCACACGCTTTCAACCCCTGCGGCTTATTTAACGATGCGGCCTGATTAAAGATTTTTCCAACGGCCGCTAGGGAGCGCTTGAGCAGAAAAGGTAACAATGAGACACGATCACGTGTCGCAGAGAAAACAACCGGCCACGAGAGGGCGCACTTCACCTGTGTTTTGAGCTGGACTGCAATCCGGAAGCCGTCTTGCTGGGTCTAGGACAGATTTGACCGAACACAAAATTGTTTTTATGAAGACTTTATTCCCGACTGAACATAGAAAATGTACAGCATTAATAAAATAAAAGACTGACATATGTTATATGTATAAGTTTTATGGAAAAGGACGATTTTCTTCAGAAATCCAGAGAAAATTAGCTTGAATTTTTATATATGACATTTCTTCTGTTTCTGTGTGAAAATCATACTGTAAATATAGATTGACATACAGAGAAGGGCTCAAACACAAAGACAAGCTCGGCCATCAATCTGTGCTGTAAGCACAGTTAACATTCAGTGCATTTGTTTGCAGGTTGTCAAATATCAGTGGATAAGAGTTCTTCAGGCAGGGTAACACTTGGGGAACAGGCAGCCGCCCTGCTGAACCCCCATGACCGAGTGATGGCTCTGAGAAGGGTGACTTCTGCAGCCCAGGTTCTGCTAGCCAGGACCATGGTGATGAGAGCACTGTCTCTGCTCTCTGTCAGGTAGTTTCCACCCACACACGTTGGCAGAAGCCCCCTGTTTAGCAAACGCAAACAATATAACAAAATAAGACGTGTACTCCATAGTTTTCTCAGAATATAATAATAATAATGATGTACAATACATTTGTGTAATTATGCACATTTTGTCTTGTACTCTACCTCTCACACCATCACAACTTCCATCCAACCCAGCGGTTCAAGCTGCAGCCTTGCAGCTGGCCTGGAATCCCTCGGTTTAACAGATATCAGGACTCTAGTCAGGTTCATGTGCCTGGCGGCAGCAGGACGGGCCGGGCTTTCTACCGGTCCTACGGCAGGCTCTGGCCATGCTGAAAGGACACGTGGAGGCGCTAAGGCCAGCAAGCCCATTTCCTGTCTAGCGTATCTCAGCACAGCAGTGGGATGCTTGGCCTCGAACAACCCCAATGCTGCTAAACTACTGGTGCAGCTCTGCACACAGGTACTTTACGGTAGCCAAATGTAAAATGCTTGATAAAACTGATAAGCAACTATTGCTTATGATGTCATTTACAATTAACTTATTGAATGCCAGCCGTTTTTCCTCAAATTGGGAGAGCGCTGCCAACCAATTTTGACAAATGTCTGAAGGCCTACAGAAAATGTAGTTCTGTAGCTATGTACGCATTGAACCTACCAAAAGAAAGCTTTAACCCTGTAAAATGTATTTATATGCTTTGGCACTAAAGTATTGTGTTTTTGCAAACATATTTTTACATTTGGGCATGAAGTTAGTTAACAACCCCCCCGAGTAGCCTGTCACATCATGACATTCTCTTTCATTCTCCTGATGCTATTTATCGGCCCAATTTGCTTTTACAAGCTTGCTTTAATACAACCAATGTAACCGAAACGTTTTATGATGCAATTTTACTTCATGAATTATGTAAGTGCCAATCATTCAAATATTTCTCTGTGTCAAAAGAAAAACGATTTAAAGTTTGAAACATGCAAAAAAAAAAACAACTTAAGGTTAAGGTTGACAAATTACACATTTTGGTTGAATTTCGGTAAATTAACAAGTTACACATTTTGGTTGAATTTAGGAGAGGAAAACACCTTTGGTTAGGTTATGTTCGCATGTATTTGTTGGAGAAAAAAAAATGCCCAACTCATGGAGCATTCTAAGTCAATTTTACGTGAGGTAATTAATGAAGAAAGGGTCTTTTTCCTTTTGTTTATGTGTTCACACAACTGGTTGAGTGTTTTTTGTTAAAAATCAATAAGAAATACTGTCAGAGATGCTTACTCGGACAGTTGAACAGAGACTCGACCCAGGAACAGATTGTCTTTGACTACCAGGCAGGAGGTACGGTTCTTTGAAGCCGCACTGACTCGTGCTGGCTTCTCAAAACCCAAAAACCCCAACCCTCGCAGCTCCTGCTGGCCTTTATTGACAATATATGCAAATTACAAGTGACATATCAGGAAAAACACTCGCCCCTTCATTTACATGCCGCGCCTCTCAGTGGACACCTGGGGGCCAAGACACTTCCGTTGGTACAAGCACCAATATGCTCCCATGAACTGATCCATCTGCAACGTTGCTCAAGGACATCTTATTATGCTGGAGCGCATTCTGTCTTCCCTATCTGCCCAAAGTTGAATCTTTCTTCCTGGCTTATCAGTTAACAATCGCCTTGGCTCCATTCACCTCAAACTGACCAGTGATTCTCTGTGATCCAAGCTCTATAAACACACGCGTTCAAAGTCAATCAAGCATGTAACAAAATGAAACTTTTAAACATGACAACATTGTGTTTGTCTATTCTCCATCAAGTACCAATGTGTTTTCTCCAAATAGTTTTTTCTTGTTTGAAATATGACTACGGCAATTATGCCATGTGGCGCATGATATGCAGAAACGTCCATCCCGGTTGCTGCAATTTGCTGTCAAATTGGATTTCCTGTCATCATTGAGATTCGGATCTTTCATTTACAGAATCTGATCTCCGCAGCCACGGGCATGAATCTGACAACTGTGGACGATCCGGTCCAAAGGAAATTCCTACCCAGCTTCCTACGCGGTGTGGCAGAGGAGAACAAGCTTATTACCTCTCCCAACTTTGTAGTGACGCAGGCTCTGGTAGCTCTCCTGGCAGATAAAGTGGCAAAACTCAGGCCTGCTTATGACAAGGCTGACATGGAGAAAAGAGGTGTGTTGTCTTTGCATAGAAGATATGTACCGTATTTTCCGCACTAAAAGGCGCACCTAAAAGCCTTCCATTTTCTTAGAAGCTCACAGCGCGCCATAAAATCCGATGCGCCTTGTATATGGTCATTACGGTAATATTTCGACCCCAAAATGGCTCCTTGCTCGGGACATGCTGACAACGCAGAGTTCAAACGTAAGGCGATCGGTTTCGCAGTTGAAGACGGAAACAGAGCAGCGGCAAGAGAGTTCAACGTTAACGAGTCAATGTTCTAACTTGCCGTTGGTTAAGTGAACTGTGTCGCTGCATATTTAAATACGTTTTACCGACATCTGATCGTCGCGATATAAATCAGGGTGTCGTGTAGTGTTGTGTTGGCATTTCCTTCAGCGTAGCTCCATCTAGTGAATGCATTGTAGATTGCGTCTTATAATGCGGTGCGCCCATTATATGGAAAAAAATGACAAAATAGGCCATAAATTGAAGGTGCGCCTCATAATCCAGTGCGCCTTTTAGTGTGGAAAATACGGTAAGAGTTGGTAGTGAGAGTTACTTAAACATTGACGTTTGCTAGTAGTTGCACGACGCAGTTTCTCTCACAAAGTATTTATTGAATTGTCTTGATGCATTTAAATGTGAGGCAACTCCCCCAAAAAAAAGAATGTAGCAGTCATTGTGTGCTGTCCAAATTTTTTGTGGTTAATCTGATGTGTAGATTTTACGTGTTATCATCTAGAATGTTGTAAAAAAAATAGATGTCATATTGCATTAATCAGACGTGATTCACCTTGATTATTTATGTGAGCGTCCCACCTTTTTAGTTCACATTTATCACGTCACCTTTTTTTGTGTGTCAATCTGTGTCTTTTGTTTTTGTACGTTCTCTGACTCATGGGCAATCCTTGTCATCTTGTTTTCCATGTCAAGCAGGTCTAATTGCGCATTTGTATGCCCATCCTTCCCATAATCCCTCCGCTGTAGGCCCTCTGGAGCTGGCCAATGCTCTGGCAGCCTGTTGCCTGTCCTCCAGGCTTTCTTCACAACATCGACAATGGGCCGCCCAGCAGCTGGTACGCACGCTAGCTGCCCATGACCGCGACAATCAGAGCAGGCCACAGACCTTTGCCGATATGGCAGGGGACTTGCGAAAGTGCTCTTTTATCAAGTTGGAAGCTCATCAGAGTAGGGTGAGTTGTCCGGAGGATGCTCATTTGCTGGTTAAGAACGACCGCATTTGACAGTCCAATTGCATGTTTCTTTTGTCTTAGGTCCTCACATGCTGTTGGTGCAAAAAGAAAGGCTTGTTGGCAACTAGTGGCAACGATGGCACAGTCAGGGTGTGGAATGTTACCAAAAGCCAGTATACCCTCCAGCAGACCTGCGTCTTCAATAAGGAGTGAGACAACAAATCAAGAAGCACTGAACAAGAAAAACTCACTGCTGACATGTTTAACTGATCCCTCTTTATCCTGCGGATTTTTGTTTTGCAAAAAATGTTGAAATAGCTAGAATCTTCATTGACTTACCCAAATTATACAAAAAAATAAAAATAAACAGGCGAACCAATGAAGGCATCATGAAATGTGTTAGTCCTCTTTGTATTCGATCGAACGAGGGTCCAACTCGTCAAATGCTTTATCAGTGGAATGTTTAATCATTCTTGAAGCCCAAAATTCTGAAAATAATACTTTACACTTCTATATTCTTGTTTCGGTCTTGACGATTCTAAATGTATCTCTAGTTGTCTAAAATGTTTGTTTTTTTTTCTGTTTTCCTTATCAGCGATGGGTCTTCAGTGGAGGGCCGGACATGTTTGGGATCACCCAGTGATTTTTGCCTGTCTCCGCTGGCTTGGAGTGTGACTGGAAAATATCTCGCATCTGCCATGGAGAAAATGGTCAACATCTGGCAAGTTAACGGTAAGCGTTCAACCTATTCCTAAATTTGTCAATCTGTTATTTTTTAAATGAGAATGAATTAGTCGTTCTAATTGTCATAATAAAATGTGTAATGGAGCTAAAACATTTTGTTGTACTTGCTTATAAACTATTCAACGTCGTTTTTCCCCACAATCTATAAACGGCGCCGTATATAACTATGAACACCCGCTGCTTGCATTAAGAGAAGATGAATGAATGAATGAATATCATTACCATCCTCCCAACACAAACTTTCAGTCTGCATTATTTTTAATTGGCCAATTACAAAAGAGGATAGTCCACAACATAGCACAGAACAGGGTCATTTGTGGTTTTTTTGTAACAAGTGTTTCTTGGTTAAAAAAAAAAATCCCCTCTGCTCCCTCATCCCCATTCTGTTTAAACAGTCTCATATTTTGTCTCTTTTCAGGTAAAAGTGAATTTAGAGTTTAGTTCTCCACTTGTACTCTCTGCTTTCCTGCATTTGAATTTCAAAGCCATTATCTCTGTTAAGGCGCGTTCCCACGTTGCAATTTGTGGCCTAAGTTTTGTGGCATGCAACACATTGCAACGTGTGAACCCCAAAGTTGGACAGACTTTTGTGGCATGCAACGTGTTGGATGCGTGTTGCGTGAAATAGGACTTGCTCCATTTTCTTGCAACATGTTGCATGAACCCGACCAATCAGAACGCGTTGCGCTATCACGTGACAAAAACATTACGTCGTTATGTAAACACGGAACGCGGAAGTATAATGGCGTCGACACAGAAATCCCAAAAAATCGAGCTCTCCCCGGGGCGACACTGAAAGGTTCATTAATTATTAAAAGTTCAAAATTGGTGCGATCCATTGGAAGGAAATTTCTGAAATGATCGGGGTCCTCGGCCGCCAACTCCTGCATCAGAGCGTTGTAAGCGCCGAGTTCTTGCCGTCTCCCGATCCACGGTCGTACCCAAAACGAGCGCTTGGGTTTTGGCTCCTCTAGCTCGGCTAGTAGACCGATAGCTGCCAGTTCGAGGAGATTCATCGTCGCTGTCGTATTGACAATTAGCCGCCATAGTCGCAGAACGAAATATGTTGCTTAGCAACGTTAAACGCGCATTCGGAAAAATATTCTCGCCAGATTTGAAATTGTTTGCAACTGTTGCAATGTGGGAACACATTCGGTTTGCAACATCATATTTGCAATTTGTTTTATGCAACACGTTGCATAACACAAATTGCAACGTGGGAACGCGCCTTTAGTGCACCTCCGTGGTGTTTTAGGTCAGTTTAAGCAACAGTATCCAGGAAATGTGAGACTTTCCAATATTTTACAGGCGATGGCGCCATTTAGTCTGCTTCAGTTTCATTCATGAAATTGGCTGACGCATCATCTGGCCACATACACACTTGCTGTATTTGTCCTCTTGATGAATGACTGCTGATAACCTTTTCAAATCGTTTAACCGAAGAATGCGTTTTGATTTGTCACCATTCTAGTACGTAGCGCGCACGTGGTTGCGTCCGAGTGCTGAAACATCAGAGAGACATAAATCAAAGTCTTTCCATTTTATTTACATGGGCAGCACACATCAGACAACCCCGGGTTGGCTCACACTTGTCGGGTTGATCAGCACAGTCACAAATGAGGACAAACGGTACATAAAATGGATGGATATACTATTATGTAAATGCCTCTTACTGCACATGAACATTCGTAAGAGATTACTGCTATTTTTGTATGTTCAAGCCATTGACGATTGTTGTTTATTACATTGTACAGTGTTTGAAGAGTAATTAGTGTCCTCGGTTTTGTCAGCCATAAAGGCATATATTGAAGATATGATATTGATGACTGTCGGTGGCAAAATCGTACCTGTTCACAAGCTGTGCTAAGGAACACGTGCCAGTGACTCGTTGAGGGACAAGATAAATATGGTTTTTGATTAGTTCCTTACTTCCTTTCCTGAAGGCGGTAAAGGCCTTTTGGATGTGCAGCCCCATTGGGTTTCAGCAGTGGCTTGGCCTGAAGATGAAGCGGAATCGTTGTGGTCTGGGGAACCCACTGACATGCTTCTGGTGGGTCGAATGGATGGATCGCTGGGCCTCATTGAAGTATTGGATTCCTGCAGCATGCACCGCACCGAACTGGAGCACTGCTACAGGAAAGATGGTATGGCAAATCTGTCAGAATTGTTTTTGCCATTGTGTTAATAATGGTTTTGACTGCGTTATGAATGACAAAACAGTGTACATGTTTACGGTTGATGTTTTGATTTGGGGTCTTTTCTTTCTTTTTCCGCAGTGGCAGTGATGAACATAGCCTGGTACAGAGAAGACAAGGCTTTTGCAGTGGGCTACGCAGATGGCAAGCTACTGATTGGATCCAAAGAACCCTTAGAACAGGGAGCGATTGTGGTCATTGATGCTCACAAGGTATCAAAATGTCTCAATAAGCCTTCAATATAATTACGGTAATTTTACAATCCACAAGATGTCAAAGAAATGAATATGCATGTTTTTCAGGAATCAATCACCAATATGAAGTGGAGTCCTACAGGTCAAATCTTGATGACGTGTGCCAAAGAAGAGACTGTGAAACTTTGGGCCAATGCCGACACGCGTTCTGAACTGGGCACTGGCTGGCATTGCTTAATGAGTCTTAAACAACCTTCTCCGGTTAATGGTGTTGCCTGGTGCAGCTTACCTGGAAGTGGCCCAAAGCCACTCAACATGCTAGCTATGTAGGTCATTGTTGACAATGAATATAAATGTTGGTGAACAATTTCCTAGTGCCTAGTGAGTGCATGCAGATAAACTTAAAAATGTATTGACTGATTTTAATTGGCTCGAGTTTCATGTGTCACCATGTTTTTCAGATGCTGTCAGAATGGTCTGGTCACCGTCTGGACTGTTCCACAGGTCATCTCAAACTTCCCAGACGACTGTTCCTCAGACTCGGACGGGTGGTGGGAGAAAGATGCAAACCCTAAACGCATGGTACTTTTTTTGATTTGTTAGCATGAAAACATCATAAATTCTTTTCAGAAATGTTGTGACTCATACCAAAACGCTTGACTTCTCACGTGCTTTCGCCGTGGTTGCGTTGCAGTCATCACAAAGGTCACAAGACGGCGCGACGTGCGTTTTCCAACTGAAGGGCCACATCACTCCAGTGAGGATGGTCGCCTTTAGTCCTGACGGTCTTGCTTTGGCCTCTGGGGGAGTTGGAGGCCTCATGAACATCTGGTCCCTCAGAGTAAGTTGCAGCCCCAGTTATTAAATAAACACTTCCAGGTGGCCGTCACAAAGATACATGTCAGAGACGACATGACCGAAGATCTACTTTTTCGATCCACCAACCTCCCGCGATCGACCTGTTACGCGCGCACGTACACACGCATGCCATGACGAGCAATAGCCTGAGAATAATGAAAACGATCAAAGATCTAGCGCAAGATTAGTGTGCAGTGTGCATTAACACAAAAATATATGACTAACATGCACAGAGACACAAATGTTTTTCTTTTGGGTTTTTTTTCCCCTCTACACCCCTCGGATCGATCTACTGGTCGTTCGCGATCGACGTAATGGGCACCCCCGGTGTAGAACGTCTTCGAAGCTTACGCGTCATGCATGGTGTCTGCAGTTGGCTCCGTATGAACCCGAGTCACTTTGTGTGCCTAACAGGATGGATCAGTGGTTCAAACAGTTGTTGCTGGTTCGGGGGCCATTCAGAATATTGTGTGGATTCCAGATGTGGGCGTTGCTGTGTGCTCCAACAGATCAAAGGTAAAGAACGTCTCCTGTTTTACACTCACTGTTCTGTGGTTGGAGCAGGATGTCCATATCAAATCGGATATTTATTTGGGACAGCGGTGTCTAATCTGTAAGGAGTGTAACGCTTTGGAGCTGGAAGGTCATGATTTCGGGCAGATGTCAAACTGTCAAAGTCAAAGACTGCATTGTGAAAACAAACAAATGAACATTATTGATATTATAAATATTTTAGACCATATTAAAATACTTTGAAGCTCATTCGCTGCCGCTCCCCGCTGACATACGCCGTAACGGACCTTAATTCATTTCTGGTTTCCAGGTCTCTCCAGAGCCTAGATCAGTGGTTCTTAACCTTGTTAGAGGTACCGAACCCAACCAGTTCAGATGCATATTCACCAAACCCTTCTTCAGTGAAAAATAAAAATGTCATTTTTTTACAAATTTAAGACACATTCATTAAAAACAGAAAAAAGTAAATAAAATTACATGGTATCGTGTTTTTTTATTTTTATTTTATTTTTTGTTTTTTGATTTTTTGTATGGCGTACTATCACGACAGTCACACGGTGACTACTGAGCGAACGAAATGTCCCGCAGCACTGATTGGACAAGCAATGTCATGCGATCATCTGCAGCCAGTGATGGCCAAGCAGGCGTGTCATAACTAATTGACACGTTGAGTCGGTCGGGTGTGTCTCAACCTCCATGGCAGAGGCTCCGTCGAACCCCTGAGACCGATTCACCGAACCTCTAGGGTTCGATCGGACCCAGGTCAAGAACCACTGATACTTGTTAATTTGCCTGCTATTTATATTCAAAGTTGAAATATGCCCTGCTTTAACACGGGTCCATCCAGACTCCTGTGAAAAGTGTAGTTGACCACCTAAGCGCTTAATTCCAGTGTTAAAGGGCTGTGTTAGCTTAATAGCACTTAGGATGGCTTCTCTTGTCTCTGCCTCGTCATCCTTTCGGAAAAAGAATACTTGTGCAGAGTAGTTTATTTACCGCCATGGAGGAGACGGTTACTGACTTTGCAACGTATTTAGCCGCACTAGCTAGCCAGCCAAAGCTTCTTGCTAGCTAGCCGGTGCAGCGCAAGTAAGCACTAAACTTGCCTCAACCTCTGACTACTTGTGCATAAGTGATGTGAGCGCGTTGCTTTATGATTCATGTGCGTCCAGCCCAGCCAAGTTTTTGGGACCGTCTCGGCGGTTCCATTATCGGAAACACTTTCAAATCTGTGATTCTCAGTTTTGCTATTAACTCATTCAGTACCAGCCAATTCTAAACCAAGTCTGAAGAGACGTATAAAAACGTCTTTGGGAGTGAATGAGTTAAAAGTGTTTTGTTGAGGCTCAAAGTGCAAAGAACAATGTGAAACCGCCTTTTTCGAGCCTTGCCCTTTCATTCCAAACATCTTTTTGGAAGACTATGCATTTGATCTGATTCTCTGTGTATTGCAACACAAAGATTTACAGTAGAGTGTGAACTACAAATTCCCCATAAGACATTATAATGGATACATATATTTTTTAATTAAATAAAATGCTCTTTTTTCCCTTTGTGTGTGTTTTTTTTAGGATGTGCTGGTTGTAAATTGCTCAAAAGAGTTCATGGCAAGCAACCATGTGCTGGCAACTTGCCGGACAGCTCTTAAGAAGCAGGGTGTAGTTGGCCTCAACATGGCCCCTTGCATGAGAGCCTTCCTGGAAAGACTGCCTCTTATGTTGCAGGAGCAGTATGCCTATGAGAAGGTATGGAAATAGAACATGCAGACTCGTTATCTTAATGATCTTAAATGTAAATACAGATCGAACACGCCTGGATGGATAGATGGCACCGTTTTATAAAAACGAAAGCACCAAGCACCACGGATTAGTTGATCTTGAATTGCCTGGCGACTGCTTCATCAAAGTCACACAAACGCATTCACAGATGTTGGAGCTCAGTGCATACATAAGGCGACCTGCGTTATTAGGAGCCCTGTCCATTTTGGAGAAAATGTCAAACTTTTAAGGGCGCCTTAAATGTTGAAAATACGGTACTCCAACACGTGATTTCAGACATCCTTTCCAGTTTCATTCATTGCCTTGTTTTCGGAACTCCTAGCCTCATGTGGTGTGTGGGGAGCAGCTTATCCACAGCCCCTACATGCAGTGCCTCGCCTCTCTGGCAGTGGGACTCCACCTGGACCAGCTCCTGTGCTGCCCGCCGGTGCCGCCTTCTCTCCGACACTGCCCGCCCGAGTCTGGCTCGGCCATCTGGAGTGCCAGCGAATGGGCTTGGCTGGACTGCTTCTCAACAACAGTGAAGGCAGCAGAGGCTCTGGCTCGGGGCGCCAGCTTCCCCGAGGCCTTTATTGTTCCCGACCTGGAACCCGTTCCCAAAGATGAAATGGCTCTGCTCATGGTAAGCGAGGCTGTTCGTGTTTGTTCTGCAATACATTTTGCAATGTCAATTTATGCTGAGATTAAAAAGAGCATCTCAATTAGTCTTGTTTCTGCTGTGTGTCTTTCCAGGACAACACTAAATGGATGTCTGGTATGGATGAACAAATCATGTCCTGGGCTACCTCTCGCCCTGAGGTATTTAAATTGTGAAAATGACACAAAACAGCTTGTCATTATTTTACTAATGGTGACGGCATTTTATTTGTCCCATTTTCACTCAATTTGCTTGTCGGGTGTTTCCAGGACTGGCACCTTGGAGGGAAATGCGATGTGTATTTGTGGGGTGCTGGACGCCATGGCCAGTTGGCTGAGGCAGGCAGAAATATCTTGACCCCAACCATTGCACCTTCCTTTTCTCAGGCGCAGCAGGTATGCGTATGTATATGGCTTTGTTAAACATAACTCTGGTATAATTGTGTGACAGTTTGAATGGTTGATTTTTAAATCCGTGTTAATGCACGACTGCCACAGCATCAGCTTGAGGCCAAGGGTCAGTTTGGTACAGGTAGGTTAAAAGGAAGTGCCTCAGCAAGCTTCAGTTTGTCCTGGAAACATTTTGTGCTTGCTGCATTTGATTGGACAGATGGTCCGGCATATTCGTGTATGTAGTAGTTAAAACATGTATGCAAAATTCAACATTCAAACAAAACGTTGTTTTTCTATAAGAGTTTGTATTTTCTTTCAATCAAATCAATTGACCAGGTAATTGACATTTGAAGTCAACAATTGTTGGATAAAAATGCTGACCAAGTGATACTTTGCCCCCCCCTCCCGTTCTAATCTACAGAATGAGCTGAATTTGCCTCAATGTTGTGTATTTAGAGCATATTAACTATATTACGCAGGAAAACAAATCTGTTTTCCCCCTATAATGTTTGATACATCTACATACATATACAAGTGCAAGCTGATATTTGTAATCTACTTTCTGTTCATCTTGTCTGTGTCTCCTTCCCGCCAGGTTGTGTGCGGTCAGAATTGCACCTTTGTTATGCAGCCTAACGGGACCGTGTTGGCTTGTGGGGAGGGCAGCTACGGCCGTCTGGGACAAGGCAACTCGGATGACTTGCATCTTCTCACCGTCATCTCAGCTCTTCAAGGTGGTGTTGAATCATCCGTTTTATCTGTGATATTTTTCCCCGTAAGATTAATTGTAAGTGACACGCAAATGTCTGCAATTGGTTATGATTCGTTAAGAAGGGGGGGACTTCTGAGAAGTTTTCTTTTCCTGCAGTTACTTATTAGTTACTGTTACCGTTGACTGTGTAAATGTCACGGCGTTTTCATCAGGTTTTGTGGTGACCCAGTTGGTAACATCCTGTGGCAGCGACGGCCACTCCATGGCGCTGACAGAGAGCGGCGAGGTATTTAGCTGGGGCGATGGTGACTATGGCAAGTTGGGCCACGGGAACAGTGACCGCCAACGCCGACCAAGGCAGATCGAAGCTCTTCAAGGAGAAGAGGTGGCGCAGGTCAGTCTCTCCTTTCCAATTCCATTCCTAACCCATCGACGTGACGTTGCTTTGAAATTGCCATTTTTAAAGCATCGATACTGAAATCAAAGTTAACCGCATTTTAAATGTTATATTATACAACATAGGAAGGAATTTAAAAAAAAAGCTTTTTTTTCCCCCCATTCATTTCAAACAATTATTTAAACAGTACAACAAATGCAGAAAAATGTAAAATAACAGTGAAGTGCTCAAAAGTGGACCCCACAGGAAAAATGAATACTGTACATCAAATGGGACACGTCTGATTTTTTTTCATGCAATGTGAACAGTACGACAACGATTTTCATTCAATCCAACCCGGGCCCCTTTCGTATGCGGATATAAATCGGACATGTATGTGATGCGTCTGCACTATGAATGCTTATCCGACCTAGACATCATCAAAATCCCAAAAACGTGCTCCCGCAGGTGGCAGAGAGACTCCAGACATCGTCCATGAAAGTTGTTTCGACTAACAATTTTCTTTACATTTGACTTTGTTCCCACTTAAAACATGCATCATAAAGTTGATGTTTGTGGTGAGAGTCATTCAGCCCTGCAGACAGTTCATTTATTACGCATGGCAGTGTCATGACGTCATCTTTATGAGAAGTCTCCATGAAAAGGAGAGAGAAGGAGTGTTGCTTCATATCCCCCAAATCTTTCAACCTCCTCCCACCTCGCTACGCCTGCGATATCTTATGTTAAAACAAGCCCCTACACGCGGGACCATGTTTACTTCTGTAAACACTGTGCTACGTGATGTCATTTTATTTTTTTTTTCACTTCACTCGACGTCATGCTTTTTTTGTGCATGCCTGTCACATCACGGGCGCTTAACCCTATGTTGCATACGGGTTACTTACAGTAACCACAACTTTAACTCATATTGGTTATTCAAGTTACCAGTTTTAGTTTTTAAATCCACCGCGAGATGTCACTAGCGTGCGCAACAGCGGGAGGAAAAGGTGAAAGAGGGTCCACAAAATGTTGAATAATTTCTATCCGTGAGATGAAAAGGTCCAAATACCCTATTGTACTTGTGCAGAAGAGTCTATAGAACATAGAGAACACAATAAATAACAGTTTCTATGTGTTACCTATCAGTACTGCCATGCTTTTTGGCAAGGTAATTGTAGTGACCATTATGCACACAAGTACCCCCCTATTATGTATTTTTTTTCCCAAAATTGTGAATTTATTATGATATTTGGCCATAATCTACCCTAAATTTAAAAACAAACCACAATTGAATAACTCCTGCAGAAGCCATGCAACATAGGGTTAACCTGTACATTAGAAATCACATTTGTTTTTATAATGTGAAAAACTACTAAACAAAATCAGATTTAGCAACAAAAAAAAACGGAGTCGGGCATCATACCCTGCAGGGTGATCGTAGCCTCGGCATAGCCGCCTTGTTTTGGAGCCCTTGGAAGGGGCTGCTGGAGACCTCACTTACCACGCATCCCTCATTCAGCGGGAGGACTTCACTGCTCAAGTGGGCAATAACGGAAAGACCAGGAAGGTCACGAATGGATGGAACTCCCTCTCCCCGACCTGAATCAGAGCGGCGATTGCTTATTGGACTTCTCTGCTTGCCTTCGACTCGGAATATTCTGGGTCATTGGAGAGTCCTCTTAAGTGTCACTGGTGCACCTTCCAAATGGGGAAGCAAACTCTAGGGCAGGGTTAGGGACCGCCGGTTCCTCAACGGCCATATGCTGCCTGTTTTCGATCTCTCTCTACTTGATTCAAATGATCAGCTCATCGGCACGCCCTGCAGAAGCCTGAAACTGTTATGATGTGTGTGTGTTGGAGCAAGGGGGCGATCTAAAACAGGCAGCATATGGCTCTCGAGGAACTGGAGGTGCATATGTTCACATTTGGTTTATTTGTGTTTTACTGACAAATGTTTCCAAGTGTCGTGCATCATTTCATTCAAAGACCCCACACGTCTGACATCATCAATTCATTTTTTTTTCTCTCTCTCTGTAGATGTCATGCGGCTTCAAACATTCAGCCGTGGTAACGGCCGACGGAAAGCTTTTCACTTTCGGCAACGGTGATTACGGCAGGCTTGGTTTGGGAAACACCTCTAACAAAAAGCTGCCAGAGAAGGTCACGGCTCTGGAAGGATATCAAGTCGGTCAGGTCAGATTTACTGACGGGGGGGGGAAATTGATTTTGCGTTACCGCCCGCCGGTGGTCAACGCCGCGTCTTCCGCTCTTCAGGTTGCGTGCGGCTTGAACCACACGTTGGTGGTTTCTGCTGATGGGATGACGGTGTGGGCTTTTGGTGACGGAGACTACGGCAAACTGGGACTCGGCAATTCGACGGCCAAGTCTTCGCCTCAGGTTAGGCTCGCTTGACGGCACACGTGAGAGGGAAGAGCGCACTCGTTTTGTGTTGCAGTCGCTGATGTGCTTGTTCTTCATTTGAATTTCCAATCCCCAGAAGGTGGAAATGCTGTGTGGAATTGGCATCAAAAAAGTGGCGTGTGGAACGCAGTTCTCCGTGGCTCTATCAAAAGATGGAAAGGTTTTCACGTTTGGGAAAGGTATGTTCAAATGATTATTTCCATTTTACACTCGGTTTTGAATAGTTGCCGAATAAAAATGTCATATTTTGCATTTATCGTTAGAATGTATACAGCGATAAATCCTTATCCGTCTTTTTTTTCTTCTTTCCTCATTTGTCGTCTTGTGCTCTAGACCGCCTCATTGGTTTGCCAGAAGCCCGGGCGAGGAACCACAACCGTCCCCAACAGGTGCCGGCTCTGTCAGGGATTCACATTCAGGATGTGGCCGCGGGGGCCGAGCACACGTTGGTTCTCTCGTCCACGGGGGACGTTTACACGTGGGGCAGCAACTTGGAGGGCCAGGTAACCCGCTGAAACCCTCGCGGAAATGCTCACAATGACTTCCAGTGTATTTTTGAAAAGACTCTTTCATGTTTATTTGTGTATAATCCTGAAAATTGGATATATATATGCACACCCCGTCCCCCCTAATGGGTTTGTTTCACATTTGATCACTTTAGCTGGGTCTGGGCCACACCAACCACGTAAGAGAGCCAACCCTGGTGACGGTGCTGCAGAGCAAGGGCATCAACCAGATCACGGCTGGACGCTGCCACAGTGCCGCGTGGACTGCTCCCTCCGCCCCCCCGAGCACCAGGTCAACATACACACACACGCGACTTGACTCTCACGCTGCATTTGTTTGAAAACGCTGAGCAAAAATCGAAAATGCAGCTCTTTTTTCTTGCTCCTATTTTTCATGATTCGAAATCAAAGATGTAAAGAATGGCCGAAATCCGATTTGGTCGACGTTCGAAAACCGAAGTTTGACTGCGCTACATAAATAAAAACACATTGATCCATTCATTCTTTGAAGATAGTATTGAATATACTTTTTTGCTCAAACGTATGCCTTGTTTAGAATATTATCGGTCATTAGGATGGTAGTTGGTGACACAACTAGTTTTTGGTGGTAATTGGTTTAAAAGTTTGAGAACCATTGAACCTAAAAAAAAAAAAAAAAATGTAGTCGCTGATCAATTTTTCTCATCCCCCCTCAACTTGTCTTTTGTCTTTCAACTGACACTTGGCGCGCGCGTCCTCAGGCTCTTCGGTCCCTCTCCAGCTCGGTCTGCCCGTGGCTGTCCCCCCGCAGTACGGCGCGCTCAAGGAGGTCAGCATGGAGGCAGTGAGGGCTCGCCTACGCCTCCTTTATCACTTCTCCGACCTCATGTACTCGTCCTGGAGACTTCTCAACCTCAGTCCAAACAACCAGGTACCGTATTGGGGTGGGGGCGGGACCCCTACGCACATAGAGACACACAAATGTTGCAGACATCTTCATACAGGTGCCAAATAGATTTTTGGATGTTTGACCTTTTCGATTGTCCCAACCCTCTCCCTCCCATTTTCATTACGACAAGAACGTAACCGTGTTTTGACCATTAAGATGTCTGATTTGCAGAGCTGCACCTCCCACTACAACGCAGGAACCTGGGGGATCGTCCAGGGCCAATTAAGACCCTTGCTGGCCCCCAGAGTCTACACCCTACCCATGGTGCGCTCCATTGGCAAAACCATGGTGCAAGGCAAGAACTACGGTCCCCAGATCACTGTCAAGCGAATCTCCACCAGGTCAGTCAGTACTTTGATTTGTGGAGGAACCCCCACCCCCCCCCCACCCCTTGCTTTCTTCCTCACGATTGAATGTCGGGTTTTTTTCTCCATCTTTACCTGTTTTTGCAGGGGACGGAAGTGTAAACCCATCTTCGTGCAGATTGCGCGGCAGGTTGTGAAACTGAATGCTTCGGACCTCCGTCTTCCCTCAAGGGCCTGGAAGGTCAAGCTGGTGGGCGAGGGAGCTGACGACGCGGGGGGCGTCTTTGACGATACCATCACAGAAATGTGTCAGGTACGGCGCAATGGCCCCGCTCGCTTCGTGTGTGTGTGTGATCGATTGTCCATCTCACCTCTCGTTGGTCTCCGATCGGCTTCGTAGGAATTAGAGACGGGCGTGGTGGATCTGCTCATCCCCTCCCCCAACGCCACGGCGGAAGTTGGCTACAACAGAGACAGGTGAGGCAAAACGCCAATCAAATCTCTTATTTGTATCACTTGAGACAAGAGAGCCCGGCCGATAGGGGATTTGGGGGATGATGCGTTGCCGATATTGGGGCTCAACAAAACACGATATTCGATACAATGGCCGATCGATGAAAAATGCACGTGATGTGAACTGTACATGAACACAAATTCTTATAATACCCAAAATATGAGTCAAGACTACTAACACAAACAGTTCAGCAATATTAACTTTTTCATTCCACAAGACGTACTTAAAATTAGGCCCCGCCTACCAAGGACATACTTGTAGTTTTTGCGTCATAGAGGAGGATGATGCAATCTGTGAACAAGAAGAAGCCGTTTGCATTATAAATCATGTAAAAAAAGCAACCACTAGGTGGCAGTGGTGCCTCACGTGCTTGAAATGCATGCTTTTGCAAAAAGCTCTTTTTCTCCGTTTTTTTGCCCAGGAATCGCCATTTTCATGAAACTCAGCCATTGTGTAATGCCGATTGCTGAAGAATGGACAAAGATAGAAACAAAGGGGGGTTTTCTGCTGAAAGAAGAGAGTCCAAACTTTATTTTGGGAGTCTCCGTGTTTATATAGCATTCTATATTATGTGAGCCTTGCAAGATCAGTCAAGATCCAGTAAAGCGCTGGGATTTTGGGGTTGCTCCAGTGAAAATGGCTGGGATTGAATGAGTTCAGGAAGGATATGGAAATGAACAGTTTCACATATCTTTATTTCACAAAACATTCTTGAACATGGATGCCTGAGAAAATAACAATTCAATCCAACGGTTTTAGTGACTTGTAATTCCCGAGTGACTAAAATTGACAGCAGAACTGTTCACGAGTCCAAAGGCGGGTTTTTTCCCAAGGTTCCTCCTCAACCCGTCATCCTGCTTGGATGAGCACATGCTCCAGTTTAAATTTCTTGGCATCCTGATGGGCGTGGCCATTCGCACCAAGAAGCCCCTGGACCTTCACCTGGCGCCTCTGGTGTGGAAACAGCTGTGCTGCATCCCGCTGCTCCTTGAAGACCTGGAGGAGGTGGACCTCCTTTACGTGCAGACGCTGAAAAGCATCCTTCACATCGAAGACAGCGGCATCACTGAGGACAATTTCCACGAGGTGGGTCGATTGTGGGGGAAACTCCAGTCGTACATTTTCTTAGCCGGCGCAGCCGCATCGCTTGCCGAAACGGCACGTTCGATAGTTTTACATATCAACCGTCTCTGTAGGCGTGAAGCAGATAAACGCCACTCGCATTTGGTGTCGATTCCAAAGCCTGGCGGAAATTTGGCCCCATTTCGAGTGTTAAAAAGTCAAACTATATATATCGATATGTTTTGGGGGGTTTTGGCGACACAATATTTGAATTTGAAATCCTTTGATTGGCGTAAATTGAGTTAAGAGCTTCTTCACGCAATGAATTAAACTCTCAAGTCAAAGCGAACATTCTGGTCTCAATGATTCTGTTTTTTTTTTTCCCCCCCACCTTTCAGATGATTCCTCTGGATTCCTTTGTGGGTCAGAGTGCAGATGGCAAAATGGTGCCCATCATCCCGGGAGGAAACAGCATCCCCCTCACATTCTCCAACAGAAAGGAATATGTGGAAAGAGCGATCGAGTACCGCCTGCGTGAAATTAATCGCCAGGTGAGGACGTTCATGCGGTCACTGAGCCGAATGAAGACGATCGACCGTGCCCGAGCGTAAGGAGAAATGTTACCGCGCCCTCACGAGATGCCGCCCCCCCCCCCCCCCGCCGCTCGTTAGGTGGCGGCCGTGCGCGAGGGCATGTCCTGGATCGTGCCGGTGCCGCTGCTGTCCCTGTTGACGGCCAAGCAGCTGGAGCAGATGGTGTGCGGGATGCCCGAGATCTGCTGCGACGTCCTGAAGAAGGTGGTGCGCTACCGAGAGGTGGACGAGCAGCACTCGCTGGTGCAGTGGTTCTGGCAGACCCTGGAGGAGTTCTCCAACGAGGAGCGGGTCCTCTTCATGCGCTTCGTGTCGGGACGCTCCAGGCTGCCTGCCAACACGGCCGACATTTCGCAGAGGTTTCAGATCATGAAAGTGGACAGGGTGAGTCCACGGTTATTGATTTGCGTCCATTCGGGCGCAACCATTCGGAGAAATTGTTGAAAGGGTTTTTTACCTTACGTCCACCCCCTTTTTTTTTTTTTTGTCATCTGCGCAGCCGTACGACAGCCTGCCCACCTCCCAGACTTGTTTCTTCCAGCTGAGGCTGCCTCCGTATTCCAGCCAGGCCGTCATGGCCGAGCGGCTGCGCTACGCCATCAACAACTGCCGCTCCATCGACATGGACAACTACATGCTCTCTCGCAACGTGGACAACGCCGAGGGCTCCGATACGGACTACTGACGCTTCCTTGAAACACGTCAGGGTTCCACAAATGATGTACAGATTTTGCCGAATGCCTCACAAAACCTGAGATGCATCATCATCATCATCATCATCATCATCACCTGCACCAGTATAGGAACTCCAGCGCAGACATTCATTTATGTCTTTTCAAACAGCACAAATTTCATTTTGTCATTGTGGCTTAGGAACTATTTTTAACGACACAAAAATCTTTCACAAGTGCATTTAGCCTGTTGTGTTTTGTTTTTGTTTGTTTTTTTTTTTTCCTTTACTCCACTTCCCATTTTTGGGGCGCTGCATGGAGTTGTTTGTTTGGAAATGTGCATAGGATATTCAAGGAGGACGTTAGGACAGATATATTGTGTACATTGTGTATAATGCTTCATTTCTTGCTGTCACATCCATATTTATTGTTTTATTGCCTATACCCTGTTTCCTCAAAGCATCCAAACCAACAATAAATGCTGCAGAATGGATTTTTGTCATCTTCCTACTTTAGGCAGACGCAGTGTTTTAGTCATGTTTCTCAAGAGTCAACATTGAGAGTAGTATGACATTCGTCAGTGAAAACTCTTTAAATCATGAGATTCTAAGTTTTCCTTCCTTGTTCAAAGCATTGGACTCTTCCACAGATCCAACTTTTCCCCCTTTATGCATACAAATTGACTCCTCAGATCATTTTCCTTTACAGTGGTACCTCGGCTCACGAACTTTTCGCCTCACGAAAATTAATTTCGCGAGAATTTACTCTCAGCTGACAAACTAGTTTTCGGCGGACGAACCAAACCAAGCGGTCGAACAGCGCCCCCGGTGGCGGCCGCCAGAAGCTGACGCACGCTCACGGCGTCCCACTTCGTCAACCCCTTTCTTTGAATGCGGACGTGGTTTGTGTTTGCTAGACATTTTGGACCATATTGAGTGTACTTTTGCTATTATGGGACCGAAAAAGGCCCCGCCACAGGCTAGTGTTAAGCCTAAGAAGACATTAAAGAAAATTATGATCGAGTAGAAAAAGGAGATCATTGAAAAACACGAACGAGGTGTGCGTTTGTGTGACTTAGCGTCCCAGTAGCAGTACGCTAACACGCAACAGGTGTCAATTAAGAGGTTTTTAATCAGCAAAAAGGAGAAAGAGTCTCCTAAGGAGCAAAGAAGAGAAGCCACACCGGAGGTTGAGTTAGCTACAGTCCTTATGGAAGGTGACTCTCCTTCCAAACCGGAACTCCCTCCCTCCCACTCCATTCCATCAAACCATCAACTACGATCACAAAGGTAAATAAAACAACTTTATTATACAGTACAGTTTATTTCTTTCATTTCAATACAATAGCACATTTATTATACATAAAATAAGGTCTATTTTTGTGTAGTTTTAAGGCTTATTTAGTCGAAAATGATGTTTATGGGGACCTGGGAACGGATTATTCTCATTTTAATGGTTTCCTATGGGGAAAAAATGTTCGGAAGACGAACTTTTCGGCTCACAAACCTTTTCTGGAAACCAATTAAGTTCGAGAGCCGAGGTACCACTGTATTTTGGCTCACCTGAGAAAACTATCTTTTGTTTGTGATTGATGAAGGTGATCAAAATAGCAAATACAGCATGCCAAAAATTAATTCATCTATTTTCTGTACAGATTATCCTCACTCGGGTCGCAGGTACAAACTGGAGCCTATCCCAGTTGACAGTGAGCAAAAGCCAATCGCACAAAAGAAAAAACTTCCCAAACAAACTGATGACTTTTATTAAAATTAATCTTACATGCATAACATGATGACATGACATCACATTTATTGGAGAAATTATTTACATATTTATTGACAAAGTACAAAATATCACAAAGGCCACATTTGGGGGGGGGAGAAAAGATCAGAAATGGAAATTATTCATGTTAAAAAAAAAAAAGCGCCATATGTCTTCAGCAAAAGCTTTTCTCTCAAAACACTTGGCCTTTCGTGCTATTTTTTACTGTTTGGGGAGGTGGGGAACCACCTCCACAGCCACTCGTCAAATCTGAAGGCACTTGGACTTGAATGTTCGATTTGGAATTTTTTTTTTAAATGCTTGTTGTCAAAGTATTGCTAAATATTTCTGCTCGTCTGTCACACCAGCTGTGGAGGTCCCTCAATAGTTACAAATTGGCTATTTAAAAATAATTGTCAACGGTGGGGTGACAATATGAAAGCAAAACCTCGAGATGCAATTAATTCATCTTTCGTACAAGATCGAGACACTTCTCAAATCACACACTGTCGACTTCTGAGTATCTATCACAAGCTCATTTCCTAAGCCTGTGGCCGCATTTTTCAGTACGAATGTACTTTCGTCCCAAAAGGGGCGTAGGCTCCAGCTGCCCCATGACCTTGACTTGAAGAGGTCAAGCACTCCAGAAAATGGAAGAATTGCATCCTAAAAACTCCTGATAGCCATTTCGTGGAGCATTATGAGCCGTTATGGAGCTTTTTATTGTGTCTTGTACTTAAATACATTTGTGACTTTCTTTCTTGACTTCATATTACAGAATTCATTCATTCTGAAATGTTTGCACGCATGCGCTGTGGAACTTGACGGAGGCATTCGACGTGGACACTGCGCACACTTTCAATTTGCAGAACAGAACCGCTTTGATGTGCCTTTTGAAATCGGGGACTTGGCCTGTATTTGTGCGGTGCGGTGAAGACAAATGACAAATTGACGAGAGAGAAATCAGTTGAATGATGAATAAAATCGACTTGCGCCATCTAAAAAAAAAAAAAAACAAGGTGAGCAACAAAGTGGTCAGGAAATATTGCAATGTGATCACAAAAAAAAGCTTTTTTTTTTTTGCTTCCATTGTTTGGATTCACTTGAGCCATGCGGTGCTTTGTGGTCAGCAGTATACCAAAGGTCAATGCGATTTCATTCCCTTTTAAATTCAGGAATAGAGAGCCGTGGATGTTTTCTGCCGTCACGGCAGAAAATGATGAAATGTAAGTCAAACAACCGGCGAGAAGTCCACCCCGGAGGTGTCTCACGCGCAACTTTTAAGGTGATTCCAAGTTGAACTTTGACCTTTGTCCCCCTCGAGCTTTATAATCGGAAACATGCTTCCATCAATATCGAATGAAAAGCTTGCATCTCCATCTTTTTTTTCTTTTTTCTTTTTAGCTGTAACACCAAGAAAAACATTTTGTTGTTTTTCTGATTCAAGAAACAACGTTCGGAGACACGTTTTTGCATTTGCAGTGAACGCTTGTTTTTCTTAAGGCCGCCGTGTCGGTATGTTGATGGCTGGATGGCCAACGAGAGGCTGCTGACTGACATCCTAACGCCTTCCCAAGCCACGCAGAATTCAACCATAGAAGCGACTCAACATTCCATTGTGACGTTTACAGTATATTATTCACAACTGCGTATATTTCAGAATGACCATTTCAGATTGATCCCGCGTTCAAGGCCTGCTTTTATCGTCAACGTGTAAACACTGAAAATAATAAAGTAGCTCTTGACTGTCGCAGTATAGCGCCAACTACTGCTGAGGAGTACTTATTCAATGTTAGATTTCTTTGCGTGTATCAGTGGCTGGTCTCGGCAGCCTCCGCAAGTACCCGATAACTTACAATTCGGCCATCAATGGAAACGGAGGTTTATTTCTATAACCCGCCCTCTTGTGGTCATAAGAGAGAATGCAGGTTTAAGGCACTTCTGCATTGGCTTCACGTTACGCTGTGTTGATTATGTTCCCTCCTCCAATAATAATATTGTCTGTTGAGATCGACTTGGTTGCTTCTAGAACGAACTCCTACAGCCGTTTTAGGATGTCACATTGCAGCGCATCACGTGTTCGAGTCATGCAAGTCTCCATGGCAACCGGCCTTCCCGTCATCTCTTCTGGAAGTGAGGATGCTCTCCTTGGCCTTCAGTAGTCTTTCCAGACACGGCGAGCTGATCTTGAAAGGCAGCGGCCCCCGGGGGAGACGACGACGCCGACGACCTCCGGCGTGGCGTGGGGGCAACGGCGGACAGTCAGTAGTGGAAGAGACAAAGTTGTCCTGGGTGACGACCCGGCTCGGGCTTTGAGGGCCAAGTGTCGACCGGGACTGTTCTAGGGAGCAGACGGGTGAAGCGTGCAGCCGCCTGACGTGGTTGGATGAGTCGGAGGTGACCAACGCCCCGTCTGAAGAGCAAACGGATGCGGGGGACCAGGGAGCGCTGCCGTCAGCCTGCTGGACGAACAAACAAAAAGGCCGTCACTCATACATCAGTTGAAAATGAAGGTCACCGATGTCATTTCATAGGAATAAGACAGACGGATGCTTGCACTGTTTATTGAGTGTTATAATAATGAATTTAGTTGAAGGCAATCCCGTCCTGATGCGGCAGCGGTCTGTGTCCTGCCTCAAACTCAAGTGGGAGTCAAAATAACACGCCGCTGAGAACTTGCCTCGGACTTACAACTCAGTCCATTCATGACCTACACTTCAAATATGTGTACCTTTTGCTTCTTCGCAGGTGGGCTGTCGTGGGTCTGATTTGGTCTGATGCGAGGGAACCAACTTCGAAGCATCTCCTCTATTTTCATGATGATGCTGAGAAAGTGTCCCCTAGAAAAGAAAAGATAAGATAAGATAACCTTTATTTGTCCCACACTGTGGAAATTTGCAGTCTACAGCAGCAAAATTGGGCGTTTCATTGCACAAAAAGCACAAAATAAATGTTTCAGGAAGAACTGTACGCAGTTCAATAAAAATGCAATATAAAATAGAGCATTAGCAATACCATATATTTGTAGAATAAATTAGCAATAGAATAGAAAATGATGAATAGAAAACACAGCATAAGGTATATCAAGCGTAGTGAGTGATGCTGACATGTTTGTGTTTAGTTTTGATTTTTGTGTGTGTGCTAATTTTGAAGCCATAGGCGTGTTTGGGAGGTACCCTAAAATAAATCCAAGCACCCCCAAAATGGTAGCCTGCGTTCATATGATTTTCTTCACTGTACACATCACAGAAACGCCCGAGACCCTCCCAAAGGACAAAAGCCCAGCAATCGAATGTGCTCTGGTGACAAAACCCGTCAGCACCTCTGTACAGTATTTGTGATCCTAGAATCAGCCCCGCCCCCCCTTGGTTGTAGCAACAACTCCCGAGTGGGAGAAGCTCTCGGGTGGCTCAGGATGTCTCGCCAATGGCGATTACATAAGCCTCCAAAAGCCTCTGACGTCACATTAGGCGCTCTGGCTGGAGCTGATTGGCGGATGTGATGAAACGCACAATGACTGACTCAAAAAAAAAAAGGCTGCATGGGGGCGAATGGCATGTGTTGTCGACATCTGCATTCCTCCATGTACGTGTGCATGCGTGTGTGATACTATCACAGCTACATTCCATGGTCACTTGATGGTGACCCATGCAGAAAGACAAGCTGTGCATGTTCCGTTCCACATGAGAAATGTGACTGAGGTGGACTGCCAGACAGCCCCCCCCCCCCCAAACACACACGTAAGCGTACTGCAGTCCGCACGTGGCAGCAGGCCCTCATCTCATTCACAAGCTATATATAGAAGCAGTAGCAAGCAAGCTCCGCCCACTTGCATACTGTGATGGATTTCAAATGAACTACTGTACTGTACTTCATTCAATACTGTACTGCACGCCCACCCCATCTCCCTCACACATTCCTGTAGTACTGTAGTTGTAAACTTGTCCTTGAATCATTTAAAACAATGTGGCTCGCGTGCATCATGTGTCTTGCCTTTCTGGACACTTTGAATTTTTGGACAAATGGTAAATTGGCCCTATACAGTACACGCATACATGCATATATCTGTAAAATCTTTCTATTTCCTTTTTTTTTTTTTTTGTCCAAATACTTTTGAGCCCCCCCGAGTTCTGAAATGCTATTTTTTTTTGTAAACCCTCTTCAATTAAAGCTAAAGGCTTCAGGCCTAACTCATAAATCTTCCTCAATGGGTTGTGGAATGAAATATTAAGCGGCTAAACCAGAATTTTTGGCCAGGGCAGTTTGATTATGATTTTTTTTTTTAATCATTGTACTGGGCTACAAAATTTGAGGACATTCTTGTCAGTTTGAAGCCTTGGCTTTTTTTTAACATGGGAAGTCCGAACCATTTTGTCCACAGGTGGAAAATTAAAAACTAGCAAAAATCCCGATTCGATCACGTGATTTTCAGTCGAGCCGCCGTCGCGTAAATAGATCGGTTTTAGCATTTTCTGAACAATGAAAGGCCACAAAGCTACAACATAATCCAAATGTTCAAATATCTTTCCCAATAGAACCGCGGTAGCTTAGTTGTATATGACACAATGTGACTTTTTTGTGTTTGTTTTTAGTAGCGATGGAGTGAGCGTGACGAGCACACAGAACACGTCTTCTCCACTGCGGGACAGAGACAGCTTTGCTCCTAAATACTGTAAGTCTGCTTTACCCAATACTGCACTATACAAATAAGTCTCCTCGTTAATTAAACGGCATCGTCAACGACTTGAGAGAGCCGAGGGTGAGACGGACATTTGAGCGATTGTGACAAGTCCAGCCGAGACAGCTTCTTAACGGAAGTTTAACGAGCGTAAATTATTTGGTGACGAGCAAGCTTGTTCCCCCGCTAGTTGCATTTTACGAGGTCGTACGTCAGTCCACAGTGTCGTTTCGAGACGAAAGCCGTGCGCGTAAGCTAACAATGTACGCAGCTGTGTGGACTTGTCATTTTAGCCCGCCCAAGTCGATTTATGATGTCAAGGTTTTGTTTACCATTTAGATAAATCAAACGTATCAAACAGAGGAAACCCTTGTTCTCTGGTAATGCTTATAATAATAATAATAATACATTTGATTTATAAGCGCCTTTCAAGACACCCAAGGAC
Organism: Hippocampus mohnikei; assembly: GCA_026261675.1. Lineage (NCBI taxonomy): Eukaryota > Metazoa > Chordata > Actinopteri > Syngnathiformes > Syngnathidae > Hippocampus > Hippocampus mohnikei. The sequence goes on from JAKGUB010000340.1 coordinate 1,728,860, forward strand.
ACTTTATAATAACAAAAACACAAAACAATACGGGTTGAGCAGCGGCAGCCAAATGCGCCAGCGTTCACTCAAACCGGAAGTCAGAAACAGCCGTCCACCAAATTGGTTCCATTTCATTTACATCCCCGGGCAATTTCATGAACATTCTTTTTTTTAAATAAAGCGTCCTGTACATTGATATGTATTTTGTTATATGTCTCTATCAATTTGAGAAATATCAGGTGCATGCTCTTTTTTCCCTCAATGTGTTGCTGAGGTATTGGGCCAGGACTCAGTATCCGCAGATACTTAAAACTAAACACTCAGGTGCCAAAAAAGTGTGATTGGGATTTCCCTAATAAAAAAAAACAGAAAGAAACAAAACAAACAAAAAAAAACTGTGAAAGCCCACTATTAGTCTCATGACACTGAAGTGCACGGTGAGCACACCCATACGATACAGCCCTCTGACCGCCATTATTACAACCTTGACTTCAGGATTTCCAATCACTGAGTTCCATCTGAAATGAGATCAACTGGCGACTTAAAGCCAATGGTGACACTCCGTGAACAACTCCAATATTTCTCCCCCCAGCACAGCACGGATTTGTGAAATGTGATGCTGCTGGAGACACGTGACACAGACTTGAGCCGCCGAGGCTGCAACACGTGTGGTCCCATGCACACACACTGTGTCTGACAAAGTAAATCTTTCATCACGGCCCACGTATCACTTTTATGTCTTGAGCTACATTCTTGAGATCATCATCATCATCATCATCATCATCAGCTTGTGTGCCCAGCCAAGGATTTACAAATCACTGTTGCTGGGACCTATTACAATCAGACTTTGGTAACAAATGTGGAGAAATATTTGTAACAATCCATCCAATTAAAAAGTGTATCCTGTAGATTGGGCTTTAGACTAATTTACAATATTTTGGGGGCCAATCAACGATCACAGAGTTAAAAGAAAAAGATAACCAATCACAAGTGGAGCAATATGTCTGTTTGAATAATTTATTTACGCTATATTTAAAAAAAAAAAAAAAACACTTGCTCTGCTCATAGTCGGTTTGGTTACAGAAAATGTCTTTTCGAAGGGTAATCAAAAACTCATAAGACCCTGACGACTATATGTAGGCTTTATCCAACATGGAGTGGAGCTTCCAAGCCCAAATGTACACTAAGACAACAAAAAGCGAATGGTTTGTGAAATTGATGAGACGACCATTACGCCTGCTGGAGGAGCGAGGCGGATCGATATGGTTTGAGCTGCTGATACCACTGAGATGGATTCCCGAACTTATGCATTGATACAGTTGATACTTTGGTCCTTTAAATTATTATTAAATGCAAAATATCGACCGATCTGATCAAATCGGTGCAAAGGCTACGATATGTATTTAATGGTGTCCCACCAAAATGTCATGAAAATGTGAACGAAAAGTAAAATACAACAGACTACTGTCCCGTTTGAGATTATTTGAGACAATTTTACAAAAGACCCGAAAATAGAATTTTAGCTGAAAATCTGAGTGCTCTGGTGATTTTGTTAAACCAACGTCACAGGCGTCATTGAACGAGAAAGGCAAAAGACAAACTCGGAGCGCCGGCCGATGATTCCACGAAGCAGTAAAATGAGCCAGCCTGTTTAAGTGAAGATGACCTTTCATGCGATGTGACTGGAGGACATTGAAAGTCCAACAAGTATTCTTTGACGTGGGCATTAAACACTGCTGAATTATTGTTTAAAAAGACCAAAAAAACTAAGTGACAATTTGTCATCCAAATCGCTTTGTGTCTGCTGTCGTTTGACTTTCAGCAGTTGTGATGCTTCTGTGGCTCAACATCCTGACTTGACTATAAAATGTCAACAGTCACAAACAGTCAAGAATGGAATGTTTACTTGACATGTAAATAATAGCGGGCGGGAGCCTGCGACTCCACACGGCCTGAAACGGGATTTATGAACACCCGAACAATAATACACGTTTCCCATCCTTAGTCGGATGTATTTACCCCAAGTTCGGATTTTGAAGGACCCCCATTATTCTCTGGATACGGTCCGTTGCGACGCTCTCTTGGAAACCGCTGAGACCTGTGGGAGAAGTGTGCAATGAGCATGTGGCTCTGCGTGCAAATGTATTAGCAGGTTTATTTGCTGTGGCATCATCGTGTCAACTGCATATTTGACATGCCAAAACAAAGTCCAAACGGGATTGTAATTCACTTCTGACAACAAACCACTAGCAACTTACATGAACTACCATATAAGGCCCTACCGATGTGGATTTTTATTATTATTATTTTTTTTTTTTGTGGATGATGCCTATCACTATTACAATGCAAATTCACAGGCTGCGTCCTCCGACGGTCGTATTTTCGTTCGCGTGACGTCACTTCCGGCGCGACTCGCCCGCGTGCAGTTTCAAAATTCACAAATGAACGTGTCCAAAATTCGTCAGGGCTTATGCGTTCCACATAGGCTACCACACAGGCGCCTGCGAATTGTCTTTCGAGAATTTGGAAACCACGTGCGGTCGAGTTGCGCCGAACGCGCCATCGCGCGGCCGAAAACGACGGCCTTCGGAGGACGCGGCCATTTTCTCGAGGACGATACTTTGACCGATGAATGGAGTCAGAGCGCCATCTCGTGGACTATAACAGCACAACGACACCATTCCGAGTGATTCCAACACTGAACAGCAGTTATTGTGTCGTAAGGAACTACCTTTATGTAAGTGTTTAATTGGCAAAACTGATGGAATGAACATTTACGGAGATGCGGGTGATTTTGGAGAGCATCAATTTTTAATGCAGTTTTCAATCAATAACAAATCTGCCATTCCAAAAAAAAAAACACTTACGTGCAGAGTACCGGCCAGATCTCAAACCTCGTAGGATGGATGACAGAGGCTGGATGTAGCACTGCAACTCCGTGCGCTATGTGGAGGAAATGACCCCGTTAGCTTTTGCGCTATCTGCACCGCACCATTTCAAGGCTTGTTTCATCGCCACTTGGAAAACACGACGAGCCCTGCCAATTGCTTCCCTCACCTGACCACAGGATGAGTTTGGATAAATCTCAGTCGAGAACGTTTTTTACTAGTTTCCCCCCTTAAATGTTCAGAAAGTAACTCCATATTATCCGTATTGTGCAAATGGTTGTTACATTAAAGGGATGCGCTTTTCTCACCTTGAGTGAGAAAAGTTCACTTCGAGTGTCCGCTTGAGGACGAGCGCCATGTCCATCTAAAGTTCTCTTCCTGATTGAAAGGCGCTTCGGCGATACACAAGATGGCCCTTGCTTGCAACCTGGGCTATCTCCCTTAGCTGAAAATACCAAGGGGGTCTCCTGGGGAATTGCACAGTAATCTCCATCATCACAGCTGGAGCAGACACTTCGCCTCTTCGTCCTCCAGAAGGCACCGGAGTGAGATTCCTTCAAAGTAGTAGCCGAGGACGATGATGCAATCATCTGCGCCACTGGGGCCTCTGCATGCGGACGAGTGACTCTCTTGAGGCAGGCCCCGCTGTTTTCATCAGGGACCAACCAGTCAGTGAAGTTATCAGAGTCTGAGGGTGATGACATGATGCAAGCAGATTTTCAGCCAATAGAGAGCACCGCTGACCTGACAATCAAAAATAACAACTAGCGTTAATTTTTTTTTTTTTATCCAGTTCATTGTGCCACAAGGAGGCAGTACAATACAAACATGCACAATGGAACAAAAGTAGTATTTCCACCACTACTGTGACTCACAGTAAGACGCAGTAGTATTTTCTTATAGAGGATAAAGAATACATGCCTGTGGGTATTGGCATATACTGGCATGCTTTGCTGCTGTAAATTGGGAATTTCTCCAGACGAATAAATGTTTTCTTATGTTACATGTTAGCAGTGTTAGCAAATGGTGTTTTGCATAGTTAGTTAGCATTAAGCTAGCCAGAGTGATGTGGTGGTGGGTTTTAAAGACACAATTATCTTTGTTTATAGCTTGCTAACTCCTGGATTACATTCAGACGAGGGCTGAACAATTAACAAAATTCAATTCAACATTGGAATATGGTAAATGCAATTTTTAAATCGCAAAGGCGACAATTCGGGAAACACACACACACACATATATATATATATATATATATACTTTTTTGTACTTTAGAAATGCTGATAAACCGACCAATCTGCGAGTATGAGAGGGCCCACTGTATACATACACATATGTCTCGATAAATTGACATCATAAGAAGTGCAATGTACATGTTTCTCATTTTTTCAAAATTGTTCAGCTCTAAAACAAAGTCTGCCTATAATTGTTTGCGTTGCTCCCAAATAAGAGTCAAATTCCCAGAATGACCTCTGCGCATTTATGTTGTGAAAAAGTACAAACACTTTGAATTTATTTTACACGAGACTAAAAGTGATATCTAATGCGTGTTGCTGGCTGTCAGAAATTCTGAGTACATTTTTTTTTAAATTCACTAACAAATGCCAATGAATTTCAAGAGCTGTCAAAAGACATGAAAATGGTTGACCCTCGATCCCAGTTTATCCTGGCTCCAATCCTCGATCTACCCACGATGAGAGGGAACGTGATAACTGTGGATTGAATAACCGTCCCCCGTCTCTTCCAAATGGGCAGGTCATCCAACATTATGTAAGAAAAAAACGAGCAAGCACATGCGCAGGTTTCCTTTCACATGCCCACTGCCGACGCAACGTCAAAGTGTGCGGACACAAATTGTCCCCCCAACGGGGTATCGACCACTGCACCTTGCTAGTTGCTGAACTGCACCATCATTGTGCGACAGAACCACAGCGGCGGTCCGAGTTAGCGGTAGTCCCCCCGTGGGACGATGAACGGCTATTCTAAACAAACCCGCCACCCACAAGTGGAAGCAAGGTGAGCCGGTGAAGGATGGAGGCAGAGCAGCGAAGCTTACCAGGAGTCAAGCGAATGTTTCCCCTCCGCCTGGTGGTGTGGTGCGGACGGACAGTCTGCTGGAAAGAGCAGCATGAGAGCAGCCAGACTGACTCTGACGGGCCGGCAGCGGCGGGCGGGCAGGGCGGGCAGGGCAGGGCGGGAGTCTTCCGTCTAGCAGCCCGTGGAGCCTCTCCCCGGGCAACGTGTCCGGGAGGGGAGGGGCCAGCGCGTTACGTACCTGCTTCCGAAAAGACACACGGTGACGAATATCGGCAGGAACAACAATTGGAGTGAACACGTGACACGAACGCTGGGATTTTTTTTTTTAACCCAACCCCCGCCCCAAACGTGACGAGTAGTAAGTGAGTTCTGTTGCATCCATTCCTCAGGATGGACAACTAATTAATATTCTTGTACAAAGGGCTCCTATTGGTCAGTGACGCGACAAAAGCTTCACACGGACGTCTTATGAGCCCGCCCAAGGCTCGAAACAAAACTTGGTTTTGCAGTTCTGTACTTCTGCGTGTATCAGTTATTTATCATTCATTACTCTTCACATTGAATGGTTAAATAATCAATTTTGATTACATAACAAGCGGACTGGGGTTGATTTACACAATATTTTGAAGCGACAATGAAAATCATTATTTTCTGTTTATTTGGCGATTTACACATTTCCACTCGTAGTGTTTTTTATTATTATTATACAGTACTGAAAATAAGTGCCACAAAGATGATTTTTGGTGTATTAAAAAAATTGTCATTTTTGCCTCACTAAACAACAGTAATGCCCTCGCCTCGCATTCTCATGGCCTCGCCATATCTCGGAGATTTCAAAATTTCGTCGAGAACAAAAGCCACAAAGGGTGCACGTGTACACACAAAAGGAAGATTAATCATTGAATGCCGAGTATTTGAATAGCGTTTTGTGTAAACTAATTCATGCGTGATCGGCCAAGTGTGTGCGCGTGTGTGTATGTATATATATATATATATATATATATATATATATATATATATATATATATATATATATATATATATATATATATATATATATATATATATATATTAGAGCTGTCAAACGATTAAAATATTTAATCTAATTAAAACCGCAACTGTCATAATTAACTCAAATTAACTAAAAATTAATCGTGATTACTCACGTTTTTTTTATCGTTTCTGAATTTCCTTTTGTATTTTTTTGGCCTATTTTCCCCATTTTAATGCTCTCATCAACATGGAATCATGAATCAGTTTTCTATGTGCAAAATGCAAATATTTACTGAAATAATTTCGATTTTCAATTTACATGAACATTTTTCACTTGGAGCAGTTATTCACACATAATCTCTCACACAATATTACTGTCCATCAACAACAGTGAAAAAAATATTTTGTCGCACAACAGCTGTTTTAACAGCTCTTTTTATGGAATCAAAACAGAGCAATATAACATTATAAAGTGCACATCTAAGGTAAACTAGTACTCATCCTATAGTGGATTTAAGCCATGGTTGCATACTTCGTTTTTCTAAAATTTGCTTTGAACACAGCAGTCAGGCTATGTTGATTCAGTTGGTCCTTCTTGCTCGGAAGTCTCTCTCTGGTTTTGTGTAGACATCATTTCGGATGACTACACTTGGTTTGAGGCACAACACTGGAGACGTTTTATTTTCAGTGTGTTCGATAGGTCTATAGCGCTGCACCGCTGAACTCTCGACGTGCCTCAGCGCACCGTCGCTGTCAGACGAACACAGAGAAGCTCCACCCGCTTTATTTATATGGCCGCGGAACACTGTAACCTTCTACACAAAATAGTTCCAAACAAGTAACAATCGCGTCAGTGGCATACATCGCATTCGACAGGCTACATGCTCGTTATTCACCAGAGGCTCATCAACCTAGTCTCTTATTTCTCTCCCGAAACAGTGTCTTCTCCCGCTTGGTGTACCTTAGCCTTCTCCGCTACGTACAATCTCTGTACACAGCTTGCAATGGAGGCTCTCGCTGGCAATCCCAAGTGGAGTTGTTCAGTTAATTCCGTTTTTCACGGGCCCCTGAATAGGGATCGTCGGTCAGCATGGAAGGATCACTCGTTCTGTACTTCTTTAATCATTTATTGGAGCACTTTGCAGCAGAAGTAGTAGTTGTAACAGAAGTAGTATCAGAAGCAGTAGCATAAGCAGGTAATAACCTAAAGCACACATAAATGCAGTAAAAATGAATATATCTATCTTTCTGCATCACAATGTAAATATGTATATAATTGACATTAATTAATACCTTTATTTAACAATACGTTTAATAAATAATGTAATCAACCCTGATTTCACTATGTATCATTATCGTCATCATTATTCATTGTTTTAAACGTAAGAAACCATACAACACAAACATATCAAGTCGAATCGAACAAAAGAACTACAAGTCCCAATAGGCAATCCCGGAAGTGGAGCGCCGGCATGATTAACCCAACCTGAAACGCAATTTACTTCATTTCAACGTCAGATTGCAGCCGGACAAACATGACAACTATGCAAAAATGAGCTAAATAAAGACACCCCTGTTCTAGCAACGTTTTAGCCCGCGCTGTTTAAATTGCCGATTGCGAACGGTAACTGACTGTGATTGCATAGCGATGCGACAAACATAAGCACATCTGTATTGTTCCTTGGTGTGAGTGTGAGCGCAAAGTAGCGCGGGGGAGATCAGAAAATGCATGGCCACAGACATTTTTGAGAACACAGAGGAAGGACAAAGCTGGATTCAAGACTTTACATTGTCCCTATATATATGTAAAGTAAGGCGTTTTTGGCGGAAAAAACGACAATGTATAGTAAGGCGTTTTTAGCCGAAAAAAAACGACAATGTACAGTAAGGCGTTTTTAGCTGAAAAAAACGACCATGTATATATAGTAAGGCGTTTTTAGCCGAAAAAACGACCATGTATAGTAAGGCGTTTTTAGCCGAAAAAAACGACCATGTATAGTAAGGCGATTTTAGCCGAAAAAAGGACCATGTATAGTAAGGCGTTTTTAGCCGAAAAAAACGACCATGTATATAGTAAGGCGTTTTTAGCGAAAAACGACCATGTATAGTAAGGCGTTTTTAAAAACGACCATGTATAGTAGGGCGTTTTTGCGAAAAAAACGACCATGTATAGTGAGGCGTTTTAGCGAAAAAACAACCATGTATAGTAAGGCGTTTTTACCTGAAAAAAACCACCATGTATAGTAAGGCGTTTTTGCGAAAAACGACCATGTATAGTAAGGCGTTTTTGCGAAAAAACGACCATGTATAGTAAGGCGTTTTTGCGAAAAACGACCATGTATAGTAAGGCGTTTTTAGCGAAAAAAACAACCATGTATAGTAAGGCGTTTTTAGCGAAAAACGACCATGTATATAGTAAGGCGCTTTAGCGAAAAACGACCATGTATAGTAAGGCGATTTTAGCGAAAAACGACCATGTATAGTAAGGCGTTTTTGCGAAAAACGACCATGTATAGTGAGGCGTTTTTAGCGAAAAACAACCATGTATAGTAAGGCGTTTTTAGCGAAAAACGACCATGTATAGTAAGGCGTTTTTAGCCGAAAAACGACCATGTATAGTTAGGCGTTTTACCTGAAAAACGACCATGTATAGTAAGGCGTTTTTGCGAAAAACGACCATGTATAGTAAGGCGTTTTTAGCGAAAAAACGACCATGTATAGTAAGGCGTTTTTAGCGAAAAACGACCATGTATAGTAAGGCGTTTTTAGCGAAAAAACGACCATGTATAGTAAGGCGTTTTTGCGAAAAACGACCATGTATAGTAAGGCGTTTTTGCGAAAAACGACCATGTATAGTAAGGCGTTTTTGCGAAAAAACGACCATGTATAGTAAGGCGTTTTAGCGAAAAAACGACCATGTATAGTAAGGCGTTTTAGCGAAAAAACGACCATGTATAGTAAGGCGTTTTTAGCGAAAAACGACCATGTATAGTAAGGCGATTTTAGCGAAAAACGACCATGTATAGTAAGGCGTTTTTGCGAAAAAACGACCATGTATAGTAAGGCGTTTTTAGCGAAAAAACGACCATGTATAGTAAGGCGTTTTAGCGAAAAACGACCATGTATAGTAAGGCGTTTTAGCGAAAAAACGACCATGTATAGTAAGGCGTTTTACCTGAAAAACGACCATGTATAGTAAGGCGTTTTTGCGAAAAACGACCATGTATAGTAAGGCGTTTTTAGCGAAAAACGACCATGTATAGTAAGGCGTTTTTAGCGAAAAAACGACCATGTATAGTAAGGCGTTTTAGCGAAAAAACGACCATGTATAGTAAGGCGTTTTTACCTGAAAAACGACCATGTATAGTAAGGCGTTTTTAGCGAAAAAACGACCATGTATAGTAAGGCGTTTTAGCGAAAAAACGACCATGTATAGTAAGGCGTTTTAGCGAAAAAACGACCATGTATAGTAAGGCGTTTTTGCGAAAAACGACCATGTATAGTAAGGCGTTTTTAGCGAAAAAACGACCATGTATAGTAAGGCGTTTTAGCGAAAAAACGACCATGTATAGTAAGGCGTTTTTGCGAAAAAAACGACCATGTATAGTAAGGCGTTTTTAGCGAAAAAACGACCATGTATAGTAAGGCGTTTTTAGCGAAAAAACGACCATGTATAGTAAGGCGTTTTTAGCGAAAAACGACCATGTATAGTAAGGCGTTTTTAGCGAAAAAACGACCATGTATAGTAAGGCGTTTTTAGCGAAAAAAACGACCATGTATAGTAAGGCGTTTTAGCGAAAAAACGACCATGTATAGTAAGGCGTTTTTGCGAAAAACGACCATGTATAGTAAGGCGTTTTTAGCGAAAAAACGACCATGTATAGTAAGGCGTTTTAGCGAAAAAACGACCATGTATAGTAAGGCGTTTTTAGCCAAAAACGACCATGTATAGTAAGGCGTTTTTGCGAAAAACGACCATGTATAGTAAGGCGTTTTTGCGAAAAACGACCATGTATAGTAAGGCGTTTTTAGCGAAAAAACGACCATGTATAGTAAGGCGTTTTAGCGAAAAAACGACCATGTATAGTAAGGCGTTTTTTTAGCGAAAAACGACCATGTATAGTAAGGCGTTTTTGCGAAAAAACGACCATGTATAGTAAGGCGTTTTTGCGAAAAACGACCATGTATAGTAAGGCGTTTTTGCGAAAAAACGACCATGTATAGTAAGGCGTTTTTGCGAAAAAACGACCATGTATAGTAAGGCGTTTTAGCGAAAAAACGACCATGTATAGTAAGGCGTTTTTAGCGAAAAACGACCATGTATAGTAAGGCGTTTTAGCGAAAAAACGACCATGTATAGTAAGGCGTTTTTGCGAAAAAACGACCATGTATAGTAAGGCGTTTTTAGCGAAAAAACGACCATGTATAGTAAGGCGTTTTAGCGAAAAAACGACCATGTATAGTAAGGCGTTTTTAGCGAAAAAACGACCATGTATAGTAAGGCGTTTTAGCGAAAAAACGACCATGTATAGTAAGGCGTTTTAGCGAAAAAACGACCATGTATAGTAAGGCGTTTTAGCGAAAAACGACCATGTATAGTAAGGCGTTTTAGCGAAAAACGACCATGTATAGTAAGGCGTTTTTAGCGAAAAAACGACCATGTATAGTAAGGCGTTTTTAGCGAAAAAACGACCATGTATAGTAAGGCGTTTTAGCGAAAAACGACCATGTATAGTAAGGCGTTTTAGCGAAAAAACGACCATGTATAGTAAGGCGTTTTTAGCGAAAAACGACCATGTATAGTAAGGCGTTTTAGCGAAAAACGACCATGTATAGTAAGGCGTTTTTAGCGAAAAACGACCATGTATAGTAAGGCGTTTTTGCGAAAAAACGACCATGTATAGTAAGGCGTTTTAGCGAAAAAACGACCATGTATAGTAAGGCGTTTTTAGCGAAAAACGACCATGTATAGTAAGGCGTTTTTAGCGAAAAACGACCATGTATAGTAAGGCGTTTTTAGCGAAAAAACGACCATGTATAGTAAGGCGTTTTTAGCGAAAAACGACCATGTATAGTAAGGCGTTTTAGCGAAAAAACGACCATGTATAGTAAGGCGTTTTTAGCGAAAAACGACCATGTATAGTAAGGCGTTTTTAGCGAAAAAAACGACCATGTATAGTAAGGCGTTTTTAGCGAAAAAACGACCATGTATAGTAAGGCGTTTTTAGCGAAAAAACGACCATGTATAGTAAGGCGTTTTTAGCGAAAAACGACCATGTATAGTAAGGCGTTTTTAGCGAAAAACGACCATGTATAGTAAGGCGTTTTAGCGAAAAAACGACCATGTATAGTAAGGCGTTTTTAGCGAAAAAACGACCATGTATAGTAAGGCGTTTTAGCGAAAAAACGACCATGTATAGTAAGGCGTTTTTAGCGAAAAACGACCATGTATAGTAAGGCGTTTTAGCGAAAAAACGACCATGTATAGTAAGGCGTTTTTAGCGAAAAACGACCATGTATAGTAAGGCGTTTTAGCGAAAAAACGACCATGTATAGTAAGGCGTTTTTAGCGAAAAAACGACCATGTATAGTAAGGCGTTTTAGCGAAAAAACGACCATGTATAGTAAGGCGTTTTTAGCGAAAAACGACCATGTATAGTAAGGCGTTTTAGCGAAAAAACGACCATGTATAGTAAGGCGTTTTAGCCTGAAAAAACGACCATGTATAGTAAGGCGTTTTTAGCGAAAAAAACGACCATGTATAGTAAGGCGTTTTAGCGAAAAAACGACCATGTATAGTAAGGCGTTTTAGCGAAAAACGACCATGTATAGTAAGGCGTTTTTAGCGAAAAAACGACCATGTATAGTAAGGCGTTTTAGCGAAAAAAACGACCATGTATAGTAAGGCGTTTTTAGCGAAAAAACGACCATGTATAGTAAGGCGTTTTTAGCGAAAAACGACCATGTATAGTAAGGCGTTTTTAGCGAAAAACGACCATGTATAGTAAGGCGTTTTAGCGAAAAAAACGACCATGTATAGTAAGGCGTTTTTAGCGAAAAACGACCATGTATAGTAAGGCGTTTTTAGCGAAAAAAACGACCATGTATAGTAAGGCGTTTTTTTAGCGAAAAAACGACCATGTATAGTAAGGCGTTTTTAGCGAAAAAACGACCATGTATAGTAAGGCGTTTTAGCGAAAAAACGACCATGTATAGTAAGGCGTTTTTAGCGAAAAAAAAAACGACCATGTATAGTAAGGCGTTTTAGCGAAAAAACGACCATGTATAGTAAGGCGTTTTTAGCGAAAAACGACCATGTATAGTAAGGCGTTTTTAGCGAAAAAACGACCATGTATAGTAAGGCGTTTTAGCGAAAAAACGACCATGTATAGTAAGGCGTTTTAGCCGTAAAAAAACGACCATGTATAGTAAGGCGTTTTTAGCGAAAAACGACCATGTATAGTAAGGCGTTTTACCGAAAAAACGACCATGTATAGTAAGGCGTTTTTAGCGAAAAAACGACCATGTATAGTAAGGCGTTTTTAGCGAAAAACGACCATGTATAGTAAGGCGTTTTTAGCGAAAAAAACGACCATGTATAGTAAGGCGTTTTAGCGAAAAAACGACCATGTATAGTAAGGCGTTTTTACCTGAAAAACGACCATGTATAGTAAGGCGTTTTTAGCGAAAAAACGACCATGTATAGTAAGGCGTTTTTAGCGAAAAAACGACCATGTATAGTAAGGCGTTTTTAGCGAAAAACGACCATGTATAGTAAGGCGTTTTTAGCGAAAAAACGACCATGTATAGTAAGGCGTTTTAGCGAAAAAAACGACCATGTATAGTAAGGCGTTTTTAGCGAAAAAACGACCATGTATAGTAAGGCGTTTTAGCGAAAAAACGACCATGTATAGTAAGGCGTTTTTAGCGAAAAACGACCATGTATAGTAAGGCGTTTTTAGCGAAAAAACGACCATGTATAGTAAGGCGTTTTTAGCGAAAAAACGACCATGTATAGTAAGGCGTTTTAGCGAAAAAACGACCATGTATAGTAAGGCGTTTTAGCTGAAAAACGACCATGTATAGTAAGGCGTTTTAGCGAAAAAACGACCATGTATAGTAAGGCGTTTTAGCGAAAAAACGACCATGTATAGTAAGGCGTTTTAGCGAAAAACGACCATGTATAGTAAGGCGTTTTTAGCGAAAAAACGACCATGTATAGTAAGGCGTTTTTAGCTGAAAAACGACCATGTATAGTAAGGCGTTTTAGCGAAAAAACGACCATGTATAGTAAGGCGTTTTAGCGAAAAAACGACCATGTATAGTAAGGCGTTTTTAGCGAAAAACGACCATGTATAGTAAGGCGTTTTAGCGAAAAAACGACCATGTATAGTAAGGCGTTTTAGCCTAAAAACGACCATGTATAGTAAGGCGTTTTTAGCGAAAAAACGACCATGTATAGTAAGGCGTTTTTAGCGAAAAAACGACCATGTATAGTAAGGCGTTTTTAGCGAAAAAACGACCATGTATAGTAAGGCGTTTTTAGCGAAAAACGACCATGTATAGTAAGGCGTTTTAGCCTAAAAACGACCATGTATAGTAAGGCGTTTTTAGCGAAAAACGACCATGTATAGTAAGGCGTTTTTAGCGAAAAAACGACCATGTATAGTAAGGCGTTTTAGCGAAAAAACGACCATGTATAGTAAGGCGTTTTAGCCGAAAAACGACCATGTATAGTAAGGCGTTTTTAGCGAAAAAACGACCATGTATAGTAAGGCGTTTTAGCGAAAAAACGACCATGTATAGTAAGGCGTTTTAGCCGAAAAAACGACCATGTATAGTAAGGCGTTTTTAGCGAAAAAACGACCATGTATAGTAAGGCGTTTTAGCGAAAAAACGACCATGTATAGTAAGGCGTTTTAGCAAAAAAACGACCATGTATAGTAAGGCGTTTTTAGCGAAAAAACGACCATGTATAGTAAGGCGTTTTTAGCGAAAAAACGACCATGTATAGTAAGGCGTTTTTGCGAAAAACGACCATGTATAGTAAGGCGTTTTTAGCGAAAAAAACGACCATGTATAGTAAGGCGTTTTTGCGAAAAACGACCATGTATAGTAAGGCGTTTTAGCCTAAAAACGACCATGTATAGTAAGGCGTTTTTGCGAAAAAACGACCATGTATAGTAAGGCGTTTTTAGCGAAAAAACGACCATGTATAGTAAGGCGTTTTTAGCGAAAAAACGACCATGTATAGTAAGGCGTTTTAGCGAAAAAACGACCATGTATAGTAAGGCGTTTTAGCGAAAAAACGACCATGTATAGTAAGGCGTTTTACCGAAAAAACGACCATGTATAGTAAGGCGTTTTTAGCGAAAAAACGACCATGTATAGTAAGGCGTTTTAGCGAAAAAACGACCATGTATAGTAAGGCGTTTTAGCGAAAAAACGACCATGTATAGTAAGGCGTTTTTAGCGAAAAACGACCATGTATAGTAAGGCGTTTTAGCGAAAAAACGACCATGTATAGTAAGGCGTTTTTAGCGAAAAAGCGACCATGTATAGTAAGGCGTTTTAGCGAAAAAACGACCATGTATAGTAAGGCGTTTTTAGCGAAAAAACGACCATGTATAGTAAGGCGTTTTTAGCGAAAAAACGACCATGTATAGTAAGGCGTTTTTAGCGAAAAACGACCATGTATAGTAAGGCGTTTTTAGCCTAAAAACGACCATGTATAGTAAGGCGTTTTTGCGAAAAAACGACCATGTATAGTAAGGCGTTTTTAGCGAAAAACGACCATGTATAGTAAGGCGTTTTTAGCGAAAAAACGACCATGTATAGTAAGGCGTTTTAGCGAAAAAACGACCATGTATAGTAAGGCGTTTTTAGCGAAAAAACGACCATGTATAGTAAGGCGTTTTAGCGAAAAACGACCATGTATAGTAAGGCGTTTTTAGCGAAAAAACGACCATGTATAGTAAGGCGTTTTTAGCGAAAAAAACGACCATGTATAGTAAGGCGTTTTTAGCGAAAAACGACCATGTATAGTAAGGCGTTTTTAGCGAAAAAACGACCATGTATAGTAAGGCGTTTTTGCGAAAAAACGACCATGTATAGTAAGGCGTTTTTGCGAAAAACGACCATGTATAGTAAGGCGTTTTAGCGAAAAAACGACCATGTATAGTAAGGCGTTTTTGCGAAAAACGACCATGTATAGTAAGGCGTTTTTGCGAAAAACGACCATGTATAGTAAGGCGTTTTTAGCGAAAAAAACGACCATGTATAGTAAGGCGTTTTAGCCAAAAAACGACCATGTATAGTAAGGTGTTTTTAGCTGAAAAAATGACCATATATATATAGTAAGGCGCTTTTTAGCGAAAAAACGACCATGTTTTTGCAGAAAAAGACCAGGTATAGTAAGGCGTTTTAACTCAAAAACGACCATGTGTGGTTAGCATGGGTTCAAACCCTGCTCAGTGATGTGTGAAAATACAAAACCAGTTTTTTTCCTGCAAACCCTCCAGAGTGCATGTCAAATACGGCTATTGTGCAGAGTAAATCACAGCCACTAGTGGTGTAGAGGTATACATGCTGGCTGTCCATCCAAGCAACCCGGTTCAAGCCCTGCTCAGTGATGTGAGAAAATACAAAACCAAACAGTTATTTTTCCTTCAAACCTCCAGAGTGAATGTCAGATACGCTTATCATGCAGAGTAAGTCACAGTCACTGGTGGTGTAGAGGTATACATGCCGGCTTCCGTCCAGGCAATCCTGGTTCAAACCCCACTCAGTGATGTGAGAAAATACAAAACCAACAGTCACTTTTTCCTGCAAACCCTCCAGAGTTAAGTCAAATACGCCTATCGTGCAAAGTAAATCACAGTCACTGGTGTGTAGAGGTTTTATCTCCGGCTTTCCGTCCAGGCAACCCCGGTTCAAAACCTGCTCAGTGATGTGACAAAATAAAAGAACAAACACACATTTTTTCCTGCAAACACTCCAGAGTGAATGTCAAATATGCCTATTGTGCAGAGTAAGTCACAGTCACTGGTGGTGTAGAGGTATACATGACGGCTGTCCATCCAGGCAACCCCGGTTCAAACCCTGCTCAGTGATGTGAGAAAATACAACACCAAACAGTTGCTTTTTCCTGCAAACCCTCCAGATTGCATGTCAGATACGCTTATCATGCAGAGTAAGTCACAGTCACTGGTGGTGTAGAGGTATACACGCCGGCTTCCCGTCCAAGCAGTGTGGGTACAAACCCCGTCCAGTGACAGCATAAATGTCAGTTCGAATGGTCTAAAGCTGAGATGGGCTGCAGCATGTTCCCAGTGACAGTCGTCCATGTAGAAAAGCATTTTTAGCGAAAAAAGCGACAATGTATAGTAAGGCGTTTTAGCGAAAAACGACCATGTATAGTAAGGCGTTTTTAGCGGAAAAACGACCATGTATAGTAAGGCGTTTTTAGCGAAAAATCGACCATGTATAGTAAGGCGTTTTTTGCGAAAAAACGACCATGTATAGTAAGGCGTTTTTGCGAAAAACGACCATGTATAGTAAAGCGTTTTTGGCCAAAAAAGGACCATGTATAGTAAGGCGTTTTTAGCGAAAAAACGACCATGTATAGTAAGGCGTTTTTAGCGAAAAACGACCATGTATAGTAAGGCGTTTTTAGCGAAAAAACGACCATGTATAGTAAGGCGTTTTAGCGAAAAAACGACCATGTATAGTAAGGCGTTTTTAGCTAAAAACGACCATGTATAGTAAGGCGTTTTTAGCGAAAAAACGACCATGTATAGTAAGGCGTTTTTGCGAAAAACGACCATGTATAGTAAGGCGTTTTTAGCGAAAAACGACCATGTATAGTAAGGCGTTTTAGCCGAAAAAATGACCATGTATAGTAAGGCGTTTTTACCTGAAAAACGACCATGTATAGTAAGGCATTTTTGCTTAAAAACGACCATGTATAGTAAGGCGTTTTTAGCGAAAAAACGACCATGTATAGTAAGGCGTTTTAGCGAAAAAACGACCATGTATAGTAAGGCGTTTTTAGCGAAAAAACGACCATGTATAGTAAGGCGTTTTAGCGAAAAAAACGACCATGTATAGTAAGGCGTTTTAGCGAAAAACGACCATGTATAGTAAGGCGTTTTTAGCGAAAAACGACCATGTATAGTAAGGCGTTTTACCTGAAAAACGACCATGTATAGTAAGGCGTTTTTAGCGAAAAAACGACCATGTATAGTAAGGCGTTTTTAGCGAAAAACGACCATGTATAGTAAGGCGTTTTAGCTGAAAAAAAACGACCATGTATAGTAAGGCGTTTTTAGCGAAAAAACGACCATGTATAGTAAGGCGTTTTACCTGAAAAAACGACCATGTATAGTAAGGCGTTTTTGCGAAAAAACGACCATGTATAGTAAGGCGTTTTAGCGAAAAAACGACCATGTATAGTAAGGCGTTTTAGCGAAAAAACGACCATGTATAGTAAGGCGTTTTTAGCGAAAAAACGACCATGTATAGTAAGGCGTTTTTACCTGAAAAACGACCATGTATAGTAAGGCGTTTTAGCGAAAAACGACCATGTATAGTAAGGCGTTTTAGCGAAAAAACGACCATGTATAGTAAGGCGTTTTAGCTGAAAAAACGACCATGTATAGTAAGGCGTTTTTGCTTAAAAACGACCATGTATAGTAAGGCGTTTTAGCGAAAAACGACCATGTATAGTAAGGCGTTTTAGCGAAAAACGACCATGTATAGTAAGGCGTTTTAGCGAAAAACGACCATATATAGTAAGGCGTTTTAGCGAAAAAACGACCATGTATAGTAAGGCGTTTTTAGCGAAAAAACGACCATGTATAGTAAGGCGTTTTAGTGAAAAACGACCATGTATAGTAAGGCGTTTTACCTGAAAAAACGACCATGTATAGTAAGGCGTTTTAGCGAAAAAAACGACCATGTATAGTAAGGCGTTTTAGCGAAAAACGACCATGTATAGTAAGGCGTTTTAGCTGAAAAACGACCATGTATAGTAAGGCGTTTTAGCGAAAAAACGACCATGTATAGTAAGGCGTTTTACCTGAAAAAACGACCATGTATAGTAAGGCGTTTTTAGCGAAAAAACGACCATGTATAGTAAGGCGTTTTAGCGAAAAAATGACCATGTATAGTAAGGCGTTTTACCTGAAAAAACGACCATGTATAGTAAGGCGTTTTTGCTTAAAAACGACCATGTATAGTAAGGCGTTTTAGCGAAAAAACGACCATGTATAGTAAGGCGCTTTTAGCGAAAAAACGACCATGTATAGTAAGGCGTTTTAGCGAAAAAACGACCATATATAGTAAGGCGTTTTAGCCGAAAAAACGACCATGTATAGTAAGGCGTTTTTAGCCGAAAAAAACGACCATGTATAGTAAGGCGTTTTTACCCGAAAAAACGACCATGTATAGTAAGGCGTTTTTACGAAAAACGACCATGTATAGTAAGGCGTTTTAGCGAAAAACGACCATGTATAGTAAGGCGTTTTTGCGAAAAACGACCATGTATAGTAAGGCGTTTTTAGCGAAAAACGACCATGTATAGTAAGGCGTTTTACCTGAAAAAAACGACCATGTATAGTAAGGCGTTTTTAGCCGAAAAAAACGACCATGTATAGTAAGGCGTTTTTAGCGAAAAACGACCATGTATAGTAAGGCGTTTTTAGCTGAAAAACGACCATGTATAGTAAGGCGTTTTAGCGAAAAACGACCATGTATAGTAAGGCGTTTTACCTGAAAAACGACCATGTATAGTAAGGCGTTTTTGCGAAAAAACGACCATGTATAGTAAGGCGTTTTAGCGAAAAACGACCATGTATAGTAAGGCGTTTTTCGAAAAAACGACAATGTATAGTAAGGCGTTTTTGCTGAAAAACGACCATGTATAGTAAGGCGTTTTGCTGAAAAAACGACCATGTATAGTAAGGCGTTTTGCGAAAAAACGACCATGTATAGTAAGGCGTTTTAGCGAAAAAACGACCATGTATAGTAAGGCGTTTTTGCGAAAAAAACGACCATGTATAGTAAGGCGTTTTTGCGAAAAAACGACCATGTATAGTAAGGCGTTTTTAGCGAAAAAACGACCATGTATAGTAAGGCGTTTTAGCGAAAAAACGACCATGTATAGTAAGGCGTTTTAGCGAAAAAAACGACCATGTATAGTAAGGCGTTTTTAGCGAAAAACGACCATGTATAGTAAGGCGTTTTAGCGAAAAAACGACCATGTATAGTAAGGCGTTTTAGCGAAAAAACGACCATGTATAGTAAGGCGTTTTTAGCGAAAAAATGACCATGTATAGTAAGGCGTTTTAGCGAAAAAATGACCATGTATAGTAAGGCGTTTTTGCGAAAAAACGACCATGTATAGTAAGGCGTTTTTAGCGAAAAACGACCATGTATAGTGAGGCGTTTTAGCGAAAAACGACCATGTATAGTAAGGCGTTTTAGCCGGAAAAAACGACCATGTATAGTAAGGCGTTTTTAGCCAAAAAAAACGACCATGTATAGTAAGGCGTTTTTAGCCAAAAAAAACGACCATGTATAGTAAGGTGTTTTTAGCTGAAAAAAATGACCATATATATATAGTACGGCGCTCTTTGTCGAAGAAAACGACCATGTTTTTTGCCGGAAAAAAAACAGGTATAGTAAGCCGTTTTTAACTCAAAAAACGACCATGTGTGGTTAGCATGGGTTCAAACCCTGCTCAGTGATCTGTGAAAATACAAATCCAGTTTTTTTTCCTTCAAACCCTCCAGAGTGAATGTCAGATACGCTTATCATGCAGAGCAAGTCACAGTTGCTGGTGGTGTAGAGGTATACACGCCGGCTTCTCGTCCAGGCAATCCTGGTTCAAACCCCTCTCAGTGATGTGAGAAAATACAAAACCCAACAGTCACTTTTTCCTGCAAACCCTCCAGAGTTAAGTCAAATACGCCTATCGTGCAGAGTAAATCACAGTCACTGGTGGTGTAGAGGTATACACGACGGCTGTCCATCCAGGCAACCCCGGTTCAAACCCTGCTCAGTGATGTGAGAAAATACAACAACAAACAGTTACTTTTTCCTGCAAACCCTCCAGATTGCATGTCAGATACGCTTATCATGAAGAGAAAGTCACAGTCACTGGTGGTGTAGAGGTATACACGCCGGCTTCCCGTCCAAGCAGTGTGGGTTCAAACCCCGTCCAGTGACAGCATAAATGTCAGTTCCAATGGCCTAAAGCTGAGATGGGCTGCAGCATGTTCCCATTGCCGGTCGTCCATGTAGAAAAAGCATTTTTAGCCGAAAAAAACAACCATGTATAGTAAGACGTTTTTAGCCGAAAAAAACGACCATGTATAGTAAGGCGTTTTTAGCCGGAAAAAAACGACCATGTATAGTAAGGCGTTTTTAGCCGAAAAAATCGACCATGTATAGTAAGGCGTTTTTCGCCGAAAAAAACGACCATGTATAGTAAGGCGTTTTTTGCCGAAAAACGACCATGTATAGTAAGGCGTTTTTAGCCGAAAAAAACGACCATGTATAGTAAGGCGTTTTTAGCCAAAAAAAACGACCATGTATAGTAAGGTGTTTTTAGCTGAAAAAAATGACCATATATATATAGTACGGCGCTCTATGTCGAAGAAAACGACCATGTTTTTTGCAGAAAAAAGACCAGGTATAGTAAGCCGTTTTTAACTCAAAAAACGACCATGTGTGGTTAGCATGGGTTCAAACCCTGCTCAGTGATGTGTGAAAATACAAATCCAGTTTTTTTTCCTGCAAACCCTCCAGAGTGCATGTCAAATACGGCTATTGTGCAGAGTAAATCACAGCCACTAGTGGTGTAGAGGTATACATGCTGGCTGTCCATCCAAGCAACCCCGGTTCAAGCCCTGCTCAGTGATGTGAGAAAATACAAAACCAAACAGTTATTTTTTCCTTCAAACCCTCCAGAGTGAATGTCAGATACGCTTATCATGCAGAGCAAGTCACAGTTGCTGGTGGTGTAGAGGTATACACGCCGGCTTCTCGTCCAGGCAATCCTGGTTCAAACCCCACTCAGTGATGTGAGAAAATACAAAACCCAACAGTCACTTTTTCCTGCAAACCCTCCAGAGTTAAGTCAAATACGCCTATCGTGCAAAGTAAATCACAGTAACTGGTGTTGTAGAGGTTTTATCTCCGGCTTTCCGTCCAGGCAACCCCGGTTCAAAACCTGCTCAGTGATGTGACAAAATAAAAGAACAAACACACATTTTTTCCTGCAAACACTCCAGAGTGAATGTCAAATATGCCTATTGTGCAGAGTAAGTCACAGTCACTGGTGGTGTAGAGGTATACACGACGGCTGTCCATCCAGGCAACCCCGGTTCAAACCCTGCTCAGTGATGTGAGAAAATACAACACCAAACAGTTACTTTTTCCTGCAAACCCTCCAGATTGCATGTCAGATACGCTTATCATGCAGAGTAAGTCACAGTCACTGGTGGTGTAGAGGTATACACGCCGGCTTCCCGTCCAAGCAGTGTGGGTACAAACCCCGTCCAGTGACAGCATAAATGTCAGTTCGAATGGTCTAAAGCTGAGATGGGCTGCAGCATGTTCCCAGTGACAGTCGTCCATGTAGAAAAAGCATTTTTAGCCGAAAAAAACGACCATGTATAGTAAGACGTTTTTAGCCGAAAAAAACGACCATGTATAGCAAGGCGTTTTTAGCCGGAAAAAAACGATCATGTATAGTAAGGCGTTTTTAGCCGAAAAAATCGACCATGTATAGTAAGGCTTTTTTTGCCGAAAAAAACGACCATGTATAGTAAGGCGTTTTTTGCCAAAAAAAAGGACCTTGTATAGTAAGGCGTTTTAGCGAAAAAAACGACCATGTATAGTAAGGCGTTTTTAGCGAAAAAACGACCATGTATAGTAAGGCGTTTTAGCGAAAAACGACCATGTATAGTAAGGCGTTTTAGCGAAAAACGACCATGTATAGTAAGGCGTTTTAGCGAAAAAACGACCATGTATAGTAAGGCGTTTTAGCGAAAAACGACCATGTATAGTAAGGCGTTTTTAGCGAAAAAAAACGACCATGTATAGTAAGGCGTTTTAGCGAAAAAAAGCGACCATGTATAGTAAGGCGTTTTTAGCGAAAAAACGACCATGTATAGTAAGGCGTTTTTACCTGAAAAACGACCATGTATAGTAAGGCATTTTTTGCTTAAAAACGACCATGTATAGTAAGGCGTTTTAGCGAAAAAAACGACCATGTATAGTAAGGCGTTTTAGCGAAAAAAACGACCATGTATAGTAAGGCGTTTTAGCGAAAAAACGACCATGTATAGTAAGGCGCTTTTAGCCGAAAAACGACCATGTATAGTAAGGCGTTTTAGCGAAAAACGACCATGTATAGTAAGGCGTTTTACCTGAAAAAACGACCATGTATAGTAAGGCGTTTTAGCGAAAAAACGACCATGTATAGTAAGGCGTTTTAGCGAAAAAAAAACGACCATGTATAGTAAGGCGTTTTTGCGAAAAAACGACCATGTATAGTAAGGCGTTTTTAGCGAAAAAACGACCATGTATAGTAAGGCGTTTTTGCGAAAAAACGACCATGTATAGTAAGGCGTTTTTAGCGAAAAAACGACCATGTATAGTAAGGCATTTTTTGCTTAAAAACGACCATGTATAGTAAGGCGTTTTTAGCGAAAAACGACCATGTATAGTAAGGCGTTTTAGCGAAAAAACGACCATGTATAGTAAGGCGTTTTAGCGAAAAAACGACCATGTATAGTAAGGCGCTTTTAGCGAAAAACGACCATGTATAGTAAGGCGTTTTAGCGAAAAAACGACCATGTATAGTAAGGCGTTTTACCTGAAAAAAACGACCATGTATAGTAAGGCGTTTTTAGCGAAAAAACGACCATGTATAGTAAGGCGTTTTGCAGAAAAAACGACCATGTATAGTAAGGCGTTTTAGCGAAAAACGACCATGTATAGTAAGGCGTTTTTAGCGAAAAACGACCATGTATAGTAAGGCGTTTTAGCGAAAAAAACGACCATGTATAGTAAGGCGTTTTAGCGAAAAACGACCATGTATAGTAAGGCGTTTTTGCTGAAAAACGACCATGTATAGTAAGGCGTTTTTGCTGAAAAACGACCATGTATAGTAAGGCGTTTTTGCGAAAAACGACCATGTATAGTAAGGCGTTTTTAGCGAAAAAAAACGACCATGTATAGTAAGGCGTTTTTAGCGAAAAAACGACCATGTATAGTAAGGCGTTTTTAGCGAAAAAACGACCATGTATAGTAAGGCGTTTTAGCGAAAAAACGACCATGTATAGTAAGGCGTTTTTAGCGAAAAAACGACCATGTATAGTAAGGCGTTTTTAGCGAAAAACGACCATGTATAGTAAGGCGTTTTTACCTGAAAAAACGACCATGTATAGTAAGGCGTTTTAGCGAAAAACGACCATGTATAGTAAGGCGTTTTTAGCGAAAAAACGACCATGTATAGTAAGGCGTTTTTAGCGAAAAAAAACGACCATGTATAGTAAGGCGTTTTTGAAAAAAAACGACCATGTATAGTAAGGCGTTTTTGCGAAAAAAACGACCATGTATAGTAAGGCGTTTTAGCGAAAAAACGACCATGTATAGTAAGGCGTTTTTAGCGAAAAAACGACCATGTATAGTAAGGCGTTTTAGCGAAAAAACGACCATGTATAGTAAGGCGTTTTAGCGAAAAAACGACCATGTATAGTAAGGCGTTTTAGCTGAAAAAACGACCATGTATAGTAAGGCGTTTTAGCGAAAAACGACCATGTATAGTAAGGCGTTTTAGCTGAAAAAACGACCATGTATAGTAAGGCGTTTTTGCGAAAAACGACCATGTATAGTAAGGCGTTTTTAGCGAAAAAACGACCATGTATAGTAAGGCGTTTTTGCGAAAAAACGACCATGTATAGTAAGGCGTTTTAGCGAAAAAACGACCATGTATAGTAAGGCGTTTTAGCGAAAAAACGACCATGTATAGTAAGGCGTTTTAGCGAAAAACGACCATGTATAGTAAGGCGTTTTTAGCGAAAAAACGACCATGTATAGTAAGGCGTTTTAGCGAAAAAAACGACCATGTATAGTAAGGCGTTTTGCGAAAAAACGACCATGTATAGTAAGGCGTTTTAGCCAAAAACGACCATGTATAGTAAGGCGTTTTAGCGAAAAAACGACCATGTATAGTAAGGCGTTTTAGCGAAAAACGACCATGTATAGTAAGGCGTTTTTAGCGAAAAAACGACCATGTATAGTAAGGCGTTTTAGCGAAAAAACGACCATGTATAGTAAGGCGTTTTTAGCGAAAAAACGACCATGTATAGTAAGGCGTTTTTAGCGAAAAACGACCATGTATAGTAAGGCGTTTTAGCGAAAAAACGACCATGTATAGTAAGGCGTTTTTAGCGAAAAAACGACCATGTATAGTAAGGCGTTTTTAGCGAAAAAACGACCATGTATAGTAAGGCGTTTTTAGCGAAAAAACGACCATGTATAGTAAGGCGTTTTTAGCGAAAAAACGACCATGTATAGTAAGGCGTTTTAGCGAAAAAACGACCATGTATAGTAAGGCGTTTTTAGCGAAAAAACGACCATGTATAGTAAGGCGTTTTAGCGAAAAACGACCATGTATAGTAAGGCGTTTTAGCGAAAAAACGACCATGTATAGTAAGGCGTTTTAGCGAAAAACGACCATGTATAGTAAGGCGTTTTAGCGAAAAAACGACCATGTATAGTAAGGCGTTTTTAGCGAAAAACGACCATGTATAGTAAGGCGTTTTAGCGAAAAAACGACCATGTATAGTAAGGCGTTTTTAGCGAAAAAACGACCATGTATAGTAAGGCGTTTTAGCGAAAAACGACCATGTATAGTAAGGCGTTTTTAGCGAAAAAACGACCATGTATAGTAAGGCGTTTTAGCGAAAAAACGACCATGTATAGTAAGGCGTTTTAGCGAAAAAAAAACGACCATGTATAGTAAGGCGTTTTAGCGAAAAACGACCATGTATAGTAAGGCGTTTTAGCGAAAAAACGACCATGTATAGTAAGGCGTTTTAGCGAAAAACGACCATGTATAGTAAGGCGTTTTAGCGAAAAACGACCATGTATAGTAAGGCGTTTTAGCGAAAAAACGACCATGTATAGTAAGGCGTTTTTAGCGAAAAAACGACCATGTATAGTAAGGCGTTTTAGCGAAAAAACGACCATGTATAGTAAGGCGTTTTAGCGAAAAAACGACCATGTATAGTAAGGCGTTTTAGCGAAAAAACGACCATGTATAGTAAGGCGTTTTAGCGAAAAAACGACCATGTATAGTAAGGCGTTTTTAGCGAAAAAACGACCATGTATAGTAAGGCGTTTTTAGCGAAAAAACGACCATGTATAGTAAGGCGTTTTTAGCGAAAAAACGACCATGTATAGTAAGGCGTTTTTAGCGAAAAAACGACCATGTATAGTAAGGCGTTTTTAGCGAAAAAACGACCATGTATAGTAAGGCGTTTTAGCGAAAAAACGACCATGTATAGTAAGGCGTTTTAGCGAAAAAAACGACCATGTATAGTAAGGCGTTTTAGCGAAAAACGACCATGTATAGTAAGGCGTTTTAGCGAAAAAACGACCATGTATAGTAAGGCGTTTTTAGCGAAAAACGACCATGTATAGTAAGGCGTTTTTAGCGAAAAACGACCATGTATAGTAAGGCGTTTTTAGCGAAAAAAACGACCATGTATAGTAAGGCGTTTTTAGCGAAAAAACGACCATGTATAGTAAGGCGTTTTTAGCGAAAAAACGACCATGTATAGTAAGGCGTTTTAGCGAAAAAACGACCATGTATAGTAAGGCGTTTTTAGCGAAAAAACGACCATGTATAGTAAGGCGTTTTTAGCGAAAAAACGACCATGTATAGTAAGGCGTTTTTAGCGAAAAAACGACCATGTATAGTAAGGCGTTTTTAGCGAAAAAACGACCATGTATAGTAAGGCGTTTTAGCGAAAAAACGACCATGTATAGTAAGGCGTTTTTAGCGAAAAAACGACCATGTATAGTAAGGCGTTTTAGCGAAAAAACGACCATGTATAGTAAGGCGTTTTAGCGAAAAAACGACCATGTATAGTAAGGCGTTTTAGCGAAAAAAACGACCATGTATAGTAAGGCGTTTTTAGCGAAAAAACGACCATGTATAGTAAGGCGTTTTAGCGAAAAAACGACCATGTATAGTAAGGCGTTTTAGCGAAAAAACGACCATGTATAGTAAGGCGTTTTTAGCGAAAAAAACGACCATGTATAGTAAGGCGTTTTTAGCGAAAAAAACGACCATGTATAGTAAGGCGTTTTAGCGAAAAAAACGACCATGTATAGTAAGGCGTTTTTAGCGAAAAAACGACCATGTATAGTAAGGCGTTTTAGCGAAAAAACGACCATGTATAGTAAGGCGTTTTAGCGAAAAAAACGACCATGTATAGTAAGGCGTTTTTGCGAAAAAAACGACCATGTATAGTAAGGCGTTTTAGCGAAAAAACGACCATGTATAGTAAGGCGTTTTAGCGAAAAAACGACCATGTATAGTAAGGCGTTTTTAGCGAAAAAACGACCATGTATAGTAAGGCGTTTTAGCGAAAAAACGACCATGTATAGTAAGGCGTTTTTAGCGAAAAACGACCATGTATAGTAAGGCGTTTTTAGCGAAAAAACGACCATGTATAGTAAGGCGTTTTTAGCGAAAAAACGACCATGTATAGTAAGGCGTTTTTAGCGAAAAAACGACCATGTATAGTAAGGCGTTTTAGCGAAAAACGACCATGTATAGTAAGGCGTTTTAGCGAAAAAACGACCATGTATAGTAAGGCGTTTTAGCGAAAAAACGACCATGTATAGTAAGGCGTTTTTAGCGAAAAAACGACCATGTATAGTAAGGCGTTTTAGCGAAAAAACGACCATGTATAGTAAGGCGTTTTTAGCGAAAAAACGACCATGTATAGTAAGGCGTTTTTAGCGAAAAAACGACCATGTATAGTAAGGCGTTTTTAGCGAAAAAACGACCATGTATAGTAAGGCGTTTTTGCGAAAAAACGACCATGTATAGTAAGGCGTTTTTAGCGAAAAAACGACCATGTATAGTAAGGCGTTTTTAGCGAAAAAACGACCATGTATAGTAAGGCGTTTTTGCGAAAAACGACCATGTATAGTAAGGCGTTTTTGCGAAAAACGACCATGTATAGTAAGGCGTTTTTGCGAAAAACGACCATGTATAGTAAGGCGTTTTAGCGAAAAACGACCATGTATAGTAAGGCGTTTTTAGCGAAAAAACGACCATGTATAGTAAGGCGTTTTAGCGAAAAACGACCATGTATAGTAAGGCGTTTTTAGCGAAAAAACGACCATGTATAGTAAGGCGTTTTTAGCGAAAAAAACGACCATGTATAGTAAGGCGTTTTTAGCGAAAAAACGACCATGTATAGTAAGGCGTTTTAGCGAAAAAGCGACCATGTATAGTAAGGCGTTTTAGCGAAAAAACGACCATGTATAGTAAGGCGTTTTAGCGAAAAAACGACCATGTATAGTAAGGCGTTTTTAGCGAAAAAACGACCATGTATAGTAAGGCGTTTTAGCGAAAAAACGACCATGTATAGTAAGGCGTTTTTAGCGAAAAAACGACCATGTATAGTAAGGCGTTTTTAGCGAAAAAACGACCATGTATAGTAAGGCGTTTTTAGCGAAAAAACGACCATGTATAGTAAGGCGTTTTTAGCGAAAAAACGACCATGTATAGTAAGGCGTTTTTAGCGAAAAAACGACCATGTATAGTAAGGCGTTTTTAGCGAAAAAAGCGACCATGTATAGTAAGGCGTTTTTAGCGAAAAAAACGACCATGTATAGTAAGGCGTTTTAGCGAAAAAAGCGACCATGTATAGTAAGGCGTTTTAGCGAAAAAGCGACCATGTATAGTAAGGCGTTTTAGCGAAAAAACGACCATGTATAGTAAGGCGTTTTTAGCGAAAAAACGACCATGTATAGTAAGGCGTTTTAGCGAAAAAACGACCATGTATAGTAAGGCGTTTTTAGCGAAAAAACGACCATGTATAGTAAGGCGTTTTTAGCGAAAAAACGACCATGTATAGTAAGGCGTTTTAGCGAAAAAAACGACCATGTATAGTAAGGCGTTTTAGCGAAAAAACGACCATGTATAGTAAGGCGTTTTTGCGAAAAACGACCATGTATAGTAAGGCGTTTTTGCGAAAAAACGACCATGTATAGTAAGGCGTTTTTAGCGAAAAAAACGACCATGTATAGTAAGGCGTTTTTAGCGAAAAAACGACCATGTATAGTAAGGCGTTTTTAGCGAAAAAATGACCATGTATAGTAAGGCGTTTTTAGCGAAAAAACGACCATGTATAGTAAGGCGTTTTTAGCGAAAAACGACCATGTATAGTAAGGCGTTTTTAGCGAAAAACGACCATGTATAGTAAGGCGTTTTTGCGAAAAAACGACCATGTATAGTAAGGCGTTTTTAGCGAAAAAACGACCATGTATAGTAAGGCGTTTTAGCGAAAAAAGCGACCATGTATAGTAAGGCGTTTTTGCGAAAAAAAACGACCATGTATAGTAAGGCGTTTTTACCGAAAAAAGCGACCATGTATAGTAAGGCGTTTTTGCGAAAAAACGACCATGTATAGTAAGGCTTTTTAGCGAAAAACGACCATGTATAGTAAGGCGTTTTAGCGAAAAACGACCATGTATAGTAAGGCGTTTTTGCGAAAAAACGACCATGTATAGTAAGGCGTTTTAGCCAAAAACGACCATGTATAGTAAGGCGTTTTAGCCAAAAAAACGACCATGTATAGTAAGGCGTTTTTGCGAAAAAAACGACCATGTATAGTAAGGCGTTTTTAGCGAAAAAAGCGACCATGTATAGTAAGGCGTTTTTGCGAAAAAACGACCATGTATAGTAAGGCGTTTTTGCGAAAAAACGACCATGTATAGTAAGGCGTTTTAGCGAAAAAACGACCATGTATAGTAAGGCGTTTTTGCGAAAAAACGACCATGTATAGTAAGGCGTTTTAGCGAAAAAACGACCATGTATAGTAAGGCGTTTTTGCGAAAAAACGACCATGTATAGTAAGGCGTTTTAGCCAAAAAGGACCATTTATAGTAAGGCGTTTTAGCCAAAAAAGCGACCATGTATAGTAAGGCGTTTTAGCGAAAAAACGACCATGTATAGTAAGGCGTTTTTAGCGAAAAAACGACCATGTATAGTAAGGCGTTTTACCTGAAAAACGACCATGTATAGTAAGGCGTTTTTACCTGAAAAACGACCATGTATAGTAAGGCGTTTTTACCTGAAAAAACGACCATGTATAGTAAGGCGTTTTAGCGAAAAAACGACCATGTATAGTAAGGCGTTTTTGCGAAAAAACGACCATGTATAGTAAGGCGTTTTTAGCGAAAAAAATGACCATGTATAGTAAGGCGTTTTTAGCGAAAAAATGACCATGTATAGTAAGGCGTTTTTAGCGAAAAACGACCATGTATAGTAAGGCGTTTTTGCGAAAAAAGCGACCATGTATAGTAAGGCGTTTTTAGCGAAAAAACGACCATGTATAGTAAGGCGTTTTAGCGAAAAAACGACCATGTATAGTAAGGCGTTTTTAGCGAAAAAACGACCATGTATAGTAAGGCGTTTTTAGCGAAAAAAAGCGACCATGTATAGTAAGGCATTTTTGCGAAAAAGCGACCATGTATAGTAAGGCGTTTTTAGCCGAAAAAAACGACCATGTATAGTAAGGCGTTTTAGCCGAAAAAACCGACCATGTAAGCCATTTTTGTTGTCATCACAAAACACAAATGTCAAAGAAAAAGCTAAACACACGTGGAGTTAATCCTCTGGACGTGTTCTCCAAATTTACATTTGCTTCTATCAATCCTGAAGGGTAATGAGAATCTAGCACTTTAAGTACTTCAGACTGTGCTGTCTATTGGAACCAAACAGATAAGCAACGGAATCCTCAGAGGACGCGAGCTTCCCCTAAAAGTAGAATAAACACCTCAAATGAGAAGATTTACAAGATCTGAATTACACAACCAGACTAGGAAATGATGTCATGTGTGTGGACACTTTTTATTAGACCGAGAGAGAGAGAGAGAGGGGGGCAAGGGAGAGATTACATAAGTGTGTTGAACTGTATCAGAGTCACATGGCAAGAGAGAAAGCTTGCAGTGAAAGACTCGCTGGGATTTTTACAGTCAGTCATCAAAGTTCTTGAGACCGTGAAACAGTTGGACAGGGAGCAAGTCATGTGATCTAAGACTGGGGGTCAGGAGGCAAAGCCCTGCCCCCTTGCAAATTAGGCTCCACTTTGCTGTTGAACACATGATCACTGCTTTTTACTAATTGTTGTGAACAGTGAACACTCCATTTTGCAAGAAAGTGCTTCTTCAAAAACATATCATGTTCTGCACAGGAGACATACGTTGTGCTATCTAATGCCTCAATGGTCTTAATATTTCAAATCTACCCTGCCGGCGCTGTTTCAAGACACCCTGTGCGGAATGCAGCATGGCCGCCCCAGAACATCAACAGAGGTGGAAGAGCAAGCAAATGAATGTGCTGCACATGCTAACCCCCAATAAAACGTGTCATTGTAGCAAGACTTTAAATAAACATGTCAGGATTATTAGTGTGCTTATTGGAGTGTGTATCAAAGATAGTGTAAGTTTTTTTGTTTGTTTTTTTTAATAGCATTTCCAAAATCACCAGACTAACCCAGATCAAAGGAGGTTACTGGTAGCCAGATTAGTTGCATGCTCTTGGGTGAAAACATTTATATAGGCTTATTTTTATGATGGTAAATGTAAACAAATACCTAGCTGGATTTACAGAAAACAGTGTTTTTCCTTTTATTGTTCCTCGGTCATACATAGGCTACTACATGCGTTAGCTTCGATCTTTAACATTTTGTATTTTTTCCACTTGTCATTAGTTCCTTCATTTTTTTTTTTTTCCACAAAAGAGTTCTGACTTGACCCTTGCTCATTTTACAACGGAATGTCATAGTTGCTAAAGCTTAATCTCCAAGAAAAAAAAAAAAGACAAAATGTAGTCATGGGAAAATGATCAGTTGTACGTGGAAAGAAAACCAGGAGCAATTACAAGTTAAATCACAAGTGAAATAGCATTAACTAGTAAAGACCTTCTCTCATATTTGCAACATGTTTGATTTTCGAATGAGAACACATCACACCGACAGGCTAAACCCTTCATTTGCAAATGTCACACGAGGACAGATGCGGTGCGGTTTGTTTTGAAATGTGCTGCCAAGTGCACCACCCCACAATTCAAATGGGCCGCTTACTGCATGTGGTTGTCCCGACTGAACATGAGGATAACATTTCCAGCTCTGGCATACATCCAGCTTGTCCTCAGGAAGCCCCATATTTTGCTGCTGACTCAACACAGTTTAACATGTGCCTGCAGCATGTTGACTTGAGTGGATTTTGCAGATGGACAAGGAGATAGGATAGAAGATGCCGGATTGGATTACTTTTTCCTCAAATTGTGGATTGTCCGTACTTTAGTGATTAAATTCTCTTTGTACAGTCCAGACCTTCCGTAATTTTACAATTCAAAACCTAAATAATAAATAAATGTTCACACCTAGGGACAGTTTAGAGTGTTCAATCAGCCTGCCATGCACGTTTTTGGAATGTGGGAGCAAACCAGAGTACCCGCAGAAAACCCACACAGGCATGGGGAGAAGATGCAAAGTCCACACAGGAACTGAACCCTGCACCTCTCCACTGTGAGGCGGATGTGCTAACCAGTCAACCACCGTGCATCGATCATTGTTATCTATCTAGCTATCTATCTATATGGATGGATGGATGGATTTCCATTGACATAATACCTTCCCAACTTTGATATTCTCAGCCTGGAAGAAAGATACAACAGTGGAAACCATTTTGTAAAACGTGTTTATTTGGAAGATAATGTACACGCAGGCCTCACGAGTGTTTTTCA
Organism: Hippocampus mohnikei; assembly: GCA_026261675.1. Classification (NCBI taxonomy): domain Eukaryota; kingdom Metazoa; phylum Chordata; class Actinopteri; order Syngnathiformes; family Syngnathidae; genus Hippocampus; species Hippocampus mohnikei. Next base: position 1,760,831 of record JAKGUB010000340.1, read on the forward strand.
ATCTTTTTCGAGCCAAAGCACATTTGTTTCATTGAAAACATCCCTCGGCACACCACGAGCTGAAAATGTGAAAAGAAAAAGCTCATTTTAACAATTAAAGTGCAATATTGTTATTATAAGCGTTTTTTTTTACATTGAAGAATAACGCGATAACACATTGAATAGGAATCAAATAAACATCAACCAAATATTGGATAATCTTTCATATTTATTCTCACTCGGTGTGATAAATGCTTTGGATGAACACAGATCTGATATCCTGGCAGCAATCGATGAAAGACACACGAAGCTCTTCCTCCACAGCACTAAGTCGTTGTCTGTTATTCGGTTTTTACAGCAGTCAGGCTATTTCCGAACATCTCCATTTACATCGCCACTGGGACTTTGGGGGATTTCGCCACAAGTTCAGCGACATGGTCAAACTTGCTTGCAGGGCTCATGGACGTTACTTGTTTCTCCGTGTGTTCACGCAGGCGAACAATTCCACATTTTTGTGCAGGGAAGTGAAGGGTGTTTTGTTTGGAGATGGATTTTAAAACTTACTTGGGACCACAGCGCTGTTGGAGAGCTTTTCAACCACATACCAAGGACAACGGAGTCGGGGCCGCCGCATCTCCGCTAAAAGTAAAGGCAATTAGCTAGCTGCTGCTGCCACCTACCGGTGTGGAAGAGTACTACACGATGACTATGCCAGGTGCTCGACTGCGCAGGCACACAAATTGGATCATTTCCCCACGGCACACCTGACAATATTCGAAAGTGTTCGAAAAGCACTGAACTTAGACGACAAACAAATAAACAACGAGAAGAAGAATGAGCCTCCAGCGTGGACCTGAAATGAAATACAATATACACGTTTTCATTATTTAAGTCCGAATGCAAGGAAAAGCTTCATTTTAAGACACAATAGTAGTAGTTAACACCGTTTAAATCAGGGGTGCTCAAACTACAGCCTATGCTGCAATGAACTCTCTTTTTAACTACATTTACGTTTCCTGCATTGTATGACGTCCAACGCGGACGTAGTTCATTCTCATCTCTCACTTCCTTGTTTTCCACCAATCACACATCATTCGGTAGGTCCAGTGTTTTTGTATCCAGCCCTTGGAAGAAAATGTAAGTCGAGGGGTTCGTAGGTTTTAGATGGATTTGCTCTACGTTTAGAATGGGCAGAAAGGAGAGGACGACTTCGTTTGAACACAGCTCTTTCCTTTTTTTTATTTTCACCAACGTCTGCCTCGTAACTCTCTAACGAACACGCCTACTTCCGGTAACCACACACCTTCCTGCTTTACGGCCAATCAGATGTAAGCGACATAAGAATATTTCACAAAGTATGAAACAGAATATAATTATAGGTAACTGTAATATAAAATAATATAATGCTCAAATATAAAATGATAATAATTAACAATTTAACATAAGTTTGGGACACCCCTGGTCTAAACAAAAGTCATCCGACATCTGCTCGGTGCACTCTTACTTGAGCGGCTCAACCCACTCTGAGGTGCGGAGGTGATGGACCCTAATGAGAGACAATGCCCCCGTTACTCACAAGCATCTTTCCTACCTCGATGTCAAACACAAAGCAGATGGGACTCACTTGTCACCACGGCCAGTTCAATGGCGTGGTCTGAGAACGCGTGAGGTTTACTGACGGAACACACGTGACTCCCCAAATCCTCCATTTTGACCCGCTGGATGGTGAGCGTGATGCCGCTGCTGGTGTCGTTGATGGTGTAGCCAAGCGTGCAGTTCTGAAAGGTCTTGTGCTTGATGTAGTGACACAGCAGCTCGTTGCGAGGACTCCTCCACTGTACGGACAGTTGAGAGGCGGGCGCGTGGCCATTGTAACGCACACACGGCAGCGTAACGGGCTGACCTGGTTGACAGAGCACTTTGACAAAACTACCTGCGGGCAGAAAACAACGTGGATATTTTAAAGTCACGATATTCGCAGATTCTTATGGTGACCTTGGGTCTTTTTTGGAAATTGGATGAGAAAAGATCAAAGAAAATCCAATTTGAAGAAAATAGTTTGGATCGCACCCCCGAAATCTCAACACATGAATTCATGACTCCAGTCGAAAATCTTAATTTTATCCTCCATTTGTTGCGTTGTGATCAGTTTTCACCAAATTCCATCGCCAAACGGAGTCGGCTCAGCAACCAACAAAAGAATATAGAGAGAGAGCACAAACACAACACAAAGAACATTCCGAGTCCTGCGGTTTGTGTCCCAGAACCTACCTCCGCCAATCGAGAGGAAACGCGTGAAAACATAGAAAAGCGCACCCTTCCAAGTCAGCTGAAAAGATCTTTCCCACATTTGGCAATGGTTTTCACACGATATAAGTGAAGAGAATCAGACAGCTGGAGAGCAAAGTCAGTAGGATATCCAAAAATATATCCATCTATCACTTTTGTTTTTGACCGTGTTGGATCAATTTACAAGCTCCTCGCGAGCAAATGGATTGTATCCATGGTAACCAAGCATTGAAACACTCACAGAAACATGACACGTCAAACTCGGGATCTTAGAATGTGGCTGGCTGCTTGTTGTTGTACCGTAATTTCCGCACTATAGAGCGCACCCGATTATAAGCCGCACCCACTAAATTTTTAGAGGAAAACCAATTTTGTACATACACAAGCCGCACCCGTATAGAAGCCGCATGCGCCCACATTAAAACATGTCAACATATTGCGTCATATGCCTTTCTTTTTGCATTTTCCATGATGAGGGTATGTTCACGCTAATTTCATTGATGCACAAAACAAGAAGTTGCAGTCTTCCTCGACGCATATATTCCACCGGTCTTAATCTTACCGTTTCTACTCGAGCGCCCCTGGTGGCCGTTAGAAAGATTACACAAATTGGCCGCATCACTGAATAAGCCGCAGGGTTGAAAGTTTGGGGAAAAAGTAGCGGCTTGTAGTCCGGAATTGACGGTAATTCCGCCTTGGTCAGGTAACAAATAAACAACTGGAGACATCTCTCAAACACCAAATCAGTTTAATGCTGCATTCGTTTTAGAGTTGAAACATGCATGCGATATGGAGAGATGTTATTTGATTTTTTTTTTTTAACAGCGCCTTCAGAGACATCACACGCAATCGCCATCCATTTTCATCAGGAACATTTGGAGTTTCATCAGAATTCTGGCTCAAAACATTTCATACCCGAATGTTCAGACAAAGTCCACGTCCTTACAAACGTGCATGAACACATTATTTCCGTAGCTTCCTTTTCCAGGACTCATTGAGTCAATGATTACAGCACAGATATATTTCCCCGTTGTTGACAAAAACACGTTTTTTGATGCGAAACATCGGCAAAAATGAAGAGTTTCGATCAGAAAGCGTTTTCAATGCGCCAAAATAAAATGACAGAAATGGGCAAATCACATCTTAGAGTACAGTACATCGTCTGTCACAACCCTCTCATGAAGCATTCTTCAGCGGACAAGCATCACATTTCGTTTTTTCGGAGCGGGTTTGCCTCTGGACACTGGACAGAGATTCCGGCTGGACCTTTTTGTCATTTCAGCAGTTTGAATCACATCCGCAATTCATTTTGCCACTCAAGAGTTGAGTTTGGGGAACTCGGAGGGAGAAAAGGGAACGAATACTTTACAGTAAAAAGTCACATACAGTACTGCTTCCGAATGATCAGCTCATCGGCAAGATCTACACAAGCCCGATTTCGCTCATGTTTCGGTTACTTTACCGTTATGTTTTATCTGCCGTCATGATTTTTTTGTTTGCTACTTTGGACTCTGTTTGTTTTGGATTTAGTTTTCACTATGTTTTAAATACAATTCGTCAAGTACACCCTGCTCCTCTCTCCTGCTCTGCTTTTTGGGGTCCACCACCAACCACCTCGTAACGTGACAGGACCGGAGTTTGACACCTACGCGCTTACAGTATTTGCCAAACAAGCCCGAAGGCCACTCACAGGTGGGGGCCTCGGGAGGCGACCCGAAGCCTGCAGGCAAAATCACAGAGACACACCGACAACCACTGTAATGAACACACGTTATATTTTACAGTTACATCTTCCTTCAGCCCGTCGCCCCCTCGTCATGTTTGGCGTGTGCGCACGGTGCACTCACTACTGGATGCCTCGAAACAAACACAACGCAAAGACCATGGCGAAGAGCTGTGGGAAGAAAGGGGGAAAACGGCTCTCAGTCTTGTGAACAGGACAGACGTGTTGCCACACACACCCGATGCACTTCCATTGAACCTGATTTTCCACAACAAAAAAAAGGAGTAGTGGAAGAACACGTACCTCGATTGTCAGCGCCATAATGGCGAGCGCTCCCGCTGTGTAAATGTACGTCTCAAAGTAGTCCATCAGTGCAGAGTAACAGCCCTGAAAGAACAACAAAAACGACATTAATAAACAAATTAAACAAATAAACAAATAAACTGTTTGTGAAAGCTAGCGGACAGATCGGCGCTGTGCTTTTCGGCGCTGTCTAACATCGGCGGTTCCGTGCATAACTCATTGTGATAGTGCTGTGCTGTTTCTTTACTCCGAATTAGCCCTCAGAGTGATTTCAATGCTCCAAAACCTGACATAAAATTTGCAAACTCCACACAGGGAGGCCGGAGCCGGACTCGAACCCGGTACCTCTGCACTGTGAAGCCCACGTGCGAACCACTCAAGCGCCAAGCCTACAGCCCTACTCTCATCTTTGCATTTCCTTTGCTCCGACCGTCTCCACAATAAGCCGCTCTCGCACAACTCTAATTGCCCCCGCGGGGATGAATAAAGTTTTCTGAACCTGAATCCAATACGTCTTCTCGGGAGTCACTGACCTTGTTGTTCTGAAAGGCGGGGTTTCCACCGATGCACTGCGTCACGCCGACGTGCTCCATGTGCCCTTGGTAGCTGCTTTCTCGGCAACAGGCGTCGGGGTCATCTCGTTGGGGTTGAGGAGCCTGAAGAGACTCGAGCTGAAGTCGTCGGGGCCGCTTACTCCACAGCAGTCAAACTATACATCAAGACATGCAGGGGATGGGATGAACATCAAAGTGGGACAGATAAGTCCAAAAGGTCGAGAGCCGAGCCAATTTCATTTAAAAAAAGATGCTTTACTGTGGTCATGACGGCATTCCATGTCGAGGTGAAGACGTCAGTGATGTTGTAACCTCGATAATGCTGCTTTAGCTCCCGGGTGAAATACTCTCTGGTTAACTGGGCAGACGCACAGGTATCGATTGACAATCACAAAAAAAGAAACAAAGCGGACCCAAAAATGGATTTCGGGTCTCTTGACTTTGAAAACCACACCCACACACACCCACACACACTATATATAAGGTGCACTTATCAGAGTGAAGTATTTGCTGTCTGCTTCCTCTCAAATTGAATCAGAGACTACCGCTACGACTTACATGTTCTCTGAAGAAGAAAGCCAGCAGAGCAGCTGCCAGCTCAGCCAGGAAGATGAAAAGGATGAACATGAAGAACTAGGAAAGAAAAAAAAAGACGTCATGTTCCCCACTGAGCGGCCCGGTAGTCCAGTGGTTAGCACGTCGGCTTCGCAGTGCATAGGTACCGGGTTCGATTCCAGCTCCGGCCTCCCTGTGTGGAGTTTGCATGTCCTCCCCGGGCTTGGGTGGGTTTTCTCCGGGTACTCCGGTTTCCTCCCACATTCCAAAGTCATGCATGGTTGAGCACTCTAAATTGTCCCTAGGTGTGAGTGTGGGCGCGGATGGTTGTTCGTCTCTGTGTGCCCTGCGATTGGCTGGCAAGTGGTTCAGGGTGTCCCCCGCCTACTGCCCGGAGACAGCTGGGATAGGCTCCAGCACCCCCCGCGACCCTAGTGAGGATCAAGCGGTTCAGAAGATGAATGAATGAATGAATGTTCCCCACTGAGTGTTGTGCTTGTTTGATTTGCTTCTTGTTCACGCTGAGCAACAAATGTTTCGCACAGACAGCAAATACTGGCCCAGTTCAACAAAATCAGTCTCAGGTCTGCGAGTTTGAAAATAAACCTCGGTGCCTCTAGATGGTAGTCTTGTATCATCTCAAACTGGCCCTTATGTCATTTTCATTTTGGAGTGTGTGTGTGTGCCCGAGAGGGAGGGAGGGAGGGAGGGAGGTCAATCCCATGACAAATGCCAGAATCAAATACTGCAACATGCCAACATTTTTGCACAGTTGAACCCTTTTCAGAGACAGCGGTTACTACAGTGGACAGCTTATCATGTTATCATGTTAATACAACAATCCCCCTTTGAAACGACCCCAAAGAAGATGCCGCGCTTGATTTGGGTGCATAAAACAAAAAAGTGGGACTCACAAAAGAAGCAGACATTGGTTCTCCCGTAAGGCTCCACAGCAGCCCAGGAAGCCCAGCAGGAAGAGCGTGGCCCCAACGGCCAAGATGACGTAGACCCCCGCAAACAGCAGGGGGTTGGCCGCCACAATTTCTTTGAAGCCCATTGGGTCAACCAGCACCCAAGCACCAACGCCCAGCATGAGGGAGCCTCCGAGCTGGGAGAGACAGTAACATGTGCTTTTAAATCCATCCATCCATCCATTCTCCGAACCACTTTATCCCATGTTTTGTTTTGTTTTGTTGCTGCAGCAGACTCACAAAGATGAGGAAGTTGAAGATGAACATCAGGTACTTCATACAGCCGAGGCAATCGCCCTCCATGGCCGAGCACCCGTGCACATACGCACCTGTTGGGCACATAGAAAGTCATACGTAAAAAGAGACGATAATATCGATGAAACTTGGGAGTCAAAGAGTTGCACATGAAATGCAAAATTGGAAAAAACATCATCGTTGAATAGAACTACAAAACATTTCGAGGATGGGGAAAAATGTGTTGTTGTTGCTGTTACAAATGTGATTACAGGGGAACCATTTCTAGCATGGATACGATTTACTGGTCAATTTAAACATTTTTAATAGACTGTATACATTGATCTAATTATTAATCTTGGCGTTCACATTTATTTCATTTGTCCCTCGAACCGCAACGTTCGCAAACCGAGGTTACGCTTCTCACAGAAATGAATGGAAATGTGATTAATTCGTTGAGCAGCTCAAAGAATTCATCACAGAGTGATTAATTGTGATGATTAATTAATGTAGTGATTAATTGTGTAATTAATGTGAGTCTCTTTGTTCCATAGGATCTCCAGTATGATCATTTTCTCCTTGAAATGACATTTCCAAGGCATCGCCATGACATCTAAAGTTGGACTCCCTCTATAATTACAGTACTTGGTCGCACTTATTTCTCCTACGGAATTTTAGGAGAAACACTTGAGAACATTGGAGACAAAAGAGAGACTAAAAATCATGTTGAGGTTAGCTCAAATGTGTGTCCCTAGCCAGAGTAGATGATGTCCTCCGGGTTCCACTTCTTTCGTATATTCAAGACCTAAATCATGACATGCATATTATTTATATAGGAGTTCACATAATTTACAGACCAGTAGATGAACGTTAAAACCTATTCTATAGCTGAGTTGGAGTCAGTGTATGTCGGGGTGAAATGTACAAGGGACTACAGTTCCCTTAAACAGAAGACGCCATTTTTGCTTAGCAAGACATAGATCTGACTGTTAACCGCATAGCAGTGAAAGCAAATGCCATGCTTTCTTTAAGATGGAACGCAGGGTCAGCATATACAATGAAAACACCAGGGGCTCCAAAATTGAACCCTGTGGGCCGCCACACGACAGTGGGGGAGAGCGGGACTCAAAGCAAAAAAAGGCTAACGCAAAAAAAGTCCTGCCTGCCAAATAGAATCTAAACCAGGGGGGGTCCAAACTTTTTCATTTGAGGGCCGCGTTCATAAAAATGCAAGGATGCAAAGGGCAACGTTAAAATTCTTCAACTTGAATCCATTAAGCATTTTTAAATGAGTCAAGCAAGCGAATACATATTGCGAATATGTATTTTCTAGTTCATTTTGGAAAACTATTACAGAGCAGCTTTCTGTGAAAGGTGATAAGGCAAATTGTTCAGGATTTTGTAAGATCTTAAGGTGGCCAACGGCCCCTGTATCTTACTAGACTAGATCCACCCCTGCACTGAATCCCATTTCCAAATTCAGAACCAAAACAAGAGCAAACTGTGGTAAGCTGACCATTTTTAAAACAATTCGATGAAAATGATTAATGTGACGAGCCCCCCCCCCCAGGAAGGTGCGCATACTTGTGCAAACACATCAACTCAGTTGTTTGATTTCAGGTCACATTAATGATGGAAAAAAGTTTTGAAATGAATGATCTCAGTCTCGTTTTTTTCTACGATGCAAGAACCTCGCATCGGAACAGGGATGTGCAGAATGATTCTATTCACTGTACATGTGACGACTTTGCACAAAAGGAACAAGTTGTATCAAAGGCTTTAACATTGGGAGTGTTGAATTATGAATCACGTACCTAAAATAGCACGCTCAGCGTTGGCATGTGGGTCTTGTTTGAAGTGCAGCCGCCTCTGGAGGCCTTTCCAGTTGGTTAATGTTGAGCTGTTAAGAATGTTGACATGACGGAGATGTCATCGGCCTCCTCCCGGGAGGAAATATTCCCCGTCGGTCAAACATCACGCTACTAACGCTCAGGTCAGACATTTGATTTTCAACTAAAAATAAATAAATAAAAATTGCACGCTGAAATTACGACCCCCCCCCCCCGCCCAGCACGTTTTCACCCCCTGTCTTTCAAGTATGACATTATTTGTACTTTTGGGACCCAAAAATACAGAAATATGAAAAGTATTATTCAGTTTATCAAGTTAGCATGTCAAGTAAGCATTATTTTAAAACACATTACCGTAAATTCCGGACTATAAGCCGCTACTTTTTTCCCAAACTTTCAACCCTGCGGCTTATACAGTGATGCGGCCAATTTGTGTCATTCTTCTAACGGCCACCAGGGGCGCTCGAGTAGAAAAGGCAAGATTAAGACCGGTCTTTATGACACCGTTTAATTGCGACACTGAGGACGGTGACTTGATGGCTTCGGTTCATAAATTAAATTAGCGTGAACATACCCTCATCATGGAAAATGCAAAAAGAAAGGCATAGGATGCATTGCTATTCTGTTGCTAGCGTGTTGTTACCATGTTGCTAGCGTTTTACTGCCACGTCACAGGCACCGTTTGGGAAGAAAGTTATATTATTATTATTATTGTTAAGTTATATTATTAAAACTTTGAAAACTATCTCTTTCTTTGTAAATATGTTGACATGTTTTAATGTGGGCACATGCGGCTTATATACGGGTGCGGCTTGTGTATGTACAAAATTGGTTTTCCTCTAAAAATGTAGTGGGTGCGGCTTATAATCAGGTGCGCTCTATTGTGCGGAAATTACGGTACTACCATTCAAATCAACTTATTATTATTATTTTTTCCTATACACTGTCCTGTGATTTGCCCAAGCCGACATTATGAAATAAACATTTTGGTGCCGCGTGACTCATGGGTCATGATTCACGTTTTTGTATTTGTTTTCCAATTCAAATCTGTGGACCTACTTGTCATCATGACAAAGAATCTGCACACAGGCATTGAGAGCAGTGAAAAGAGAGTCGTGAGAGTTAAAAAAAAACAAAAAACAATGGGGGTGGGCAGGGGGTTGACAATCAGTCACAAAGCCATTCTTCTCACAAATCTTCAACAGAAGGGCAATGCGACAACAGCAACAATTCTTTGCGACAAAAAACAAACAAAAAAAACCCTTCCGTGTTATCTTACCAACGTGAAGACCGTTAACCTGTAAACTGCGTTTGGCAAAATGTAAATATTTAACAAGCGATGTACAGTTCTACACTGCTTCATGGTGCTACTCGACATCCTTGCAGCTAAATGCAAGAAGCCCACTTGCAGTTCCATATTCTTGCATTCGAACATACATTTTGGAAAATCAAGTGTGTTCTTTCCAAGATTTTAGTCAGGTAAATTGTGTGTTACAAGTTTTGTAGGAAATACCGTATTTTCACGAGCATTCGGCGCACCGGTGTTGTTGGGCTACGCCCACCCTTCACTCATTGGCAGACTTCCGCATGCCTGTCGTCACTCACGTCCCGCCTTTTCTCTATATAAACAGCGTGTCGGCCAGAAGCGCGCTCGGTCAGGCTTTGGAACTCGGCTCATACGCTAGACTTTTAATGGCGCCTTATGGTCGTGAAAATACGGTCGTAGAAGTAGAAAAATGTGATTGATCACAATTGATTATGGAAAATTGCGCAGTGAATTACTTTTAAAAATCATTTGACAGACCAAATATTTTGACAACTTCTTGAAAATAAGCTGACATGCTACTTTGGAAAGATCTTCAGTAGATTTCCCTTTTTGTGTCGTTATCTTGTAGCGGCAAAAGTCGATGACAAGATCAAGACCACCATAAATCCAGGCTCAAGATCCCACCGCGGTTGGCCACATAGCATAATTAGCAATAAATGTCTGTTGTAAAAAGTTGCGGTTTTTTCTTGTCTTTAGAAAAACCTTGAAAAATGACTGCGGCAATTACGCTCTGTGGGCGACGATTGCGGGAGTTTGAGCTCTGAGCTTTGACTTCTGTCATTTGATCTTGTCGTCTACTTTTGCCGCTACAAGACAACCACACAAACCAGTTGATGAGCAGACCAGCTGATTTTGTACGCTTAAGATGGTTTGCAGGAACACAATCAAAACATGTGACGGAAGACCACCCGCGCGGGGAAGGGCCTGCGGTGTCAGGGCAACGATTGGTGAATGTTCTGCGAGGGGCTCAACATCTGCTTTGTATTTCACTGCGACTTTAATCTTGTTAAATGGAGAAACTTGAAAAGAGCACCGGGGCATTATCATTAGATGTCCCCGGTGTGTTACAGGAGACGACTATACGCCAAATTGACCGCATTGAAAAAGTTCGACCATTTTCCCCAAATTATATCAAGGACATTTAGGACACTTTTTCGGAAAACATTGTGCGTACATGGCTTCACGTGACATGCCCAAAGTATATTCTCTTTATTCTTTGGGAGAACATGAACTAAACGGGGTGGTCCGGTAGTCCAGTGGTTAGCGCGTCCGCCTCACAGTGCAGAGGTACCGGGTTCGATTCCAGCTCCGGCCTCCCTGTGTGGAGTTTGCATGTTCTCCCCGGGGCCTGCGTGGGTTTTCTCCGGGTACTCCGCTTCCCTCCCACATTCCAAAGACATGCATGGCAGGCTGATTGAACACTCTAAATTGTCTTCTTAGCCCGGCTGTGCACATTCAATCGCCCCCATTCACTGACAAATTATTTGCTACGTATGCCACTCACTATTTCATCCACAGGCAGGCCTACATATATAAAATTTGTGAAGCATTCTTTGGAAACACGTTTTCTATACATGGGCACTTTTTTTTTTTTGCCTTGATCGCCCACTGCTCGCTCCAACTTGGGTACATTTTGGTCACGACATAGTTCCCTACGTCATCCAGTGGGAGAATGACATACCGTAGATCAGCGTTTTTCAACCCGTGTGAGACATTGTCAGGTGTGCCGTTGGGAAAATATCCAATTTGTATGCCTGTGCGGTCTTTCGCCCAGAAAGTAATCGTGTAGTACCCTCCCATACCGCTAGGGGCAGCAACAGCTAGCCAATCGCCTTGTGTTTCGACGAGAGACAAGCGAATTTGTGACGCGTGAATGCAGGACGACGGTGAAACAATAAATATGACACGTTAATTGTTAAAATAAGCGGGGGTTCTCATTTTCAGCTAGTGGTGTGCCAAGTGTCCCTTGGCTCAAAAACGTTTGAAAAACACTGCCGTAGATAAACGAAATGGGCAATTTTGCACCGCGATAATGCACAATGAATAGCAAAATTGAGACTCAAACGTAAAGACAACTGTCAAACGAGAGTAGCAGAATAAGAGGAACCACCGAGATGATCACAAAAGGCTTTTGCTGGGCTCACGTCACTTATGGCGGGTTGTCGGAGATTGAGGAGAAGCTCCGCGCTACTCGTGCGTAAGCTGCTAGGTAGCGACAGCTTCGGCTGGCTACTAGTGCGACGAAACACATTGCGGACTCGCTCCAAAGTTAACAACCATCATCTTTGTGGCGATGAATAAGCTGCAGTTCTGACAAGTGTCATACTCACGAGGGGAATTGAATTTGGACGGTCCACTTGAACAGAATCCATTTATCCTCTCATCCTATTTATCACTTTACCAATTCTCCTCATCAAGGTTGAAGTACTTTTTCTTGCTGTAAAAGACTCGTTGCCAATTGATCATGAGGTGATCGTGGTTGGGATATTGAGGGGGAATTGATCCCGAATCAGTTGCATACAAGTCAGCTATTGAACCACTAAACCAGGGGTTGGCAACCCAAAATGTTGAAAGAGCCATATTGGGCCAAAATAAACCAAAAACAAATATGTCTGGAGCCGCAAAAAATGAAAAGCCTCATAATGAGCTGTATTAGCCTGTAATCAACGTGACTAAGTTGGCTACGAATACACAACGAGCATTCATGATTAAACATGTTTTTCCCCCCCTGCAGTTCATCCTGTAGAGGAGGGGTGCCCAAACATTTTTGACGGAAGATCTACTTTTCAAACAACCAACCTCCCGCGATCGACCCGTTACTGCACACGCGCGCACATACTTACACACGCATGCCGTAATGAGCAACAGCCAAGATGAAGGACGGACAGGACGCACTTTGGCAGCGTGCTAACTATTATAGCTCACGTGTACCATTGCAAAATGCTTCTCTTGGCCGCCCAGATTCCCATTCTTAGCAAGTACCCTCGGTGAATTGTACATGAAAGGCAGCATTTTATTATTTATTTTATTTTTTACAACAGCCCCCTGAATGACATCCCGACCTTCTAATAGAAACGTGTCGCAGGCTATGACGCAAATATTCATTGACATTTAATATTTATTCGACACATTTTTTTACAGCATATATACTTCCCTCCCATCTTTTTCCATTTTCAAAAAGTTTTGAAAAAGCTCTAGGCAGCCACTGGGGGGGCGCTAAAGAGCCGCATGCGGCTCCAGAGCCGCGTGTTGCCGACCCCCGCACTAAACCATTATTGATCACCATCGGTTAATTAATGAAGAAAAATACCTTAGACTTAACAAGATATAATAGCAGCTCCGTGAGGAAACACATTTTCTGCATTTTGCATTTGTACTAAAAATGCTAATATTAAATAAAGTTAGGTAATATTTCAGTCTTGTATATACACGAGTTTTGCTTGTTAGTGGCTGACGTTATTTTCCTTGACAAATTCATGAAATTCTGAGTTTTAAGAGCATCTATAATAACATTGTACATCGAAATAACCCAGAATATAATCTCTCCTTGGTATACATTTTTCATTTGACTTTATATTGTCTTGTGACACCGTCGGCAATTAGTATATCAAAGTGAATCATAATAAACAATGCCAGATGCCATTAATGGTGAAAACACCGTTATAAAATCTGACCACAAATTGGCAATAAATATATACACTGTATATACACAATAGTAGTATATTAAACACAACAATGTGTTTGCCCCGAGTAAAATGAAAAATAAGATAGGAGAAAGGGGTATCAATAATGAGTTTAAAAAAAGATTTTCTAGTCAATATTTTCGTGTTTAATGAATATAATTTTGTGGGACTGAGATGCAACAATTAATCGAAGTTAACGCCTGCGTGTCATTTGGTGCTGTATGAAACGCCACACTTGCCTTCAGAAAACCGAAACAACGTAAACCATTCTCGCCAAATGGACATTAACAAACAGTTATAATTTCAAAAGAATGCATGATTAAAAAAATAAGAGTAGAACTTATCGCGGGGGAAACTACAATACAGACTTAACTGTTTGACAGGTTGCCAGACGATGTCACTTACCTAGTTTCTGTTCCACTTGCAGGTGGTCTGGGCCAGGAAACCCAAACAACTCCGCTGTTGCTCACCTTGGAGAAGTGAGACGATGGCAGCTTGTCCTCACTGCCGTCAATCAGTTTTTTAATTGGCGCTTCCGTCGAACTGAAATGCTACGCTTCCGTCCATGTTTTTCAGAATAAAAGATTAACCGGAGAACAGGTGGCGCCCACAAAAAAAAAAAAAGCTGTGCTGTGCAGAAGGTCCGCCTCGGTTTTCGAGGAAATGCCGTTCCTACGACGGTGACATAACTGAGACCCTCGTGAGGATAAGTGGATTAGAAAATGGATGTATCCCATTAGAATCTGAATCTGAATCTGAAAATATGATTAGTTCAAAGCAAGGGAAAAAAATTAAATGTAGAATTTTAAAAACAACTTATCGAGTTATCCTTATTGAAAGTTGCTCTATACATAATTTTGCAGTACATTGTTTTGTAATGCATGTGTATGAATTTTTCCAATGCCACAAATGTGAACTGCAGTACCGTGTGCAGCGCCTCGGAATGAACTCACAGGAATTGAAAAAGAAGAAAACTGTTTATGTCAACTGTGAATGCACATCAGATTGTCGGACGTCATATTTAGTCTTTAAAGATACAGATAGCATTAGGTTTGTTATTTTATACTGATCACCCATGCACAAAAAAAAGCATGTTTATTGTAGCATAAGTAAGTCAAGTGATACATCCTGGACTAGGGGTCAGCAAACCACAACTTTTTAAAACGTATTCTTTTAATTTGGTGCAATATGTGACCAGCCTGACACATACTTTTGACCTAGTTCTTACTTAGGGTCTACTGGTGTCAGACTTGAGAAAGTCTTGGACAATGTGATTTCCGATCACATGACAGTTTCCTTTGATGCTTACAACAGAGTTCAAACTTAAGTACAGAAGTACAAAAAGCAGTGGTGTAGAATTGTGTTTCTTGGAGAGCCACAGACAGAAATTGGATGGTGGTTGAGATGAGGAGTATTCTTTATTCAAGCACTCAATAAGAAAGGGAAAAAAAAAAACCCCAATGCACCAACATGGCGGCGTGTGAAGTCGCAGAAGTATTAGGTTACGTCGGACATACAAAAAGTACCCGGCGTTTCGACTTCATCCGATGACAATAACGTTATTGGCAAAAGAAACAGAATTGAATGAATGTTGTGAGTCCAAAATTCTTCACTACCAGTCCCTGTCTACATTGTTACAAAAAAAAAAAGAAAAGACATAGCTTTAAGAACACCATTAGAGGGTTAATGTGGGATGTTTTTTCTACTCACTGTACATAGTGGATGAGAAATTGATACAAACCAAAAAATACCACAAAATGTTCTCGGGTGAAAAGTTAAAATTGGATTACCGGTACAAATAAATTGCAGTATAAAACAATTTCAAAATCTGTTGGGAAAAAAAAATGTAAATCAATTCTACCCACTTTGCTCATGGCAAGTTTAAAGTAAACAAGTCTGTGTATGTTCCTGCTCATCCTCATTAGAAATCACTTCATGTTTTTCTGCAGTATCACATTACTTCTGTTGCAGCCAATAAGTTCCAAAATAAGAGAACGAAAAACATTTTCAAAGTACGATGAGCAACCAGCTTGCATTGATAAACGCGGAAGTACTTTAGGGTCAAGCTCAAAGAAATACTCAATTAAATTATATACAAAGTAATCTTACACAATGCTGGTATATTAAAAAAAAAAAACTCATGACATTTGAAGGATTTGACAGCTGTGTAAATCGGCTGCAGAATCTCAAAAATGAAACTTCAAAAGTAAAAAACAAACTTAAGAATGCCATACCGATCACGGGACCAGCAGCTGACCACATATCTTTGTCATTCATTTAAAAAAAATAATAATAATAATTTCAACTCCCGCAGGTTCCTCGAAAACCAGTCAAAACATTTGCAACGTCACTCTCGGATCAAAAGTTTAAAAGCAAAACTTTTCTAAAGTGCTTCAAGCAAGACCGGTCTGAGAAAAACATACCTCCTAAGAGGGATTCAACTAAATGTAAAGCTAAACACATAAGTTTACATTTTGACCAAAACATTTCAACCGAAAATGGAGTGGATAAATGCCTTATTCAAGCCAAACTCAGTGTGGTGAACTTTAGTACTTTGGCACTTTGGTGTAGTCCTCCCTGTGAATATTCTTGCACAAGCAGATGGCCAGAATCATCCCCAGCAGCTGTCAGAGGAACAAAAAAAGGAATTACCGTAAATTCCGGACTATAAGTCGCTACTTTTTTCCCAAACTTTCAACCCTGCAGCTTATACAGTGATGCGGCCAATTTGTGTAATTTTTCTAACGGCCACCGGGGGCGCTCGAGTAGAAACGGTAAGATTAAGACCGGTGGAATATATGCGTCGAGGAAGACTGCAACTTCTTGTCTTGTGCATCAATTAAATTAGCGTGAACATCCCATCGTGGAAAATGCAAAAAGAAAGGCATATGACGCAGCTTTCAAACTAAAAGCAATCGAGCTGTCCGATAAAGAAGGAAACAGAGCTGCTGCACGTAAACTTGGCATAAACGACGGCTCACCGTGATTTTTACAAGTAGCAGTATGTTCTTTTACCAGACCTGTTATAATGTGTTGCTATTCTGTTGCTAGCGTGTTGTTAGCATGTTGCTACCGTTTTACTGCCGCGTCACAGGCACCGTTTGGGAAGAAAGTTATATTATTATTATTGTTAAGTTATATTATTAAAACTTTGAAAACTCTCTTTCTTTGTAAATATGTTTACATGTTTTAATGTGGGCACATGCGGCTTATATACGGGTGCGGCTTGTGTATGTACAAAATTGGTTTTCCTCTAAAAATGGAGTGGGTGCGGCTTATAATCAGGTGCGCTCGATAGTGCGGAAATTACAGTGTATGAAGAAATGGGGTGGCATTTCGATCAGTAGCACCCCTTTACTTGACACTACCATTAATAATTTGAATTACAGTGAAAAAGGGGGGGGGGTCACGTTTACCTCAATAAAAGCGATTGCAATGCAGATTCCCAGGACAACCCCGATGTTGGTGAGGAGCCAGCTCTCTACGCTGACAGCGCAACCCTGAAAAGAACGCCAGAAGATGATTTCACGTATCAGTCCCAACCATAAGCGAGAAGACCCAACAGGCACGTTACCGTGTCGTATACGGGCCAGTCGGGTGTCTGAGCTTCGCAGAATCCGCTCTCGGAGACGTTTCCGCTGGCGAGGGAGGAGTTGCGGCACGAGCACGGAAACAGAAGCTGCGAACTGTTGACGATCACCATGTTTCCGTTCCAGTCGCTTTGACCATTCCAGCCGCAGCATTCCATCTGCAGACAGCAGGCGTGAAATACACCTCCAAAACGCATTTCCGAGATTCTCTTTGTGTGCATGCGATTTGGTCTCTCTGGAAGTCATGTTTGAAATGTGATTATTTCACGATTGGCACAATGAACTCTTTGGATGAGTTGTCGAGTCCCTCGTGCTGTCGGTCTCTTCCGCAAGTACTGAGCTGACATGCGCCACGTCGTACTATGTCAACCCCAAAATGGCTCCTTGCTGGAGACATGCTTACAACAGAGTTCAAACTTAAGGCGATCGGGTTACGCAGTTGAACACGCAAACAGAGCAGCGGCAAGAGAGTTCAATGTTATAAACTTGCTGTCGGTTGAGTGAGCTGTGTCGCTGCTTTATTAAATACGTTTTACTGACATTTGATCGTTCTGTTGCAACGCCAGTCAACGGCTAAGCTATTGTCGTTCGTTCGAAGCTTCTTTGATCTTTGACGTGGGTTGCGTCAGAGCTGATTGGTTGAACCGCGTCGCGCACACGCACCCCAGCAGCGGACTATGCGCTGCTGAGGCGCGCTTCACTCGAGTGGCGTTGCTACAGTTCTCTTGGCATTTCCTTGAGCGTAACTCCATCTGGTGGATGCATTGTAGATTGCGTCTTATAATGCGGTGCGTCCAATATAAGAAAACAAATGACAAAATAGGCCATTCATTGAAGGTGCGCGTCATAATCCAGTGCGTCTTTTAGTGCGGGAAATACGGGAGTATATTATGGAACCAACGTGGTTAAATTAGTAAGGGTGGAGCTTGATTGTGTACCACGAGTAACTGACAACCTTCTGTCATTGTTTAAACTTCCAGTTTAATAGTTTTTCGACTACCTGTACTAGAAAAGTGCTGTTAAAAAAAACAGGTACAATTTGAGAGAGATGTGACTTGTACTCGCTTACATTTCGTTGAATGAAGTCCCAGGCCTGCTCTGTGGTCGAGTTGTTGCCTGGATAGTTGTCCAGGACCTTGGATACAATCTTGGACATTTCTTCATTTAACTGGGGGGGGGAAAACAGGTTGCCGTACTTTATGATGTCAAAGACAATTGGCTCCACATGACGTAACCTGTCAAAGAATGTTTCCATATCATCACCCTCCTAAAATACTGAACCAATTTCTGACTGGATAATATTCGATAATCATTTCATTTCAGGGATCGAAATGGTTGATGTGTTTAAACTAAAGGATGTAGAGCAGGGGTGCCCATTACGTCGATCATGATCGATCAGTAGATCAGGGACTGGTCCCAAATCGATCCGAGGGGTGTAGAGGAAAAAAAAAAAAACATTTGTGTCGCTGTGCACGTTAGTACAGTCAAACCTCGGTTTACGAACGTCTCGGTTCTCGACCAGTTCGGTTTTCGACCAAGAATTTCGATTTTCTAATGCCTCGGATGACGAACAAATTTCAGTTCTCGAACAAACTGAGCGCACTTGAATGCACCATTTGACTCCTCTCGCCTTCCTTACACGAGGAAGTGTCGCTTCCTCGTGTTGCTTTCCATCGTGAGCAGACGTGTTCAATAAACATTTTTATTTTAAAAGAGTGCGGTTTCGGTTTTCAAACAAATCGGTTTTTCAAACAGCCTTCTGGAATGGATTATGGACGAAAACCGAGGTTTGACTGTAATATATTTTTAGTGTTGATGCACACTGCACCCTAATCATTCTATAAAATAAGCAGGTCATCTTGAACCTACGGTGACGTGTGACTGCGTCCCCGGAAGTTGTTAGCGCTCAGCAGTCCGCAGTTGCAGCTTATGCGCAGAGTTGTTGCGCTCGATCTTTTATCGTTTTCATTATTCTCATTCAGAGTTTGTTTTGTACAATTCAGCCGATACGTCCGAGGGGACGGGCAAAGAATGGGAAATCTGGAGGGCCGACAGAAGCATTTTAAAACGGTACGCGTGAGCTACGATCATTAACAGGCTGCCTCAGTGCGTCGTGTGCCTCAGCGTCATTTGTAGGAGTTGCAGGCAACTGGGTACCTCTTGCAAATTCTCATTTCCCTTCGATCTGATCGTTTCTTTGCAAAGTGACACACTCAGGATCTTCAACAAACGGAGCTCTCCAAGGAGAAACTGATTTTTCCAACTGACGACCCGCCAGCCCGGTGAGGGTTTGTCTCAAAATTCATTGGGAGACCGAATTTATTCGGCTTGTTCTAAGGAGGTTGGACAACTTCTCCTTCAAGAGTTTGTCCATTTCGTTTCAAACAATACAAATGTTAAGTACTTGGTGACTAAACACATGGCCACCATTTGCCATTAGAATAGTGTGACAGCTTTAAAAAAAATGAGCCCCGAAAAGTTCCTGCCATTGATTTGAAATTGTTGACTCCAGAACTGAAAGTGATATTATTGTATAACAATCATTTGCAGATGCAATTATGTAACTTGAAACTGGAACATTCTTTGCAGCTCTTGCTCTTTGAGTTGGAAATGCTTAGTCACAACAACCAATTTGGGTCTATTTTCCAATTAGAGTACCATTCTTAGGTTTGACTTTAAATGATGTGCGGTTGAGTTGGGAGATTTTGCTTTCGATTCACGTCGATGGCTGTTTGTCGACGGCTGTGAAGAGTAACGCCACATTAGTATGTCGCTTACCACACCCTTCTGGAAGTAGATGAGGGCGCCAGCTACAATCTCAGCAATGAGGATCAACAAGAGGCAGGTGAAGTACTGAGTGGAAGGGAAGAATGAATACAAAATAACATGTCAATCGACGGTTGAGGTTGTTTTTTTTGTTTTTTTTACAGACACGTTTTTATGACCTTGAAGATCTTACAGTTCAGTTTGAAATGACTTGATTTTTAATAACTCACTCTGTATGTTTTCCGCTCTGACTTATCACAACAACTTTGATATTGATTGATGATACTGTCATCATTTCTATAAATTTCAACTCCCCACTCACAAGGCCAAGCAGACAGCGGATCTCATAAATAGCTCCCATGCAGCCGAGGAAGCCCAAAAGCATGGCAAAAGTGCCGACTCCAATCAGGATGTAGCACGCGGCCTTGACAGCTATGGAGTCATCTGCAAAGAAAGGACAAGTGTATATAAGTCAGGAGCTGCAAAGTAATATTAAAGGAGGGGGCATCTGAAATTTAAACTACTTGCCTGCAGTGTACATTTAATCAGGCATTCACTATATGTAATACAGAGTATAATTGTGACCTCTAAATGCAAGCAGCATTCCCTCCCTTGGTTCGGTTATTGCGGATTCACTCTATCGCAGTGTTTCTTAACCTTAGAGGTACCGAACCCAACCGATTCATATGCACATTCACCGAACCCTTCATTAGTGAAAAACAAAAATCGGATTCAAGAAGTGTTCCTTCAGTTTTGCTGGCGCAAGACAAGAGTTGCTCAACTTGGCATGACAAGGGCACGGAAAATCCTCCTGGATCCCCCGCATCCTGCCCACCACCTTTTCCAGCTACTCCCCTCAGGCAGGCGCTACAGATCCATGCGCACCAAATCCAGCAGACACTTAAACAGCTTCTTCCCTCTAGCCATTAACTCCCTAAACAGTCACTGACATAGTCACTCTTCTTGTACAACAAATATTGTATCTCTCTAAAATGGTTCAATGATTTTCTGCACCAACTGTCATAGTATTGTATTCTACCACTGATCACTTTAGCTCTGCTTGAAACTATGGTTCACTTACATTATGAAATGTCCTTCCATACCTATCTGTCATGTTCTTGTTTATGATGATACTAATGCAGCGTGTATACCGGAGACAAATTCCTTGTGTGTTCTACATACTTGGCCAATAAAGATGATTCTGATTCTGATTATGATTATGATTCTGATCATGCAGATAGGACGCCGAGTCCCATCACGTTCTGTGATGCATGTGACTCCATGGCGTATTCGTGCGACCACTTTCTTTTTTTTGCTTAACATAGCATATATTAAAACATTCTTAAAAAAATATATATCATGAGATCATCTGCAGCCAGTGATGGCCAAGCGGGCGTATCATAACTACCGTATTTTCACGAGCATTCGGCGCACCGTGTTGTTGGGCTACGCCCACCCTTCACTCATTGGCAGACTTCCGCATGCCTGTCGTCACTCACGTCCCGCCTTTTCTCTATATAAACAGCGTGTCGGCCAGAAGCGCTCTCAGTCAGGCTTTGGAACTCGGCTCATACGCTAGACTTTTAATGGCGCCTTATGGTCGTGAAAATACGGTAACTGGCATGTTGAGTCGGTTGTGTCTTAACCTCCATGGCAGAGGCTCCGTCGAACAGAAACAAAGCTCTATTGTGACTTTTCATTTGTGACCATATCTTAAAACTTAACAGACTAAGCAACGACGAAGGTGGGTTTTCGTCCGTCATTGTGATCATCACTAATCAGATCAAATATGGCCGGACTTCTCAGTCTGGCACCCCTGGACGCCCATTTTGCTGAAAGAAACAGGCACCGCCCGTTTCATGCGTTTGTTCACGGGGCTGAGTAGAAGCGGGGTTGCTTCCATCGATTACAAAGTAAATGCTTTGCGATTCCTGTACAGTAGGTGGCGGTATGCACTAAAGAGCTGGAATCCACCAATAAACCAAAAAGAAGAAGAAGAAATGAGGAGAAGAAGCAGATGACAACGAGCATTTATAGACAGGAGCGGGATTGCGTGTTACTTTGATTGGATTTTACACATTGGGGAGCGGGATTATAGTTAAGGTAAACCAATTTAAACTTTGAATTAAAACCTTTGGCCGTTTTAGGAGTTAGTACAGCTGCAGGAAGCCACGAGTGTGCTCCTGTGAAATGTATGTGAGTTTATGTGTGTGTGAAAAGCTCTCTGGGCAGTCACCATCTGATGTAAAGTAATCCCTCGTTTTTCGCGGTTAATTGCTATGAAAAGTTAAAAAAGTAGGATTTTTTTTTTTTGTGGAAATGATCAGTCCTTTGGTTGTATTAAAAGTAATCAAAATATGAGAAATGTTCATGTCCAAAATTGACAACGGTTCTTGGATTCACCCAAAATCGACACATGTCAACCCTTCTTGGCCAAATGGTATTGCCCACTTTGAGGCAGTAAAACTCTTGACAATAAAGTTTGCTAACAATGCTGAAAAGAAAACCACTAAACGTTTTGGCAGTCAGGCAATGCAAAACCACAATTACATCTGGAAAAAGCAAAAAAAAAAGTTAATGGAAAAGGTTGCGAGACATGAAAAATGGCGATCACTACCATGGCTTGCTAATCAGATCAACAAAACAAATGACAAACTGTGTGCTCAGACCTACAGAGAAGTTAGAAGTACTACGAACACAGTTACTGTGTCGTAAAAGGAATTAGTTACTCAGCAAAGTACTTGTGATTTTTTTATTGTTTTATCTGTCGTGTAAAATATTTTCATAAAAGCTCATTGAATAATAAAAACGATATATTTTTAAAACAATTGGCATGTATTTGAAGTCAACACATTGCAACTTGCCACATGCATAGAAATAAAAATGTATAAAACTCAAATATTGAAAATAATATTCACCCACGTTTAAGTGGAAAAACTACAAGGCTGGAAACCCACTCGTGTCCAAAAGCACAAGCATACGCATGCGCACACACACACACTTGTGCGCTCATTAAACTCCTATGTGGACATTGAATGACACTATTGCAATCTTTATGCTCTCCGTAACTAGGAAATTAACAAAATAAAAGACAGGAAATATTAAAAACAGCAACGTGGTATTGGCAGGAGGTACACGGGACCTCCTGCCGAAACCGCCAGCGTAGCCTCCCGTCTGGTGTGTTCTCCTCTGATCTGTGCCAAATCCTCTGTCTGTTTGCCTGCACGCAGGCAGCCCGGCCCCTTTGCGCTGTCGCTGCCTGATTGCTTTGCACTCTTTCCCATTTTTTCCATCTTTTTATTTGAGTTCACACAAGTGTTTAATTTTTTTATAGTTATCTTTATTATGATAAGTTTCCCCAGACAGACTTTGTTACAGCACTCTGCAGTGTATGCATGTAATACAGTATGCTCACTGTTCCGTCTGTTGATATGTAGTAGTCCTGTACTCATGTTTTTTTTTTCTGTGTGCGCCAACTTGGCATTAATATGTTTTCACTCTGAGGTACGGTATTTGCTATGCATGGAGGAATTAGCATACCAACACAATAACCTTTTGTAAGAGCATTTTTATTGTTGAGTTTTAGTAATGGAATTAATGCCGAGTACTGAAATCAATGAATAATCGTGATTATTTTTTCCCATAATTCTCCAGCCCTAGATTTCATCCAGTAAAACAAATAAATAAATACTGTAAATTCCGGACTATAAGCCGCTACTTTTTTCCCCAAACTTTCAACCCTGCGGCTTATACATTGATGCGGCCAATTTGTGTAATTTTTCTAACGGCCGCCAGGGGGCGCTCAAGTAGAAAAGGTAAGATTAAGACTGCCGCGTCACAGGCAACGTTTGGGAAGAAAGTTAGATTATTATTATTGTTAAGTTATATTATTCAAACTTTGAAAACTCTCTCTGTGTACCGTCTTTCTTTGTAAATATGTTGACATGTTTTAATGTGGGCACATGCGGCTTATATATATATACACACACACACACACACATACCGGTTTATATGTTTTATGGGTGCGGCTTGTGTATGTACAAAATTGGTTTTCCTCTAAAAATGTAGTGGGTGCGGCTTATAATCAGGTGCGCTCTATAGTGCGGACATTACGGTAAATGTGTATATATATATATACACACACATACACACACGCGCACACACACACACACACGGTGCCTTGTTGCACTTTGACTTGTCGTTCCTGACACATAAAGTGTCAAGTAAGTGTCTAATGGATAAAAATCATGGCATTAATCCCCACATGAAATGCCACACGCCCAAACGGCCTCATTCTTATTATTTGTAGAAACGACAACTAAAACCTACATCGGGATGCATTTAAATTGACAGTGCTGAATCAAAACAAAACCTCCCTTATGAGAGTTGGTTTAGGCTACAGCACACCCGCGACACTGGTGAGGCTAAGCGCTTCAGAAAATGGAGGGACGCGTTGGAGTGGACACGGATACGCTGACGTGATTCGCACCAGGCTGATTTCATCGCGCGCGCACTTTGCAACACATCTCCTGTGATCATCTGACACCTCTTATAAAGTATGCCATTGACCATCTTTTCACAAAGCGAATCAGTTTTCTGTAATTAAACCCCTTTTGCTGTGTGCGCGCTTTTCCCATGATATGACTGCATCGATGACCAGCTCCAAGAAACGGGCGGACTCGCGCTCACCACGAGGCCGCGCCAGACCCGTGACGAGCGCAGTGGTGAGTAAGGCAGTGAGCGCACTGGGCTGATGTGATGCATGTTGATGCCGGATAGAGGAGAAAGGGGCCAGTGTCTGAGGGGAGGACACCTGCAGCGATGCCACTGACAAGAGACAAATGTCCTCATCTCCTCCAAGACAACCACACACACTCTCTCTCTCTCCCCCGCTGTATAGTGACACATTCTCACTTTGTATGCATCATCATCTTCAGTTACCTCAGATTTTCTGTCTTGAAGACACTGCTGCTGCTTGTTCGCACACTCCCGACAGATGTATGCTCCAATGGGCAAATCATTTTGGAAAGACTGCGAGAGCATTTGGTTAACATTAGAAAAAAATATATATAATTTTTTTTTTTTTAATGTCTTCCCTCTTATACATTTTGCATTGAATGAAAATGGTTGGGGGAGGGGGCCGGCACTTCTTTGCAGCCGCCAGGCCGTTTTATTTCGACACTCGTAATGAGTGCAATGTCAGCCATTGCCGCTGAGTGAGATACCACCTTAAGGGTTCATATTTTTCCCCATGCCAAGTTGCCACCATGGTACATCCAGCCTCCAAAAATCCTCATGTGATACATGTCTGCTTCAAAATGGGCATTGTTCTTTCAAAGGCTATCATTAGATTGCAGATAAACAAAGCTCAACATCAACTGAACCACCACTCTTCAATATAAAAATGTCCTGTTCAATATATATTTTATACACTCCAGTGGAGGGAGAGTGAAGTAAGGATTTCTAGCAAATGAGAAAACACATTTCGGATGACGCGTGTAGCAACTACGATGCTACTGACTTTCCTTGTTCCTTTGTCCTGAAGGTAAAACAGCAGCAAGCTGGATCTGATTGTGATCTGGTTGAGAATATCTGGCTCTTGACACAGCGAAAAGGCGCAGACTGAAGCCAGATGGCACATGCACGGGCAACAATCTTAACATTCAATCACAAGACAAGCAGTGCATTGAAGCCAATTTGAAAATGGAAAGTCAACCTGAGGAGCAATGCTTATTTTTCGAGAGACAGCCCTCAGGAAAGAATGGAAAGATTCTTTGGAATTGAACAATGTATTTCTTGTTAACCATGTTTGTCACACTTGAATGCTTCAGGTCATCAAAGAAATGTGAATATTGTATTAGTCAAAGATAACAAGTAAACACAAAATGCAGTTTTGAATTAAAGCTGTTATTACCGTATTGGCCCGATTATCAGACGGCCCTAATTATAAGAGGACCTCCTCTTTTTCAAGATTAAAGTTTGAAAATACTTTTTGAACACCAAATTAATTTTTATACAGAAAATAATGAGTACATCTGAAACAAATGATTCTAACAATACATTTGAGAGAACAAACATGTTATTTTGCCTCATTCAAATCTCAATATCTGAACATTTAAATATGTGAACTAAAGTGCAATCACATTCGTAAATGAATGGCTTCTGGTTTTTGAAATGTAAATGACATCATAACTTCTCCTCAGCTGCCGGTTAACCTGGCCGATCTTCGACCCGCTTTTCTCCCGATTGTCGCTACGTTTCTCCATTTTCTGTTATCTCTTCTATTATTTTCTTCTCTTTTCTTTCTTACCGCAATTTTTTATTTTTTTTTCTTCATGCTACCGCTATTTTTATTTTTATTCTTCGTGACAGGGGTTCACTTTGGCCTGGGGAGTCAAGTTCAGCATTCGCTTCAATGATATCTGGCGCCATCTATCGTCGTGAATGGGTATAATGTCTAGACCCTGAATATAAGACGACCCCCACTTCATTCATTCATTCATTCATCTTCCGAACCGCTTGATCCTCACTAGGGTTGCGGGGGGGTGCTGGAGCCTATCCCAGCTGTCTCTGGGCAGTAGGCGGGGGACACCCTGAATCGGTTGCCAGCCAATCGCAGGGCACACAGAGACGAACAACCATCCACGCCCACGCTCACACCTAGGGACAATTTAGAGTGCTCAATCAACCTGCCATGCATGTCTTTGGAATGTGGGAGGAAACCGTAGCACCCGGAGAAAACCCACGCAAGCCCGGGGAGAACATGCAAACTCCACACAGGGAGGCTGGAGCTGGAATTTGAACCCGGTACCTCTGCACTGTGAAGCCGACGTGCTAACCACTGGACTACCGGGCCGCCCCGCCCCCCACTTTTTCAGTCTTATTTCAAAGCAAAAAACACCGTCTTATATTCGGGCCAATACGGTATTAAAAGGAAAGCAAAATCCAAACCTAAATGGCCCTGTGTGAAAAAGTGTTTGCCCCTAACAACTGGTCGGGCCACCCTTAGCAGCAACAACTGCAATCAAGCATTTGCAATAACTTGCAATGAGTCTTACACGGCACTGTCGGGGAATTTTGGCCCAATCATCTTTTCGGAATTGTTCAGCCACATTGGAGGGTTTTCGAGCATGAACCGCCTTTTTAAGGTCATGCCACAGCTACTCAATAGGGTTCAGATCAGGACTTTGAGTAGGCCACTCCAAAGTCTTCATTTTGTTTTTCTTCAGCCATTCTGAGGTGGACTTGCTGGTGTGTTTTGGATCATTGTCCCGCTGCAGGACCCAAGTTCGCTTCAGCTTGAGGTCACGAACAGATGGCCTGACATTCTCCTTCGGGATTTTTTGATAGACAGTAGAATGCATGGTTCCATTTATCAAGTCTTCCAGGTCTTGAAGTTGCAAAACAGTCCCAGACCATCACACGACCACCATCATATTTGACTTTTGGTATGATGTTGTTTTTCTAAAATGCGATGTTACTTTCACGCCAGATGTAACAGGACACACACCACCAAAAAGTTCAACTTTTGTCAATCCAGTCCAGTATTTTCCCAAAGGCCTTGGGGCTCATCAAGATGTTTTTTGGGCAGAAGTGAAATGAGCCTTAATATTCTTTTTGCTCAGCAGCGGTTTTTCATCTTGGAGCGCTCCCATGCAGGCCATTTTTGCCAAGTCTCTTTCTATGGAGGCGTCATGAACACTGATCTTAACTGAGACACGTGAGGTCTGCAGTTCTTTAGATGTTGTTGTGAGGTCTTTTGTGACCTCTTGGATGAGTCGTCGCTGCACTCTGGAGGTCATTTTGGTCGGCCAGCCACTCTTGGGAAGGTTCACCACTGTTCCATGTTTTCGTCATTTATGGATACAGTAATGGCTCTCAGTGTGGTTCGCTGGAGTCCCAAAGCTTTAGAAATGGCTTTATAACCTTTACCAGATTTATAGATCTCAATTATTTTCTTTCTCATTTGTTCCTAAATTTCTTGTGATTTCAGCTTTTGAGGATCTTTTGGTCTACTTCACTTTGTCAGGCAGGTCCTATTTAAGTGATTTCTTGTTTGAGAACAGGCGTGGCAGTAAGAAAGCTTGGGTGTGGCAAGAGAAATTGAACTCAGGTACGATAAAACGAACTTATGTTTTAACAAGTGTGGGTGGAGGGGTGGCAAACACCTTTTCACACAGGTCCTTTAAAAACTACATTTTGCGTTTACTTGCGCTATCTTTGACTAATATTAAAATGTGTCACGGCACTGTAGATGATCTGCTAGACACATGTTTATTAAATTTCATAAGATGCTAAAAACCCACAGCAAAATATTCACAGTCCTGTGAAAGGACCCCAGGGTCACTGTCTGTGGAGAAAATAAATGTCTGTATTCTCATGTATAAAAGCTGAAACCTTGATTTTTCTCTCTTTGTCTTACAGATATTCACAGATACTTTTAAACATTCCAAGAGCCTGCAGCCAGACCTTGGCCTGTTTTCATCCTGTTAATCCTGGCTCCATTTGTATTGGCCTACATTCTTCTGTTTCAGACAACTCAACGGATCAGTCAAAATCATGCACTGGAAAAAAAAAAACATGCCCTTTTTCTTCCCATTATTTTTTCGGAGATATTTTAAATACAGTGATTTGGTCTTTGATGTTTCCGGTAGCGTTTCACTTTGGAGTTAAATAATGAAAATATTGATTTTGGAACCTGGCCGTGAATGGTTCGCTGACACCCAAAGCGTCAATTTGCAGCACATCATCGTATGTTTTGGGGGGAACGTTGTTTAGAGAGCAATGGGTGAGTCAATCATTTTCACCATGACGTGACCATGTTTCACCTCCATGAATAATAATAATGTATAGTTTGAATTTGGGACTTACTGAGTACAACTATGAAGCTCTGATTGTCCAGGAGGAGCCACAATCCAAAGCCCATGATGACGGCCCCAAGAAGCTGAGAGGAAAAGAATCCATTAGTCGGGCAGAATGAACGCTGAACACAGCAAAATGTAGTTGCGAGAGTAGATATTGTTCTGCTTGGAGGAAAAGAAAATACAGTAATGTGAAAACAATGATGCAGAAACATGAATGTGTTACAATGTGGTCATGGCAAATGTTTTCTTATCCGAGCTGACTTGATGCGAGAGGCAGATGAGCTGAGGTGGTCGTCAGTCAGTCGCAGGACACACAAAACGAACAACAAGTACACGTTTGGATGCTGTGGTCTTCAATTAAACCCAACAGGCACGTTTTTTTTGCAACTTGGAAATAATCCAGAGTATCCAGAGAAAAACCCACGCAAAGCATCGGGAGAATGTGCAAATTGCCCGATAGGGCCTGAAGGGAGATTCAAAACCGAGCACTTCTCTACCCCCGTGCTCACTACTATACGCGCATGCTGCAGAGAAGATGATCTTTTTCCCCCCCATTTTATTTTTTAAATCCAAGTTACATAGCCTCTGGTGTTAGATGAACCCTGGGTAATCAGTTTATTCTGTGTGCAAGTGTGGAGATGGTGAGACTATCGCAAGAGGAAAACATCTTTTTTCTATTTACTTCATACTATTCTGTTTGCTGCTGTGCTTTGCAAAAGAAGAAAGACATTGCACCAGAAAGTCTTGTTACTTTTCCATTGTTTGAGTCGGGGGCATATAAGAAACATTAGGAAATCTGTATTTTGCATATTTGGTTCAGAGGACTGGAAATGCCATTTTTAGCCAGGCTAGGGGAGTACTGTCATAGAACACATGTCCTGGTGGTATTTATCAAGCCTACAAAACGATTCAATCCAAATTGCAATCCGTTACACTTGGAGAAAATAACACAGAATCGGGTACATTTGTTAAAAATGTGGGTTATTTTGCAGGAAGACATTTTCAATGCAGGAAGAGAGAGGTGGCCCGTCGCTTTGAGTTCCTCGCCTGCTTTCAAGCAACCTTCCCCCGGAGGACATTTGACACAACAATTACAGAGAAAAATGTGGGCTGTCAAAACAATTCAGACTGCTGGTTATTGACTCGGGGGAAAACTAGCAGGCTAATCTTACGTAACACGACAAATCCAAGTTTTCTTTTGCGGTTGATGTCACATATATTGTATCAAAATTGTGTTGTGGGATTGCGTGCATGGCGGGGGGATGAAGATATTCCTGCAAAGATCGCCTTTCGGAAGATACGTTTGTCCTTTTTGTTTCCGTTTCACTCATAACTTTCTGTGTCAGAATTGATTCATCAACAACTAAAACATGATGTGATATTAGCAAAAACCCCACGGGAGATAAGACATTTGCAAACATCTGCTTTTACTTTGGAAAACAACGACAGACCCAGGAACTGAATTGATTTCAAACCGTTTGGCGAGTGTAACATCAATCCCTCACGTGATGTCGCTTCATTATTGTTGTTGTTTTGAAGTTAGTTAACAAGGACCAATAAACGACACTCGTTGGTTCATATGCCGTAATGGGGGAAAATGTGGTTTCGTAATGCCTTTTGAGTCCAAATTAAATTAGATCCGATTATTTGATGGATTGATGACATCAACAACAGAACAATTGATTCTAAAAAGATATGCTAGTGACAGCCCTACTTGTAACAAACTGGTCACGTGGAAAGGCTTGTTCTACATGAAGCCTTGTATTCCGATTGGAATGAAACCAAATTCCCAAACGGAATGAAAATGCTCCATATAAACACCCCAATGGGAGTAAAAAAAAGCCGAATCCCAACGAAATTTCATTCGGAATCACCGGTATTCCTTTTCCGAATCCGTCAAACGTCATGTAAACGGTTCAATTAGGGACAGCCAGGCGGCGTCAACGTACCAAGTGCTATTCTGATGTTCACATTTTTATTATTGAATCAAGTAAAAGGAATTATAGCATCGCATTACAATTAAGAATTAAAAAAAAAAAAAAAAAACAGTTCATGCAGATGAGGCAGAACATTTCCGAGACGTTTCATCCCTTTTTCGGCACACCGGCATATTGACTTCTTTAACCTAACGTAGCACGGGCGATTCTAGGAATCAGAGGTTTAGGGGTGCAGCGATAAAGAAGTTACTTTATGCATGAGCTGAGCATATTCACGTCTGATTCTCATGAAGTAACTTGATAGCAATACAATTGGAGTGCTCTGTCCCGCTTGGATAGTAATGATTTAATTGTATTTATTTACTTTGACCACATGCCCCTCAAAAAGTCGCTGCACGTCACTGCTATGGAAACAATATTGGGAATGTTTACACCTTTTTTTTTTTAATTTGGTATTGCTAGATTAATTGACAATAGTAGGGGTGGCAACTGGGGTGTCAACTGGGGTGATAGTTGCCACCTCTTGTCACCCTGTACGATTAAGACGCACCATTCTTGACACATTTTTGGCGGCTGTTCTATATCTATATCTACATCAATGCGTATTGTTAGGTTTGAATAAATATACTCACAAAGAAAATGAGGTTGAAGAGGAACAGGAAGTACTTGATCGCCGTCACGCAGCCTTTCCCCATGATGCGCTATCTGTAAAAGGTTGAGAGGGCATGAGCGTAATTCGCCAGGAAATGTGGCGGACATTGTTAGTGCAGAGCAGTGGGGGGGTAAAGATCCCCACGCGCTGATAAGTATTAGCGCACACGCACACCAGCACGTTCTCTGTATCACGTTCTCTGCACAAGTAGTGTGAGCGAGATGAAGGCAACTTTGCATATAAAGATGGAAAAAAGATGGACACGTGAATAGCGCTGGTTTGAATGTCAAATGGCGGTAAATTAATTCCGAGAGGATTTGCTTTGGGGATAAGCCTCGCTTGCTTTAGGCCCGCTTTGTGTTTCGACACGTAAAACATGCCCGTGCATGGCCACTACAGGACACTGATTCTAATTGACGTAACCTCAGATTGCATCAGATTGATTCGAAGTCAGAGTAGCCGGCAACCAAATCTTGTTTGCAATACTCGACAGGCGTTTTTAAAGCTAAATATTGCGCGCTCGGGACACTTTGCAGTAGAAATCAAGGCCAGTCTTTGATTTGAGAGAATTTTGACACCGTTATCTAAAGGCAGTACATTAGCTTCTTAACATCCCGTACTGCTATTGTATTTATAAAATGTAAAAACTTTTTGCAACAATACAGTGGAGGGCAACAAAAATGCAATTCCTCCGCCAACTGCCCTTTTAATCCCCCTTCTAATGGGGGGCTCCAACAAGCCTGTCTGATCAGAACTGGGTGGCTCAAATCTGTAGGATTAAATTTGCAAAACCAGTTTAAACTCAATCTGTGAGCACGGAAGGAGGCGTGTCCACATTGCATCCACCCAATTTGCCGTGCGCGCGTGGTAGGTGTGGATTAAAATGACGATCCTTGTAAAAGAAACGGCAAGCAAATGTCGTAACGATATATATTTAGACTGATTTAGTGTATAAAAGAAAAGCCGTCAATTTCAATCTCAAAAAAAAAATTCTCCAAGCAGAAGTTTTAAGCCCACGGAGGGGGCGAACGTTTGTGAGGGTAGTGAATGTTCTATTCTCATCAGGGTTCTCCAGACAGTCGCCTCTACTTGTCTTGCAACAGGAAAATCCACGACAACTCTCGTCCAACGTCTGGAGAGTGTTTGCCCAACAATTGTGACCTTGAAGGAACACTGACGTGAACGTGCATTTTGCTACAGTCGCCAACACTCGCAAACGTTTTCCCCCTCAGCGGGACAGGTCATGGGCGATATGTAATAAAAGAATGGAATTTGGTTGGGTGCTTGATGGAAGGATCTTTTACTGCTGTCGTGTGTGAATTCTTTTGAAGTATTGTCCATCCATCCATCCATTTTCTACCGCTTATCCGGGGTCGGGTCGCGGGGGCAGCAGCTTTAGGAGGGAAGCCCAGACTTCCCTCTCCCCAGCCACTTCTTCGAGCTCTTCCTGGAGGATCCCGAGGCGTTCCCAGGCCAGCTGGGTGACATAGTCTCTCCAGCGTGTCCTGGGTCATCCCCGAGGTCTCCTGCCAGTGGGACATGCCCGGAACACCTCACCAGGGAGGCGTCCAGGAGGCATCCTAATTAGATGCCCGAGCCACCTCATCTGGCTCCTCTCGATGTGGAGGAGAAGCGGCTCTACTCTGAGCCCCTCCCGGATGACCGAGCTTCTCACCTTATCTCTAAGGGAGAGCCCGGACACCCTGCGGAGAAAACTCATTTTGACATTTGAAGTATTGTGTCATGTCAAATCATCGATGACCTACCAGGGCAGATCAAAATATATACGGCCACCTGAACCGTTGTCATGACATCGCATACTAAACAAAGGCTGGTTGCCGTTGCCAAATTAAAACATCTTTTTTAAAAATGTATGAGAGTAGCTACATGTGGCAATTCAAATGTGATTCAAAGGAGAACAGACCAACATTGAATGAGGGCAGAATGACATGGCCCCAAAGTTGTACACCATTAATACTACACCGGTGAGAAGATAAAGAAATTAGTTTCAAATTGGAAACGAGGACAAGGACAAAGTTCCTTCGATTTGAACGAGATAACGGCCGCACATGCAATTTACAAACTCAAATTTGAATGTAATGAAAATAGTCAATCAACGGGTTGTCGCGTTTCCAACGACAGTGATTGAGCGCCATTACGGGTGTGCCTTTCTTTGGAGATAATGCGCCAATAACAAAAAAAGAATTGAGCATTTTAATTTGCTAATGGAAAAAGTTGAATAAAATTGCTCATTGATGTCGAGTGCATTTATTCCTCAGCATTTTTTTTTCTTTGAGGAGCAATTTGGTTTAACGACGTTGTTATTTCGAGCCTTGCAGCGAATATGTAAGTCTTTTCAACAACAACAACAGACTGAGTGCCAGCTCAGGTTGTACTTCCTGCAGAAAACAAAACAAAGACGGAGAGGCAGAGGTTGTGAAAAGCGGACAATCACTCACACACACTCCAACGTCTTTCCTGGAGAACCTCCGTTAGAATTCTCAAGCGCGCTAATTTCTCCTCACATAAATGGCAATGTCTCATCATAACTTGCATGGGAAAATATAACGATATGAAATACATCTTGATGTACCAACAGGAAAGTATTGATGAGCTCTCTGGCAGCCAAAAAGTGGAACACCCCAGACCGTTTTCCAAAACATTGTCACCATCACGTGACCCTCCTACACCCCTGTGCGGTAATGGCCTTTTACTGGTCAGTAAATCGATGAAAATCCGGGTGAAATATGGTGGCCCATATTCAGTTATCCTGTGGCGGTGAATGTGCGGGTCGCACACATGACCCATATTCTCATCAGGGGAAATGGGTTACAGTTACGTGGTGCCACTGTGCTACTAAATTGACTGGTACATTTTTGCACACAGTGAGAGATGAAGGAGAAAAACTAAAACATTTCGCACCATCCAAACGAAATTGCGACCTTTCCATGGATCCAATTTGTCCCTCGGTGGGATACAATAAAGACGTGTTGACAGATGGCTCATTGGGATGCCTTGGCCCGAGATGGACAACTGTTATCGGCGAGCTGATCAACAAACTGCATTTGTGGGCCATTTCGCGACGATCGAGCAGAGGGTGTTCATTATGCATTCAATCCATCTGTTTCTTTGCACAGTTTTCCACTTACATGTCACAGCAAATTCTCGGTGGCTTCTTTGGACAAAAATTCTAATTCTGGCTTTGCAGCACTTGGATAGTCCTCTTCCAGTATTAACATTGATACGATACACAATTCTTGTCTAAGCGTTTATTAAGCAGGCCTATATATCACACGTTCTCGATGTTATGGATGTTTTTACTGACTCGCGAGAGGACACTGGATTCTTCTTGGTAAGTATGCTGGACTTTGGGTCATCCTTAACGAAGCAGGACTACCCCAGGATGCCGGTACACTGGATCCAGTTGAAGGAGATTCATTCACGTCAATGAAAAAGGTTGACTTTTTTTTTTAACGAAAAAAATGGTTACCGTAATTTCCGCACTATAGAGCGCACCTGATTATAAGCCGCACCCACTACATTTTGAGAGGAAAACCAATTTTGTACATACACAAGCCGCACCTGTATATAAGCCGCATGTGCCCACATTAAAACATGTCAACATATTTACGAAGAAAGAGAGAGTTTTCAAAGTTTTAATCATATAACTTAACAATAATAATAATATAACTTTCTTCCCAAACGGTGCCTGTGACGCGGCAGTAAAACGGTAGCAACATGGTAACAACACGCTGGCAAAAGATTAGCAACACAGTATAACAGGTCTGGTAAAAGAACATACCGGTACTTGTCAAAATCACGGTGAGCCGTCGTTTATGCCAAGTTTACGTGCAGCAGCTCTGTTTCCTTCTTTATCGGACAGCTCGATTGCTTTTAGTTTGAAAGCTGCGTCATATGCCTTTCTTTTTGGCAGTCTTCCTCAACGCATATATTCCATTGGTCTTAATCTGACCGTTTCTACTCGAGCGCCCCTGGCGGCCGTTAGAAGAATTACACAAATTGGCCGCATCACTGTATAAGCCGCAGGGTTGAAAGTTTGGGAAAAAAGTAGCGGCTTGTAGTCCGGAATTTACGTTAGGTAGATGGATACTTTATTCCTCTCATGAGGGATATTAGTCTCAGCAGGAGTATTCACAAGTACACATTAAATAGGAGAAATGAAAAACAAAGGTTGGGCTTGTGTGTTGCAAGGTTTTTTTGTGGCTCGTCTATTTCCTCTCTGTATCAAGTATTATTTTGCTCCTCTGAT
Organism: Hippocampus mohnikei; assembly: GCA_026261675.1. Lineage (NCBI taxonomy): Eukaryota > Metazoa > Chordata > Actinopteri > Syngnathiformes > Syngnathidae > Hippocampus > Hippocampus mohnikei. Next base: position 1,796,378 of record JAKGUB010000340.1, read on the forward strand.
TTCAAAAGGACAGATTTGACATGGAACTATTGCCTGCTAACACGGACGGGATAGATTTAAAAAGAAAGAGCCAAAAATATTTACCACACACAAACGAACAATAAAGTAATTACGCTTCGTTTCTGATAAGCGCTCAAAGGAGGGGGGGAGAACAACAACAAAAATCACACCCGATATAAGTGCTAAGCTGGCCTCTCTTGAATCATGCTGAATTTCCCGTCATTTTTCCATCCATGTTGCCATGTCGTCAATATGCTTGCAACCTGATGTAAAGTAAGTACAAAGTGCGCAAAACCTGGACGTGTCTTCCAAGTTCCTACAGTTCTTTTTCACTGTGCCTTTGGCTTCCTCACATCCGCTCACGTCTTGTGCACTGATTGTCTCACTAACAGCCCATAGGGAGTGACCATTTGTCCCTCCAGACTGACCACCAAACACGGCAAAATGCGCCTCGACAATAGCTCCGACTTGACAACGGTGCGTTCTACACCAAGCGCACGGCGCATTCCGACTGCTGACATCGGATCGGTGTATCGAGGCCTCGACATGCTTCATTCCTTTATGACGCAATTACTAACAAGCCAGTTGGACAAGTTGGACCAAAATCTGTTTGGGTTTTAAATTGCTGTCGTTTCGTTATGTTTTACACACCATGGAAACAGTTACTCACATTTGACAACCTAACAAGGAGCAGCCAAATATGTAATTTCAAAATAACAAGCCACGACCAGAGTCCCGATCACGTGGACTGACACATGTGCTAAAGGTAGAACACGTGGGAAAATGCCCAGAACGTCAAAATGCCCAGAACATCAACCCACAGAGAAGCGCGAGGTTCTTCCTTGGATGGGTTTGGAAACTATCTGGTCATAAGTCAGTCATCAGCAGAGACTTTAATAGGTGGTTGTGACCGAGTGCGCCCAACTTTTTTTCATTGGTGCGCCTGTAATTTACGTACTCAAAAGTGTTGGTGCTTGAAGTGCTGTGTGTCAGAGTGTTGAACATAATTGGACCTTAACCCTAACATTGACGAAGTTGTCAATCGTTCTTATCATCCGCAGCTAGATCACTCACAAAAACACATCTTTTACAAAGATATATTTGTCATGGGAGGCCCGGCGGTCCGGTGGTTTGCGCGTCGACCTCACAGTGCAGAGAGAGGTCTTAGGTTCAATCCCAGCTCCGGCCTCCCTGTGTGGAGTTTGCATGTTCTCCCGGGCTTGCGTGGCTTTTCTCAGGGTACTCCGGTTTCCTCCCACGTTCCAAAAACATGCATGGCAGGCTGATTGAACACTCTAAATAATCCCGAGGTGTGAGTGTAGATGGTTGTTCATCTCCGTGTGCCCTGCGATTGGCTTGCAAGTAGCTTCGTCGACTAGCAGGGCCTTTACAATTACCGTAAATTCTGGACTATAAGCCGCTACTTTTTCCCCAAACTTTCAACCCTGCGGCTTATACAGTGATGCGGCCAATTTGTGTCATTCTTCTAACGGCCACCAGGGGCGCTCGAGTACAAAAGGTCAGATTAAGACCGGTCTTTATGACACTGTTTAATTCCGACACTGAGGACGGTGACTTCGATGACTTCAGTTCACAGGAGGAAGATGAAGACGGCACACCGTGATTTTGACAAGTAGCGGTATGTTTTTTTACCAGACCTGTTATACTGTGTTGCTAATCTGTTGCTAGCGTGTTGTTACCATGTTGCTACCGTTTTACTGCCGCATCACAGGCAACGTTTGGGAAGAAAGTTATATTATTATTATTGTTAAGTTATATTATTAAAACTTTGAAAACTCTCTCTGTGTAGCGTCTTTCTTTGTAAATATGTTGACATGTTTTAATGTGGGCACGTGCGGCTTATATACGGGTGCGGCTTGTGTATGTACAAAATTGGTTTTCCTCTAAAAATGTAGTGGGTGCGGCTTATAATCGGGTGCGCTCTATAGTGCGGAAATTACGGTATGAAGAAATAAAACACTTAAAAACATACAATATGTATTTTTTTGCAAGTTTACCAGAGGAAGGCACAAGAGGGAAGAAATGTCTGTCTCAAGTATTCCTTATGTCAGTTTATTTCCCAATTCAGTGGTTGATTTGGCATACCAATTCGGGGAAACCTTTTCTGTTAAAAAAAAATCATCATAATAATTAAGTGATCACACTTAAGATTTAAAATTTGCTTCTAATGTCGTCTTCAATATTTTGATAATTTTATGTTTTGATTGCCTCGGTCAGGCCATCACCGATGAGTGTTTCTCATTTAGATGTTGACTAATAAAAACAAAACAGAAAAAAAGCAGCATGCAAAGAAAACGTTAAACAACCAGCCATGTCTTCTCCCCACGTGACGGCAACCCACCACACACACTGCGCACACAAGTAGAGCACAAAGTCTCCCGCCCACCCGGACTGCTCACCCAAACAATGGCAGCTTTCACGCACTATTCTCTCTCAAGTAACAAAAAAGGGGGGAATTTGAGAAGCAGAGGACGGCTTCATCCTTATGTATCCTCTGCTCGAGAAAACAATAGCAGATGGTTGAAAGATGCAACTTGCCACTGGGAGACCTGACACCGCCTGATGGTGGTCCATTTAGTTTACATTTTAGACACCATATGATTGTATTTCTGAAACTGACCATGTGATATGGTATATCTTCCATCCATTCATCCATTTTACTAATCCGCTTGATCCTCACAAGGGTCGCTGGGGTGCCGGAGCCTATCCCAGCTGTCTTTGGGCAGTAGGCAGCCTACTGCCCAAAGACAGGGTACACCCTGAACTGGTTGCCAGCCAATCGTATATCTTCACGATTTCAACTAAGCATTTACGAATACGTAAAACAACAGTGTGTAGAAACGTCGAAATGGCAGCTTGGCAATCATGGGTAAATTGAGATGGCGACCCCAAATTACCAGTGATATTTTGCTTATATTCACCTAAGGCGTAGGAAAAAAGGTAGTGTGTTTCCGGTAACATGAAATTTCAACATAGGGTCGGTAGGTCGGACAAAGTTTTTTATTTTATTTTATTTTTCTGCCCCTTTTGTGTACAAAAACACAAAAATGGACTTTTTTTCCACTATGCATTATTTACCGCATTGGCCCGAATATAAGACGGCCCTGATTATTAGACGACCCCCTCTTTTTCAAGAGTCAAGTTTGAAAACAGACTTTTTGAACACCAAATTGTATTTATAGAGCACTTTCATCACTGCACACAAAGTGCTGTACATGGAACAACTAACATATACAACATAAGGTCGCTGACACTGCACCAGGTAGAAAGCGTGACGTACTGACAACTTGTCACTGAGGAGTTTATATACTGTGAGACACGAAGCCTATATGACCAAATAAAAGTTCCAAAGCATTAAAGAGCCATTGCAACTGAAAGGTTGAGGAACGTGATAGTATCGCATTGCGACGTTTGCATATCGTTCCATCCCGACTTTATTGAATGTCTAATTTAAGTTGTGCTCGGGCTGGGCAGTAATTTAATTTCAACATGTATGGCGATAGACACGTGAAAATGCCTTGGATAAAATGTTTGATCATCAGAAATCAGAAAGCAAACCCCGACCGCGGCTTTGTGTATGTTGTAGGCAGCTAGCAGCCAACTCCAAACCCGAAGAAGCGGTTAACCCTGGAGGAACCCACGGGCTCAAATTTGGCCCCTATAATATCTGCTACTCAAATGCTACCCTTAAATCCCAAGGGGTCAAATTTGGCCCGAATCCTAAATTACGATTAAAGCATTAAATATTTGAAAAAAACATATTTTGGTGTTCGGTGAACATATAGCAGTCATTTAATGTAAGATTAATCATTTTCCAAAGAAGAAAAGGGTTCTTGGGTTCTCCAGGGTTAAACCAACGAAGAAGAATCCGCTACTGTATACCAAAGAAGTAGAAGCATCCAATCCAATGAAGCAAAATGTTCAAGTTACAAAACATCTCAACAGGAACATATTGCCTCTTGTTACGAAAAAAATTTCAACATACGAAAGGTCAAAATAAAGTATGGGCTGCTCCTCGCAGCTCCGAGTCTCCTGAACGCAACATACTTATAGCTACATTGGCTATTACCAAGCGTCATCCTGGCATCTCATTGGCTAAGAGGGATTTCTACCATATGCGTCTATGTAGCATTTTCGTCATTTGCCCCTCGGGCCCTGAGGTGTAGTTTTATGTAAATGTGAATCACCCAGAAAAAGTGTTCACCAGTTGACCGATATGCTGGAGTTTGCCTTGGACATTTTTGAAGGCTTGTTAAAAGCCGACAAAAGCAAACGTCCTTGGATCAGTTCTTCACAAAATGCCAGGCAAAAACCACTTCTGAGAGAGAACATGGACTAAAGAGTGCAAAAAAACGATGAGGATGAAGTTAAAAGTTAAATGACCATCATTTTTATTCTTTGTTATTAAAATTATGCACAACTCTCATTTATTGTGCAATAATCTCATTGTAACATGTATTGTTACATATTTTAATGCTTTTTTTTTTGCTTTAAAAAACATTTATGTCTGAATTTTGGGGCGCTTGGAACGGATTAGGGCATTTACATGGAAAACGTGTCTCTAATTACAACATTTTCTAGTTAAGAAATTTCTTCCAGAAGCAATTAATTTCAAAGTAGAGGTACCACTGTAGTCCTAAAACGGTTGGTCATCGCTTATGCATGCACTGCAAGAGAGTTTTAGTTCATTACACTTACATTGAATGAAGATGAATATCGCTCTCAACGATACTGCTTTCTGGATGATATCTAACACAAATACGCATTGACAATGCACTGATGAAGGAAAAACTGCACATTACACTACCGGTACATTTCAATGTACACAAAAAACAGTTCGTTTTTTTAATCAATATTTTAAAAAATCAATAATTGTCAACGTTGACTGATATGAAAAACATTTTTCAGCCATACCGTCCATCCCCACGAAGCACATTATGTTTAAAAAGGCATTTTCAGAGGCTTATCTAACTTTTTGAAAGTTGTGCTGATTTCTTATGAAAGATTATGTTACACATGTCAAAATAAAATGACCTAAACTCATATTTTTCTCCTGGTCATTATTTCCAATAGTAAAAATAAATATATAAATAAATAAATTAGATATATATCGACAAATATGAAATATTATCGAGTTACACTTTTCAGTCATATCATCCGGCTTTACCTTGTAGCTTCATATTTCGTCGAAATAAATCGTGATGGCAATGTGAAGGATGCTGAAATCTGACAACAGACAGACTGCTGAGAATTGTGTGTGTGCGCTTAGTGAACTTGACCTTTCAAGCCCCCGGTAAACTCTACAATTACTTCAGTGACAGCATACGGAAAGCAGCTTAGGAAAACAATTTCACAGAGCGAGAATAAGTTCTGAAACCGAACCAGGCAAAAGGAAAAAAAAACATTCTTGTATGATTTATGTAAATTAGTGAGAGTGTAGCTTTGGTCTTCTAAAAGTAGATCAGTTGCAACCATCTCAATTAGGGGTCGGCAACCTTTTTGAAAGTGAGAGCTACTTCTTGGGAACTGATTGATGCAAAGTTTGATACACATGATGTGACTTCTGAAATAACAGATTTTCATTTGCCAAAATGTCATCCATAATTAATCATGTTTTGAATTTCTCACAATCATTAGGAACAGGCAAGATAACAACAGGCAACAATTTATTTTTATGAATCTCTGCCAGTATTCACATTTTTTAGGTTTCATTTTTTCAATGGGTGTCAATGATGAGGTGGCTAGAGTTGCTTCCCATTCAAAAAAAAAAATTCAAATTGATTAATTGATAATCAAAACACCGGTTGTTCATATTTGACTGCGTAAATCATCCATTCTCTATTTTGCTACTAAATGAAATGACAGCAACAATCTCGACCAATTCTCTGCTTACATTTGTCCTGTTAGCTGAGGAGGAAAACTGTAAGGAGCAGCTTTAACGTCCACAAAGCTTCAGGGCAATTCCGCCAAACAAGAGAAACAGGTTATGTACTTTGTGCAATGCCAGAGTCAAGGTTGTTCTTCTCGGCAGTTTAGCAATGTGGACTATTGTGGTCAACTTTTCAACAAGGAATCAGATTAAACTCAACGTTCTACAGAGCAGAGGCTGCCTGGATGCATCCAAAATTTAACCAACAACAGCTGTGAACTCTTGCAAAGCGTAATCCATACAACATCTCTGTTTGCAGGATATGGAAAGGTAATTAAGGTCACATGGGGGGGGAAACCCTGATTTATAGCCTCAGATGTTTTGGGGGAGACATGCTGTAAAGAAGAGGGTGCCATGGGAGGCCCAGGGGGTTTGCAAGGAAAATTTGGGGCTAAACTGCGATGCCATCAATTGCTGATGCTGACCCACATTTCCATCTGTACCCTGCTGGTCCTCATAACCGCTCAATACTCAGCTATTAAAGGGGTCCCAGCTCTGCTGGTGCGATAACCATATTGACGGGTATTGTATCTGTTTTCATTCCAAATCAATGCCAGTCACACAGCACATCTCTAGCCGAGCAAGGGATTGGGGTTTCTGAAAAAAAAAAATAGTGATGACAATATGTGAGCGTTTCATCAAGTTAGTTTCAACAAACAGACCACAACCTCTTATGTTGCTAGTATATCAACGAATGTCTTGTAAATGTCTCACTAAATTCAAATTTTGGACAACAATGTGTCTTTTATTTACAGAGAGACGGACGGGAGTGCAGTGTTTTCCACGAGGTGGGCTACGACAGCATTTAATCAACGACAGGGGTCAAAGTAAACCATTTGTACAGTTTATGTGACCAATAAGTAGTTTTTTTATTGGGGGTGAGGGGTGGGGGGGGGGCGTATTTAACACACCTTTTAGTCGTGTGGAATATTGTGTGACAAGGGAGTTTTGCATACAACATACGGAATTCAATTCGGTTAAAATGGCGAAAGAAGTGTTCTGAATTCAATTCGGTTAAAATGGCGAAAGAAGTGTTCTGAATTCAATTCGGTTAAAATGGCGAAAGAAGTGTTCTGAATTCAATTCGGTTAAAATGGCGAAAGAAGTGTTCTGAAGAGCAACCGAGATGATAAGACACAACAGCGCTGAATGAGTAGACGCCACTTGGAGTCTGTTCATTTTGTCTCCACGCGCCACATCACCATTCGTCAAGAATACGCCATAAAGCAAAACAAAGCCAGATTTAGTGGAAGAAAGGCTCCAGTTTCACGCGCTGAGCAGATGAATAAACTGACCGTGTAAGCCATCGTGTTTCTGGTCATTATTCACGCGTTATAAAAAAATAACAAACAAACAAAAAAGAAAAGGCAGGTTCCTTGTTCAAGACCCACACAAAGTCAAGAGAACAGCGTTGTCGATCACTTACTGATTTGGAAGAAGTGCAGAGAAAAGTTGTAGCAGTTGAATGTGTGTCGCTGCGAGCTCTGTGCGGCTCCTGTCTGCTCCGAGCGGGCTTCTGGCCGTTGTGTCGAAGCACAAGCGACGCCGACAACAATTTAGCTGCCGTCGGGGAGGCTCAAGGTGGGGAAGACAGAAGGGGACTCTCCTACGTCCCCCCCCCCCCCATGTGGCAGATAAAGGAATTAGCATGTCGAACACCCTCCTTTAACTCCTAAATCCCCGCAACGCCACCGCGGCACCCAAGGATACGTTTATCCGCACAAAAAACGCACACATATCGACACTTAAAATGAAAATGGAATGACTTCAGATGGTTTTTAAACACTATTCACAGTATCAACAGTGAATATGTATTCATCAGAATCAGAATCATCTTTATTGGCCAAGTATGTAGAACACACAAGGAATTTGTCTCCGGTATACACGCTGCATTAGTATCATCATAAACAAGAACATGACAAATTGGTATGGAAGGACATTTCATAATGTAAGTGAACCATAGTTTCAAGCAGAGCTAAAGTGATCAGTGGTAGAATACAATACTATTACAGTTTGTACAGTTGGTGCAGAAAATCATTGAACCATTTTAGAGAGATACAATATTTGTTGCACAAGAAGAGTGACTACGTCAGTGACTGTTTAGGGAGTTAATGGCTAGAGGGAAGAAGCTATTCAAGTGTCTGCTGGATTTGGTGCGCATGGATCTGTAGCGCCTGCCTGAGGGGAGTAGCTGGAAAAGGTGGTGGGCAGGATGCGGGGATCCAGGAGGATTTTCCGTGCCCTTGTCTTGATTCTTGCGGTGTGCAAGTCCTCAAGAGTGGGTAGGGCGGTGCCAATGATTTTTCCGCCGTCCTAATTGTCCGTTGAAGTCGGATTTTGTCCTTCTTTGTGGCGGCCCCAAACCAAACCGTGATGGAAGAACACAGGATTGATTCGATGACTGCCGTGTAGAACTGGCGTAGCACCTCCTGTGGCAGGCCGTGCTTCCTCAGCAGCCTCAGGAAGTACATCCTCTGCTGGGCCCTTTTCATGATGGAGATGGTGTTGACTTCCCACTTCATGTCCTGGGAGACTGTGATTCCCAGGAACTTGAAGGTCTCGACGGTTGACACAGGGCAGTTGGATAGTGTGAGGGGCAACTCTGGAGAAGGATGTTTCCTGAAGTCCACGATCATCTCTACCGTCTTGAGCGTGTTCAGCCCGAGGTTGTGTCGGCTGCACCAAAGCTCCAGCTGCTCCACTTGTTGTCGGTACGCAGACTCGTCGCCGTCTTTGATGAGACCGATGACCGTGGTGTCGTCTGCGAACTTTATGAGTTTGACAGCTGGACTTGTTGAGGTGCAGTCGTTTGTGTAGAGGGAGAAGAGCAGTGGAGAGAGGACACATCCCTGTGGGGCTCCAGTGCTAGTGGTGCGTGTTGATGATGTTGTCGCTCCCAGTCTCACCTGTTGTGTCCGTCCCGTCAGGAAGCTGAGGATCCACTGGCAGATCGCAGGAGACACACCGAGGTGGAGGAGTTTGGGGGTGAGGAGTTCCGGTATGATGGTGTTGAACGCAGAGCTGAAATCCACAAACAGGATCCTTGCGTAGGTCCCTGTGCTGTCGAGGTGCTCGAGGATGTAGTGCAGACCTATGTTGACTGCGTCCTCCACAGACCTGTTTGCCCGGTAGGCAAACTGAAGAGGGTCCAGCAGGGGTCCGGTGACGTTCTTTAGGTGGTTCAGCACAAGGCGTTCAAAGGACTTCATGACCACAGACGTCAGAGCGACAGGCCTGTAGTCGTTCAGTTCCGATGTTGCCGATTTCTTGGGAACTGGGATGATGGTAGACTGTTTGAAGCAGGATGGGACCTCACACAGCTCCAGGGATCTGTTGAAGATTTGTGTGAAGACCGGAGCCAGCTGGTCAGCGCAGACTTTCAGGCAGGAGGGGGACACTTTGTCGGGCCCGCAGCTTTCTTGATCTTCTGCTGCTTGAAGAGCCGTCTCACGTCCTGTTCGTGGATCTGTAGTGGAGAAAAAGAGGGTGGGGGGGTAGATAGAGTAGTATCTGGTAGAGGTGGGTGAGTGTGGGAAATGGGGGTGTCCTTTTCAAATCTGCAGAAAAACGTGTTTAGTTCATCAGCAAGACCCTTATTGTTCACTGTTTGGGGGGATGGTGTTCTATAGTTTGTGATTGCTTTCATTCATTCATTCCCTTGACTCTAATCACTATACAGCAGGCGGTCTCAAACGTGCGGCCCGCGGGCCAACCGCGGCCCCCAGGATGATAATTTGCGGCCCCCGTCTTAATATGAAAGATTAATATTAGTGCGGCCAGCAAGATTGATATGAATGACTCTTGTTGTGTGCGGAGATGAACGAACCAATCACGGTGAGGTATTGACCCTATTCCGCCCCGCCCATTTTTTAGAGGAAATAAAATCTGAATACGGGGATGTGCTCTACTTCACTGAGGTACGTTGGCTCAGCAGGGGAAATGTATTGAAGAGATTTTTGTAGTTGAGAGCAGAAGTAAAAGACTTCATGGAGAAGGACGGGGTGGCTTCTTTTTCAAATTATTTTATTAATTCATTATTTTGTGTTAAAAATAAAGATATTTGAGAACATTGGAATGATTTATCAGCGCTTTTCTTGTGGAAACCCTGATGCGGCCCAGCCTCACCCAGACTCTGCCTCCAGTGGCCCCCAGCTAAATTGAGTTTGAGACCCCTGCTATACAGTATGGCACAGGTGTCAAAGTCCAGGCCCGGGGGACCGATCCGGCCAGCGTCGTCACTTTATGTGGCCCGTTAAAGCAGATCATGTGTGTCATCTGTACTTAAATGTCAAATTATCATGCGTCTTTAATAACGCCGACAGTTTGCAATAATTTTGTTCCGCTGTTGACACTCACTTGAAGAATAATTGAGCAACAAACAAAGAGTTGAGTGATTTAAAAATGACTAATCTATCAATTTGTTATGTATAAATAATAATATGATGAGACGATTATGTAAACTTTCTGTCACGTTGCGAGGTGGTGGTGGACCCTAAAGAGCAGGGTGTACTTGATGAATTGTATTTAATAAAACAGAGAAAACTAAGTCCAAAACAAAGTCCAAAGTATCAAACAAAACACATGACTGAAGATAAAAACTCAATAACAGAAACATGGTTGAAACAAACCTGGCAGCAGCAGACAAACGGCAACAAACAAACATGGCAGTAGCCAAAAAGCAACAACAGCAACAATGACCCGACCCTGAGCGGTCGGGAGGGAGTCCTTTTATGCTACTAATTGCTAAACGACCAACAGGTGTGCAGCTCAGGGAGAGCCCTGCAGTGCCACCTGTTGGTCCCAAACCGAATCATGACACTTTCATTCAACTTCACTGTCTTAACGGCCCTCCGAAAGAAGATGTAACTCCAGCGTGGCCCACGGCAAAAATGAATTTGACATCTCTGCAGTATGGGATTAGTAGACTGTAGTACACACATGCACAAATCTCTATCTAGCTATCTAGCTAGCTAGCTATCTAGCTAGCATTAAACTGAGGGTATTTTACGAATTTGATATAAATAAGGCACTCATTCACAAATAGCTAGCTAGCTAGATAGCTAGCTAGCTATTTGATCGAAATAGCTATCTAGCTAGCTAGCTATTTGTGAATGAGTGCCTTATTTGTATCAAATTCGTAAAATACCCTTAGTTTAATGTGACTGTTTAATGGGACCCACCTCTCCGAAGGAGTCTCCATGCAGCGTTTTCATTTTGTTTAATGGATTTTAGACCATTGTAGCGAATATTGTACAGTACAATATTGTGTCAAATGTTCTCCACTCTGCATCCATTGGAGCATGGTCATCCTGGAATGGAAAGCAGATCGGAAAACTGATGGATAAGCTTCATCAAACCTTTTCTATGGAGCACGTCCCATTACGAGACACAGTGAACGCCACATGAGCAAGGAAAAGGAAGAAGGCATTACAGTGAAGCTAGCACTGGGGGAATATGATGTATTATGATGATTATTGTTGGTGTTATTGTTAGGCATTCTGGCAACTTGCTGGAGCAGCCTGAGAAGAGAAAGTTTCAATAATCCACCACAGTGGTCATCAAAAAAACATTTCATAACTTTTCAGCATAGTAGAAATAAAGTAAAAAAAAAAAAATCCTGAGCATAGGTGAATTTCTTTGCCGAATGAGGATAAAGATAAGATAAAAGATCAAATTCTTCATTTTCACTGCAAAGATTGGCAAACAGCATTCATCACTTAAATGGCTAAGATAAAAAGTTATATTAAAATGGACATTAGAATGAAAAATAACCATTAGTGACCCCCCCCCCAACGAAAAGAACTTTTTTTCCGTCATTCTGTTGCACGATCACTGCCCCACTTGAGCGGCTCACGCCATTCGATATCGACTGACCTGTTTGCAAAGAGGCGGGCGGCGGTAGTCGTTAGTGGTGAGGTCAGAGTTGGTCCGAACGCAACAATAGGCCCCCCTCACGCCACATGCAGTCAGTTGCGGAGAGAACGTGAGCCGCAGTCACCATTCTAAATGGTGTAATTCTGTAGCTTCCAATGTCACAAAGTTGAGATCACAGAGCAACACTCAATGCCTCATTGTTGTACGATTGTTAACCGCACATGTTAGGCAACAAACAAAGCAAGGAACAGTTTCTCAGCCGTGGCCCCCGGGCTTCGCACAAGTTGTCTAACAGATAAGCGATGCTCAGGATTAATGACTGAATGACCAGAGCTGGTAAGATGAAGGCTGAACTCAACGAGCTGAGTGAATGAACGGTTGGCGGGCGGCACGGTGGTCGACTGGGGAGAGCACGTTCGTCTTACAGTGCAGAAGTGCAAGGTTGGATTCTGGCTGCGGACTTCCTGTGTGGAGTTTGCATGTTCTCCCCGTTACCGGTTGGGGTTTTCTCCGGGTGCTTCGGTTTACCTCCCACATTCCAAAAACGTGTGGTAGTTCAATGGAACACTCGAAATTGTCCTGAGGTGTGAGTGCGGATGTTTTTTTTGTCTATGCGATTGGCTGGCAACCAGTTCAGGGTGTCCCCCACCTACTGCCCGAAGATGGCTGGGAGAGGTTTCAGCATCCCTGCAACCCGTGTGAGGATAAGCGGATCGGACACTGGATGGATGGCTGCTCGAAAGGAGTCGGAAAAAGTTGATTTAATCCCATCCCCCTATTCTGACAATACAATTCACTTCCTGGATTTAATTTACAGTTTCAATAATACCTGTACTCAAACAGGAAAACAAAAAGTTATTGTGTTGTCTTCAAGTAATGTTGCAAATAGGCCCTGTTCACACACACACACACACACACACACACACACACACACACACACACACACACACACACACACACACACACACACACACACACACACACACACACACACACACACACACACACACACACACACACACACACACACACACACACACACACACACACACACACACACACACACACACACACACACACACACACACACACACACACACACACACACACACACACACACACACACACACACACACACACACACACACACACACACACACACACACACACACACACACACACACACACACACACACACACACACACACACACACACACACACACACACACACACACACACACACACACACACACACACACACACACACACACACACACACACACACACACACACACACACACACGTGTGAAAAGACAAATATGTCTTTGGGAGTGAATGAGTTATAGGAATGTGTTTTGTATTTTTTAAAAATGTTTTGTATGCATAGTTCTCATAAATTCACATATGGCCATCATGTACTCAGAAGTTGAGGGGCTGTCATTCGCCGAAATGTATTCTGCGTTACATGCAGGTAGGCTTAAGCAGACATCCAAATTGCCTGTTGCCAGGTTTGCATATTTGAACAAGATTCCACATTTAGTGCAAAAGTTAGGCTAGGCATATTTGAATATAAAACAGCTACAGGTGCCATTAAAAGGGGCATTCTTTTGATAGATTGTGAAATACTAATGGGGGGAAGAAAAAAAAATCATATACAGTGCATAGACAACGGGTCACTTTAATGTCATGAAGAGGAGCAGTGGCACATGAGCATGCATTCTCAAGACAAAGAAGTCCCAATCAAGGACTTCATTACGTTTAAAAAAAAAAAAAAAAAAGGAAAAAAAGGGGCGGGGTTAAAATTCAGAAAGTGCATGTGGCGGTGAAAAAAAAAAAAAAAAGGGGGAAATAAATACAAAAATGTTATAAATCAAGGGGCATCAAGACAGGCTGCCAGGTCGCTGATAAGTGGCGATTGGAGCTGTGGAATCAGGCTGATCTTCATCAACTTGCTGCTCGTGTACTTGTTCCTGACGGCCTGCCAAGAGAGAAGCACTTTTCACACCGCGTTTCTCTTCTCGCCTTCATTGTGCTCGCCAGCCACTCACCTGGAATTTAGTTTTCCCCCCATTTACCCTCACGACATTCTTGGCGATGTGCTGCATGACGGGCTTCAGGTGGGCCTCGCTATACGTCGAGTAGTGTTCCTGTGTGGTTGACTGTAAGGAAGGCAAATGAACATTTATGAAAGAGGAGTCCATTAAATCAAGTAAGCCTAAAACACATCTCCGGTCCTCTACTCTCAAGAGGTAAAAATTGCAGACTACTGTCCAACTCACCCAAGGGAGTTCGTTCAGCAGCAGCTGAGAGAGGCACAGGGCCGCTGCAGCAATCTCCGAAGGGCGATAATGCACCATTTCGTAGTCAATGAGGGTCAACTCCATCAGGTACTTGGCCAGCGTGTGCCTTTCCACATCAGACTGGATGGAAACAAGTGCCCAAGTAAGACATTCATCACCATCACGTGGACATTTGACAGACACCGAACTGTTCCAACTGCAGTTTGGACACTTGAGCAAATCGGGAACTACAAATCTCACATTGGCCACTTTGGAAGCTCTCCTGAGGAAGTGCAGCGGAAGCGGACGTCCGAGCTGAAAGTTGAGGCTCTTCAGAACTAGCTGTTCCATCTCCAAAATCTGAGCATTGGTGAAGGCGCTGTCCGTGACATAGGCAAAGTCTCCCACTATCGGAGGATAAGTCTCCTCATACTTTGAGGCAACCAGCATTGCAGTCACGCCGACGAGCTGCAGCTTTCGACGAGAGACTGGCTGGATCTGTGGGGGCGGCAAGGATGACCACTTTGGATTCTTTGGCGTTACAAAAGTCCACGATACTGGAAATGGAGATACCTGGAGAAACCGGTCAAGGACCGCGACAGAGAGATACAAGGTCTCTTGCAGCAGCTGGAATCTGGAATGAACCTGAACCATCCAGTCGATCAGAAGGGCTCGCATGCGGTCAGTGATTTCATAACCCTGCATGTAGTTGGCACGCACAGGCTGCTCCACCTACGCAAAAGGATAACGAGACAAAAGCATATCAGGCGTCGCATCGTGCAACAAAAGTGGACCCAGTGAGGAGAGATTACCTCCAATTGGTGCAGATATCTGTAGATGTCCTTTACGTATTCTGAGCACAGCTGGGGCTTGTCGGCATCGTCCTCGTCTACATCATCCACTTGGAGCAGCACATTGGAGAAAGCCTGGCACAGTTCCACCTCCTCCTCCTCTTCTTCCTTCATGGACACATCAGTTGATGGCTCTGAAACCGGAAGGGGGTCTGCTGCTGCTGCCTTAACTTGAAATGGCGCAACAGCATTGACTTTCCGAACTCCGGTTGCTTTGCCATGTCCCCTTTCCTGGAGACAAAGGTTTGGAGTGAAGCAGTGAGGTAGAGGGAGAAAAATACAAAAAAATGACAGTCGACCAAATTTAATCAGAAACAGAATCGTCTTTATTGGCCAAGTATGTAGAAAACAACAACAAAAATACTTATCTGATCTTTATATTTCTTAACCATACATGTACACTTGTGGCTTCTATACCAATACTAGAGTGAGTTCAACAACTGTAAACAAATCCATTTTGTGTTTGACATTCGGCCAAGAAAGATGGACTCGATTTCCTTTCAAATGAAGTTGCGGTGCACCTTCAAAAAATGCAGGGCGAGCCTTGTTATATTATAGACTCATTTGCCTTTTTCCCAACATGAGACATATTTGTATTTAGATTACACGCAAGCCCTGTGACAAGCCATTTAATAACGAGACGCATTGCTCAAACAATGCACGAAGTTCTCCGTAAAAGTTTGTGCATTCAAGAAAGTTGCTGGTCACAAACGAGAACGTGTTTGTAAAACGCCTGATAGAAGAATGAACATTCACGCATTCTGTTGTCATAGCTTTGAAAACGTTTATTTTATTTACGTCATTGTTTTGTGACTGCAACCGCAAACTAGTCACGTCAGAATTGTAACACAGAAGCGCGAGAGTAGACCAAAGGTGGACGACCATTGGCTTTTTCTGTTCGACCTTACCTTTACGTTGACTCCTGACACGAGCACGTTGGTTCGCTCGACGAAAGCAGCTCGGCTCTTTACAGCTGCTGTTGGTTTAGTCATCTTTGGGGGGTTATCAGTCACTGGAAGCTGCTAAAATACATTTGGAAAAAAACGTTCAAGTTAAAGTACAGGTACATTTACGACAACCAAATGTAATAGCATTCGCTTAGTTTAGGTAAGCTTTAAATATTTTGTTTTTCTTACCACACTTCGGACTTCCATGGACGACATGGCTGCAAAAGAGGGGAGCACAAACGCTAAACGTAACACGGCGATTAAAACATAGCTTAAACGTGCTTTTTAAAACTACTGGCTGTGTTCGTTTAAAACGTCTGTTACCGGAATTCGCTGCCTGATTTAAATGTAGCTCCGTCACATTTGATTGGATAGACGACATTAGTGCTGCGCTTCTGATTGGATGAAAAGATGGGGTTAAAGGTTAACCGATACGCAACAAAATATAGTGCCACAGAGGGCTCTGGAGCAGCACGACTAATCTACGCGTCTACGTGTGGGCATTCTAGGGGAGGAGGTGCATTTTTTTTTAACAATGCCCAAACGTGTACTAACAACAAGGAAGACACGGGGGGGGGGGGGGCGTTCATAACATGTGAAATGTTGTTCAGTTGCCTCGTCACTACGACGTTGTCATATCCATCCATCCATCCATTCTCTAAACCAGGGGGGGTCAAACGCAGTTTTGTTGCGGGCCACATCGTAGTTATTGGAGCTGGACGATTATGGAACACTATCATCGCGATTATTTGGATTGACATTGATATCATCATTAAGTTATTTCAAAATTTTAAGATTTGGTCAACCACTACAACTCAACTTCTCAAAAATATCACCATAGTCTCGCGCTCATTCATCCTTGCACGCTAAACACTCTTTTTGTCAAGTACAAACTGACTTTGTCAATATGTGAAATTCAAGCCTCTTGCGTTTTCATTCTGCTACATCTACACCTAGTACATACATTAACGGTGGAATAAGCATTAAGGGTTTATTTGTTTATTTTATCTTGTGGTATTTTCACAAGCGTTAGGACTTAGTGGACTAACTTGGGATCTCGGTGATTGTATTTCGTGCCATGTCATGAGGAGATGTGTGTTGGTATAACAAATAAAAGTCCTTGGATCTTTGCGTCTTTCAATATTTGACGAAAGGAGCATTTCTTGAATCTTTCAAAACTCAACTTTAAATGTAACCTGAACGGACAATAAATTAGTAATAAAGGAAATTAAGAATAAGTGAGAAACAAACAAAAACACATACAGTACCGCTGTTCCTGCGCGTGTTGGCCTCTACGGGGCAGTGTGGTGCTGTGCATGGATGGCGTTCATAGGATGAGACCAGAATTTGCGATTTGAATCTACAGTATTAACATAACCCGTTTTCAGAGATTATGAAGAGTGTCTGCCTCCGTGTGCCTCCACAACATTTATATATGAATATTTGTTTGTTTGAATGACTTTCACTTCGGAAGTCAATGCCAATTTGTTATTAGCATTTCAAAGGGATCCTACGTTGACTTTGGTATTTGCGCTGGCGATTTAAAAAAAAAAGGAAGCATGTTACGTTTTTGAATATACGATGTGTGTAATTATTTTGTTGTGTTTTTTTAGTTTTCCAGTAAGATCCAACTAGGGTGTCATTGAAAATCTTGAAAGCATGCTTGCTGGGCAAGCAATTTGGTGTATTCCAGTTATTTTCACAACGTCGGGAATTTGCAAAAGCACCGCGCAGCTGTGCACATTGATCTTTGTCTTCGATTATAACGTTTTAAAAATCAAGAGAAGCCAAAATTGAATTTATTATTATTAACAATAATAATAGTGCAGGCGCTCTTGGGTAAACGTCGACGTAAAGTGACGTTGGGCGCTTTATAATGACGTAGCTCCTACTTGGCTCGTTGCCGGTGGAAAATCAAAATCAAACACGTTTTTCATGAAAACGTGTTAAGCACCAACTAAGCACAGCACTGGCGCCTAACGAACAAGTTTTCTTTGGGTGGAAAGGGGGTATAAAAGGCCGTCAGTGAGACAGATTGTCTATAAATGGAAAAAGTTCAGCACCGTTGCTACTCCACCTCGGAGTGGCCGTCCTATAAAGATGACGGGCACAGCGCAGAATGCTCAGAGAGGTGAAGAAGAATCCTCGAGTGTCAGTAAAAATCTCTGGCACATGCCAACATCTCGTGGATGAATCTACAATACGCCAAACACTGAACAGGAATGGAGTTCATGGGAGGACACCGCCCAATAGAGAAGCTGTGGCATGACCTTAAGAGAACAATTCACACCAGACATCCTAAAGATCATTGCTAAACTGAGACAGGAATGGCCCCAAATTCCTCCTGACCGTTACGCCGGTCTGATTTGCAACTACAGGAAATGTTTGTTTGAGGTTATTGCTGCCAAAGGATGGTCAACCAGTTGTTAAATCCAAGGGTTCACTTACTTTTGTCACCACGCGTGGTGACTGTTTCCGTGGTGTGTTCAATAAAAATACATGAGAACATTGTTTTTGTGGTATTATTTCAAGCAGACTGTTTGTCTATTGTTGTGACTTAGGTGAAGATCATTTGATGAGCAATTTATGGAGAAATCCAGGTCATTCCAAAGGGTTCACATTACATTTTCTTGCAACTGCATCTTTTACAAAGATGTTTTGACAATTAATTATATGGATCCTATTTCGGAGGCTCTTTTCTGTTCCAGCATGACTGTGTCACAGTGGGGGAGGACAAGGTCCAGAAAACATGCTTGGTTCAGTTTGGTGTAGAAGAACCTGTACAAAACCTTGACTTTAAGACCATCTAAAACGTCTGGCCTGAAAAATAAACAGATAGTGAGTGAGCAAGATCTTTCTCTCCGGTCCAACACCAATGAGCTCCGCACAAATAGTACCCACACAAACAAGCTCCTATCGTCTGCATAGTGTGTACAACAAACAGTGGGATTTTGGAGAGGGAAGGTCAAAGTGTAACAAGTCAAGGTCAAGTGAATGGAAAACTATGCACTTTGTATTTATTCTATTTCCGAAACACAAATTGGGACTCCCGCTGTGCAGCACTCCTGCGCAAAAGAAGCCCAGGAGATGAATCACAAAGCAACTTTATATCGTTTTCAAGTATTCAAAACTGTTAAATAAGTACAAGGTGTGTTCACGTGATTTACATATTGGACAATATATGCACTGCCCAGTTTTAATTCTTTGTACAGGTTTTCCCCACTAACCACGCAACACGCTAAATGTCCCTAAAGTATATACATTTTTGTTTTCTTTTTGACTCTATAGGAAAAGTGAAAGCCGTCTATTGGACAAAAAGCACACAAACGGTACATCCGGAACAGTTTTAGAGTGGACGCAGACAATCCAACAAAGAGGAAGGACTGACAAAGCCCATTTTAGAAACGATGATTAGCTGCTGGTGACATGAACAGTACATATTGACATGAAAAGTAGGTAAACATTTTTTTTTTTTTAATAGTTGATCCCTCAATCTACTGGCTTGTTGTTTAACTTCTTACAAGAGAAAAATAATAGACAGAAAGACTGACATAATTTGTAAGTGAAACTATTTAAGTAGGAAGCTGGGCATCGTTCAATGATTTCTTCTATAAATTTTGGTCAAATCTATTAAGGCACCTGTTGATACTAGATTGAATATACTTTTTTAAAAATGTGTGAATGACAAAATCTCAAGAGGTATTTGGACTGAATTGAAGACTGACGATATGTTGCCGTGTACAAGACACGATGGGACAGGCAAGAAATCAAAAGCAGTTGACAGCATGGCACCAAATCAATGATTCTGAGCCGTGTATGTTTGAGATCATGCGCTTCCTCGACCTGTCTTGCTTGCAAAATTACTGGAAGAGAAATCAAATTTAGCTCTTAAAAAAAAAGTGAATTGTGACGAAGCAATATAAGCCAGACTTTCTGTACATTATTTTCTGAAGGTCGCCTTTACGCGCAAGCATAATGACTGAATTTGATATGCCATGTTTTTATTACAACAAAGTGGCTCCAAAATGAAAGAAACTTGGGCACAATTAAATACAGTCACGTATAACAAAACCATGTGCTTTTATTTATTTCACTCGACTCTTGTTTACATTGAAAAAAAAACCGCTGATCGGAAAGGAAATCAAAGTCCTGGCTTTAGAGACTGCAGTAATTAAAACATGGCACATGAATCCAAATCAAGTGACGGAGCAATATTATAATGCTTCTGGACCAACTGCACCAACACTGAACATTCAGCATGGCTTCTCACATACCCAAAAAATGTTTAAAAAATAAAATACAAACGGAGGGGAAAAACAGACAAACCAAAGATCAATAAAAACCTGCCTATAAGACAGAGTGGATAGTCACTATACTGTACACTTTCTACAATATCAATGTCCATTATGAATAGAACAAGTGCGCTCACTGAAAGGAATAGTTGAACATAAAACAATTCTCTCAATTGTCAATGAGGTTCGGCAAACAAAGATGGTTGTACAACAAGCAGACCATCCGCTTCCTAAAGCGCACGGGGGGGTGTGAGTGCGACATTTGCAACTTCTGCCGGTAAACCAACTAACTTGACTGGAGTACAAAAATCAGTAGAAAGGGAGCAAATTGAGATTTCTCTTTCCTGCCATGTGGAGTGCCTTCCAAACAAAGTTTATTTTGTGCCACCATGAGGGGTTTCCAAATGAATTGTTGCGGGGAAAAAAAATAAGGCAACATTGAAGTGGGTGTCAAATCGGGAGCCGTCCCTATTAGTTCCCAAGAAGTGGCTGTTTCGAAAAAGTTGGTGACCCCGTGATCTAAACCAAAACAGTGTGCGGACGTAGAGTTAGCTGAAAGGGACAGAAAGCCCTCTGCGATTAAATAATCATTCTTCAAACAGTTGGTATTTTCCATTTTATATGTACCGATTTTTTTTCACGGTAGTTTATAATTGTGCTTTTTTTTTTTTTTTAACTAGGAAACATTGTTTGGAAGGCTAAACCAACTAGGCAATTTCTTTGCAACAGCTGATCAATATAATGCAACAAAACATCAAACATGCTCCGGGTTGTCATCGTTCTCAAAATTCCAAAATGACAATTTATTCGACAATTGTCTGGGTATCGTAAGACGGTTACATAACGTTGCTGTAAACCAGTGGCGGGGAAACAAAATCACATCAGGTACTTGAGGATGAATGCAATTGGAAATTGAGCAGATTTGTTTTAAGTTAGCAACCCCTTCTAGTAATGTTCTGGGCCCGTACTCATAACGACTCTTTGTTCTGGTCTTCTGGTTAGATGAGACAGGTCCAAATGTTTGCAAACACGTCTGAATCTTTATGAATACAGGCCCAGATTTGTAAGATTTTTAATTTTTTTTTAAATTACTATACTTATTTTACATCAACACAACAGCTGATTTGCTCGTTTTCTTTATTTACAGGGACAGGAGGGAGGAGCTCCACAAGCTATGCATTGAGTCTAAGAGACTGATCCTCTCTCCTCCTGGAGGAGATATCAATGTCGATGGAGTCTTTACCCACAATGAGTCGCAGGCGTTTCGCCGGGGGGAGTGGAATGAAGTCGTCTTCAAACTCATTGTCAAAGTAGTCCTCCTCGTCGTCGTCGTCGTCGGCGTCCGCATCATTTTCATCTTCGGATGACGGCTCCGCCATAATCTTTTGGGTTCGGTGTCCGCCCCCTCGGGCCTCAAAACTCGGACCCATGTCACCGTTGAAGGACAGCTGGTCCGCCTTCATCTGGGATAGTCTCCGCGCGTCATCCTCCCTCTTCAGCTGTATCTTTAACTTTGTCGAGTTACCGTGCACCACGGGGGAAAAACCGTTATTGAGTTTGGCTATGTACGAGCTGCCTTTGTCCTTGTCGTGGTCCTTGCTGAACTTGATGCTAATCTTGCTGGAGGAGGCAGAGTTCACCGACGCGGCGGAAAGGCCGGAAGAAGCGATGACGTCGTCGGGATCGTTGGTCTTGCTGCTGCTGCTGTCTCTCCGTCGGCGGAGCGTCAGTTTGGGGAGACCCGTGGTGTTCTCCAGGATCAACTGGGCATCATAACGAGTGATCCTGCGCTTCTTCTTCCCCTTGTCCTGTGAGCGACAGCTACTCTTGCCCTTGTCCCGACGGAGGGATTTCCTGCCGTTGGCAACCCCGTTGTAATCCCTGTGCCGGTCAGAGAAGCTCAAGAGGACCTTCCCGCAGTCCGAGTAGCCGGTGGGATGACCGGATGCCATCGGCATGAACGGCTCACCGTACGAGTCCTCGCATTTAATTGTTCGCTCCGTCCCGAGCCGCATCGGCCGTTTCAGCCGCGCGCAGGAGCCCCTTTGGGCATAGCCGGCATCCAACGCCGGCTGCTCCAGACCTATCTCGTGGTGAAGATACTCCTCCAAGTCCGACGGCTCCGATTTAATGACCACCGCACTGGAGACTGGGCTCAAGTTGCGCATAGCGCCGGGGTCCAGCGGGACACCGCCAGTTGTTTCTTGGGCTTTGACGAGTGTCCGGGTGGACCTGCGAGTTCTGTACGTTGACGACAGGCAACCCTTACCATGTTGCACAACCGTGAGACTGACGTTTTCCTTTGCGGCGTGACGCGTTAAGCATCCCCGCTGGCCTAGCGTTTGCTGGACCAGCTCCTGGCCGTCCTTCTCCTTCTTTACGGAGACGCCTTTACACAGCGACACCTTGGAGTCTCTGAGACCCAGCTGGCAAGTCTCACCTTTGGCCAACGCCTTGGGCTCCGCGCCCCTCCTGCGACTCCGTAACTGGACTCTGCTTAGTGAAGGCTTTGATTGGGATTTTAGTCTCTTTGGTACCCTATTACTGTTTACACGTCCTTGTTTTGAACATGAGGTAGTGAGAGCTCTTGACAGAGTCTGTCTTGTTTGAGTCCTGTTTTTATACTTGAGACCAGATGATCTTTTTCTGGCAGCTACACAAAGACAAAAACGACATGTATAAGCAGATTGTCAGGGGGAAAAAAAAATACATATATATATAAAATGAATTCTTCTCCACCTTCTCTATACATAGATTACCCTGTTCCAGTTGGAATGCACATTCTGAATATATTTCATCAAGTTCTATTGCTAAGTGAAAATGGCTTTGCTTTCTCAGTGGGGCAAAGGAAGTGCATTAATTAACCCTTACATTGATGTGTTTTGGGCGATTCCTGAGAGTCTACGTCGGTGTGGGAGCCCACAGAGTGAGAGTCCAAACTCCGGTTTCCTTCTCCTAACTTCTTCAGACGGTTCAGACGCTTGTCTGTCTCCCGCAACCCGTATTTGCTGTTGATCACCGGAACTTCGACAGGCAGTCCAGCTTTGGATTTGAAAGCACCAGTGCCACGTCTGCGGGACAACAAATGAAAGAATGTGAATTTTAAAACAACGCTGGGACAAACCGCAGGTCATCGCTGAAAAGTTTATTGTCAAGAGTGTAATCGCTGCATGTATTGATCATATTTCTATCGTGTAAATTGAATTTCTGAACATAATCAGAAAGCTTTGTCCGAATGCCACGTTATTTTGGCTGGAAAATTCAAAAACGGATGTTTCTATTTTCCTGAAAGCTGCAATACAAACTATTACACGACACTGACCAAATTATTGACATAAACAAGTTCAGACATTGAATGTGATGATACCGTGTATGAAAATACATTTTCCAATTTACCGTTCACAGGTGTAGCATTCACAAAATTCATTGTTTTCCCCAAAAAATCCATCTCCATAGTAACAAGAGATTTCCTCGCCTGGCTCAATGTCCCTTAGCACCTTTACACAGGCAGTGTCCCGCCCTGTCGACACAAACTACAAACAACAACAAAAAGGGAATGAATCTATACATTTGTGTGTGCTTTCCAAGCGTATTTAGAAATGATTACAGATTCAAAAATACTATAAAAAAAAAAACAACAACAATTGCAGAGTTAATCACCTTGCAGTTTGGACGACAATCTGAAAAATCAAGAAAATATCACAAATTAATCATCTGCATTGGCAAGTGGACATGAACAAATGGAGGAAAACATCCACGTAATCTAAGAAGGTTTTTAGTTCTCGGTTAAGACTCCACACTACCTCACTTAAGATTGTTTACAAGCACAGTAGGTGCTGTCTTTTCTTTTAGTACAAAGTTTTGCTGTTGTTAACTTTTTTTTTATGGCAATTTGTGAACAATACTGTCCACCATCTGAGCCAAAACAAAGTTATTTTCCCAAGGGGGAAAAAGAAGCCGCGTATGGGATTGTCAATTAATGTTAAAATGAACAGGCTGCTATTTGACAAATGACGGGAATGTTTTAACCCGAATAATAAAACGCAACAGACTAATACCATGATTAATAAAAGCAGCCGGCCCCAGCCAGAGCTGTGCACAGTTCTTGCGCGTTGAATACATGACACTGAAGTCATTCTCTCCATGCCGCAGTAACATGTTTTCTTCACTCTCCGACAGCTCAGCAATACATCCCACCAAGTACTCGATCTTATCGTTCCTTTTCCTGCAAAAGATCAGGTCCAAAAGTGTTACGAGCACTGAAAAGTTAGCTCATAAAATGTCCAGAGCATGAATTTCTGACTGAAATGGCATGAACTTACCATTCTTTCGTTGCCACAATTTTAGCTCCATTTTGCTCTGAAGAATAGCGATTACACGGGAGAATCTCGAACCCGCTGTCAGTGGCAAACACCCGCAAATACACAAAAACCTGTGGAAGACCATATTAGTTAATCACCAAGTGATTGGAGCGATTGTGATGATGAAAGTGGACTGTGAACACAAGAAAACATTTTACATGTTGTTTAAATAGCTTTTCTTGAGATTTTGTCTTGTGAAGAAAAAGATTTCGGGACCAGTCCCCTGATATCAACGCTCTGAATGTTTTCTCCAAGTTATCGTGCTTTTTGAAGCGTTCAATGATTTCCTTCAGCTCCTCCTGCCTTCCCTTGACTGGACGAAATCTGGAGGGCCACATTAACAACACAAAATTAAGTTAGAACATAGATGCACAAAAAACAACCCACAAAGTAAAACTTCAGTTCCATCCTAGTAAATAGCTGACCTGGTGTTCATTTTGTGCGTCTGAAAGCCCAGGTAAGGATCTAATATGAGACTTGTGGTCAGGTCATCATTCTCACAGAGCTCCTTAGCAGTCATACCTGACGAGGGCACATATCGCCTCTCGGCCTCAAGGCTGGTTGCGTGAAACCCTGCCAGAACAAGCAAGCCTCAGAATGTGAAACTGCTACGAAGCTATACTCTTACAAAAAAACACAAACACAAAAACACATTCAACTCACTACGGCTACATCTTCGGTTTCTGGGATGGGTTTTGTTGTGGCGCAGGGAGACCCGCTGTGAATGCTGAGACCGAGACTGGCTCTGGCTCACGGGCTGCTCGCTGGTCAACTTGTTTCCATGTCGTCTGCCATTTAATACCATGTTCTTGGATTCGCCCAGCCACTTCATGCCCACAAGCCCCCTGGTCCAGTTGCATTTAGTCTCTGAGATGAAGAAACACTCTTGAGTGGGGAAGGCTGGCGTCTTGAATATGAATTCTGCAAAACACATTGAAAATAAACAAAACGGTGCAATTCATTTGATGTGAAAGAAGAGGACAGAGTAGTATTGCAGTGTTCAAGACAGTTATGGAACTGACACCCTTTTTAAAAGGATGAAAAACGCACCTATTTATCCCATTATGTTCGGAGGACATTTTGCAGTTCACAAGGGTATCTGGAGATAACTGCGATATTGAACAAACATATGCAGATATTTAAAAGTCGTTAATGTCTGAGAGCCACTCAGTCGTACTGCAAATAAATATGTTGATAATAACATCCACGTCAAACAACTTCTGGACCTTCTGAATTTTACGGGCGAGAACTATGATAGTCACTGAACATACAGATGCAGATATTTGGAATTCGTTCATGTCTCAGAGCCACTTGATCAAATGCAAAAAAAAAGATGTTAATAAGACATCCAAGTCAAACAACTTCTGGACGTTCTGAACTTAATGGGCCACTGTAGCAGCAGAGATGGCGTGCTTAACAAAGATAAGCTTTTGCCAATTTCCGCAGTGAGCCTGGGTCGGTTGAACAGAGCGACGGAAAGCATTCACAAGCGGAACTGTAGCGCTGTTTAGTGGTAACCTAAAATAATGCATGAGACGCAGTTTTAACAATTAGCTATTCGTGCATCCAAACTGAACCCCGCTGATCCTGTACCAAAGCACAATACGTACGATACTCCTTATGATTACGAACAGACGTCCATTATACTTCAAGTATAATGGACAATATGCACGCGCTCGCATGCACAATGTGAACTCAGGTGGAAACCCGGAAGGCCACCACAACATTTGGAGGCGACAAATTGTGTCTCGGCTATTAGCTTGCATTGTTTGCTAACAGGTGCCTTGGTTAGCATGGAGCTAGCTACCAGGACGACGCCTGATAGGCTCGGCCGCGGTGCTTTGCTTTGCAGCTCCATCAGACGCCGGCAGAATGTCATGACAAAACGAAATAAACACAAGGCTGACTTGATGCCTCACAATCACTTGATGTTAGTAGGTAACGCGGACATAAACCGCATAGCACCGAAGGATTATGACACAGCAATGCTTGTTTAGGGTTATATTTTGACAGTACACTCAAGAGTGAACTCATAAATCCTCATTTGCATGAAAATCAGCCAACACACAAAACAATACATTTCAGAGAATAATGGTCCTTTGACGACTTAACTAACACAGATTGCTCGCGTTATAGGCGAGCTATTTGTTAGCGAACACTTGAGACATCTATCATTAAACTTCATCAGGGTGCTGTTTTAGCTTGGTAAGCTAACATTGTCAATAGCAATCGGTCGGTAAAACACACTACCAGTACAATTACCGCAACACTGAAACGGAGGTTAATTTCACTCACGAGTAAAAGCTACTATAGTTAGCGCCATACATTAAATTAAACGAAAAATATGACTACCTACAAGCCACTAAACAGCAGCGGTGAGCAGTTGCTAATGCACTACCATTAGCTTTGCTTGTTTGATTTGGAAGCGGTCAGCTAGTTTTCGCGTCTATATCATGCCAAAGATAATATATGGTCTTTAAGTAACTGGTTAAATGTTGGTCAGTTATGATGCTAGCAACCAACTGATATTACAGTAAGTATAAACAATTTTCACGCGATGGTATGGTTAAATGCCCCAAGTGAAGACATCGGAAACAGAATAAATTACGTTTTACTCACCGGGTGGCCTCGTCAAATAACCGTGCAATATAACAACCCTGCTTAAAAGTCATCGAAATCTTAAACGGCACCGTAAACATTACAGGAAACACATTTATTTCAAAAAAAAAAAGAAAGAAAGAAATTAACATTAAAATTCAAGATGGCGGACTAGCACAGGCGAGTGGGAGAGGAAGGCGCAGCACGGCTATCCCCCACAAAGTAGTTCCGATGTATACTCAGTCCTTCTCATCCATCCAGACCCAAACGATTAGCGGGGCAAGAACGGACTGCATCGAGCTATCTAACTATAGGTTACAAACGGCATTTCTTAGGTCCGTATCATATGTGGACGACCATATTTATCTTTGAGGCCGCGACGGTCGGATGTACACACGAGTGCTACTGCATAAACAAACCTATTTACGCGTTCCAGACTGGTTCCGTTCTACCTGCTTTCGGCGCATACAGAACCACGCCACGAAGGGCAAACTTTGCCAGCCTGTAACTGTCGACTTCTGTCAGTTTTGTCTTCACTACTCTTTACTTCGTCTGTTCGCTAGGTATCCTACGTCCACTTAATGACGAGGTGTAGTTAAATTGTCTGTCGGATATGCCATTTGTGCGTGCAAATTAACTTTTACATAAGGCATTTTAGGATTAAGTTGCCTGGGATAGGAGATCTAAGCGCACGCAAAATTTGACGTTTTCAAAGTTACGAGACAGTATTGATTTGTGGGGCTACACATGTCTTCAAATATATTTTACTTATTACCATCTCAAGGGGACAATAATTTTCCACTCAGCTGTTTTGGCACTACTCACAAAGAGTTAGGGATATCGGACATCTGGGTGAAATTTTCTAGATGAGCCTAAAATGCACTGTAACCTGAACACGTGAACTTCATTTGACCTCTTGACGTTGTAATGCAAATGTCCACAATGTTTCACTACATTTTACATTTGTTTTCTAACGTAAAGCTGAGCGGCAAATTTCTCATCAGATGTTTGATGTGGCGGTATGACCTTCGAGTGGTTGGCACATCCACTTCACGGTTCAGAGGTTGTGGGTTTGAGTCTGCCAAGGTTCAACATTAATGGTGGCCAGTGTGCCACCGCTGTGTCAGTTCACTACCCACGTTCAGGTACAGGCCCGCCTGAACACTTTTAGCCCCTGGAAATGGCCCAATTTGGTGCAAAAGACCTTTATCACTGAAACAACCTGAAAACTGAAATTGGATGTTTTGATGATGCATCAAAACAAATTTAACTGGCACGCGCTTGACTGAATTAAGGGGCATGAATTGGGGTTAGCCCCATATTGTTAGCTATCCCCAATTTCCGTTAGCTAAATACTGATGACAAAACACAGTTGAAAAACTCAGCTCAGCAGCCATTTACATCTGACCCTTTACACTGATGAGGGACTGTTTATCAAATGTTCTGTCATCCTCATCTCATGATGTCAAAAGGTTAATGGCATACTAAAGAAGATCGTTTGCGTACCACCAGTATTGAATCAGGACAAGTATTGGTCAAACACATTTTGTGAATTTTAAGTTTAGCTCCTTTTTAAGATACAGCAAGTTGAGCAAAAAGTACTGAAACATTGAGCAGTTGGACAAGGCCATTCAAAAGATGCAACGTCAAATAAAGTTCACCTAGAAAGGTTAAAGTGCATTTCAGGTTGCCTGTAAAATGTCACCCAAAGGGCATTAAGTTTTTGTCAAAAGTGTATTTTGCATCGATTATCACACAGAGAGCCAAATTACACAAACTCAGGCATGCATATGAGAGCTGTTAGAATATAAGGGGCACGAAAACAGTGGTACAACTCTTGAGCTAGTGGTGGGGGGATCAGTGCCTTGCGCAAATGCACCCTAACTTGTATTTCTTAAACATCTGCCGTTTTTCAGCCAGCAGCGGAACTCAAACCATAACCCTTCTGTATCCATAGCCCAAGTCCTTACAGATGAGCTATTGTGAAATTGAAATTCTGCATATACAATATACTATATATGTTCAATATTTACAGTATTCAGTACAATATTGTTGTATTGTCTTTAATTAAATGCATCCGTTCACATGGCCAACTACAGATATGACTTGTGATTCAAGTCAGCATTAGTGTCCTGGAGCACAGCTGAGAAAGCAAGACTCAGCACCTTGAACCAGGTGGGTGTAGCAACGCGCCCTGTTCTTTACGAGTGGTTTACACCGTGTGGGCTGCATCATGCTGCTCCATTAGTAATGAAGCCAGCTGCCATGGAAACTAGTATAATACTTTAAAGGCTAGATGGATCTTCTGTGAGAGAAAGGCGTGAGCTGAAATGAAATTCCGCCATCGCATTGTTTTTAACAGTAGCGAGCTTCTATCGCTTCACAGTGGTCACATGACTGCGAGCGTTATTCAGCAAATTGACTGTAAAAAAATGTGAAAACAACATGAAAACACTGATTTTATCACAGGACCAGCAGCATCTATAATCGCGACCATTTAAATTCCAGTATTTAGTTTGATTTCATCTAAAATTGAATGTAACGTAATGGTTTGTTTTTAATTGCATGGAATACAGTATATAGATTCTACTTTACCCTGCACTTCAGTAATTATAACCACTTTCTTTGGCTCTACAATGAACACACATTTCTTCTCCCTCCTTGACTTAATGCATAAAACAGCTCCATATTATTGTAATGACGTGTGTAACTCAATAGATTGACGCTATTATCCTACAAGACAAAAAGGGAGTGGCAGCCATTATGGCACTGCATACGTAATGTGACGAAGCACACGTCACGCATGCGCCAGAGGTCAGAGTTGAAATGCGCGAGGCGGTTCGCGGGAAACGTCCCAAAACAAATCGGTTCTGAAGAACACAAAGTTTTTCAAGGTGACTGTCCAAACGAACATCATCTCACGGATTTCCTCACTCTGTCGTCATCTAGAGTAAAAAAAATATCGTGTTAAAAGTATCCGTGCTAATAGCTTTTAAGCTAGTTGAGCAGCTTCCGAACACGCGTGTTAGCGAATGAAGAGAGAGCGAAATGGCAGAAAGGCCAGAAGATCTCAACCTTCCCAACGCGGTCATCACACGCATCATCAAGGAGGCGGTGAGCGCAAACATATTTCACTATTTCACTTGTATTTCAATTAAATTGATCATTGTCACCCATTGAGCAGGTTGAGTGTTTCCAATGAATCGACAAGTGAAATGGGTCTTTGTTTTTTAGTTACCGCACGTGGTATTCTTGTAATGTGATCGTTTGAGCACGTAAATGCATTCTAGAGCGATCAACAATTTTGTAATACATATTGTTTTAAATGCGCTTCCCAAACAAAATACACTGAACAAGAAATTTATGACACTCTATTCACTATTCGAAATAAGAAAACATCGTTTTGAATTAATAGGTGGCGAGCTCGCAATATTGCAAGTAGGGTATTCTGGACACAATGTCAGTGTTCTCATATACCTTTTCCAAAGCAGTGTCTCTACATTTTTTGATATATAGAATGCATTTTAAAGTAAAGTCAAAAGGCAAAGTTTCGGACACTTTCTCGAGAGCGATGTTAGTCGTCATTGGTTTCGCATAATTATGACGCACCGAATAAACGTCAGCTTGTGGAACTTCAGTAACATTTCACAAGTAAATTTAATGCAAAAATGACAACAATATACTGTTGTAGGGTGGATGTATTTTACAAAATGAAGACAGAGCACTTGTTGTCATGTGTTCTACTTATAATAAAGATATTTTCGCACCACACCAAAGGATTGTCTCCTGCCCTAGAAACGGCAAATCTTCTTCGATATAAGCATATGGGATATATTTGATTTGTTGCTCACTATATTTCATTTCAGGGTGCATTATGGGATACATTGATTGCACTATATACGGAATGGAGAGTGATTCCAAACAGAACATTTTGAATTCTGAGAGAAATTACACGGTACAAAAATCAATCCTCATTTGTGTTTAACCGAAGAACACAAATGGACATTCTGGCGACTTATGACCTACTGCCACTGTTCATTTTGAGGGAAGATGGTGTAGTAGTCCTTGTGTAAATAAATATTATACGCCAGCTTGTGTAGTCCTCAACATGTTTGCAGCTTTGAGACGACGCCCCCACATCGTTTGTTTTCAACAGCTCCCAGATGGGGTGAATGTGTCAAAAGAAGCACGCAGAGCAATATCCCAAGCTGCCAGTGTCTTTGTGCTGTATGCAACATCTTGGTAAGAGGACAAACAACTCTTTCACAAAATTGTGTTCCATATAATGTGAATTGTGTAAACAACAACAATTGTCATCTTGCTAGAATTCTTAGTATATGTGAATATTTCCAGTTCAATATATAGTAATTTCACATTTAAAACGGCACCTTCGAAATCATTTTGATGGCTTATGACATAAGCCATCAAAAATATTTTCCTTCACATAAGCCTTATGTGAAGGAGAATAGCATCTCTGTCGTTGTAACATCTTACTCACTTTAATCAATCACTAAAAGGGGCCGATAACCCAAAATGTGTTCAAGCCACCCCAAAGAAATGAAAGAGCATTTTGTGAATCTTTATATGTTGCAGTGCAAACAACTTTGCCATGAAAGCCAAGCGAAAAACTTTGAACGCAGGCGACGTCCTATCTGCAATGGAGGAAATGGAGTTTGAGCGGTTCATGGAGCCTCTCCGAGAAGCTTTGGAAGGTCAGTAACTCTAGTCACTGAAAAAATGTTTTCTTGTGGATAGTAAATCGTGCAATTGCTGTATCAGACATTGTTTTCCAAGACAAGCATTGTTAACTAAACATCTTTTAAATCCAAAGAGGAACGTTTCTGATGTCAATCTTGTACAGTTAAAATGTGGGAAAATGTCTACTGATACTTGTGGAATTTACCAAAAGTGAATTCCATTGTCATTATTCTGTCATTATTATAATGTCTGAAAGTTTGCAGGTAATGTCACAGGAGACTTTGATGTGTTGGACTTATCCCTGTATCGTCTTCCCCCATCACTTTGACAAAGGACTTCAAGTGTGGGATTGCAAAGCGACACTGGTCTTTTCTGCTTGACGATACAACTCCTCATTCTGTGCTGTTTATGTTCCTTCACAGTGTATAAGAAGGGCCAAAAGGGAAAGAAGGAAGTGTCAGAGCAGAAACGCAAAGATAAAGAGAAGAAGACAGACTCTGAAAACGATAAGAGCCGGGGGGAGGAGGAGGAGGAGGAGGAGGAGGAACGCATGGAGGAAGAAGCTGAAGCAGAGAACGAGGTGGAGGAAGAGGAGGTGGAAAACTGACAACAGTTCCCACACTCGGAAGCGCTGTTTAAATGATGACTTGCACCCAGGCAACCCATGTGAGGTTATCACGAGGATCCCAGTAGAAACTGATTGGTTTATTGTCCGGGGTTGTTGCTTTTTGTCTCCTATCCTCTGAAATCCAGATGTTAAAAGAAAGCACAACATACTTTCAAGTCTCTGTCATTCCGCTTTGCTGTGTTTTGGCATGTGACAAAATGGAACACACCCTAACTAACTGGTGTTGACCAGTTTCCTTGCCCAAGTACATCTTGGATCAGGTGTATCAGAGTAACAATCGGTGTTTAGGTTTGACAAATAGCAGAAGTAGAAACATCCTTTACAAGCATAGTGATGTGCTGTCACTTTTTAATGCTATGGCTGTTTCCAAATATAATGTCACAAACTGATGTATTATTGTTGGATCGATAAAATTAACTAACGTGGCCAAACGGATTCAATATTGTCCATTCTGGAGATCAACTTTAAAATGACGAGGTTATATACTTTAATGCAGCTACTGTAGAATTGATGTGAGCTGCACAGGAATAATTCATGGGGGCGGGGGGAAGTGCAGTTGATTCAATTGAGACTGATAAGATGAACGGGGCAACTAAGTTGTGCATTTATTGCCTGGGTTGGTGAAGATTACAGTTGAGATTTTGGTGTTGAATTTCTGCTGCATTTATAATATGCCAGAGTCAGTAATAAAGCGCATCATGTGGCGTATTGGTTACAACAAATAATGTACGCTTGTTTACAAATGGAGATGTTTTGGATGTGGTCTTACAATTATAATAAAAAAGATCATTTTTGTAGGATTTTCATGAACTGAATTTTTCAATAAATATATTTTACTGAACTTCAAATGTGTAGTTGTACATTTTTTTTTCTGGTTTGGCTCAAACAAGCACTCCATGTCAGCGTTTTCCAACCTTCATTAGCCAAAGCACATTTTCCATTTTCGTGTGAAATCGGAGCCTGATAGAATACAAAGTTATTTTGTTCACTAGTTCGGTGATGACGCTGTCCTCGTAGTTGTTCATCTGCTGCAGAGCTAAGTGACCTAGTCGAAGAGGGATATAAAAGAAAGAATTCAATCTGACAGCTCCCGGTTGAGTGACTACTACAGTCCGAGTCCCTCCTCTCCCATTCAACAGACTAGGACCGGTATCATGTTAAATTGGAGCACGAGGACGAGACAAAGAAACTGGACTGATGTGTCAGCCTTCAGCCTACGGTTTCATTTTTGCTTTCAGTAGCTTGCGTTAAAGTTTCTCGAAAATAGGTCACAACCCGTCGCCGATAGATGGCAGTACTGTGCAGTCATCAAAATGTAACATGGTCACCTCTCGTTGCTTGGCGCCAGCAATTTTTTTTTTGTGAAAGGAAATAGAAAAGCCAACGAAACCCCAAAACAGTGATAAATACATTAAATCATGCAAATACATGATTTTATCATCTCCAATATACCCTCAAAACCTCTAATTGTAGAAGCCATACCATTTTATTCAGAGAAGAAAACCACAACTTTCTAATGAGCAGTCCTTTAGATTTAAACCTATTAATTGCCAAGTTGCACGTGGAAACAAGCCAATCGTCGGTTTAGCTCTGCTGCCAGTTATGAGTAAGAGCTCCATTGGGGTAGCTTTATCGCAACCTGTAAAAATAAGATCCGCAGAAAGGAAATAAAACAGCAGAGCCGTCATGCAATTTTCCCCTCACTAAAATGACAATTGTTTTTGCCCAAGGCTAGACTTAACTGCACTTTAACCTGGTTA
Source organism: Hippocampus mohnikei (assembly GCA_026261675.1). Lineage (NCBI taxonomy): Eukaryota > Metazoa > Chordata > Actinopteri > Syngnathiformes > Syngnathidae > Hippocampus > Hippocampus mohnikei. The sequence continues at coordinate 1,830,617 of JAKGUB010000340.1, forward strand.
TGTCATTTGTGTTCAACAAATTCAGCCGAGTAAAAAACTTTAAAGTAGAATTTCAGAACAAAAGAGCAACAAGTGTGAAAGCATGAAAATGGAAAAACGAGGCAAAGCGATTCAATTTCCAACATTTTATTACTCGGATGGGCACTCAATTTTGCCACTGTTAATGTCATCAATGACATCATGAGGAGGTCGACCATCGATGGTGCAGCCAACAGACTGAGCCGTACCCAGAATCTCCTTGATGGTTCCTGGCAAAATGAAAATACATAAAAGTAAAAAACCAGCAACGAACAGCATTCAACATTAACATTGCATTTCTTTTAACCTCAGAAACTTGTGTGTTGATAGAAACATTTAGTCACGAGTATGTAATTTCCTGTGATAGTGTTCCAGACTTTTCGGCACAGGGGTGTCCATTGTATTGGGCAGCTCTGTTTCCTAAAGGCGGGTCAATCTAAGCCTCCACTGGATTATACTCAGTCACTCTGACAGACAGGCATAGTGGCGGGAGGCTAACCAACAACCAAGAGTAGTAATGCAGGCCCAGGCAGACACTAATCCTGCCTGACCAATTTGACTCTCACCAGAAAGCTCCCGTGCAATGGAACGAGGCCGCATGACACGAGCAACACCGAGAATGTCGTCAAAGGTCACACTTCCACTGTGCTTGACTGGAGGAAGAAGGGGAAAAAAAGGACACATTGAGGGGGTGACAATTGCAAACCAGTCTGTGTAGTGCGACACCTGGCTATCATTTCCAAAAACTTGTCAGTGACAAAGTCATTAGGTTGGCATCCCTGTATTCAGTGTGGCGGGGTTCACCTGCAGAAGTGACCCCGAAACACTAACTAAACAGTGTTTAGTATGTCTAGTGTGCTGCCTGTCATTATCCTTTATGAATTATGCCAGGCGTCAGAGCTTCAAGACACCATTGAACTTCTAGTTACTCAGGTGTACCTTGTAGGCACTTTTTTTTTTTTAAATATAGCAGCCACTTACTGTTCTTGACCTTCTTCCTGTCACGAGGGGGCTCCTTAAGAGCCTTGATGATGAGTGCAGAGGCAGAGGGAACCACCTCAATCTGTAAAGACAGAATCGAGACCAAGTCCTCAGTTCCACTTGAACGCTTCCAATTTAGCAGGGTGTTACTGTGTAATCAACAAAACCAGAGTGGGAGTCAAGTGTGTCCCCAATACAAAGAAAATAAGTATCTGTACCGCTGCCTGTCTGTTCTGGATAGTCAGCTTGACGGTGATCCTCAGACCCTTCCAGTCACCGGTGGCCTTGGCAATATCATCACCAACTTTCTTGGGAGACTGTAAGAGAAGAGCAGTCTCCGTTTCTCGAATGAAATCGACAACTATTCGGATCTTGGCTATTAGGCTTATCAGATTCACCAAATCAATTTTTAATAGGGTGGCAAAGGCACAGTTCACAATATGGACAGAATAAGAAATTAATGTTCTAGACTTTTCGGCACAGGGTTGACCCATTAGTTTGGGATGCTCTGTTTCCTAAAGCTGGGTTACTCTGAGCCTCCACTGGACTACACCAAGTCACTATGGTAGACAGGAATAGTGGCGGGGGGCTGGTTTGTGTAAACCCTTGCAAAATACTCACCAGACCCAGGGGCCCAATTTTGGGGGCCAAAGCTGATGTGGCGCCAACCTCTCCTCCAGTGCACCTCATGTACACTGTAAGACACACACCAAGGTTCGTAATGAAAGTCAACTTGAAATCAGCTAATTTTGTATCAACCAGACTTGTGCAAATGTAGGTCTCTACGTTTACTGCACGGGGCAACCGGGGAAACTTCTACATATCTGGTTCAGAAGAAGTCATGCAGAGTATCTTGATTTTGATTGTAACACTTTTCTTCCTTTCCATTAAAAAAAAATGGCTCGCCTTCCTTCGATGCGGGAAGGAAAAACTGTATTACGAGTAACCGTTTAACATTTTCATACAGCGCAAACAGACTAGAATTGAGGACTGTTAAAATAATGAAGACGGTGATGATGATTACTACAACAGGCGAATGTGGCTTCATTGTGTCGCCATTGTCGAAAAAAAAAAGCTAACAATTAGCCGCTAGCCGTTTATCCCCACGTGCCAAAGCACGAGTGGGCCGGTCACGTTACCTAGTACTGTATAACATATCAACGTAATTTAATCACAGAGTAAACAGTCGACACATATGTCAATCACACGTCTGTCTCAATTGGAGTACCAAAATTACCATTGTGAATGCGCGGTGCGGAGGTCGACGGAGTGCGACGCCATCTTGATCATCACCCAAGCGTCTGCTTTAAGTACCATTTGACAGGATAAACGTACCAACTTTAATCTCGCCGGGGTCGAATTTTGGTGGCATGTTGTTGTGGAGGTTGAGCTCAGTTCAGCTTGATTGGTGAGGGTGTCGGATGAACCCGGTTCGGGACGACCGATAACTGTTACACCTTCACCGCTAAGGGGAGAAAGAAAGAAAGAGCGAGAAGTGGGCGACCGGAGTATATAACTGCACCAAACATCGCGAGAAGTGGCAGTCGTAACATTTGGGCGGGGCCATCAAGCACGTTAACGTTTCTTAAATATACTGTATACGGAAGTTTGCAGCGTACCCAAGTAAGTTAAAAGATGTTAAAACATGTAATAATTAATTCCACTATCAAATGCCTTTTTTCTTTTCTGCAGAACGTATGACACGTGCCTTGTTACTGTCAAATAAAGAGCGCTTTTGTAAATAGTCTGTGACCATGGTTGGTTCACTTCAACCGTTAGTAAATACAAATGTGTCTTGGAAAAAGTAATAAGCCAGGATAATAATGTAAATTTTAATCTCAAGGATATACAAAGGGTCGACTGGTCAGCACGTCGGCCTCACAGTGCAGCAGTTGTAGGGATCCATTCCTTCTCCGGCCTTCTTGTGTGGAGTTAGCATGTGCTCCCCATGACTGTGTGTTTTTTTCTCCAGATACTCCCAATTTCCTCCCACATTCAAAAAACATGCATGGCAGGTGAATGGAACACTGTAAAATTTCCCTAGGTGTGAGTGTGAATGGAACCCTGCAGAGGCACTTTGGGGCCAACGTGCTAACCAGTCTTCCAACCGTGCTGACCGCCACAATGAAAGCCTGCCCTGAAATTTGCAGTTCTGAGACAGTTTCTGATTTTTTTTGCAGAAAGTCTTTGGTGATGCGATTCAATTGTTGCATCAGCCGCATGGGTGGCTGTTCTCGGGCAATCTCGGAGGTGAACATGCTGGATGCGGAGGTCCTAGGCTGGTGTGGTTACGCCTGGTCTGTGCTTGTGAGGCCAGTTGAATGTACAGCCAAAATAGTGAAGATAATTCAGAAAGATGATAAATTAGTTTGGAGGCTGATTTCACAACAGGAGTTCACAGTATTATTCCCATGTGTGCATGAGCATGAGCGTGAGTGGTGCACGTGGGTGCTGAGTGGCTGAACATCGTCTGTAGCAGGATAATGGGCCTTTTGCTCGTCAAGTATCCCTGTGGAAACGCAATACAGCCTCGGGATCGCAATACTTAAAACCACACGGAACTGTGTTCCGTTGTCATACTCGTGTCGAATGACATGCAGAAAAACGTTTTTTTATCCATTCCTGAAGGTGTATTTGACTCAGTGCTGCTCCACAGGAATAGCAACAGAACAGAGGACGTAAGTGAGAAGCGGAGATCATCACTGTGGAGCTACTTAATATGCATCATGAAAATCGGTGATGGTCAGAAAATCTACAAACCAGTGTTTTGAGACAAAGTAATACGTTTAGTTTCAAAGATATTGACATTTGCAAAAGCCTGGTGTTAGATATTTCTCAGGTATGATTAGTAATAGCCCTCTTATTGCCATAGGTATAATAAAACACACACACAGAATAAAACTTTTTTTCACGATAACTTAAAATGGATCACCTCAAATGTGAAAAAATTGATTTTTTTTTCATCTGTGGAACAGCTGACACAGATTGTACTGTAGCTCTCTCCCACGTAACCGACGCAACTCAGGAATGTTTATATGGTTCAGGCTCCTGCACATCTATTGTATTGAGTTAAAAAAAAAAAGTTTGGCACGTTTATGTCATGTTTTTGTTTTCCTTTGTGGAGGATGATGATGATGATGATGATGAAACGGCTCTCGGCAATTACTGTAGAATCTGTATTAAAAAAGAAGAATGGAAACTACTGCTGCTATAGTAGTGGCAGCAGTAGCAGATGGCACACCGTAATGAACAAATGAGACAGCATACATGCAAACATCATATGCCGTTTTTTCCAGACCTGCTGAGGAGAAGGCAGCATGTGATGCAATTACATTTACATCCCCTGCAATTTACTGTGTGTTTGACTAACAGGCACAAAACAACATGGAGGGGAGGTGTGAGCCTTTCTCTTTGCATAAACCGAGAGTGTGAAGCAGAGCCAGTGAGTCAATGTTGATATTGTGCACTTTGACGGCTTATCTGTCTTCTTTCTGCAAGCATGGATGTTCTGCTCGGGAACTCTTGATTTAAAAGAAGGGAAGAAATTGTTTTGGGCTTTAGTGTAAAAGCCCCCCCCACCATCCAATCTGTTCATCAATTTTTACACGCTAATCAAAGGGGGTCGGACTCATTTGGCTGTGATTGGGCTCACAGGAAGCAAGTCAATGTTCCAACTTCAATCTTCTCCTCGTTGAAGTGCAATCTGTCTCTGGCCATCAATTCTCAAAGGACTGCATGCGCCATTTTCTTTGACAGTTAAGGTCATGTTGGTGAATTTAGATGTTTATAGACATCTGCAGATCATTGGATTCGCACTTCATTTATTTGTCCGCCAGGACAGTTTATGTATGGTGCCAAGTATTTCACATAGTGCTGTTAGGCCTGTGTTCGCATATGTAAAGCACAGTTCTATGTACAGGTACATGTAGCATATACCATGTATATATCACATGACAAAGATATCTCAGATGTGCTGTACTGTACTCCAAAACCGGCAAATGAAGAAGGAAAGCGGTTAACTGCAAAATACATTCTGGGTTGTTGATGTCCAAATTACCGCCGCTAAACACGTAAAGTACTTGTCGAGACAAATGAAGATGACGCGACCCTTCACTGCATCATTCGTTTTCCTCGCGACATACAGGCCTCCGGGATTGGAACAGAAAATGTCCTCTTTCGTTTTTTAAACATTTGACAAGCGACCAGAACTCCTTTCAGCCTTCTATCCACCCCAAGCAATCGTACACTATTGATGCGATGCGGTATGTTGATCTGCCTGTTTGTTTGCCATGGTGAGGAATGTTGACTTTCCCTGTTGACTTGTTCTTGCTGTCTCTGCCCAAATAACCAGAAAGGCCATCTGTTTTGAATGTGACTGAAATCGATTACCGTAAATTCCGGACTATAAGCCGCTACTTTTTTCCCAAACTTTCAACCCTGCGGCTTATTCAGTGGTGCGGCCAATTTATGTAATTTTTCTAACGGCCGCCAGGGGGCGCTCGAGTAGAAAAGGTAACATTAAGACCGGTGGAATATATGTGTCGAGGAAGACTGCAACTTCTTGTCTTGTGCATCAATTAAATTAGCGTGAACATACCCTCATCATGGAAAATGCAAAAAGAAAGGCATATGACGCAGCTTTCAAACTAAAAGCAATCGAGCTGTCCGATAAAGAAGGAAACGGAGCTGCTGCACGTAAACTTGGCATAAACGACGGCTCACCATGATTTTTACAAGTACCGGTATGTTCTTTTACCAGACCTGTTATACTGTGTTGCTATTCTGTTGCTAGCGTGTTGTTACCATGTTGCTGCCGTTTTACTGCCGCGTCACAGGCACCGTTTGGGAAGAAAGTTATATTATTATTATTGTTAAGTTATATTATTCAAACTTTGAAAACTCTCTCTGTGTACCGTCTTTCTTTGTAAATATGTTGACATGTTTCAATGTGGGCACATGCGGCTTATATACGGGTGCGGCTTGTGTATGTACAAAATTGGTTTTCCTCTAAAAATGTAGTGGGTGCGGCTTATAATCAGGTGCGCTCTATAGTGCGGAAATTACAGTAAATGATTTTACTTTTTTAAGCCCTTGTATGTATTTTGTTCTTTTATTTATATATTTATTGCTAATGCTTGCGAGGGGGGGGGGGGGTTCTTCCTTCTGTCAATAACATCTCCAAACTGTAATTCTGCACATCTCACTTCAGTCTCGCTTAGAAAAATAATAGACTCTGAGGAGGGAGTGCAACCTTTGAAGAATAAGAATAAGAACCCCTTTATTCATCTCACAATTTAGAAATTCCCAATTTACAGCAGCAAAGTTATGAAAGGAGGTAGGAACTTTGTCTGGTAATTTTTGTGACGCCACGTACAATAGATGGTTTAGCTTTGTTCACGCGAAAGCTCTGTAAGAAATGTTCTTTAACGCTGTCCGCTAAACAGTTTGTAAGATGAGTCGGTAGCTCAAAGAGCCGCTTGTCGATAATTGCAATATGACCCTTGGCCTGAATAATCTGATTCCTTTCTGAGGGTTTCCTCCTGCTGCAACTAGCATCTTCTAATTGCATTTTGAGAAAGAGGAGACTGAAAAACAACACAAACAAAGCCTGAATGCTTAAGTAAAGCTCTGCTCCATATTAATGAGGTCTCGTTGCACAGCACGTTCAAGCAAGGATGGCCTGTGGAAGTAGACCTTCAGCCAGCCGACAAGGCTGACATGTGAAGCATGCAGGAGTTAATTAACCCACGTTTGAGAAGAGTGATTGCGCGGAATCAAGGGTGAATTATCAGTTGCCTCGCTGCACAGCTCCCTAGGTGATTCGGCACAAATTGAGAGACTGAAGCAATTCCCCAGGAGTTTCGTTTTAATTTCTTCTGACAGACTGATTCCGCTGAACCACGTTAACCTCCAGCTTCATCAGGAAATTAAGTTGCAAAAGACTCTTCGGGTTTCCAAACAGAATGAGATAAAACAACCTAGACTGGCTGTGGTTGTCATCAGACTGCTTCACGGAACGAATAAAATGAATAATAATGCGACAGGGTACTGACTTGCGCATCAATGCCCCGTGGTCTTTTGGGGGGAAAAAAATGCCAAATGGAAATCATACATTGCAGACATGATAATAAAATCGTAAAAATGACAAATAAACAATGTTTACTTAGTTACTTTTCGAACGACGATGGAAGTCAAAATGTTAAAAGAAGCTTTTTTTTTTTTTTTTTTTACTGCTATACTATGTTTTTAGCATTTAGCTTACATTTTAGCAATATGTGAGAACAAAAAATTGTGGTGCCGTGCCTGGCTGGAAATGGACTGCTTAACGGATTAATCACAAAACAAAAAGTGCCCTTTTGATTGTCTTGGCTTTCAACTGTGTACTTTGTCGTTGTGAATGTATCGTTCCACATCGTGTGTGTGTGTCAGTGTCAAGTGTCATCTTGTTGCTTTCCCAACTACCCAAATGAACCTCGCTTCGCCTCCTATATCCAATTATTCATTCATTCATCTTCCGAACCGCTTGATCCTCACTAGGGTCGCGCTGGGTGCTGGAGCCTATCCCAGCTGTCTTCCGGGCAGTAGGCGGGGGACACCCTGAACCGGTTGCCAGCCAATCGCAGGGTACACAGAGACGAACAACCAACCACGCCCACACTCACACCTAGGGACAATTTAGAGTGCCCAATCAGCCTGCCATGCATGTTTTTGGAATGTGGGAGGAAACCGGAGTACCCGGAGAAAACCCACGCAAGCCCGGGGAGAACATGCAAACTCCACACAGAGAGGCCGTAGCTGGAATCGAACCCGGTACCTCTGCACTGTGAAGTCGACGTGCTAACCACTGGACTACCAGGCCGCATATCCAATTATTATTATTATTATTATTATTTTATTATTATTTTTTTAATTATTTTTATAACCAGGCCTGACTCATTTTAGTGAAGTGGTTCTGGTGTAATGTAACACACGTGCATGTTCGCTTTGCGAATTAAATGAGCTTTCACAATCACATGTTGAGACTAGATGGGCACACTCTTTAAGCCTATACGGCGTGGAAAAAAGGAAAACATACAATCAACCTATTACAAAAGTAATGGCATAAAAATATTCATATTCCCTGATATCTGTAGTTTTCATGATAGCAAGTATGAGAATAATGACGGCCTTTGTTCAAGTTTCAACATACCAATGCCTTAGCTGTGTCCCAGGACGCTCTAATTTGCCTTCCCTTTGTGTCCCTCCGTCTGATGGATTATCGTGTAATCCCCAGTTTTCATCAACCAAAAGGGTCAGAGGTTGTTTTATGACAATCCAACACTTCTCTCAGTGCAGATACAATGATCTTTACTTGACTGTGGGGGATTATCGGGTTTGATTCAACTAAAACTGGATGTGTGGACTTACATTGAATATTGAACATTCTGATCACATAACACTACTACTAGCACTAAAATGATCAAAGATAACCATAAATGGAAATTCATGAAGGCAACATGTAGTATTTTGAATTATCGCGTGAAATAAAATCGGTAGGCTGCAATGTGGTATGATTCACTTGCGGTTAGCACCGTCACCGAACAGTTCTGAAGGGTGGGAGTTGGAATCAGGTCTCTGGCTTTCCTTTGTGGAGTGCTTGCGCAATCATTTCACAAAATGTGCCCAACATTTATTGGACAGAGTGTGGAGGAATGTCATCTTCACGGCAGCTGACGTCCTGATTAGATACTGTATGGCGCAAAACAACCTACACCTTGTAAATCAAGCATGCAAATTGCGCCTATGCGTGTGTGTGTGTGTGTGTGCGCGAGTGTGTGTCAGATGGACATACGGGAAGAGAGACTCTGCTTTATCTTCCTTCCTTGATATAATCCTGTCTGTGTTTGGATATCTCCTGCGCAAACTTTGTCAGTCTGGCTTTGGCAGCATCAAAACAAGGAGCTTCACAGTGAATACTTCAAATGTATGGTGCAGTATTCAATATTTGTGTCAAACGTGTCCTGGAGATTAATAGAAGGGCGGCACGATGGTGGACGGGTCGGCACGTCGGCCTCACAGTGCAGAGGCGCAGGATTTGATCCCGGGCCTTCCCCGTGTGGAGTTTGAACGTTCTCCCCGTGCATGCGTGGGTACTCCGCTTTCCTGCAACCCTTGTGAGGATAAGTGGATTAGAAATGGGATGGATGAGATTAATGGAATCACCAAGTCGAGTGCTGAAATGGATGATTTAGAAATGGTAAACAGACTTTTACTTGTATAGCGCTTTTCTACTTTCAAGATACTTAACACGCTTTCATTCTCTCGTCACTCCCCTTATGACGAACTGGGTGATGCTCACGTGGGGTTTAGGATTTTTCTCTCCCCAAACTGGCATGAAAAGGTTTTTAGTAGCAGGGTTGCCTCTATGTTAAGATGCATAACGTCAGAGCATAATTACTCTTTCAAATCGAATGTGATAATAATAATAATAATAATAATAATAATAATAATAATACATTTTATTTATAAGCGCCTTTCAAGACACCCAAGGACACTTTACAATAACAAAAACACAAAACAATACGGCTTGAGCAGCGGCAGCCAAATGTGCCAGCGTTCACTCAACCCGGAAGTCAGAAAGATAGATAGATAGATGGATGGATGGATGGATGGATGGGTGGGTGGGTTGGGTGGATGGATGGATGGATGGATGATGGATGAATGGATGATGGATGAATGGATGGATGGATGGATGGATGGATGGATGGATGGATGGATGGATGGATGGATGGATGAATGGGTGGGTGGGTGGATGGATGGATGGATGGATGGATGGGCGGGTGGGTGGGTGGATGGATGGATGGATGGGTGGGTGGGGGGTGGATGGATGATGGATGGATGGGGGTGGGTGGATGGATGGATGGGGGGTGGATGGATGGGTGGGTGGGTGGGTGGGTGGATGGATGGATGGATGGGTGGGTGGGTGGGGGGTGGATTAATGGATGGGTGGGTGGGTGGGTGGGTGGGGGTGGATGGATGGATGGATGGATGGGTGGGTGGGTGGGTGGATGGGTGGGTGGGTGGGGGTGGGTGGATGGATGGATGGATGGATGGATGAATGGGTGGGTGGGTGGGTGGGGGTGGGGGGTGGATGGATGATGGATGGATGGGTGGGTGGATGGATGGATGGATGGATGGATGGATGGATGGATGAATGGGTGGGTGGGTGGGTGGGTGGGTGGGTGGGTGGGTTGGGTGGATGGATGATGGATGGATGGGTGGGTGGGTGGATGGATGGATGGATGGGTGGGTGGGTGGGGGGTGGATTAATGGATGGGTGGGTGGGTGGGTGGGTGGGGGGTGGATGGATGGATGGATGGATGGGTGGGTGGGTGGGTGGATGGGTGGGTGGGTGGGGGTGGGTGGATGGATGGATGGATGGATGGATGAATGGGTGGGTGGGTGGGTGGGGGGGGGGGTGGATGGATGATGGATGGATGGGTGGGTGGATGGATGGATGGATGGATGGATGGATGGATGGATGAATGGGTGGGTGGGTGGGTGGGTGGGTGGGTGGGTTGGGTGGATGGATGATGGATGGATGGGTGGATGGATGGATGGATGGATGGATGGATGGATGGATGGATGGATGGATGGATGGGTGGGTGGGTGGGTGGGTGGGTGGGTGGATGGATGGATGGATGGATGGATGGATGGATAGATAGATAGATAGATAGATAGATAGATAGATAGATAGATAGATAGATAGATAGATAGATAGATAGATAGATAGATAGATAGATAGATAGATAGATAGATAGATAGATAGATAGATAGATAGATAGATAGATAGATAAAACCACACGTTTTAATAAATACAAGGAAGACATATCAATAATATCACAATTTTAAAACGTATTGAATGTGTTACATTAAGTATGTCCAGGTGGGAAAAGCAACTTAGAGGGCGGTCCAGAACTATTTGGTTCAAAATCACTACAGTTACGTTTACAATTAGAACGTAGACATCAGGTCAACGTTTGTTGTTGTGTTTTGCGTGGATCATTTTGGAATTGAAGGAGGCACAAAAACTCTCCTCCAATTCCGTCATAACTCACTCGGTGGCATCCGAATTGAAACAAAGACGAGCATTTAGAGAGATCCAACTTCCATCTCCAGTCTTTTTGTTTTTGTTTTTTTCCCCCTCTTCAGTGTGCGTGAGCTGGTGCAAGCGGAGGGGGGGGGGGGACGGTCCTGCTGTCAAGCACAGATGAAAACACAGCAGCAGGTTTGAGGAGGGCACCTCATCGTATTTTCTGCCCTCCGCGCAGGCACAGACGACGAATCGCGGACGCGGGAACGCGACGCGGGCACGCGAAATGCTGTTCGCTTGATATCGAAGCCGGCGGGTGCAGACGTCCACCGTTGGAAACTTCACAAGCCGTTTAGAAACAGTCGGGGATTGTTATCAGCGCAGCGGTGGGATTTCTAACAAAACTGTGAGCGTTTCACTAAACGGGCACAAACGCGCCAGCAATTTCGTCTTCGTGGGCGAGATGTGTGTTTGTTTGAGCAACAGCTTGGAAAATGTGCTCGGACGCTAAAGAGAAATGTTCCTGAGCTTAGACAGACCGCATGCGCCCTCTGAGGTGAGTAAACATCATTTATTCCTTTATCTAACCCCATCAACCCTTTTGTCCTCCCCTCAGATTTGTTTTTGTTTGTATTCATTTCTCCACTTATTTACTTAATACCTCCCTAGTTTAGGGTGCATCTCATTCACGACCTGAATGTGCTTTCTCCTCGTTTGTCAGTAATCATGACATGTCATCCTACAAATGAAATTGAAGGAAGTTAGTGTTTAAAAAAATAAATAAATCTTTGCAATTCAATGCAAGGCCATTATTTTATTCCCTTGATGAACACAATGATGCAACGGTACACTTCATAAGACTTGGAGTACAAACCGTTGTTTTTGCGAGTTAAAAAAAGAAAAGTCTTTGATTGTGATTGTTCTCATTTCAGCTGTCGGCTTCTTTGCGTTTGTTCAGTCGGACGACGCCCCTACAGATACCTCTTCCGTCCCGCCTCTTCCAGTGAAGACAGAATGCCGATTATCAGCAATGCCAATCACGACTTCAGCACCTACTCGACGAGCAGCGACGACAGTAGCCTGGACCGCTTCTTCACTGAGATCCCCGAGACGGAGACAATCAAGGGGGTGTACTTCCGGCGGGCCCGGCTACTACGTGAGCCCAAGGCCTCGCAGGTGGTCGATCACACCCTTCAAGTCCTCATCAATGTCGGGGGTAATCGCTACACCTTCCCCTGGAGCACTTTGGAGCGATTCCCCCAAAGTCGCCTGGGACGCCTGCGCTTCTGCACCACCCCCGAGGAGATCGCGCACCTCTGCGATGACTATGACGAGACGCGGAAGGAATACTTCTTTGACCGCAATCCCACAGCTTTCCGGGTCATCCTCAATTTCCTCGCGGCGGGCAAATTGCGCCTGCTCAGGGAATTGTGCGCCGTGTCTCTGCATGACGAGCTCGACTACTGGGGCGTGGACCCGGGTCACATGGAGCGGTGCTGCCGCCGTCGCATGATCGCCCGCGTGGAGGAGGTGGCCGAGCGGGAGCGCAAAGAAGACGAATGGAGACGGAAGAGGATGAAGCTGAAGAAAAACGCGGCAGAAGTGGAGAGAGGCCACTGCAAGCTGATCTGGATGCTGCGGGAAGTGGTGGAAAACCCTCACTCGGGCTTGGCCGGAAAGATATTTGCTTGCCTCTCCGTCATGATGGTGCTGGTCACGGTGGTCAGCCTGTGTATCAGCACCATGCCGGACCTCCGAGACGAAGAGACGAGGGTGTGTATGAAACATCGCACTGGCATTGACGTTTCGTGTCGTTTCACTTCATATTGATGCGGTGCGGCAGTGAGGAAAAAGCAGCATTCTGCCACGAAAGATAGTCAAACTTGCACACAGTTATCAACTTGTGAAAATAATAACCGTGTGGAGTTTGCATGTTCTCCCCTGCCTGTGTGTGTAATAATAATAATAATGATAATAATACAGATAATTGCATACAGTTACTTAAAATGAGATTATTAACAATGTTTTCCTGACTAGCCGAGTGATATTTTGATACCAGGTGTCACAAACTTCTATATATATATATATATATATATATATTTTTTTAAATATACTGTATATATATAAAATATACTGTATATATATATATATATATAAAATATACTGTGTGTATATATATATATATATATATATATATATATATATATACACAGCTCTATATATATTTTTTTAAATATACTGTATATATATATATATATATATATATATAAAATATACTGTATATATATATATATAAAATATACTGTGTGTGTATATATATATATATATATATATACACACAGTATATTTTTTATATATATATATATATATATATATATATATATATATATATATATACAGTATATTTTTATTTTATTTTATTATATAAAATATACTATATATATATATATATATAAATATACTGTGTGTGTATTACACACACAGTATATTTTATATGTATATATATATATATATACAGTATATTTTTATTTTATTTTATTTTATTTTATTATATAAAGTATACTGTATATATATAATATAAAATATACTGTACACACTATTTTATATATATATATATATACAGTATATTTACAAATATATATATATATATATATATATATATATATTATATATTTATATATATATATATATATATACAGTATATTAAAAATTATATATGTATGTATATATATATATATATATATATGTATGTATGTATGTATGTATAATATACTATATATGTATAATATACTAGGTTCCAAGTCAAACACGAAGACTGTTTTGGACATACTGTGTTAAAAAAAAATAGTAACGTAAGAGTCGTGAGGACAAGCAGCGTGTCCGATTGAAGCGTGACGTGACAAAGTGACATTGCCCTCCTCGCCCTTCATGCAGCAACAGAATGTATTTTTACTGGTCTGTATGAAGCGGGATCAGTCTAGTCTGTGCATAAACTCAAAAAAAAAAAAAAAGAAAGAAAAGAAAAAACAAAACATTCTTATTCTCGATTTCTCAGTGCGCCCCATAACTGATAGTTGTGCTCATCTGGTGGAACCTTTTGTGTCTTGCAGGGCGAGTGTTCCCAGAAGTGTCACAGCATGTTTGTGGTGGAGTCCATTTGCGTAGCCTGGTTCACTTTTGAATTTGTGCTGCGATTTATAAACGCCCAGAGTAAGCTGGCCTTTGCCCGCGGCCCCCTCAACATCATTGACGCCGTCGCCATCCTTCCGTACTACGTGTCGCTGGTGGTGGATGTCGGAGACGAGACCCAGGACGAAATGGTCACGGCTGCCGCCGGCAGAGGCTACCTGGACAAATTGAGTCTCATCCTCCGCTTGCTGCGCGCGCTGCGCATCCTTTACGTGATGCGGCTCGCCCGTCACTCCCTGGGTTTACAAACGCTGGGCCTGACGATGCAGCGCAGCATGAGGGAGTTTGGCCTACTGCTGCTCTTTGTCTGCGTGGCCGTGACTCTCTTTTCACCATTGGTCCACCTTGCAGAAAGCGAACTGGCGCCGTACGCCGCTACCCATCCGCAAAACAGCTTCAGCAGCATCCCGGCGACTTACTGGTGGGCCATCATCTCTATGACAACTGTCGGTTACGGAGACATGGTCCCCCGCAGCATCCCCGGACAGATGGTGGCACTGACTAGCATCCTGAGTGGAATACTCATCATGGCGTTCCCCGCCACTTCCATCTTCCATACCTTCTCCCGCTCCTATCAGGAGCTGAAGCAGGAGTACGAACGGCTTTGGAAGGAGGAGAGAGGGGAAGAAATCGCAGCGGAGTCGGAAGAGATGCGCTCCAAGGTTGAGTTGACGTCAATTGAGCTCACGTCTCTATCTCGGTTCGACGATATGGAACTCGTGGCAGAGAGAGAGGATCATTCTACTCTTGCGACGACGGTTTTCTAACGGAACAGTCACCTTGGGAAATGCATGCACGAGGGGGGACATTCTGTTGACAGCTTCACATAGATGTTATCCAAATTCGGACTTTCATCCCCTGAGATGCTTTGCCAGACTGCTGCCACCTTTACATGCTGCTTTTTTTTTGTGGATCCATCAAGGTTCCATCTTTGTGGGAAACTTGCATTGATATTTTTAGATTTTTACAAGTAAGCTTTGGCCTCTACATTTTCAAAAGTTCCTCAAATTGTTGGCCGTTACCTTACAAACATTTATGTGCACAGCAAATTACTGCTCGGGTAATGTCAACCCAAGTGTCCAACGGGATTGCTGCATATGCATTTTCACGTGTTCAACTCCCCCCAGGAGAAGGATGTTGAGCGTCACAGGAAAAGGTCTACACCGGTTGCCCCGAGGCAAGAAATTGAAAATGCACGCGCAGCAATCCCACTGGACACATTGCAGCGGTGCAATGAGATGGAAACCCCGAAATAAAGATAAATAGCAATTCCAGCAGAGAGCAGTGAACTTTGTCGAACTTGATTTGACCGGATGTTGACATGTCAGCACTCGACATGGACATGGAAGTGCTGCAGGCACAAAGTCGACCAGCTCGAGGCAGGGAATTTCACACTACCACCAGAAAATGGAAATATAACTCAAAAATTGGCATTACAGGTATAATTACATCCTATTTACCTATAATAGGTAAAACTAGGTATCAATATATTTCAAATGCTCGTGATCCCGCCTACGTCACGGGAGTTACGTTCCAGACTACGGCTGCAATAAGTGAAATCCGCGATATAGAAATACCCTTTTTAAAATACTTCCGAGGCATTTATTTATAGAATTGATGGAATGTAATTAATTTTAAGCTCTTGAAACAGTACAAACACATTGTGGTTTCTTTCCGACTTCCGGGTTGAGTGAACGCTGGCGCATTTGGCTGCCGCTGCTCAACCCGTATTGTTTTGTGTTTTTTGTTATTTTAAAGTGTCCTTGGGTGTATTGAAAGGCGCTTAAAAATAAAATGTATTATTATTATTATTATTAAAAATATATTGAATGACATCACAAACACGGATATTTGATAAACAGCGTTACTGTGTAACAGTGTGTACTGTACATAACTAATCACGCCCAAAGATGTCCATTAGAAAATGAACCGACAAATGTCACTCTGTGTTGGCGTGAAAAGCACGAAGGAAGACTAATAATCCTGAGCAAAACACAAGGCTGAGCTGAAACGCTTCCTGCTTTCATTCCTTTTATTTTTATTTTTTGAATTGTACCGTCATACAAAATAGTGTGCCGCCATCTAGTGGTCGACGGTGGAGGTTCCGCCAAAATAAACGCGAGGCAGAACAAAGCACAGTACTGTAGTTACAAACTTTACAAAAAAATAATTAACATAAACGAATTCGGTGAAACAGAAAACCTGCGACAGAAAGGGGATGACTGTATTGATTTTTATAGTCATATTTCATTTCCGTATTTAATTTTTGTGCTGTTGGAGGTGACTCAGCTGGGTGGTGGTGATTTTTTCGTGACCACTATTTGACCAGCTGATTAGCAGCTCGACATGCCTACATGACGTGACACAGCGTGGCACATTTTTGATACTTAATGTCTATGATTTGGATCGTGAGCTGTTTCTCTTCACATAACTGTGATGCACGTTGACAGATTCCAGAAAATGAAGGACTTTTCAGATGTTCTTTAACTGGCGGCAAAGCCAGATCTGGGTTTTCTGTTTTTGGACATTCCCGGTGGTTTGCATATAGTTTCATCCCTCTATACGGTATTTACATTCATTTTAGACATTGTGATTGTGGGGGTTTGACAATGATAAACCCATCTTCCCCGGGTTATTGTATTCCTTCTGTTGATATGTTCAATCTCATTTATCAAGGAAAGCGCTTCAGTTGTCTGTTCTGTGAGCTACTGCGAAAAGCAACCCAAGACATTTTGAATGTAAGAGAATCGAATAAGTCAGACAATTTCAATATACCGTAAATTCCAGACTATAAGCCGCTACTTTTTTCCCCAAACTTTCAACGCTGCGGCTTATACAGTGATGCGGCTTATTTATGTAATTTTTCTAACGGCCGCCAGGGGCGCTCGAGTAGAAAAGGTAAGATTAAGACCGGTCTTTATGACACTGTTTAATTCCGACACTGAGGACGGTGACTTCGATGGCTTCAGTTGAAATCGACATAAGAACTCTCGCTTTTAAAAAACCTCATGTTTCGTTTGAGCAAATAAACTGCAGAGAACATTTTCTCACATCTAATTTGAACTGCGCCAAAAAAGACTTGTTTTGTAGTAAGATGATTCCATATTCATTTGAGGTGAATTGGAAGCCGATTATTGAGATTGATAGTGATCATAACTGATCATAAATCAGTCCCCAAATCGAGGCCTTTGATACAATGACTCAGGCGCTTTGAAACGAGAAAATCCTTTTGACTCGTATTGAATTGAATACTAAATCTGTGATCGGGGTATGAACCTTGCACAGTCAGTTACACCCAATATTAATTTTCAGACACGGCATCATACTCTGGCATATGTCATCATGATAAATCGACTCTATGTTTGTCACCTGTAAACTGCGGATGTGTGGATTTTTATGCATTTCAAAAACATTTGCATGCGTTGCATTTGCACGATTGAAATGAAGAAAACATTCTATCGTCTTTTTTCCACATGCAACATTAAAGATGACTTTCACCATTTGTGTCTTTTTTTTTTTTTTTTAATAATTGTCATCATAACAACATTTGTTGTTTTCAACCGTGTTCCGTTTTTCGGTGCAGATGGACCGATTCAAAGTTCTTCTTCACACTGTGGGGCTGGCAGCTTTTTTTTTCTTACTCCAACCAGAAAAAAAAAAAAAAGGAAACAGTGAAAAGTCCAGCAATCATTTTGTTCTTTTTCTCTCCCGCTGCTTTTTAGCTCCAACCTGCACAGCCTGCTGTTCTGTCGAAAAATATGAAGCAAGTGGACTGAAACGAGCTGTCTGTCTCCTTTGAAGAATGGACAAGCGATGAATGAGCCGACATGTTGGATGAGGATCTGAACCCAGACCGGTCCCCAGACCCCAGACCTCCGACCTAACTCATTCGACCTAACTCCGACTCATTGGATGACTCATTGGATGAATACCAAACCAATGCTTTCGATTGTTTTCCAGATACCTGTGATGGCTCATATGATTGTCACAGCTAATATGGGTTGACATATCACTTTGAATGTGTCACGATCGTGGTGGCGGAGGACGCCAAAAAGCAGGCAGGCAGGAGGGAGGGAGGGAGGGAGGGAGGAGCAGGGTGAACTTGACCAAAAAGTAGTCATCAAACACTAAGAAAACTCAATCCAAAACAAAGTAAGTCCTGAAAAACAACAAGAATCCAAAGTGACAAACAAAAACCCATGGAAGAAGCAAAACATGAACAGGAACAGAAAAAACAAGCCCCCGGGAGACCCCCCGACTAATGATGTGACGACTAGCAGGTCTGCCGCTGTAGGAGGAGCCCGACAGAGTCACCTGTTGGTCCCAAACAGATCAACCATGACAGCTATTGCCATAAGGACATCAATCGAACAAAATCACACAAGCACTTCTTCATATTTTTAATGCCTTAGTTATCAACATTTCACCATTCATATTTCACAACACAAAAATATAGCTACCGTACAATGATGAAATAAAAATGACAATTACAATAAAAAAAAAAGGTTTATTCTTTCCTCAAGTGGGGGGCACTAGTGTCTTGGTGGGCGGGCACGGGACCCCGCGACCCAACTGTGGCTTCTTTTCTGAAATAAGCAGATCACATTGCAAACAATGAATTCCTCTCTTTCGGGTATGCAATCCGATACCATGAGACAGCGTCTGACGTTTTTTGATAGTTGATGTACCGTAAATTCCGGACTATAAGCCGCTACTTTTTTCCCAAACTTTCAACCCTGCGGCTTATCCAATTTGTGTCATTCTTCTAACGGCCGCCAGGGGCGCTAGAGTAGAAAAGGTAAGATTAAGATCGGTCTTTATGACACTGTTTAATTCCGACACTGAGGATTTTGACAAGTACCGGTATGTTCTTTTACCAGACCTGTTGTACTGTGTTGCTATTCTGTTGCTAGCGTGTTGTTAGCATGTTGCTACCGCTTTACTGCCGCGTCACAGGCACCGCTTGGGAAGAAAGTTATATGATTATTATTGTTAAGTTATATTATTAAAACTTTGAAAACTCTCTCTGTGTACCGTCTTTCTTTGTAAATATGTTACCTAACTCCGACTCATTGGATGACTCATTGGATGAATACCAAACCAATGCTTTCGATTGTTTTCCAGATACCTGTGATGGCTCATATGATTGTCACAGCTAATATGGGTTGACATATCACTTTGAATGTGTCACGATCATGGTGGCGGAGGACGCCAAAAAGCAGGCAGGCAGGAGGGAGGGAGGGAGGGAGGAGCAGGGTGAACTTGACCAAAAAGTAGTCATCAAACACTAAGAAAACTCAATCCAAAACAAAGAAAGTCCTGAAAAACAACAAGAATCCAAAGTGACAAACAAAAACCCATGGAAGAAGCAAAACATGAACAGGAACAGAAAAACAAGCCCCGGGAGACCCCGACTAATGATGTGACGACTAGCAGGTCTGCCGCTGTAGGAGGAGCCCGACAGAGTCACCTGTTGGTCCCAAACAGATCAACCATGACAGCTTTTGCCATAAGGCCATCAATCCAAGAAAATCACACAAGCATTTCTTTATATTTTTAATGCCTTAGTTATCAACAATTCACCATTCATATTTCACAACACAAAAATATAGCGACAATGATGAAATAAAAATGAAAATGACAATTTAAAAAAAAGGTTTATTCTTTCCTCAAGTGGGGGGCACTAGTGTCTTGGTGGGCGGGCACGGGACCCCGCGACCCAACTGTGGCTTCTTTTCTGAAATAAGCAGATCACATTGCAAACAATGAATTCCTCTCTTTCGGGTATGCAATCCGATACCATGAGACAGCGTCGGATGTTTTTTGATAGTTGATGTACCGTAAATTCCGGACTATAAGCCGCTACTTTTTTCCCCAAACTTTCAACCCTGCGGCTTATTCAGTGATGCGGCCAATTTGTGTCATTCTTCTAACGGCCGCCAGGGGCGCTAGAGTAGAAAAGGTAAGATTAAGATCGGTCTTTATGACACTGTTTAATTCCGACACTGAGGATTTTGACAAGTACCGGTATGTTCTTTTACCAGACCTGTTGTACTGTGTTGCTATTCTGTTGCTAGCGTGTTGTTAGCATGTTGCTACCGTTTTACTGCCGCGTCACAGGCACCGTTTGGGAAGAAAGTTATATGATTATTATTGTTAAGTTATATTATTAAAACTTTGAAAACTCTCTCTGTGTACCGTCTTTCTTTGTAAATATGTTTTAATGTGGGCACATGCGGCTTATATACGGGTGCGGCTTGTGTATGTACAAAATTGGTTTTCCTCTAAAAATGTAGTGGGTGCGGCTTATAATTGGGTGCGCTCTATAGTGCGGAAATTACGGTAGTATGATTTGGATCACAAACTGTTTCTCTTCTCTTTATTGTGATTGATTTGGACAGAATCTGATTCCAGAACATGAAAGACTTTTTCGACCCCTGTTCTGTGGCAAAGTCAGATCTGGATTTTCCATTTTTTGGAACATTACCCTTGGTTTGCATTTCTGTTTGAAACTATATGTAACGAGCAAGATTTTGAAACGTGGGGTGTCCAGGCACTTATCATAATTAAAGCAGTAATTCCAAATGAATAACGACAAACAAAATACATACATAGCATGTACAACATGGGGACTTGAAAGTTCAAAACACAAAAAGACATAACATGCCTTAAGGAATTAAATGAAGACAAAAATCACAAATAATAATCGTAATAACTCGGGAAAAAAGCATCTTAAAGGAACTTTCTCATACCATTTTAACATACCGGTTGTTTTTACAGCCGGTCTGATTGAAAGGTGCTGGTACGGACGTCTTGTTGACAGAAACGGTCTCAAATCTTTGCAACAGTTTTATTGCCCAGTTCCAAGTGTCTTTGAGGCAAAAACGTTTACCGCACACCGACGTGACTCTGAAACAACAAACAAGGCTCATGATTTGACGCCAGCGGCCCGCTGAACCCTGCGGGTTGATATGAAATTCGTTTTGATCCGCCGACGGTCACGACCAACGAATAGGGCCTTGAAGAGGCACTGAAAAAAGTGCTTGAATTTTTAACATAATTTTTTTATTGCATCAATTGGCGGCATAAAATAAAACCATCTGGATCCAGATATATTTGGAAGTTCATCCACTTAAAAAACGTACCTGGAACCAGATCCATGTATTTTGTGCAATCACTTGACAAAATAAAAATGGAGTAAATTCATTTATCTTCCGAAGCGCTTGATCCTCACTAGGGTCGCGGGGGGGTGCTGGAGCCCATCCCAGCTGTCTCCGGGCAGTAGGCGGGGGACACCCTGAACCGGTTGCCAGCCAATCGCAGGGCACACAGAGACGAACAACCATCCACGCCCACACTCACACCTAGGGACAGTTTAGAGTGTTCAATCAGCCTGCCGTGCATGTTTTTGGAATGTGGGAGGAAACCGGAGCACCCGGAGAAAACCCACGCAAGCCCGGGGAGAACATGCAAACTCCACACAGGGAGGCCGGAGCTGGAATCGAACCCGGTACCTCTGCACTGTGAAGCCCACGTGCTAACCACTGGACTACCGGGCCGCCCGTCTCATATTATTGTTGACTGTAAATATACTGCACGTTCCTATCGAAAAGGCGCAAGTGATCAGGTGTTGAACAATCCACTCCCAAACGTCCGATACTTACACGATTGCATTGTGTTTGCACCCAGCCGGTGTCGTCGCCACGTGGCTCACCTTTTCCTTAGGGATTCGTATTAATGAGCTGTTTAGACAACATCTTTCCTTCAACAAGAACTCCTGGCTCACCAAGCCTGCAACCATATGCGCACTTTGAAACAATCACAGTCACCCCGCGAAAGGAATTGAGATGGGAACAAAAATCGCAACTGACCTGCCGACACAAAACACACCAGCGTGAGGAGTGCGAGAGGGGTCAGTGTCTTCATAGCGGCGGCTGTGCCTCTGATCTTCCGGATAGACCGCTGTGGGTGACCTGCGCTGACTTTCCTTTTTATGCAGCTGATATTGGCACTCTTTTTAAGGAAGAAGCTGCAGATTGAACTCCCCATTTCCTTCTGCTTTAGCAGAAGCATACACAATTCTCCTAGGAGCTTTACGGAGAATAAAACAAAGCTTCCTGTATCACAGTCACCAAAAAAAGGAACCAGAAAGAAACATCAACAGCTCTGAGAAGTGTAGCGTAGTCAATTTTGGTGATGGGATACCTGGCCAAATGGCCGTTGTGTGTCTTGTCAGCCTCTCTCCATGTTTTGAATTACACAATGTTCTTAATTGTCTATATCTATCCCTCCATCCATTTTCCGATCCACTTATCCTCACAAGGGTTGCGGGGTTGCTGGAGCCTATCCCAGATGTCTTCGGGCAGTAGGCGGGGGACACCCTGAACCGGTTGCCAGCCAATCGCAGGGCACACAGAGACAAACAACCATGCACATCCACACTCACGCCTAGGGACAATTTGGAGTGTTCAGTCAGCCTGCCATGCATTTTTTTGGGAATGTAAGAGGAAACCGGATTACCCGGAGAAAACCCACGCAGGCCCGGGGAGAACATGCAAACTCCACACAGAGAAGCCGGAGCTGGAATTGAACCCGGTACCTCTGAACTGTGAAGCCGACGCGCTAACTACTGGATCACTTGATAAATAAATAAAGAGAGAGCGAGAGTGAGCGAGAGAGAGAGCGAGAGAGAGAGCGAGAGAGAGAGAGAGAGAGAGAGAGAGAGAGAGAGAGAGAGAGAGAGAGAGCGAGCGAGAGAGAGAGAGAGAGAGAGCGAGAGAGAGAGAGAGAGAGAGAGAGAGAGAGAGAGAGAGAGAGAGAGAGAGAGAGAGAGAGAGAGAGAGAGAGAGAGAGAGAGAGAGAGAGAGAGAGAGAGAGAGAGAGAGAGAGAGAGAGAGAGAGAGAGAGAGAGAGAGAGAGAGAGGGAGAGAGAGAGAGAGAGAGAGAGAGAGAGAGAGAGAGAGAGAGAGAGAGAGAGAGAGAGAGAGAGAGAGAGAGAGAGAGAGAGAGAGAGAGAGAGAGAGAGAGAGAGAGAGAGAGAGAGAGAGAGAGAGAGCGAGAGAGAGAGAGAGAGAGAGAGAGAGAGAGAGAGAGAGAGAGAGAGAGAGAGAGAGAGAGAGCGAGAGAGAGAGAGAGAGAGAGAGAGAGAGAGAGAGAGAGAGAGAGAGAGAGAGAGAGAGAGAGAGAGAGAGAGAGAGAGAGAGAGAGAGAGAGAGAGAGAGAGAGAGAGAGAGAGAGAGAGAGAGAGAGAGAGAGAGAGAGAGAGAGAGAGAGAGAGAGAGAGAGAGAGAGAGAGAGAGAGAGAGAGAGAGAGAGAGAGCGAGAGAGAGAGAGAGAGAGAGAGAGAGGGGGTTGTATGAGTGGGATAAAAAGAAGTCAGTAGCTAATTGATCTGATGTGTCTTCAGAAATATGAACTAGCAAACTGAAGTGGAAACCAAGTTATGAGGCAAAAATATGTTTGAATCAAACACCATCATGTGAGAGTTAGGGAAGTTTGATTCTGTCGAGCAAGTGAGAAGGGAAATGATGCGGAAGAAAAACAGTCTCGATTCTAACCAGTGAACTTCAATCATTACATTCAATCATTCCGTTTTCACATAGACACCAATAAGTGGGGAATCCAGGTGATTATCATGGCCCAAAATGGATATTATGCTTTCAGTGGCATCCCTTCACGGTTATGGTGTATATCATAATAGAAAACGAAGGGTAAAATATTTGGAACTTGGGCGGCCCGGTGGTCGTCCGGTCAGCACGTCGAGCTCACAGTGCAGAGGCGCGGGTTCGATTCCGGCTCCGGCCTTCCTGTGTGGAGTTTGATCATTGATAAAATAACTGGTGATAAAACGAACATGAATTTGGATCACATTTACTGCGCAAATCACAAGTCGGAAATACACCTTTTAAAATTTCTACAATGTGGGATTCAAAGAGGTTCTGCTATTTTGGCGGAAACGTTTTTTGAATGAAAAAAAAAAAAGCTAGCAAAACATCACGGAAACAGATAACGGTTTTCAGTGTGACGCAACAAAGTTGTTAACCAACTCTTGCGATGTGCGAGCTTGGCTGAATGCGTGAGAAAACGTCAAGGACGTTTGAATGATTCATTCAGAAGAGATTGCAACGTAGATTTGGCCTCAATTTATACGATAGTGACAGTTGTTGATTATGAATGCTTTTCTTTATTTAAAATGAGAATTCTCTCTTTTTGAATTCTCATTTCTTCCATTAGCTTGTGGCGTTGTAAGATGGTTTCACGTGGTATTTGCATGTTTATTCAAATCATAAAAATGCAACTTTTTATCCAATGAAGTCATCCTCACTTGTCAATCGTGCATACCAGTAATCGTCA
Organism: Hippocampus mohnikei; assembly: GCA_026261675.1. NCBI lineage: Eukaryota > Metazoa > Chordata > Actinopteri > Syngnathiformes > Syngnathidae > Hippocampus > Hippocampus mohnikei. Next base: position 1,855,230 of record JAKGUB010000340.1, read on the forward strand.
ATAATATTACAGGTTTGCGCTCAATAAATGCTAATTGTCTTCGTGAGCGCATTCTAGAGTGCTTAAAAAATGTTTTTTTTCTTACCGTTATTGCTCAAAGAGTGTTGCCCCACGAAAAGGGTCAATTAAAAAAACAAAACGAACTCATGATTGATGTATGAAACCGTCCTTCTGAATGAAAAAAATGAAAACGCTGAAAATATGAACATGTCGCATGTTCCTCAAACCTTTCTCAGAATTTGAGAGGTCAGAAATTCTATCGATTACCACGAAGAGACTCTTTAATGAGAAGTCTGCAGTGCAGATGAAGGAAATGAAAAAGGGGAAGAGAAAAAGCTTCCGTGTGACAAGTCTCATCAAGCACTTCGAGTGGTGAAATCAATCCATTCATTTCTTGTAGCCTAACGTTTGTCCTCTATATTGTATTGTATTGTATGAGTGGCACGGGTAACCGGCACATATCCCGGCTGACTTTTGGCCAAGAGGTGGGAAACACCCTGGACTGGTCACCTGTGAGGTGGAGAACACCAATAAAAGTTGTGGAGACTTTGCGATTTTCAGTTATTTTCCTCCTGGGAAGCGTCATCGAATGACCTTCAACCAACCATCATTTTTCAGCAAGACTGTGCACCACCACATTGGGGGCTGCATGTTCGTGGGTTCCTCAATCAAACATTTCCAGGATTGAAAGGGATGGCCCAATTCCGTGGTCGCCACGTTCGCCCCCCTGGACTTCCTTCTATGGGGCTATGTTCAAGATATCGTGTGTGGATTTTGCATGGTCTCCCTGTGCCTGTGTGGGTGTTCTTCGGTGACTCCGGTTTTCTCCCATGTTCCAAAAACATGCATGGCAGGCTGACTGAGCACTCTAAATTGTCCCTACGTGTGAGGGTGAGCATGTGTGGTTGTTCGTCTCTGTGTGCCCTGCGATTGGCTGGCAACCGATTCAGGGTGTCCCCCGCCTACTGCCCGACGACAGCTGGGATAAGATCCAACCCCCCGCGACCCTTGTTGGGATAAAGCAGATCCGAAAATGGATTGGGTGGATGATGTTGCGGAGCTTTGCTTTCAGAAAATCTCTCCATCTGGTACCCGTGAATCCCTGGTCTCCTGCCTTAGGGCACCACCGTTCATCTGAACTAACCTGCTTCACCGAATGCGGAAGTTGGTTGTGCATAACAGCCAATTCCCCACAACAAAATTGTGTTTGGTGAAAAATGCCACGGTAGCTGCAGAGCAGAAACGTAAACGTCATGCACTGTTTCTGACCGTGTTTAATGTGTTATTTTGTACAGTGGTCGCAGTGGAATCTAACCGTAAAACATTTTCTGCTTACTTTAAAACATTTTTACTGTATATGTATGTATATATATATATATATATATATATATATATATATATATATATATATACAGTAATTATAGTGTATATATATATATATTTATTTTTGGGAGCTGTCAAACGATTAAAATATTTAATCTAATTAAAAACTCAACTGTCATAATTAACTCAAATTAACAAAAATTAATCATGATTACTCACGCATTTTTTATCGTTTCTGAATTTCCTTTTATATTTTTGTCCTATTTTCCCCATTTTAATGCTCTCATCAACATGGAATCATGAATCAGTTTTCTATGTGCAAAATGCAAATATTTACTGAAATAATTTCGATTTTCAATTTTACATGAACATGAACGTAACATCCGCTGTGACGTCTGCCGCGTTAATCTCGCGAGGACATTTTTGATCCCGATAAAATTCATTTAAATTAATGCCAATAAAACATACAGCTCTAATATATATATATATATATATATATATATATATATATATATATATATTATAGCTGTCACACACACGCACGCAGTTAGGATTATTTGTTTTTCATGTGAAATTTATGGAAAATGTATAACTACACTACTACGGGCCAATCATTATGCATGAAGGTATCCAATATTCACTTGAGGGCTTCAAGTGTCTCCTCCAGCCCACCTTTCTTCGGCCAGTGCCTTTGTCTCTTATCACCGTGTGCCCCACGTGAAGCATTTCAAGGAATCTTCCTACAAGTAACTCCTGCTTGAGAAAAGGACATTACATATTATGACTTCCGGGTCGAGTGAACGCTGGCGCATTTGGCTGCCGCTGCTCAACCCGTAGTGTTTGGTGTTTTTTGTTATTGTAAAGTGTCCTTGGGTGTCTTGAAAGGCGCTTATAAATCAAATGCATTATTATTATTATTATTATTACATTGCAACATTGCCACTACATTGCACTCACCCGTGTGCTCTCAGGGACTCCATCCATTTTGCCAATTAAAGACTTTGAACTTTTGTGGTGCTTTTGGTTCAAAACTGACACGGTGACACATGATTTATTTACTTCTTTTTATTGGTTAGGTCATCCAGCTACCTTACCTCCAAATATTTAAATTAAAATATTCCAATTTCATAAATATTGTTTTCCAAGACAAAAGTGAAACTAAATGCAAGCCATTCACACAAAAGGAGTTGGGAAGAAAAGGAAAAAAAAAGTTACCACACTATAAGCAACTAAATATATGAATCTTTGATGGACAGGTGCAAGATGGGGCACGAGAAAACAAAAGACACTGGCACACTTGTTTGATTTATCCTGGTGAGCAGGTAGTCCATCCTTCTGTGGTGTTTTCAACGTGGGGTTCCCAAGCCTTTCTCCAGAGGCCAAGTGAGGGCTATGATTAGATGTCAGCAGGTAAGGTCGGCTCACTATCATGGCTGCTTCTTTTACAAGCCGAAGGTGTTTTCGCCACTGTAAGCCACATATAAAAAGCCATCTTCGTCTTTCTCCTTTTCATACAGCTGTCCCATTGTGATGCTGAAACATGAAATGGACACATTTTCAATCTCACCAGCTCCTCTTGCTACATACAACGCCTGTTCATTTGAACAGTTGCAATTTACAAACTAAGGTTATTCGAGTTGGGAAGAAATCAATCCATTCAATGAAGGTAATTCGAGTTAAAAAATATAAAAACTAAAATTGAACACATTTTTGTGGACGGAATTAAAAAAACACACACAAAAAAACTTCTTAAAAAAAAAAAAACTAACTGAATGTTCAAAATGATGTTCCAGCTTTGTTGCGCTACACGAGTTTTCTTTTACACTCGATAATTGTTGATATGTTTCCATCCATACATCCATTTTCAACAGCGCTTATTGTGAACAGGGTCGCGGGGGGGTGCTGGAGCCTATCCCAGCTGACTTCGGGTGGAGTTGATATGTTTAATAGCATAATAGTGTCCTTGGGTGTTTTGAAAGGCGCTTATAAATAAAATGTATTATTATTATTATTAATAGTGATTTGTTCAAATCATTTCTTTTTCTCAAAATTACTGTTCTTTGGGAGTTAAAAAAATTTACATGAATGTTGCAATTGCAAGACAAGTACATTTATTAAAAATAAACTGAAATCGAACATTTTTTGTTTTGGTGTCATTTCTGAAAAAAAAATAAAAATAAGTACCGATAAAAACACCAGATCAATACTCTATTGTTAAAGAGTAGAAATATCGATAAAATCTGATTGATTTCCATTCCTAACTATAACCCTGCTACATGCAGATGACGCTGTTAAAATAGGGATTCAATTGTGAAAAGAACATGTAGAAATAAAGAGTTCTTATGAATCCCTAATTTCTAAAAATCTTGCTTGACTTTGTGTTCATGCTGTCCCTAATTTGCCAGCTTCCCCGTCTCTGACTGTTGTATAACTGACTTTTTTTAAATTGACTTTTGGGGCACAAATTACGGCCCTCAACAGTGCCACTAAGCAACAAGGAATGGCGCAAATGTTTTTCAAATGAAGTTGTTACTGTGAAAAGTAGCCAAAAGTATTAACCAACCATACAGCTCCTTTTCAAATTTGACTCGTTCTCAAGAGTCATACCCGAGAAGAAACAGTGTGAAGACGTTAGTGACATCTACCGGTAAGTAAGGATATTGCAACAGCTTGAACTGGGTTGCTTTCGGTGCAAACACAGTGTACCAGTCTGCGATTGGCTGGCAACCAGTTCAGGGTGTCCCCCGGCTACTGTCCGAAGACAACTAGGACAGGCTCCAGCACCCCCCCGCGACCCTTATGAGGATAAAGTGGATCGGAAAATGGATGGAATAATGGAAGGACAGTGTACCAGTGAAGCAATCTCGGGGATAAAGGTCATGTTAATTTTAAGGAAGCTATAGAAAAAAAATCCCATTGTATATGCTGTTTTTTTTAAAAACAAAAAAATCGCCATTTTTGTTGATAGAAGAGTCATTAATCCTTATATCTCAGATGACACCTTCAGTTTCTTTTTTTTACAGCAGACTAGAAATAAATCTCACTCACACATCATAAACAGTTTAGTTCAAATCTGATGCATAAACAGAACAAGTTGGGTCCAAGATACAAGATCTGTTAAATGTTGTTGTTCTGACCTGGACTGGGGGACGGTCTTGTCCACAAACAGGAAGATGGCCTTCTCGGAGGGCAGCTGGATGCGTTTCCTGATGATCCACATGAACTGAGCCACTGTGATGTCAGAGGGGACCAGGTACTTCCTCTTGTCAATGTCCACTATCTGGGACCCAGACACTTTCTCCACAATCACCTATCGTGCAGTGCGCAGTTGGCAAAGAGTCAGTGTTAAAAAAACAAAAACAAAACAAGGCTCATAAAGACAAAAAACAGTTGATAAAGATTTCACTTACCGGGACCCTGTCAGGGTACTTGTTGCGGATTTTGGCAGATTCTATGCATCGATGTTCTGCGGGATAACAAGTCATATTTGCATCATTTTTAGAACTAAGGACGACTCGAAAAGCAGCCCATGTTTGGTGAAATCAAGTTTAGACTATACTTAGCCATTGATTCAACAGACTCATGCATTTTTTAACACATTTCCATGGTTGCGGTGAAAGGAAGCAGTCTTGCTTTGTGCTTCGTAATAACATGGGTAAAAAGGGACACACAATTACAGGTCTTCTGGCAGCTAACAGCAACAACTATGTGTTGAAAATGTAGTGTACTGTACCGTACTTTTTTTTTTACGATAGCACGGCTTTCGGCTATGTAGTAAACATCCAGCTAATTTAAAATAGCAGCATCCTATTCAATTATTAACCACATGGCTGTGCTCTCAACGAAATTATTGTTTGTTGTTGTGATAGATGTAATGGAACTCTGTTGAGTATGCAAGTCGGCTTTCTTTTCGGGCCAGCGATCAGAGGCAATTGTCATCTAATTGAACAGTGACAGGGAACTATGTACAGTACGTCACTTTCATCAAACAGAAGTTGTTATGCAAATTTCTTAAAGGCCACCCCCTGTAGGCCTCTTCAGGATCTTCCAAAACAATCGTCTCCTCCACGCTTAAAACGCTGCGCTACAATTTCGAGTGGATGCCCACGGCCGACTGTTTTGGTCTACACAAAGGCGAATCGAATATTTGATCAGCATTTGTCAATGGCGCAAAATCGAAGGCTTTGAGAGGCTAGCGGCTCTTCGTGTCACCATTAGCCCAACAAGCGCAGTACTGAAATCGTCCTGTGCGTATGAACAAAGGCACGACGCTTTCGTCGCAACTACCTGCTCACAACCTCATCATTTAGAACTATAAATACGATTTCTTTTGCAGCAGTATTCAAGGCGTCGGTGGTATTGAAGGCGTTAGCTAAAACCACGAAGCCTCCCAAGATAGTCAAGCCATTCGAGGACAAGGCCATCCGTCCATTACAAGAAATGTCACCCGACATAACATACCATTTGTACACTCTACGGAATGTATTTTCAACAGTCCATCTAAATCGTTTTTAAAAATAACATTCTCGTGCCTTTGTCATATTAACGCCAGCTCCCCTCCCTTACCCAGAGAATGATCCTCTTTGAACATCCATTTCATGGTTGCCGTTTTCGGGCTCTCTCGGCTCGGTACAGATGATTGCAAGAGTCGCTCGAGGTTAGGTCTGGTCTGAGAGTAAGCTATCGTTCAGTATTGTTTAAAATTGCGATTCGAAATAAACGTAAAGCAGGTCCTCCCTCGGTCGTCTCTTTTAAGTCAACACTTGAGCAAAACAACAAACAAGCACCGCCCCCACGCTGTCAGCCAACCGGGAGCCGCCTTTGGAATGACGTCATTGCTGGATTATTTGATTCGGCTGTACTTGGAGGACGGTAGTTAAAATGTGTTAAAAATTAAGTTAAAATGCGCAGGTTTTCCCATTGTAATTAAACTTTATATTTATCTACACATGTTTGTAATGCAACAAAATACGTTTGACATGAAATGAATTTGTCATCAATCCCGACCTCTTTGGCTCCAAGCAATTTTCTTACGTCATCATTCTGTAGACGTCAAAAACTCCTCTGATGGTTTGTTACAGTTATTGTGATTTGTTACAAGTACGGTATAAAAAAAATAATGTACCAGGTATGTATAAATAAAAGTATGAACCACTATCACCGCCACAGCTACATTGAATGTACTGTATTTGTATTTTCGCATTGTTATTTCCTCCCACATTCCGAAAACATGCAAGGCAGGTTAATAGAACACTCTAAATTGTCCCTAGGTGTGATTTTTTACTTCGGATGTTTGTTTCTTATATGTGTGCCCTGCGATTGTCTGCCAACCAGTTCAGGGTGAACCCTGCCTAAATGCCAGAAGACAGCAGGGAAAGTCTCCAGCACGCCCGCGACCCTCGTAAGGATAAACAGATGAGACAATGGATGGATGGATGTTTTACTTGCACGTACGGTGTGGATAAAGCACGATAGAAGCGCTCTCCATTTGTTTCTGCACTCATTGGTGTGAATGAAGGCTGTTGAGGGTCGGCCCGGTGATTGACGGCTGTGACCTCAGCAAAGTATAGGAACTTTCCAGCTTCTACAGTATGCGGGCTGAAGTCTGTCAATGTGTGGCGTGACTGTGGCATGAGTTGAGCAGCCCTTGAATGAATGTGCACTCTGTTACCACTTATGGTAATGAAGTGTTTAAAGAACATCATCTTTAACCACATTATGAGGATGTTACATAATTTTAGAGTTATTATGAGGTTAAGGGACCTGTGTAAATTGTTTCAAGCTGTCGCCACAAAACCTGTTTGGGAACAATTACAGTGCAGCTCAGCTTCTGACATCATGGCCATCCTGTTTTTGTTTTTGTTTTTTTAATACAGCAATACAGAAACAACTTCAGTCACCATTTAAACAATACAATATTTGAATTTTTATTAAATATTAATTAGACTGTTCAAACTTTTGGTTCAACTATATCCTTCATTTCCTTAAAAGATGACAAACCATTTTTATTAATGCACTATCCTCCCACAAAATCAGTTGATGTTACATTCAAAATTAGGTTATTAACTATGTTCTTGTTTAAACTATTTTTTAAACATTTTGTTAGACCAAATATGAATCAGATTTCAAAATCTATGTAATTATATATAAAAAACAAATTTGAAATACATACAGTATGTGTATAAATATACAGTATACACACACACACACACACACACACACACACACACACACACACACACACACACACACACACACACACACACACACACACACACACACACACACAGTAAGAGTTCAGTAAATCAATTAGTCTGATTCCGGTACTCTGTTTTGCAATCCCATTTTGTGTGTCGTTACAGCCATCTGTGAATGAAGGCGGTTACTGACAAGCTCTTCATCTGTGAGCCGTGCTTTGGTCTGGTTGTCAGGGGGAAGCAATTTGCCAAGATGGTGCCCCGTGGTGATCCCGTAGGCATTGGACTTCTGCTTCTCCTTCACCTCTGGCTGGAGCAAGAACCCCTTTTCAAAGCTGAGGCCAAACCATTCGCAAGGGGCAAAAGTCAGACACTTTTCAGCCAGCAGTCCTTTGAGACGCGCGCGCCACTGTTTTAGCATCGCGGCGCGCACTTCAGCGGGACAGTGAGCTGGACTCCAGAAAATCTGAGGAGCGAGGACCTGAAATCCACAGAAGTGCAGAGTGCCATTCTGAAAAACAAAACAAAACAAAAACAAAAGGCACAAATGTGAAGTGAAGCACAAACGGTGGTGTGCATAGCACAGTGGATGCCCATGGTTATGCTGCCCCTAAAAATATTTTGCTGATTTTTGTGTTTGACCTGATCTGTTTTGCCCAACCTTTATTGAGGCAACACATCATTTTAAATGAGTTTTTTTTTTTTTTTACAATAAACAAATTCAACAAAGCCACCCCTAAGGATGTCTCCCTAAACAATGTGGTGCTATGCTACCCTCGTTCAGAATCACCAGATTAACTAAACGGCCTGTGAAGAGCGCATTTTCTCTGTTGATATGCGAGTAGTTTTAACAGCAGATAATCCTCACCTGAAGAGGCCACAGTGTGACGTTAATGTCTCCATTGATGCCATCGGGCTGAAACATTGATTCTATTGCTCCAGTTGTAAAGGATAACATCGCTTTCTTATCCTTGGGGGCGGGGGGGGGGGGGGGACATTAAATCACATATATTAGCAGTTGTGTTAATGGTCAGGACCTGATCTCTCAGGCACTCGCATATATAAACAACCGAGTATCGAACTTATCTTCATTTTAAACATGAACAAGTGGAGTCTACTGATCTGCTGATATATTAATATTTTAATAATATATATTATTATTTACAGACTGATGTGAAAGCACTATATAAATAAAGATGTATAGTATTTTATTAATAATAATAATTAATAATAATGACAATAATAATAATAATAATAATGCTAAAGAAACATACAGAAAGTTATTCACTGTACTGTATTTCAGGTACTGTGCTTTGCAATACCAAATCATCTGTGTTTTAGTTTTCATTGTATTTATTCGGGTGGCGCGGTGGATGACGGATGGTCACATCCGCCTCACAGTTTAATGGTCATTGGCTCAAATCCGAGTTCTGGCCTTCCTGTGTGTCGTTTCCATGTTCTCCCTATGCCATCGTAGGTTTTCTGTGGGTACTCCAGCTTCCTCCCACATTCCAAAAGCATGCACGGTATGTTAATTAAAAACTCAAAAGCCATTCATCCATCCATTTTCTGATCCACTGATCCTCACTAGGGCCGCGGGGGGTGCTGGAGCCTTTCCCAGCTGTCTTCAGGCAGTAGATGGGGGACACCTTGAACTGGTTGCCAGCCAATCGCAGGGCACGCATAGACAAACAATCATTCGTGCTCACGATCACACCTAGGGACAATTTGGAGTACAGTATTCCATTAACCTGCTATGCGTGTTTTGGAATGTGGGAGGAAACCGGAGTAGACGGAGAAAACCCACGCAGGCACGGGGGAACATGCAAACTCCACACAGCAAGGCCGGAGCCAGAATCGAACTCTTGCATCTCTGCAAGTGTGACCGATGCGCTATCACCGTGCCGCCCACACCTGATTCATTTTAAAGTCCTGATCACAGTTCTACGTATAGCACCGTAGCAGCTCCTCTGAGACGGACCTTGAAAATGCCGTTGTTGTACATCTTTTCCAGGGAGAAAGCAAAGCCCTGAGTCAGCACTCGGTCCATCCATCCCTTCATGATGGCAGGTACACTGAACCAGTATAAAGGAAACTGCAGAACGACATTGTAATATAGATTTTTTATTGAATTAGTTCCCTTGCCTTTTCAGTCATGCTCAAAGATGAATTTTTGAACAGTTGCCTGGTGCTTTTGTCAAAATACCCCAATATCAATAGAATACACCACACTTACCGCACCCTCCATCATCATTGGCACGCCTGGTGAAAATGCTTTCTTAAGCATCAAATAAATTCTTTTTTCTCCAAAAATTATAGAACCATTTCGATAGACAGTAATGCAGTAATGCCTTAATATTCAGCGATATGTTGACTGAAGGCCCGAGGTCCACACGTTCATGGTACCAACTCCAATTCCAAGATATTTCATGTTCAAACGGATGCATGTTATTGTTCTTTTGCAAAACAAAATCTCTCATTTTGAATTTGATGCTTGCAACACATTCCAGAAAAGATGGGGATGGGACGACAAAAACATTGCGAAAAATGAGAAATGTGAAAAACAAACAAAAAAAAACAAACAAAAAGATTTTCAGCTGTTTTCAGTTGGGTGCATGATATACAGACTAACTTTTAAAACCAAGCACTTGAGATTATCTTAGCATTAAATCATATTGTGAATGAAACTGCAAAATTGATTGGTAAATCCGCAAAGAAAAACAAACCCACAGTTATCCTGACTGGAAAACAAAACAAAACAAAACAGTTCTTACTTGATAATCGTATTTCATACTAACCTTTGATGTAGTCTGTTAGTCATTTCAACATCACAAGTGACTGCCTACCTGGAAGATGATGAGCTCAGCCTCTTTGACTTTACGTTGTTCGGCCATAATGTCGTCACTTAGGCAACCCTCCCTCCAGGCATGCATAGTCTCCTCTCCATACTGGAAAAGCTCCGAGTTCTTCAAATCACCTGCACGGCACCAACATTGTGAGTAGTAAATTGATAAATAAAGTGACCGATTTCATGGCTGCAATTAATTTTATTTGTGTCTCCGGCGCTCTGAAAAAAGTATTCATACTCTTTCAACTTTTTTCCCATTTTGTGACCTTAGCCATTACCAACTCAAATATATTTCCATTGGATTTTATGCGATACACCAAAACAAAGTAGTACATACCGTAAATTCCGGACTATAAGCCGCTACTTTTTCCCCCCAAACTTTCAACCCTGTGGCTTATACAGTGATGCGGCCAATTTGTGTGATTTTTCTAACGGCCGCCAGGGGGCGCTCAAGTAGAAAAGGTAAGATTAAGACTGCCGCGTCACAGGCAACGTTTGGGAAGAAAGTTATATTATTATTATTGTTAAGTTCTATTATTAAAACTTTGAAAACTCTCTCTGTGTACCGTCTTTCTTGGTAAATATGTTTTAATGTGGGCACATGTGGCTTATATGCGGGTGCGGCTTGTGTATGTACAAAATTGGTTTTCCTCTAAAAATGGAGTGGGTGTGGCTTATAATCAGGTGCGCTCTATAGTGTGGAAATTACGGTAATTGTGAAGCGCAACAAAAAGGTAGTTGTTTTGTATTGTTTTGTGTTTTTTTTGTTATTGTAAAGTGTCCTTGGGTGTCTTGAAAGGCGCTTATAAATCAAATGTATTATTATTATTATTATTATTTAAAGTTGTGTTATACATACACTTGTCCTTTGAAGGTTTTGCTGGTTTGTTAGAGGATACTAGTTGAAGAAAAGCATCTCAAAGACAAATGAACTCACCAGACGGGTCAGTGATAAAGTTGTGGAGAAGCCATTGTTAAAAAAAAAAAAGAGGCTAAGACAGCTCACCAATGATATCACTCTTTGTGGCGCTGGCTTTGAAGTTCATAGCGTACAGGTCAGACACGATGACCCGGTAGCCTTGCTTTGAAAGCTCCTTAGTAGCCTCGTCCCGGACTGCTTCGTTGAATGAGCCCAAGCTCTGGTGGGCGTACACGATCAGGACCGTTTTTTGAGCTGTGACACACACAAACAGGGTTGGTTGAACAGCAAACCGATTCTCCAAACCGTCCATCTTGAATAGCGCTTTTTTTCCTGGTTCAGGGCCGCCGAGGCAGGCGGGAGTCTATCCCAGCCGATGAGAGACTTCACCCTGAATGAGAGCTGAACTATTCATCAAATTCAAATTGACATCACGATGTAATAGAATCCAATTTTCAAATCGCAAAGACTGCAGTCAAAAATCAACACGCTTGCATCATTTCGGTCGCTGGGCCTATTATTTTTAGTTATGTGTCCACATGTTCAGTGCTTTTCGAAGACTAGTCCACATGTTTACTGCCTGAAGTCCATGTCGTTTCTTCAAATTTGAAGTGATAAAGGCACAGATTTGTTTGCATTAATGTTGCAACCCAATTCATGACAAACGGACTCAAGTCCATGCCACAGTTGTTTGGTAAAACGTTGTGGAGTTGTTGTAGGGATCACTTATAAGACTGCAAGTGAACGTGTTTCGTAACTCAAATTGAAGTAAATAAACTCGTCTTTCATAAATCCCAGTTCATTTGACAAACCTTACCAAAAAAATTGACCTTGAAGACTGAAACATTTGCATAAAATGATACATCTGATCTTGTTTTATTGTAATACGATTCATGTTTTGCTTGTGTTTGTAAAAAAATATTTGGAAAGAGGACTCTAAAAAACATACCGTAATTTCCGCACTATAGAGCGCACCTGATTATAAGCCGCACCCACTACATTTTTAGAGGAAAACCAATTTTGTACATACACAAGCCGCACCTGTATATAAGCCGCATGTGCCCACATTAAAACATGTCAACATATTTACAAAGAAAGACGGTACACAAAGAGAGTTTTCAAAGTTTGAATAATATAACTTAAGAATAATAATAATATAACTTTCTTCCCAAACGGTGCCTGTGACGCAGCAGTAAAACGGTAGCAACATGCTAACAACATGCTAGCAACAGATTAGCAACACAGTATAACAGGTCTGGTAAAAGAACATACCGGTACTTGTCAAAATCACGGTGAGCCGTCGTTTATGCCAAGTTTACGTGCAGCAGCTCTGTTTCCTTCTTTATCGGACAGTTCGATTGCTTTTAGTTTGAAATCTGCGTCATATGCCTTTCTTTTTGCATTTTCCATGATGAGGGTATGTTCACGCTAATTTAATTGATGCACAAGACAAGAAGTTGCAGTCTTCCTCCACGCATATATTCCACCGGTCTTAATCTTACCTTTTCTACTCAAGCGCCCCCTGGCGGCCGTTAGAAAAATTACACATATTGGCCGCACCACTGAATAAGCCGCAGGGTTGAAAGTTTGGGAAAAAAAAGTAGCGGTTTATAGTCCGGAATTGACGGTAATAGCGTATTAAATCGTAATCGCAGTATTGAGGGGAAGATGCAATGAGAAATTATTTTCCAAAATCCTTCAGCCCTACCCTGGGCTGGGCGCCTTCCAATTTGTTTTATGTTGAGAGGGAAGAAATGTCATCTGTGCTGTATGTCACACATAGACACAGCACATTTGACAATAAAGTTGTATTCAATTCAATTCAATTCAAAATGACAGGTATCGAGTACATTTGAGACAGACAAGGAATTACCCTCACATTTACACAGGAACCGAAAAACGAACTTCTGCTGCCTGCACAGATGAGAGAACCCCGAGCTCGTCACGGACCTATCGCAAGCGGTGAACTGGAATCTCAAAACGGGAAAACGACACTTCTTGAAGATCTCCAGTTGAAATGGAGCGACACGGAAATTATTTCACGCGCGACAGGAAACGTTGCACGCCGTTGGAGCTCTTACCACATCATTCGATGCAAACGGCACACCCTTTTTCTTGACACGCAGTATCGTAATTGTCACATTTGATTGACAAAAGAAGGGTTTTTTTACATTCCGAATCTGGATTTGACACACGTCTGTGTACAAATAAAACAAAGTCGGCTAAGCGCCATTTGTTTTGTCTCACTGGCATCAGATTGGAGAAACAACATTCCTTTTGTGGATGCCACACATGATCTGCAGCTGAATATCACGTTGCACAAGATCAGCACCAAAAGTTACAGTTTTGCTTTGTTTTTTTTTTAGATGGAATGAAGACAACCACCACGATCTGGGTTATCGTATAAAAACAAAAGGGGATGTTGTTTAAACATGGCAGTAAAATGTAACAAGAGATAAAACCAAAAAGGGTCATTGTAAGTGACAAAGCTTCTGCTGATGTTGGGCAGCAGTATCACCACCCTTGCAGAAACATGCCAAGTCATTCTCAATTTAAATGTCAAGTACTTCCATGAGACATTATGGAAACCAAAAAAAAAAAACGGTGTGATATGATATCAGTTTGATCATTTTAAAAAAGATCAATTTAACGTATTTTAGACTTCGGTGTTTGGAAGAATGAGTTCACGCAATGAAATGATTTTGCTCCAAACAAATGTAATGTCGACTTACGTTCTGTTTCAAGGACCAGAGAGTCCTCTGAAGCTTGCCGCCGCCGTTCATCTTCCAACTTCGCCTCGTCGGGGGCCGCTTCCATGCTGTGTCTGCCGGATCAATTTGCACCCTGGGCTCAGCTTCTGGCCGCTTTTATACACACCGCAGCGCTCTTTGCGTGAGACGCAGCTTTAGATTGGACGTGAGATGGAGCGAAAAGTATCCCAGACTTGCAACTACACACACATGCAAGGGGAAAAAACAAAAACGGTTGGCACACCGCAAGACCGGTTTCATATTTTTTTTTCTTTCCGAAAGGGAGGAGACTAAAGTGTGCGTGCGTGTGCAATTTAGTCAAGCGGTGGAGTCACTGGTGCAGGTGAATAAGATCGGAATTCATTTGGCCTGGTAAAGAATGTATGGGACGCTTATAAGGGGATTATCCGGCAGACACTCAACGGTCATGTGGCCCGAAACACTTTAATCCGACTTAATTTCACTTTCTTAGAAGTCAAAGTGAAATGGTTTGACAAAGTTGAAGTCATTCAGTCAAGTCCACTTCTATAATGTCACCAGTCATTAGTTTCTGTATGAAAAGACAGACTAGCTGCTTTTGGTTTGGCCAATAGTGCAGCATTCTAATGTTTCCCCTGTTGAGCGCTTTTAAGATCCATATTTTATCATTCTGAAGATTTTATGCGTTCTGCGCCATACCCAAAATACAATAAAAAGACCATTTCAATATGGATTTCGGTTTGATTAAAAAAAACAAACTGTTCTTGTGTTATTTGGCCAAAGATAAAGCAAATAAAGCAGATGGGCAACTAAAACTGTCACGATTCGGTTTGTGACCAACAGGTGGCACTGTGGGGCGTTTCCCTGCAGCTGCACACCTGTTGGTCGTTTGGTAATTAGTAGCTTTAAAAGGACTCCCTCCCTGTTGTTTGTTACTGTCATGTTTGTTTGTTTGCTTGCTGCCATCAGGTTTGTCATGTTTCGCTGACCGTTATGTTTTATCTTCAGTCATGATTTTTGTCTGATACTTTGGACTTTGTTTTGGACTTAGTTTTCTGTGTTTTATTCAATACAATTCGTCAAGTACACCCTGCTCCTCCCTCGTGCCTGCTTCTCGGGGTCCGCCATCACCACGCAACGTGACAAAAACAATGAGATCATACAAAAAAGGTATTGATACACATTTTTGAAAGCCTTTCTCGATGTTCACACCCACACTTAAAATCCTAGTAAACTACAATTGTTCCAACCAACCATTTAAATAATCATTTAAAAGTTTTGTGGGGGGGGGGGGGGGTTTGTAAATTAAGTTTCAAGTAATATGGGAAAGTTGTGTCAATCATAGTGTAACAAAGGTTACTTTCTTCTCATTTCGTCTGTCTAAAGTGTGCGGGTTGTTTATGAAAGAACAATGACGATCGCCGACTGGCATGACAGCGACAAGATGTACTTTTGGTCACCAAACTCTGCTGTGTTGGTGTTACTCGGACACCGTTAAGCCAAGGATTCCTGTCACGACGCTGCCTTGGGTCTCACGGGCTGGAATGTGGCAGGAATGTTACTTGGTCACGTCCACCGTCTATTGATCAAGACTTGAATCATTCCGTAACAAAACAATGCTCAGACTGCCCCTCTGAAAGAAATGTATGGAACCCTACAGGGGGATAATGACATGATAGTAGTTCATTGTCATATTTTGAAGCAAATCTGTAATGTACAAAAGAAAATGAAAAAGGCCATACAGCTTGATGAAATGCTCCGACCTCCCTGTGTGTGAAGTTTGCATGTTCTCGCCCGTGCCTGCGTGGGTTTTCTCCGGGTACTCCGGTTTCCTCCCGCATTCCAAAACACATGCATGGGAGGTGAATGGAACACACTAAATTGTCCCTCGGTGTGAGTGTGGATGGTTGTTCGTCTCTGTGTGCCCTGCGATTGGCTGGCAACTGGTTCAGGGTGTCCCCCGCCTACTGCCCGGAGACAGCTGGGATAGGCTCCAGCACCCCCCCGCGACCCGCGTGAGGATATGAGCGGATTAGAAAACGGATGGATGGATTTGATTGCAGTAATTGCTTCAAAAGTTGTGCAAAAAAAATATTCGGGTAGTACGACTATTTTTGTCCAGTCTTTTTCACGAGTTTGTTTTTAATTCCGTTCATAATTATTTATCATTCTGTTGAACCACAATTCAAAAGCAATGTCAGATTATTATTGGTGAATTTCCATTCACATGATAATTTTCTTTCATGAACTGAGGCATACCCACAATTTTGTCCTATGAGTGTATTGATTCGTAGTCTGCTGTTCACATTCATACACAGTTTTATCTGACACACACACACACACATATGAACACACGCACACACATAATAATCAAGTCTTTGTAAAACACTACAGATGGCACCAAATACTCAAATAAATAAAAAATAATTTAATAATAATAATAATAATAATAAATGCCACTACAATTAACAGCGAAACATAGTTTTGAACCACAAACATTTACTCAACATTTTCTAAATGAATGATGTTATTATGTAGGCCTATACTTAAAACACAGCTCCATTAAACTTTGAGTCTTCTACCTTTATAGGCAAGGACTGATAGGGCACCGAATAAATATTCTGAGCATAACGTGAAAACCGTGAATCTAAAAAGTAGAACTCTTTAAGATCCAATTTTTTTCCTCCAAATGACAGTTTCATCAAAAGATGTCGCTGTTGGCACTTGAACCTCTCATAAAATGTCGGCATAATCGTTGCATATGAAAGAACTTTGTTTCGTAACATTCCATTTCATTTTCAGAGCGTAATCAATGTGCAGGTCACAACTTTGCCACAACAACGTTTTGGGTTGTTTTTTTGGCAAGCTTATATTACGCAATGAAAGAGAGGGAGGCTGCGGGGGGGGGGGGGCACTAACAATAGACAGACTAAAGGTCTTTTTTGCGTAAATAAGACGACGTTATTTTTTATATTACATATATTTGTCAACATACATTACAAACCTTTATTATCAATATTATACTGTTATTATAATTCCTATTGTAATTTTTACGAGCCTCTAGGGGGCAGGACGTGATCAGCGTTTGCCGAGCGCCGTGCCTGAAAGTACCGTATCTAAAAATAGGAAAATAAATATTGGTAAACATAGTTCACCCTTCTCAGAGTGCAATTATTTTTTTACTAGTACTGTATATAAAATTTGAAAGCATTTACTTTGTGTGTGTGTGCGTGTGTGTGTGTGTGTGTGTGTGCAATATGTCATATTTGGATCAGGGCGGCCCGGTAGTCCAGTGGTTAGCACGTGGGCTTCACAGTGCAGAGGTACCAGGTTCGAGTCCAGCTCCGGCCTCCCTGTGTGGAGTTTGCATGTTCTCCCCGGCCTTGCGTGGGTTTTCTCCGGGTGCTCCGGTTTCCTCCCACATTCCAAAGACATGCATGGCAGGCTGATTGAGCACTCTAAATTGTACCTAGGTATGAGTGTGGGCGTGGATGGTTGTTCGTCTCTATGTGCCCTGCGATTGGCTGGCAACCGGTTCAGGGTGTCCCCCGCCTACTGCCCGGAGACAGCTGGGATAGGCTCCAGCACCCCCCGCGACCCTAGATGAATGAATGAATGAAAAGGAAAGCGCTCCCCACCATTTTATGTGTATGAGCTTGTTGTGAGGAATCCTTCCAAGAGCTCCTCACCCTTTCCTGTGGCGACTTACTTGACACGTGACCACACCACTGCATTTCTAACAGATGTTGCAAAGGCCATATGGGCAGAGAGCGTTGCGGCCTCCACTGATGCTACTATGCGACGGTTCCAGAGAGAGAGAGAGAGAGAGAGAGGTGAGCACCACCACGTTTAATAGGAGAGGAGAGAGTTCCCCAGCAACAAGTTTCACTTGCGTAACGGGGGCGGAGTCACGGAGACCTGAGTGGAGGTTGCTCACCACTGGAGAATCAACAGCAGAACGAGAGACAAGGGGAGCTAATCATCTTTTTTTCTGAATACAGTACTTTGGAAAAAAAAACACGCAGAGTACTGATACTGATAAATGGAGCGCGATATAGCGAAGGATCACTGCACATAAAGAGCCGTCTTGATGAAAAAGTAGAGAACGGTCGCCTTATGTGCCAAATGATCGTTGCTCCATTCCACCCTCATAGCTGTGCATGTGATGTAACAAAACATGTCGAGTTGCAACATGTTGGTCACGTCGGATTACAAACTGCTCATACGCTGAAAGAATAAAATGTCCAACATGTTCATTCATACAATTCTGAGATTGTCATCTTGGCTTTGGCTTTTTGCAGGAAGGATGATCAATACAGTGTGTACACACTACCACGTGTAATGTCCACATCGAGGTACTTCCCTGCTATTCGGTGGTTGCTAAACGCTGAGAGTCGTGGCAGGATGCCTGTCGCCTGCCTTACATACAGGTTCACCAAGTTGAAGACGAGTTAAAACACATCTTTTTAATCGCAAGCGCAAGCTGTAATGCTTTGGAGTCATGGACACGCGGGTCATTCACAAGACATTAATACGGCATCCTCCACGGTTTGAGTGCTGCATTTACATGTACATCACACCGAGGCAATGTACTTTTATTGTAGAGATTTGGTTGCATCTTTTGTACATTTCTACACACAATGTTTGAATGAAAAATGTCAAACTTTCAACACCACACGAAGCAGCCAGCACATTTTTATTTCAGGTCAACCAAGTAGATACCCCTCCCCTCCCCTTGTGGTTTCCTTTCTAACTAAGATCTCGGGGCGCTTTACAGCGAGTACCGACAGGCCCTTTGCACTGTATCCCATGTTCGTCATTGTTTTTTTCATGTTTCTTGTGCGGAGCGTGCCTGTTAAGTGATGTTTCGTTGCACGAAAGTGTAATGACAATAAAGATCCATCCATCCATCCATCCAAGTAGATAAAGACAGAAACGTCAATCACTATTTACGACACTGCAGAGGAGACCGAACTGATCCAAATATGACATACCGTAAATTCCGGACTATAAGCCGCTACTTTTTCCCCCAAACTTTCAACCCTGCGGCTTATACAGTGATGCGGCCAATTTGTGTCATTTTTCTAACGGCCGCCAGGGGGCGCTCGAGTAGAAAAGGTAGGATTAAGACTGCCGCGTCACAGGCACCGTTTGGGAAGAAAGTTATATTATTGTTATTGTTAAGTTATATTATTAAAACTTTGAAAACTCCCTCTTTCTTTGTAAATACGTTGACATGTTTTAATGTGGGCACGTGCGGCTTATATACAGGTGCGGCTTGTGTATGTACAAAATTGGTTTTCCTCTAAAAATGGAGTGGGTGCGGCTTATAATCAGGTGCGCTCTATAGTGCGGAAATGACGGTATTTATAATTTTGAAAAGACACAGTATTATAAAATGTTTGCGAAGGTGCAGCTTATCAAGTTCACCCCCCCCCGCCCCCCCGCTTTACATTATGACTTCATGATCCATAAAAAAAACATGCATGAAATAAATCCATGCATTTAAAATTAAAATATTAATAAGTACAAAGTACAACACCGTACACACCACACACACACACACACACACACACACACACACACACACACACACACACACGATTTGTCCCAACCATTCCATCGTGCGCCCCGCTATTGTCATCTTGCAGTGACGTCGCACTTCGGGGTTTGTCGCCCATCAATATCTCACTTCGGTAAAACAATGACTTTGTCAAATTTTACGAAATAGAAATGATTTCTTTCATGCTTCATTGAATGCGTTTTGTTTCATGACTTGTGGCATAAACATATTTCGTTTT
Source organism: Hippocampus mohnikei (assembly GCA_026261675.1). NCBI lineage: Eukaryota > Metazoa > Chordata > Actinopteri > Syngnathiformes > Syngnathidae > Hippocampus > Hippocampus mohnikei. The sequence continues at coordinate 1,875,047 of JAKGUB010000340.1, forward strand.
GGGCTTTTCTCAGATCACAGTTGCACGTCAAGAAATCTCTGGTTGAGAAAGATAATGGAGGCGCTACCCCATCTGCTGTTGGCAAATAGCAATGGATATTAAATACAGATATTAAATACAAAGCATATATGGGGGGGGGGGAGCCCACCATTAGTGCAAGTCGTACTTGACAGATCAGCAGGCCTCCCCCGCTTGATGGAAATCTTTCCAAATCCACATGAGATCGGCATGTTCATCCAAGGTGGTGGCAACAAGCTGGGAATAAACGCAGCGATTGTACGGCACCGGGCTGTAATGGAAGTAATCCCAACGTGGGGGGTCTGTGGGAGGAATGCCCAGGTATTCCATGCACATCCCCAAGTACACGTCTTCAAGGTAGATGGCTTTGACAAATCTGGAAGCCGCCACCAGCTTTTTAGGCAGGTCCAAAGACAGAATATAACCCAGGCCCAGAGCGTAACGTGGGTACTGCGCTTTCGGGTAAACATCCACCGGGACGTACCACTTGGCGGTGGGATTTCTCCGTACTTCCGCTCCCGCGGCCACATGTCCAGTCATGTAGTTTGTTGCGGGTGCGTTTAACAGCATGGAAACGAGATTCGGCACATTAAGGAATATGTCGGAATCGATCTTCATGGCGTAAGAGGCGCCGGAGCAGTGGGAGGTGAGCCACTCGAGCATCACCATGGTTTTGATGGTCAGGTTGTTGTAGCTGTCCAGAAAATTACTTTGGATCAAGTCTCGATGCTCCTTGCTCTCTTGCCGCAGCTGCTCTTCGAGGTGTTCCGCAGGTTCGCCGCTATGCAGCCCCATCAGGAAGAAGACGCTGACCACCTTGCCCGACGCCGCGCTTTCCCCGCCCCAGGAGCCGCGAATGATGTCTCGATGGCGTCTGTTGTGAGGCGCCACGGGAACCATCAGGACCACGAAAGGTTTCTGCTCGTCACATTTGTTGGGCTCGTTTATAAGAAAGTCATACTGGGAGGGGTAAGCCACAATGTACGGGCTTGGGCGTGCAGGGAGCGGCTGACTTTCGGCGTCACCTCCTTCAAGTGCTGGTCCGGTTTTCACGGACTCTGGCTCTGGAGAAACGTGCCAATCGGCTCCCGTGAGAGAAATGTTGCCAATTGTTTTCAGCGCGCTCCACCATTTTGTTGCATTAGGTTGCATCCACCATTCAGGTCTCCAGTCCCTTGCACTGCTCTCTATGTTTACGCTGTAATAAAACAAAACTACTGCCAGTGCCACTACGAGGAGGAGGCAGCGAGGCCGCGGAGCGCTGCACCATCTCCTGTGTCGCCAATCTTCCAACATTCCCTGCCTGGGAGACGAGAGAGACAAGTTCAAACTCAATTACACATAATACAACAACGCCAAAGTGTCACATTCAACGAACTGATCCCCCAACCACACACATTTTTTAGTGGCCCACTAAAGCACATAAACTGCCTAATTCCCGTTTCTCGCAACATGGATTTGTTGGTTTCATTTGGTAAGAAAATCTGCAAAAACGGCTACTTTTCTTCCCTTATCACAAATATTACAAATATTATCACAAATACCCGCCACCAAAACATAAATGAATACATGATCAGGTTAAAAACAGTTGCATTGTTTCCTCAGGGTGGATTTTAAAATACTTTGAAAAGTATTGAGCGGTGGGAGTGATTCTATATTAAAGGTGGCTTGAAGTTCAGTGCAAACATTTGGTGCAAATGATTTGCTTTACCAAATTCTGTTCTTGTTCATGTTAATGTGTTGTTAATAGCATTTTTTTCCTGATGAGTTTTCAGTGTATGAGATAAGAGGAGGATCATTTCTGTGTCATCCAGAGGGCAGTGAGAGGTTCGAGCTGGTGCGTCTGTATATAATGAAGAGTTAAGCTGAGGGGCAGAACACATCCATTTTATATATATATATATATATATATATATATATATATATATATATATATATATATATATATATATATATATATATATATATATATATATATATATATATATATATATTAGAGCTGTCAGTTTAGCTGCTTTTATCGGCATTAATTTAAATGAATATTATATTTCAGTAAATATTTGCATTTTGCACATAGAAAACTGATTCATGATTCCATGTTGATGAGAGCATTAAAATGGGGGAAAATAGGACAAAAATATAAAAGGAAATTCAGAAACGATAAAAAAATGCGTGAGTAATCACGATTAACTTTTAGTTAATTTGAGTTAATTATGACAGTTGAGTTTTTAATTAGATTAAATATTTTAATCGTTTGATAGCTTTAATATATATATATATATATATATATATATATATATATATATATATATATATATATATATATATATATATATATATATATATATATATATATATATATATATATATATATATATATATATATATATATATATATATATATATATATATATATATTCAAAATGGGTGTCCGACAGGGGTCAGTTTTGGGCCCCATTTATATATATATATATAAAATGGGGCCCAAAACTGACCCCTGTCGGACACCCATTTTAACTTTCAGAAAAGATGAGGGACAACTATCGAATGCCACACATCATATTTACCACTCAGCTATAAAACAAGGATTCTGCAGAAATCCAAGTACAGTATCTTAAGGGATCAAACAGATACATAAATAAGGACTTTACAGAAGCTATTCCCCAAACAGAAGGAACAAACCGATTCCAAAATTAAAACCAGCACGCAACAGAGGACAGATGAGCAGAAAGAGAGATTTTTCAAGTTGAAGCAAAGAACGTCTTCACCAGAGCTCCTTTTGAGCGCAAAACTTGCTGTCACATGTTCAAGCTTGTGGCACAAGTCTGCGGCTGCATATCTTGGTGAGAAACGTGAATTCTTATGTTGCAAAAGTGTGTGTGTGTGGGTGGGGGGGGCATCAATGTAAGTAACATGAAGGTGGGGGGATATATCCTCCTCCCCCCAATACCCCCGCCATCTGAGACCATTTACATCATAAATCAATGTGATAGGGCTATTTTTACACTGAAATGATTTTTACAGGCACAAGGGCTTGTGATAAAAATGAGTGTGACAACCTTGCCATAAAATTGTTCCACGTTGGATATGAGATAGTGACTATCGTAAAACACGTCACAAGTACGGCCTGCAATCCAAGGTTAGTGCTTTTTAGATTACAACCTCATTCTTTTTTTTCTTGATTATTGTTTGATATTCCATATAACATCAAACTTGTCCTCTTTCACACCCTGTCCTTTTCTATTCATTTTTCAAGGTTTATAAAGACACAAAAGAAAAATGTACAATAACAATAATAGCACGAACAACACTAATAACACTTAATAGCATGCGCACACACCTTTTTCCATACCTGTCGAACTCACTCTCTAGCATTGTTCTGCTCTCCTCACAGTGGTGTGTCTTCATCCATTCCGAAGGGAGAGAAAAACTTTGCTGTGTCAAAAAAATGAAAAGAGACAAACGTTAAACTACATTGTGGCATAAAAGGCATTCCATCTGTCCGTGGGGATTCACTCTAGTGGAGGAAAAAGTGCAGGTTTTGTTGTGAACCTGATCGTGAAGCCACACCTTTCTTTGCTCCACCTTTCCTTGCTGCATTTGCATCATCATTTCTGGGGGAGAAAGTCCACTCCCTGGTTAAACTTTGTTATCACGCGAAAAACTTGAAACCATAGGTTCAAAGAAAGTGTAGGCTGACTGTAAATTGGGACAAGTATGACAAACAAATCTAGATTTCAGAAAGCAAATTCAAAAGAGATTCAACGAATTGGGAGGAAAAAGAAATGACACACGTTAGCACGTCGGCCCCACGGGGCAGAGGCGCAGGGTTCGACTCCGGCTCCGACCTTCCTGTGTGGAGTTTGCATGTTCTCCCAATGCCTGCGTGGGTTTTCTCCGGGTGCTCCGGTTTCCTCCCACATCCCAAAAACATGCATGGCAGGCTGATTGAACACTCTAAATTGTCCCCAGGTGTGAGTGTGAGCACGAATGGTTGTTTGTGTGTGCCCTGTACACCTGTTTTGGAACATCCCACGGGTGAACAGGCTATCTGCGAACAATGATTGGGTGTCATGATTGGGTGTGAAAGGAGCTTCCCTGAAGTGCTCAATCATGCGCAAGCAAAGATGGGGTAAGGTTCACTTCTTTATGAGCAGCCTTGTAAGAAAACAGTCCAACGGTTTAAGGGCAATCTTTTTGCAATTATGATTGCAAGGAATTTAGGGATTTTAGCCTCTACGGTCTCATCAAAAGGTTCTGGAGAAATCACTGCATGTAAGCGACAAGACCGAAAACCAACGCCGAATGCCTGTGACCTTCGATCCTCCAGGCGGCACTGCATCAAAACCCAACGAACATTCATTCATCTTCCGAAGCGCTTGATCCTCACTAGGGTCGCGGGGGGTGCTGGAGCCTATCCCAGCTGTCAGTAGGCGGGGACACCCTAAATCGGTTGCCAGCCAATCGCAGGGCACACAGAGACGAACAACCATCCACGCCCACACTCATACCTAGGGACAATTCAGAGTGCTCAATCAGCCTGCCATGCATGTCTTTGGAATGTGGGAGGAAACCAGAGCACCCGGAGAAAACCCACGCAACATGTAAACTCCACACAGGGAGGCCGGAGCTGGAATCGAACCCGGTACCTCCGCACTGTGAAGCCGACGTGCTAACCACTGGACTATACCGGGCCGCCCTCCCAACAAACATGTATAAAGGATATCACCACATGGGCTCAGGAACATTTCAGACAACCAATTTCAGTAAATTACGCTGCGATTGGCTGGCAAGCGCTTCAGACGCACTAACCACTGCCCCACCGCACCACCACCTGCTTTATTTTATTTTATTTTTTTAAATATTTTTTGTGAAAATGAGACTGATAGGATCTTTAGGGTGCAGTGTACATTTACACACACACACACACACACACACACTCACACACACAAAACATTACTAACATGTACTAAGACATACAAATGGTTCTTTGTTTTTTTTCTCCTCTACACCCCTCGAGATCGACTTGGGACCAGTCCGCGATCTACCGGTCCATCGCGATCGACGTCATGCGCACCCCTGGTATAGACTGACAAAAAAAAAAAAAAAACACCTAATCGCAACGAGAACATGCAAACTTGGCACAGGAAGGACTAAGCTGACATTTTCACCTAGAAACTAGCAAATTGGTGATCAGCGCAGTGATCGTAGTGCAACAGGAAATGTGTGGTGACTTCTTCTTTGAGCTCTAGTCCATATTGTAGCAGTAAAAATTTTGGACTAACTAGACACTAATGATAAGCGTGTTGTTCAAGTTGAAGAAAGTGAAAAAAAATATCCAGCTTCAGGTCACAAAAGCATGAATTTACTTTCCTTCATCAGCCATTGTCTCCCAAAGACAACAACAAAGACACTATCCTTAACTTTTGTAGGACGTTCAAGTTAAAGAGAAGTTCGTTTTTGCTCCTGAAAGACAGGTGCAAAACCTTTTTCAGTTTTTCAGTGTGTTACTGCGAATAGCCCCCACATTTTGTAAACGGGGGGTGAAAAAGGACAAGTACTGTACTTCAATGGCAATACGCATTCACGAATGTATATAATGAGCAGCCTATGACGTGTGTCTATTTACTTTCAGGAGTGGAGATGTGTTTATCGCCATATTTGCAACTGACAGACCGAGTTACTGTTTGCACATTTCAGTGACTGAGGCTCGTAATTCTTGTTATTGAGGAGCTTCTATTTGCCAAGCACACTAATCAGTTTTCCTCTTGCCCGACTGCCACGTCAATCATTTGCTTCCTTCAGCCTCGCCCTTTTCGTGAGCTCGCTTCAGAAAACACTTTCGAACGCATGCGGCACTAAGTGAGGTGAACGTTTCGATACTGTCGCAGATGAGTGTCAAAGTCAAGGCCCGGGGGCGGATTTGGCCCGCCACATCGTTTTATGTGGCCCGGAAAACCAAATCAAACACGGCAACTTCCATGATGCTTGCTGAAATATTGTTACAAAAAACATTGTAAGCATTTTCTTGTTGCCAAACACCTCATTAGAGTAACTTAAACAATAGTTGAATAAACTGTTATTCTTGACGTGTACTTTTTTTTGCTGTAATAAAGATTTTTAAAAACCTATCTGTTCGAATCGCCAAACCAAATGAGGGAACCGCTGCAAATACAGGTAGTACTGCATTTTGTAATGCCTTTTCGTGTGCTCAAGGATGCACAGATGCAATCTGTTTGCTTTTTAATCAACAAAATGGCAACGAATCGGACATTCACACAAGAAAAAATCTTTATTGAACAAGTCAAATGACAAATCACAGAAAACAAAAGGAACACATTATTAATACATATACAGAATAAAGAGAGATCAACAAAAAGAGCCAGGGGATTTGAAACAAAAATAAAGAACATAAAGCCAGAGCTTTCACTGCTTTCTTGTTTTTGGAATCCATAATAGAATTCAAGTATTGTTTGGTTTCTGATTCAAATAGTAAGAAAAGAGGTTTGGAATGACTACATTTAGATTTGTGGATATGGAATTTTGCTAGAATATTTATTAAATTTATAATAAAGACTTATTTAGTTGCTTTTTAAAAATCACCGTTATTGAAGAAGACAAACAGGATATTTTTCCAGTAAAGAGTGAAGTCAGAGTCAACATAATAAATAATAAATAGGGATATATCTTTCTAAAATGTGTTGGTATTTAGGGTATACAACGTTTCAGGGGACATTCGACAAAAACAAAAAATCAACACAGATGTCTTTCTTGAATTTCAGAAGATACCGTAATGCTGTTTCAACAATAAGAGTGAAAACACATCCAAAGATGATGCTGTTAAACACGTTTTTTTTCTTGAAAAGGAAAACTCTATCATATGATCGCTCATCACCTGTGAACGAAAATTATACTATCACAATTGCTATTTTCAAACCATAGTGACGTTAAGCGTGATACAGTATTTATCCACATTTGAACCGGAATACAGTGGTGTTACGCTTCCGGGGTCAGACGTCATCACGCAGCGGCATGTGACGTCATATGTTCCAACGCCACCGCCGCTTCCTGGCCGGTCCAGGCTTGCGCCTCAGGCCCGCTTCAAGCCGGACCGTTACTCGCCTTGTTTCTGGTCTCTCCTGCTCCCGAACCAGTCGGCTCCCCGGTGCCGAGGAGCTGCGGTCGTCATGTGCAAAGTGAAGAATGGAAAACCTTTCGAGGCGCTGATTGGCTCTTTGGTTGGATGTAGTTTGTGGAGGAAATGATGGTGAGATCATTTGTTTGTAGGGTCTGCAGAATCAATAGTGAACTGATTTTAAATGAGTTTGTATAGCATATTACATTTAAAATATATATTTTTCCAATTAATTACGTGTATTATGTTTCTGGGAGTGATCAGATTTTTGCGGAATATTTTCTCTGGAGATTTTACTCGGCAGCAGTGGTGGGAGGGAACGAAGTACAAATACTTAGTTACTGTACCTAAGTAGATCTTTCCTGTATCTTTACATTACATGGGTATTTATTTATCAGACAACTTTTTCCTGTTACTTTCTACATTTGAAAACAGATATATTTTGATATGTTTAGATATTTTCGATTCATTACTTTGTCAAAGAGTCAGGTGAAGGCAACCGTTGGGTTGATCTATTGACTCATTAAGATCTTGGGGACTAGGAGGATGGAAAAAAAATACCTACGGCAGTAGGAGGAATGTCAACCAACGAGTATTAATGACAAATTGAGAGAACATTTGAAGAAGCAAGATATTCCCCATCGCTGACCTATTTTAAGAGAATTGTGAGTGGCAGCTCATGATTCGTGGCAAACGTGCTGTCTTCTGCCAGCCTAAAAATCACCACCTTCCGGCATTCACAATTAATGTCCTCACTGAAAAAGCACACAAATATACCGTTATTTTTTTCAGTTGTGACAAAGAATTATTTAGAGTTTTTTTTAAGATGATAATTTCGATTATTATTTGATTTTTTTTTCTCATTGAGTGTACACCTTATTGTGTTTACAACCTCCGTAAAGCCAAAGGAACATGCTTTAACAAAAATCGAAAAAAAAATAAGGCAGGGAGTTTTTAAAAGCCCCAGCTGAACAATTTGTACAAATGTCGTATTTGTCTATACAGTATATATATATATATATATATATATTAGAGCTGTCAAACGATTAAAATTTTTAATCTAATTAAAAACTCAACTGTCATAATTAACTCAAATTAACTAAAAATTAATCATGATTACTCACGCATTTTTTATCGTTTCTGAATTTCCTTTTATATTTTTTGTCCTATTTTCCCCCATTTTAATGCTCTCATCAACATGGAATCATGAATCAGTTTTCTATGTGCAAAATGCAAACATTTACTGAAATAATTTCGATTTTCAATTTTTACATGGAAAAAGTTCCGAAAGTGGAGGGGATGACACCGACTTCATCCTTTCCCACAGCTTAATTAATAACTCCCACTTTCAAACCAAAAAAATGCATAAATATGAATCTCAATCTTGTGTCTGTCTGCCTTAGCCCAAGTGAGGCAAAGCTGGTGGCCGTGGTGATGGTGTTGGACTCAGCTGAAGTCTTCATGGATCATGTCGAGGACGAGCACTCTGAAGGCAGCAGGGACCCGTCGGACCCGGACAAGTCCAAAGCCGTCAAAGAAGGCAGCGGTGCTAAAACCATGCTGAGACCTCCGGCCGGAAGGCAGAATGTTTCCAAGCAGGCGAAGGCGCCCACAAACGGTTTCCTGGCTCAGAATGACACTGACCAGGCGGCAGAGAGAAAGTTGGCCCCAAAGCGGGTGGCAAGCCCAGGCTTCCTCTCCGTCGCCCCCTCAGCCTTGACATGACACCTCAGCGTCTGCAAAGATCTAAGGAGCAGACGACAGACAGGCGGCTTACGCAACCACCTTGGCGCAGCGGGTCGGCCGCCCCGTCGCCTCCTGCTCGCTGCCTGACTAGCCTCGGCCTGGCTTCCAGTGGCTGGATGCGACGCAGTGAGAGCACATGCTCAGTCAACCGATCCGCGGGCCTGCGTGCTAAAAAAGGGCAATTGCGACCTGCCACCTCCCTACCACACATCGCCAAAGGCACGGGAAGCAGCGCAACGTCGCCCTACTCCAAGCCGTGTCTGCTCGTAGCTCTCAGGCCTCTGAACCTTGAGCAGGAGAAGCAAAAGTTCTTCCAGTCCGACTACAAGTACGAGCCCCAGTTTGAGTATGCCCAGCCAGAGCCGAAGTCCGTGCTAGACAAGTACAGCGAGGGGTCTGGCCTCTTTCTTGAGCAGGTATGTCACAGTCTTAGAAAAAAAAAATGAACACGAACTAAATGTTGCTCTCAGTCAATCATGACAGTTCACTTAGGGCTCTTTATTTGCGACTCCAGGCTGTTGGAATCATGGAGTGTGTTCTGAAGAAGTTTGGCTCCTACGAAACCTTTGAGGAGGTCACAGGTGGAACTGTGCTTCCTAAGAGTCAGGTGTGGGCCACTGTGAGGAAATATTTGCAAAAGGAAGGCTGCGTGGGTGAGGTAAGTGCAAAGCTGCCTTAAGGCGCGTTCCCACGTTGCAATTCGTGGCATACGTTTTGTGGCATGCAACGTGGGAACGCGCCTTTACAGTATGTCGCAACCCTTTCGCCAAGCACAAGATGAACTGCCTTTTACAGAAATACTTGACATATGGATGCCATTTCCAGCAGTAAGAAAACATTTCCTCCATTCAATTTGCTATCTACGCTATTATTCACATTATGTCATCACATTTAAAAATGAAAATGATAAAGTGGAACGCCATATTCGTTAAGCACTTCACTAGATGACGTTCCGTGTGTCAAATAGGGCTGAAATATGTCCTCGAGTTATTCGAGTACCTCACTTCAAAAAATGCTTGAGGCAATTTTTCTGCCTCGAGTACCTGCATATATATATATACACTTGTCAGGTAAGAAGCCACCCTCAAAGTAAACCTTACCTTACCAAAGAATATATGAACATTAATGCCTTGGTATGCTTTTATTTTGAAGTTGAAGTTAATATTAAAGCTGTATACAATATCGCTTCGGCCCCTTTCAATAGTTGTCAGCTACAGAAATGACAAGAAAAATAAGCTGTATCTCCATTTTATATTTCCAAATAATTTGTGTCTCAAATTGATAATCTTGTATAAAAGGGTTCAAATGGCGTTTTAGTTGCCGACACTAATGTAATGCGGTTTGTCCCTCATCACTTGCCGTAGAGCGGCGCACCATGACAGTCTTGACCTGGAATGACGGAATCTAAACTTTCCTAAAGCACGAAAACTGCAGTCAGTGGTCACCAAAATTTACGTTGACATCTTTTCTTATGCTCACATCAACCTATGAAATTATTGATATTAATAATCTTGTATAAAAGGGTTCAAATGGCGTTTTAGTTGCCGACACTAATGTAATGCGGTTTGTCCCTCATCACTTGCCGTATAGCGGCGCACCATGACAGTCTTGACCTGTAATGACGGAATACATTGTGTGTGTGTTTTGTGTTACCTTTAGGTTGTGGTACGTCTCTCTGACGAGTTGCTTTCTCAGGCAGTCATGATGGTCGAGAGCTGTCGTCCCACTCTGACCATCAACCTGGCCGGAGCACGTCAGCACTGGCTGGAGGGGATGCTGAGACACGAAATAGGTGAGCCGTCACGAGCTCACTCCCGATTGGATGATGCATCCACCCATCCATCCATTTTCTCATCCGCTTTGTCCTCACAAGCGATTAGCCGATGAGACAGCAAACGCTTGGGACCAAAATGTAGAGCATCTATAATGTACGGCGTCGGGTATGTTTCAAATGATGAATATGATCCCAATCCTTCTTTGTTCTTGTTCACGTCCTCTTCCAACTGACATTTTTTTGGCTATATTTCAGTCCAAGGTGGGATTGAAGTCATCGTGCGGTGTGCAAGCACGCCTTGCGTTCTTGAAAGACAACTGGAACCAAGATAACACAAATAACAAAACACAAAAATGATTTATCGACTCTACATTCCTTGTATTACTTTTTAACTTGGTTCCATTGTTAAACAAAAATTATACAATTGTTTGATTAAAAAAAATTCTTGTAAAATAAAATCAGATGTTCTCATTTCCCATTACCGTAAATTCCGGACTACAAGCCGCTACTTTTTCCCCAAACTTTCAACCCTGCGGCTTATACAGTGATGCAACTAATTTGTGTATTTTTTCTAACGGCCGCCAGGGGGCGCTCGAAGTAGAAAAGGTAAGATTAAGAGCGGTGGAATATATGCGTGGAGGAAGACTGCAATTTCTTGTCTTGTGCATCAATTAAATGAGCGTGAACATACCCTCATCATGGAAAATGCAAAAAGAAAGGCATATGACGCAATATGTTGACATGTTTTAATGTGGGCACATGCGGCTTATATACAGGTGCGGCTTGTGTATGTACAAAATTGGTTTTCCTCTCAAAATGTAGTGGGTGCGGCTTATAATCAGGTGCGCTCTATAGTGCGGAAATTACGGTATAAACAACGGAACAAAAGTAGCAAAAAATTGCTACCGTTGCGTGCCACTATTTATTGCCACATACAGAGAACTGGAACAGAGGCGATTGCTCTAAGACTGCAAAGGAAGCTCAGCTTCCCCTAAAATGTCCAAAAAACAAGTGATCAAATATATGCGTGTCCATACAATTGTGTGGACATGTCATTGACTAAATATGCGCTTACAACGCGCTCAACTTTTGTTCCGAATCAGCTTCTTCTTACTGGTTACGACGCGACTCCCTTCTCATTCATTCCCGCAGCTTAGCTGTGCATTTAAACTGTGTGGACGCTGTGAGCGTCGACAGCGCGGACGCTGGGCGTCCGGAGTGTTCAGAGCCCATTGTCCCAATGCATTAAAACGCGACGAGTCATTGGATAAATGCTGATTTTGTCCCGCCCATCGGACGCTCTGCGTCTCTGGGAGTCCACGGACAGTGGGTGTTTATCGGCTGGCCCGGCCGGACGCTCAGCTTTTCTTTCTGCATGATGATTGGATGATCTGTCTGAGGCGGGATCTATATTTGATTGACAGTGTAATGAGCCAATCGCCGATCTTTTGCTGTAGGCATCCGTGGGAGCACGAGTTGAACTGGAGACTTCTTCTAATCATCATAGCGACACTCTCTTTGTCGAAAACGACTAGCGACAAATTCATCTTTTTATTTCTGGTGGGTTTTATTGTCGTTGATTGTGTTCGCAGACCGACTTATATCCCCACAGTTTCCGAGAGCATAATTCACGTACAAAATAAACGGACACATTTTTATGACGTAGGCCGAAATTGAGATTCTCCTCCTGGACAAACCAGTCTCCGCCACTGAATTGGAACAGAACCGGTTCAAATGTGAAAGGTACAGGAACGGATTATTCTCATTTTAATGGTTTCCTATGGGAAATAAATGTTCGGAAGACGAACTTTTCGGCTCACAAACCTTTTCTGGGAATTAATTAAGTTCGTGAGCCGAGGTACCACTGTATTATTATTATATATACCTTCCCCCAGAAGAGTTGGACGAATTGGCTTGGGACAGAGAATTAATCTCCCACTCGATGGCATCATTTTTTGCATGTAGCAAAACCATTATTTGATGTGTGCTCGTCTAATTGCCGTTTGTATTGCAGGGCAATCTATTTGGTTGAAAACGTAACCTCGCTCGGTTATCGATGTTTGTTCCTCCTCAGGCACACATTATCTGCGAGGGGTCAACAACAGTTTTCAGCCATGGGCCACGGCGGAAGGCAGAAAGCAGCTTGGCCTCAAGCCAGCGAACCCCACCGAGGAGGGGCTGGCCAGCCTGCACAGCGTGTTGCTACGGAAGCAGCCGTACCTGTGGCGCGCGGCCCTTCTCTATTACACGGTTTTCCATGCCGGGAGCATGAGCTTCAGCCAGCTTTTCAGTCACGTCGCACGCTTTGTGCAGCATCCAGACGTCCGCTGGGAGTACTGCCTGCGTGCCAAGAGAGGACAGACGGACACGTCGCAACCCGGTGAATCCACGCAAATGAGCGCGCATGTGCAACACACACACACACACACACACACACGTTCCCTCTTTTACGCTGAAGTTGGAACATTTGGTTAAATAAAAAAAATATATATATGATTTGCAAATCAAGTTCAATCTATCCACTACAAAGATGAGATATTTGATATTCAAATTGATCAACTTTATTGTTTAATCATTAACGTTGAATTTTATGGCTCCGGGACGTTCCAAAGAGCTGGGGCAGTGTCATGTTTACCACGGTGTTATCACCTTTTCTTTTCACAATTTATAAACGTTTGGGGGACTTAGGACAGTTAACGGTTCTTGCGCAATATACAGCTTCAACTGTTTAACCAGTTGGCAGTCTCCATATTTTCTTCTCTTCATAATATGGCACCCATTTTTAATGGGAGACAGGTCTGGACTGCAGGCAAGCATAGTACTCGCCAGAATGTGGTTCGAAATTATCCATGAAAAAGACGCTGCTTCCATGGCGGCATTTGTTTCTCCAAAAGCGATATGTACCTTTCAACATTAATGAACGGTACATATGTGGAAGTTACCCATGCACTTCAGCACTAAGACAGCCCCATACCATGCCATCACAGATGCTAGCTTTTGAACATTGCGTCCCTAATAGTCCGGATGTCTATTCTTCTTTGGCCCGAAGGACACAACGTCCACAATTTCCAAACACAATTTGAAATGTGGACTCGTCAGACCACAGAACAGAGAAGTCAGCACCTTTTCTGGGCGTTTTTGTTAAATGACGTGCTAAGTCGAATTTACAGATGTAGTGCCAAACCGTCTTGACACACGGTGGTTTTCTGAAGTGTTCCTGAACCCACGTGGTGATATCCTGTACACGTTAATGTTGGTTTTTGATGTAGTACCGCCTGAGGGATCAAAGGTCACGGGCTTTCGCTGTTGGTTTTTGGCCTTGGCGCTTACATGCAGTCATTTCTCCAGAGTCTCTGAACTTTTGGATGATATATTGTCCTTAAACTGTCTATTTTCTCATGCGGCTGTTTATACAGAGGTGGACCTCGCCCCATCTTTGCTTGTGAATGACTGAGCAGTTCAGGGAAGATCCTTTTATACCCAATCATGGCATGCCAGGTGCATGCCAAGTTAGCCTGTTCACCTACGGGATGTTCCAAACAGGTGTTTGAGCATTCCTCAACTTTTTCAGTCTTTTTTCGACACATGCCCCAGTTTATTTGCAGCCATAAGACTCCATAAAGTTCATGATTATTTGCTAAAAATAATAAGTTGTATCAGTGGGAACTTGAACTGTATTCAATTAAATATAGATTGAACATGATTTGCAAATCACTGTAGTCTGTTTTTATTTATGTTCAACACAACGTTCCGTGAACAAGTGCTGAACTATTTTGAAAAATTATCTTACGAATATATCGACCATAATCCATTCCAGAAGGCTGTTCGAAAACCGATTTGTTCGAAAACCGAAACCACACTCTTTAAAAAAAAAAAAAAATCTTTATTGAAGACGTCTGCTCAAAATAGAGCGCTACACGAAGAAGCGTCACTTCCTCGTGTAAGGAAAGCGGGAAGAGTCAAGCGGCGCATTCAAGTGCACTCAGTTTGGTCGAGAACCGATTTTTGTTCGTAATCCAAGGCATAAAAAACTCGAAATTTTTGGTCGAAAACCGATTTGGTCGAGAACAGAGACATTCAAAAACCGAGGTTTGACATATATAGTGGTACCTTGGCTCACGAACTTAATTGGTTCCCAGAAAAGGTTTGTGAGCCGAAAAGTTCGTTTTCCAAACATTTATTTCCCATAGGAAACCATTAAAATGAGAATAATCCGTTCCCAGGTCCCCATAAACAGAATTTTCTACAAAATAAGCCTTAAAACTACACATACATATAGCTTATTTTATGTATGATAAATGTGCTATTGTATTGAAATTAAAGAAATAAACTGTACTGTATAATAAAGTCGTTTTATTTACCTTTGTGATCGTAGTTGACAATTTGCCAAAAGTCGTTTTTGATTTTCAGGTTAGTGACGCTTCGAGTAGTGGCTTGAAATTGCTTCCGTCTGCACTTACTCCGTCAGAGTCCGCAGTGACAGACTGACGGTGTTTCCGTCTGTACTGATGCGCTGCCCACCACTGGCAAATACAGTAGTCAAGTGTTTGTACTTTCCACTACTGGTTGCAGCGTACGAGGCATAATCACTATTTTTACATAGATACCCAAAATATGTCAACATTTTTATTTATTTAGCTCAAATCAAGTTAGCTCGTCCATAATTTGTAGCTCTTCGAAGGCCTTGATCTTGATGTAGCCTGGATGCCGTGTGTTGCTTTTGCAGGTTGCTTCAGTAAAGACCAGGTTTATTTGGACGGGATCCTGCGGATACTTCGGCATCGAAAGAATATTGACTTCAAGATGCTGACTTCCCTAGGAAAGGTCCGTGTCAGTACCTTGACGCATCCACGCGTTACAATTCCACTTGTCATTTCTCTTGAAATCTCTCTCTCCCTCACACGGAAAACCCTTCAAAAAATGTTTTGAAATTGCTTTACCTTGCTAATGAGACAGGCATTAAAGCAGTATGGGACAAACAAATTCACGGAACCAAACCAATAATACACCAAACAAAGGTCTGGCTGCGGCGGATAGCGTTATGCTTGGTGAGCTGGAACATTAGGGAATTTGTTTGTGAGGGAGAACAACGGAATGAGAAAATAATTAATACCGTATTTTCCGCACTAAAAGGCGCACTGGATTATGAGGCGCACCTTCGATGAACGGCTATTTTGCAATTTTTTTCCATACATTGGACGCATCGCATTATAAGGCGCAATCTACAATGCCTCCACTAGATGGTGCTACGCTCCTTCCATTCAACTCGAGAGGCGTTTATGACCACCTCTGAAAAACGTAAATGAACTATTACTGTACTTAAATGAAACGACGAAAATTGGAAATAATGCACCAGAACAGATCACCAAGCGAGGAAATCACAAAATAAATTCTATAACCCCGCTACAGAATTTATTTTGTGATTTCCTCGCTTGATTTTCTTCGTAGTTTCATTTAAGTAATCATAAATTTACCTTTTTCGTAGGCGGCCGTGAAGGCCTCTCGAGTGGAACGGAAGAAGAGGAGGCACGAAGACGGACAAAGACGGACAGTACCTGTATTTGTTGAGACTGTGAAAATCATTCATAAAGTCTGCGTTAAAAAAAAAAAAAAGTAAAACCACAGCTCTCCTTTTTTCAACAAATACAGGTGCGTCTTTGTCCGCCTCCGAGCCTCCTCTTCTTCCGTTCAACTCGAGAGGCGTTCATGACCGCCTCCGAAAAATACATTAGCATCTCCTTACTCATTGCTCCAACAGAATGATCACATGTCAGTACAGTAGTAGTTATTTATTCCTTTGTTGTGTATTCACAAATGATGAAATCACAATATAAATTCTGTAGGGGGGGCTATACAATTTATTTTGTGATGTACTCGCTTGCTTTTCAGTTTTGATGTATTATTTTCAATTTTCGTAGTTTCATTGAAGTAATCGTTAGTTTTCGGAGGCGGTCTTGAACTCATCTCGAGTCGAACTGAAGAAGAGAAGGCACGGAGACGGACAAAGACGTACCTGCATTTGTATACAGTAGACTGTTTTTTTAAAAACAACACCACAGCTCTCCTTTTTTCGGCGCTGCAACAAAAACATATTTAATAAAGCAGCGACACAGTTCACTGAACCAACTGCAAGTTATAACATTGGAAGCATGTCTCCAGCAAGCAGCCATCTTGAGGTCGACATATTACCATAATGACTTTAGACAAGGCGCACCGGATTCTAAGGCTCTCGGTGAGCTTTTAAGAAAATGGGAGACTTTTCAGTCCGCCCTATAGTGTGGAAAATACGGTTCATAAAATAATGCATTGAGGAATAAACTGGATGGACTGCATGGTGAGGACCAAGTTTATTGTATTGTGTCATAGTCATAGTGTGTTTTGATTAGTCAATTGCTTCGACCATGCCTCATTTCCTGCTAAGTCTTACATTTCTGTCGTGAGAGCTGCCTAAATAAAAAAGCGTATTGGGCCGGCAAACTTTCAAAGTCAAATTGATGCTCCGATAGTTTTCATGTATTTATTTTTGGGAGTGATCGTGCAAATATGTTCTTTGTTGGTTTGGTTGCGTTTAGGTGTCCTATGAAGATGTGGAGAAGCTGCGGAACTTGGCAGTGATCAACAACGCCAGGATCCCACATTTCATGCAAGACCAGGAGCGGTACCTTCAACATCTGGATCACATAGTCGCAGTGAACAAAGTGGATGATTCAACGTTGCAGCAACTGCTTCCCGCACCACCTGAAGGTGGGGGAGGAGGCGCTTGAGGTCTTGACGATCATGCGGGTGCCTGACGAGCACTAAAGCGATTCCGTTTTAGCAAAGCTCTGAGCACGTTTTCTAAAACTTGAATGACACACGTAAAAAGGGATGTACGCACTAGCAACTCTTGCTCCACTCACTCTTGTTCATTTGCATCTCCACCGGACAGACATTTGCTTTCAACATTATTTTATACACACATATTGTTTTGTTTTTTTGCCTGAGAGTGTTTTTAATCATGCAAAAAGATACCAATTTAAAATCCTAGCAGGTCATGAATGTTTGAAATCAAGTACCAGTGTTTGTTTGTTTGTTTTTAAACTCCATCAACCTTTAACACACATTCTCATCAACATAGCAAGACAAACATGAATGTCCTATTTATTTAAAAAAAAAAATAGAGAATTTCCCTGCACTTCTTTTAAACTCCTTAATGAGCTAACGGACTGTACGTTGCATGTGTTCTTTACAACATAGTTAACCCAAAAACAGCAAAAATGTGAAAACATGGGGCCTTTTGTGTGGTGTTTACTTCTGCTGTTTTCCTTTGCATAGGTTCACTCCAGCGACTTAAAGATATAAAATTTGATTTTTTTGGTTACAAGAAAATGCTTACAATATGTCTCTTATTTATTACATACGAGAATTTTAAATGTTGGTCGAAATTTTGGCAAGTGTCAATCATGGAAGCTGATCTGTTTGATTTGCTTTCACGGGGCACTTCAAATGATGTGGCGGGCCAGATCTGGCCCCCGGGCCTTGGGTTGGACACCGTTGCTCTAATCTTTCAGCCCAAACAAAGCGAGCATTGAGATGAAGCCAAAAGAGGCCCACAATCGCTCTGAATGAGGTCAGCGAATCTGTCCATAGAAGAAAAATCCATTCACATACTGCACAAGTTTGGCCTTAACAAAGAAACGTCAATTTCTCAAAGAAATCCAGATAAGTCCTGTTTGAAGTTTGCCATAAGTAACCTGGGAGATGCACCAAAAGTGTCATGTGCTCTGGCCAGATGAAACAAAACGGAACTTTTCGGGCTGAATGCAAAACATGATGTTTGGTATAAAAAATAACAGTGCACATCACCTTGAAGAGAGAGAAAAAAAATATGACCTTCACAGTGCCCAGACTTACCGACCAGGGGGAGCAAAAAGTGTGCTTCCACCTGCTCAGTGCCTCTCACCATAGTGCAAGAGTCTCCAAACCCCTTTTGAGAGAACCGGTACTAGCGCCCTAGCTGTATGTGGAGGCAAGTTCGACTATGTCAAAACCGAACTTTCTCTGCCTCACACACCAGCTTGGGCATAAATGTTCCCAAATGGTGACAATCCCAACAAACGTTTACCTAAAAATGGTTTATTCTCTTCCAAGATATTGTTCTCTTTATAGCAGAAAAGAACTTTTAAAACATTCAGTGCTAATATCAGAACTAGATAAACAGCAGATGACAGACTAAGGCTTGCGGCATCACACCTGCGTCATTCTGATACAACAGTCCATTTGCTCAAAAGTCTGGTTCAAGCGGGGATGGACTGGGGGAAATTAAGGTTTGGTCTCGGTCTGGAACTCTACGTTAACTCCAAGCAGCAAAAAAAAAAAAAAAAAAAAAAAAAGGATCGTGAGCTCTGCAAAATTGACATCTTGCTCCCATATGACGGTTGGTTTGGAGGTAGAGTTCTCTGCTAGTTGAGGTAACAGATTCTTCCTAGAAGGGAGAAAAAAAACCCCAATCCTTATTCAACATAATGTAACATAGAAATGTATCATCCCCATCCTGCAGCGACAGAGGTCTGGCAAGTTGAGGATTTTTGAAAGTAATGCCCTGACTACAAGGACACTCAGCGGCCACGGAGCAGGAAAGAAGAACGCGACCATGAAGTCGTGGTCAATCTTTGTTTTTTGCTGTCGGCCAACGGGATCTAGTTTGGAAACCGCAGGGCCGTGTCACGACGATGACTGGACAAATGTGCTCAAAGCAGAAGATGACGATCCACATTAGTCAAGATAGGAGATTCTTTCATCGTATACAGACGCTCCCCAGGTTACGAACGAGTTACGTTGCGGACGATTGTTCATAAGGTGAATTTGTTCGTAAGTTGCTTCAGTGCTCTATTTTGTCTGGAATGTATGTTTAAGGCTTGTATTGACATCAATATAACGGGGAGAGAGCTTTTCGCCACGTTCTTCAGGGCTCGAGGGTTAGCTGCCCGCTAAACTAGCAGCGGCTTCAGCGGGGGAGAGTCGACGACCGGTACGCCTCCCCGCCCGGTACGCCTCCCCGCCCGTTCCACCGTCACACGCCCGCCCCCCACGCCTCTCCCGCGTCCGCCTTGAACGTCGCCTCCGCCGTCCTCCTCCGCCCCGTTCGGCACTCGGAAAAAGGCGCGCAATACAAAATCTAACTCTTTTTTTTTTTTTTCGACAGACCCGTGAAAATGTTCGTATGTACCGTTTGTTTGTAACTCGGATGTTCGTAACTCGGGGAGTGTCTGTAGTGTTGTTTTCCCTTTGGCGTAGCACCCTCTAGTGGATGAACAGCACAACTGCAACCACTATTGTAGCTTCTATTCTATGCACCTTATAATAATAATGGATGGATGGATGGATGGATGCTTTCAAGACACCCAAGGACACTTTACAATAACAAAAACCACAAAACAATACGGGTTGAGCAGCGGCAGCCAAATGCGCCAGCGTTCACTCAACTCAAGTCATAATGCAGTGCGCTCTATACTGTATATGAAAACAGTTTTAAAATAGGCCAAGGTGCCCCCTTATAATCCGAAGCACCTTATGGTGCAGAAAATACGGTCCTGAATTTGGACAACAATAACATTTACATACAAAGCCACAAATAAAACTGTATCGGGCACACAAAAATACATTGGACAAAAGGAGACAAAAAGACAACAAGACATCTTTTAACCCTATGTTGCATGGCTTCTGCAGGAGTTATTCAATTGTGGTTTGTTTTTAAATTTAGGGTAGATTATGGCCAAATATCATAATAAATTCACAATTTTGGGAAAAAAATACATAATAGGGGGGTACTTGTGTGCATAATGGTCACTACAATTACCTTGCCAAAAAGCATGGCAGTACTGATAGATAACACATAGAAACTGTTATTTATTGTGTTCTATATGTTCTATATACTCTTCTGCACAAGTACAATAGGGTATTTGGACCTTTTCATCTCACGGATAGAAATTATTCAACATTTTGTGGACCCTCTTTCACCTTTTCCTCCTGCTGTTGCGCACGCTAGTGACATCTCGCGGTGGATTTAAAAACTAAAACTGGTAACTTGAATAACCAATATGAGTTAAAGTTGTGGTTACTGAAGTAACCCGTATGCAACATAGGGTTAACCCAGTGTACCTGGATACGATATGCAAGATGACACACACGTACCATCCAGTCGTGGGGCAAAAATATTGGAAAATGCACCACTTCTCCCCAGAGGACAGTGTTCTTTTCTTCTCAGGTTTCTTTTTGTTTTCGGTAACGTCTACAGTGATATGCTTGACCAAAAATCTCAACTTTGGTCTCATCTGTCAACAGGACAGAGAGGACCCCCCCCCTGGGCCTCCTACAAAAGAGGCCCGTTTTCATTCAAATGGCGAGGGATTGCGCAAGCTGACACTGCAGTTTAAGATGTCCACTTTTTGATGACATTGTGCACAGTCGAGTCAGGAAATATCAGATCTTTGGAGAAGGACTTGGAGCCTTGATATCGCCGATGCTTTTCCACAAATTTGGTTTTCAAATCTTCTGACAATCCTTTGCCCTTTCATTTCTCCATGCTTATTGTGCCATATGAAGACACATAAACAAAAGGCTGAATCAGCCCTTCCTCATGTTAGCTTGCTGCAAATGTGAATACCAAAGTAAGGACCGCTAGTCAGAATTGCAACCATTTTCTGGCTGAAGTGGCGCATTATTTGACAGAGTGTTTTTGGCCACGCTTGCA
Source organism: Hippocampus mohnikei (assembly GCA_026261675.1). Taxonomy (NCBI): domain Eukaryota; kingdom Metazoa; phylum Chordata; class Actinopteri; order Syngnathiformes; family Syngnathidae; genus Hippocampus; species Hippocampus mohnikei. The sequence goes on from JAKGUB010000340.1 coordinate 1,896,452, forward strand.
TGAATGACACTGTGTTCTTACCTGTCTGCTGGTAATCATGACGCAATGGAGGTGCTTCTTGCCTTTGTGCCGACTGCATTGGATTGTTTTATCACAGGGTCTAAGAGACAAAAGACACGACGGTCTCTTCATCTCGGCTATGTCGGAATTTGCAATGAAACTGATCTTAAAGTGTGATCGTAACCGCATGCAGTCTATTTCTATATTTCCAATGACGACATTATTATTATTTTAATGTTACCACATCATCCGATTGACACCTGTCAATTGCTACCCACAGAAATATGGATGCTTCATGGCCTCCAGCGCCGTTGCTCTTTGCTGGTGGTCGTAGCGCAGGAGCTTGTCCAGCAGGTCCAGAGCCTCGGGGCTCACCAGGTGTTGATTCTCAGACTGGATGAACTGCTCCCAACGCTTGCGTGTTTGCCTAAACACACAGAGCAAGGGAAGTGCTTAACATTACGGTGGCGATGAAGCTGGAGGCGAAATTAAAGACCAAACGACAATCCTGCGGGGCCACGAGTAGGGTTGCGGGTTCAGAGAGCTGACTTGTGGAGCAGAAGACACAATAGGCTTTTGAATATTTCTTTGCCCGGTTGGGGGGTTTAGACCAGGGGATGTGGCCGATCTGCGAAGCCCTTTGAGATTAGGAGCTTTATACACAACCTTGACTTTTGCCTCAAAAGAGCTCGTAGGAGACGGAAGGACGCTTCACAATCCTGTTCGATGCTGAATGAGTGATGAAGTGTTCAAAAGAATGGGAAAGGTGCGAGAGTAGACGATAGAATAACGATTAGGAAAGTGAGCTGCCCCAAACGCGTTCAAAAGAACGGCAACGAAATGTATCCAACAAACCAAATGAGAATGACGCCGACACTTACTGTCCCAGCAAATCTTTGAAGCGAGTGTCCAGTTCTATGTGGTACTTGTGCAGGTAGCCAAAAAGGTCATCGGTGCCAAGAACTTTAGCAATACGAACCAACTGAAAAACAGCATGAAAGAGTTGTGATTTCTCCGACCCCCGCACCCCACACACGCGGCTTGGCATTTTATTTCAGTTACAACGGCTATATAAGTAAGTTCACGGATTTTTACAGTTGCAAGAAAAAGCAGGTGAACCCTTCGGAACTACGACATGGATTTCCCCGTGAATAAATGTGATCTTTATCTTCACGTTTTTATTGGGCAACCATGTAAATGTTTGCAGTGCGTGGTAGTAAAATAGGTGAACTACCCAGGCTCAAGACTTTAATGACATCGTTGGAGTGAGCCAACCCGGCATGTGATAAAATTGGAGGTGTTGATTAAAGTTGCACAGCGATTGAAAAAAAAAAAAGATGCAGTTTTCCTTCAAAGTTGAGCCAAAATTGGCCCAGCGTATTATACAGTACACTGATTCATTCGAGAGAGAGAATTTTGATGTCGCTAAACTCGAAAATGACATTGCGGGTTTTTTTTAATGAATTGGCTCTAGTTTTTGAGATATTCAATGTTTTTGTTTCACAAAAGTACTAAAACTACGTCAATGCTGACATTGGGAGTCTCTTTATCCTATAACTGCGAGGCTGTGTCTAACTTTTCAAGCATGTCCATATTGTATTCTTTCATTTGTGATGCCAGACTGTGAAATATATCAATTGTTATCCCAGAGAGCCTTCGATATGCAAATCATGTTTCCCTGAGCAAAATTCTGAAAAAATGGCAGTATTAGCAGTAAACAACAAGCTTGTTATCTTTTACTAGAGAATAAACGACAAGTGCTCACACTTGTGAGATCCCCAAATGAATTATCCATCCATTCATCCATTTTCCGATCCGCTTGATCCTCACAAGGGTCGCGGAGGGTGCTGGAGCCTATCCCAGCTGTCTTCGGGCAGTAGGCGGGGGACACCCTGAACCGGTTGCCAGCCAATCGCAGGGCACACAGAGACGAACAACCATCCACGCTCACATTCACACCGAGGGACAATTTAGAGTGTTCAATCAGCCTGCCATGCATTTTTTTGGGAATGTGGGAGGAAACCGGAGCACCCGTAGAAAACCCACACAGGCCCGGGAGACCATGCAAACTCCACACAGGGAGACCGGAGCTGGAATTGAACCCGGTACCACTGCACTGTGAGGTCGACACGCTAACCACTGGCCCACCGGGCCGCCCAAATGAATTATCAATCCATTAATTGTGAAGAATATGACTCTCTCTAAAACAAAAGCGATTTCAAACGGATGTCCTTTTCTGACTCAGCATCCCAGAATTACCGTATTTTCACGAGCATTCGGCGCACCGTGTTGTTGGGCACGCCCACCCTTCACTCATTGGCAGACTTCCGCATGCCTGTCGTCACTCACGCCCGCCTTTTCTCTATATAAACGGCGTGTCGGCCAGAAGCGCGCTCAGTCAGGCTTTGGAACTCGGCTCATACACTAGACTTTTAATGGCGCCTTATGCTCGTGAAAATACGGTACTCAGAAATCATTCGCATATCTTTGCCACACCCCAAAAAATTGTTGGCCAATGTAATAGAATGCCGGCAAATCAGGGGACCGTATTACACACTAGTATAAAGGGAAAAAAATGCTTTTTAAAGGTGATTTGAGGGGTGCCCATTTTTCACGGGTGTGCGTTACTGACAGGATGTTACGGTATTAACTTGCATGACCCTATAAAGAGTCACAAAAAATATCTCAAAAAACCTTGATGTTCATCGGTTCATGGTAAGGCAGATTTCTATAAATGAAGAAAGTTCCCGATTTGTTGACCCAGAGAGCAGGTGGAATTGCTGCAGTAAAAGGCAACTCATCCCTCTTGTTACTTTTCTGCTGGTCTGTTACCTGATCGTAGTTGTCCTGGCCATGAAAAAAGGGCTCCTTCAAAAAGATCATGCTTGCCATCATACACCCAAGACTCCACATGTCCAAACTATAGTCATACATCTGGGAGAAGGGGAAGAAATGACACATCAGCTTGGAGAACATCATCACCATCACTTGATGCAGCAAATGATTAAAAAAAATAACACATCTGTCCTTGTGCACTGTGAATCCATAAAAGCAGCTCCTGCACCTTGTAATCCACAAGCAGCTCTGGGCCTTTGAAATAACGGGAGGCCACCCTGACGTTGTATTCCTGAGCAGGATGGTAGAATTCTGCCAAACCCCAATCTATAAGACGCAGCTAAACAGAATGAATTCAACATCACAATGTTATCAGGCTTGATTCACACATTTTAGACTTTATTTACGAAATGATCGGCATGTTTGAGAAGCATACAAATTCCAAGAGCAACTGGTGCTTTGGGGGGGGGCGTCAAATATGAAAAGCAACAATAACAGCTAAATATAGTCACAATCCACTACAGTGAAACTCCTTTACAACAAAATCATGCTCGCAGCAAGACATTTTTCACAACAGGGGACTTTTCACTATAGCAAATTTAATCTTAGATGTAAACAAGTATGATCATACACTTATTTGACACTTCATATAGCTAGTTTATAAAGAAACGGGGGAAGAAATTGCGAAATTTCCGATCAGCATTCACTGGTCACTTACATCAATTTCTTGCATGTCTTTTACTTTGCTTCCTCCATCTTTCATTTTGATTACTTTTATCCTGTCTTCAAGCGTGAATGCTTTTCTTTTCTTAACTCCTTGGTCTGCAAAGTTCCGTTTTGTAGCCATTTTAGCAATGCAACGTTCGTGCTGCGTCTGAAACTAACAATAACAAATACTTCCTGTACGACTGCACATGTGTAAACCAGTGTGGTGGCAGGCTGAGGTCGGATTCGACTTTTGCGGAGGGCTGTTTTCGTTGTTGTGAACCTCGTTGGGAGGCAAGGGTGGAGAAAAATATTTCGTATTACGCAACAGGGGGACTTTTCGTTGAAGGGGGAGCAGAAAAGTGGGAATGGCTTTCATGCATTAAGATTTTTTTTCACACTAGGGGGTATTTTCGCCAATGCAGGTTTCATTGTAGAGGAGTTTCACTGTATGTAAGATTAAGATATTCATTCTTGAGCATTGTAATTATGCAGAACCCATACGTACAAAATGACTACTAAACTAATTACAATCAGCGGTAAAAAGAACACACACGCACCTTTCGCAGCTGATGGTCGATCATCACATTGTGAGGCTTTACGTCTCTGTGCATGATGCCCATACTGTGACAGTAGTCCAGAGCCTTTGGACACACAGGACACACACATGCAATCATAAAATATACATTTAAAATGTATTATTATTATTATTATTTAATGTTGATATTTGATTTGGGTGAAAAAATAAAAATAAACACACACAATTACAAAACTACAGCACTAACGGCAGCAGGCCAAGACTGCATGCCGGCCAGTCCACCGACTGCGTGCATATTTCTCACTGAGCTGGGAAGCCATAGTCGCACACAAAATATATAATAACCTAACAATTGTGTTGACCGTTTCAAATTATGAAGCCATTCGGTTTTTATGCAAAATGGGGAAAAAGAAGCATGTTTCTATTGAAGGCGACGAATACACCAATGTCTTGTGAAATTAAATAAAAATACTCTCAAAACAATTATTGGTACCGTTTATTTCATTTGTCTGTGACTAACAGAGCAAACATTTTTTTTTCTTTTGTTTTTACGGATCAAGACATATTGAGGAGAGTTCTTTGTCATATTAAGAGCAGCAGTTAAAAACAACAAGCAGGAATTTGAAGTTGCTGTTCCCAAGAACCAATAGTTCCAAACGTAACAGGCTGAAGGTCACATTCGTGTTCAAATTTGTTTTTAAAAATGATTCTTCTTGGTCTCATTTTTCTTTATATCACAAACATCCAATATTTAATGATACTAATTCCTACCACAGGAAAACAATTCTCATACAAAACGAAGCACCCACTACAAAATACATGATTGAGTCCGCTCAATACGTTGAGACAACAAGAAGACGATCTCACCTTGAGAAGCTCATACATGTAGTAACGAATATCATAGTCTGTCAGCTTCTGGTAAAGCTCCTGCGGAACATGGACCAAGTCAGCAAGCGACCTGAACAGTACCCGAGGTGCCATGTATGCGCATAAGGGTTATCATACAAAGCATATATATTTTTTTAGGGCCAAGAGTACGTACCTTAAAATCTGTATTATTAATGTACTCAAAGACAAGGGCTGGTGTTCTGGACTGCAAAGAGAGAACAACCACAAGCCTTAACAGTGGATATGCACCCCAGTTTGAATTGCACGTAGAACACAACAGTGCATTTTACATCCAACTGCCAGTAGGCTGCCATTCAACAACAACAACAACAACAAAATAAACATAAATAAAACTCAAACTCACCACAGGGTCTTTAACCGTGTCAACCAGAAGAATGATGTTTGTCCCTCCACGTAGATTTTCAAGAATCTTTATTTCCCGTTTGATCTTCTTCCATTTGACAGGCTGTGTTCAAAACAAATATTTGTGTGAGGGAAGTTGATTGATCACTGAGCTCTGGGCCAAGAAAAAGAGGACACGTATGGTCAGCATTTGTTCCATGTGATTTTCAGTCGTCTTGCAATTGGTGTTGCCCGCTCCGTCACTAATAACAACATACGAAAATTGCCGCCGTATTTAGAGAACGTGTCGTTCGGAAATTATTATAAAATGTGGAAAATCAACCACTGACTTTGTGGGTAAATATCGTCAAAATTCCATGATGTGATAACATAAAAAAAAATAGAGAAAGCAATGGATGGATGGTGAACCACACAACGAATGGGACAAAAGAGAGGCTAAGCAAAATAAGACTGACCTTGAGGATTTTCACCACTGCTTTTTCACTGCTGCTCACGTTGATGGCCTCAAAAACTTCACTGTACTTGCCTCGCCCCAATTTGCGTACCAACTGGTAGTTGTCTTGATTGCTGGGAGAAAAGACAAAGATGATCATCTGTCATCCAATGCCACCATCAGCCTTACAGCTGGAGTGGAAGTGCTAAGGACAAACAGATTTGTGTTTCTTCCCCCTCTGTCTCTCACCACCCACCCCTTTTTTTTTTAATTCAGTTGTCTTTAATGTCTCTGTCGACATTTTCCATCTTATTTGACCTTTGCATAAACAATGTGGAGAAATACAAACAGCTGTAAAATGGAAATATACTTGTCTGTGTTACTCCTAATTGTGAAGATAAAATAAAAATATTTAAAAAAATACGGGGAATTGTTTAGGCAACATTTTAGATGATTAACTGTCATAAAAGTGTAAAACAAGGGCATATTGTGTAAACTAATGAAATAAATTGTATCCTCACTATTCACTCTGATGATGTACAAGAGAAGTCGGTCGGCCCTGTTGGGGCGTTCAAGAAGGAAAATAGAAAAAAAAATACAGCATTGCACTTAAGTTTGTAAAAGACTTCTATAATTTTCGACTGCCTGTGAGGTTGGGAATTTGTATGGGTGGAGCCCTGACTTTTCTTTGGGTGAAAAGGGGTTGAAGTGTGAGGTGAGGAATAGGGAGCCCGTGTGTATCAAGAAAAGTAGGTTTGCCAAACGGCTGGCATACATAAACCACATAGACAATTAAATATTGAACTCAACATTGGTCCTATAGCCTGTTGTTCTGTTTCGTTTCATTTTTGTTGTTGTCGTTCATTTTTTTGTTTTGAGTATTATGACGCGCACATGTGGGAAATGGAGGGAAAATAATTATCCTTCATAAAAATAACATAGTTCATGAATTAAATGTAATACTGTCCTATATCTTCACCTAACATTGAAATATGTGACCCCTGAATGACAATGAGTTTGTCGCCCCTGCTGTAAATGTTCTCTTATCTGAACTCTGAGGACTGTTTGACATCTTAAATTTGCACATTATATTCCCCACAAAAATTGCATTCAGTTTCCAAATTTCGACAGGAATTTGGAGGTTCCACTGTCCAGAAGCATCTATACGGTTTCGCTTGCTGTTTATCATAGAGCAGCGGTGGCCAAGTCAGGTCCTCGAGAGCGATATCCTTTCAGTTTTAGCACTCTCCCTCCTCCAACACACCTCATTCAAATGATCAGGATCATTATCAGGCCTCCGCAAAACCTGTTGACGATCTGATCATTTGAATCGGGTGTGTTGGAGAAGGGAGACATCAAAAACAAACTGAACAGCGGCTCTCCAGGGCATCCCTGTCGTAGAATATTTGGTGTTAAAACGATACCTCCAATTTGACACATGCGTGTCATAATCCCAGTAATCTTTGTTCTTCCACGTGTTGACATCGGCGTACACCCGAGCCTTGCTGCTGGCCGGTGATGATGATCCAGGCATGGCAGGCTTTAAGGCTCGGTGGTTAAGATGTTCCGTTGAATTTTGGTTGACCCAGTACTGGAAGGCAGCGCACTGATTCTCCAAAACAAGTGGCTTTAAAGCCTCTTTGTTGGCTTTACCAATGGTTTTGGGTGATTTTGAAGTGCCGGGCTGACCTATCGCAGCTGATGTGCAGAAGGAGAGAGCTACGATGATGGAATGCGCGGTGGCCCTGAGTAGGATGTTGGGCAGGATGACATGAAGAGCCGCCAGCTGCAAAGACACAAGAGAAAATGGACACTATAATGGTAGATATTGGACATCCATCCATCAAATGTTAGGCTTGGTTTAAAGTTATCAGGTTACGCTAAAACAAACTTAGAGATGACACAACAACAACAAAAAAAGGAATAGCATTAATGTGCTCACAGAGATCATATTTTTCATTTTATGTGACTGTATGGGGAAAAATCTTATCTCGCTAACAGGACATGGCGTTTAAAATAAAATAAAATAAATTCTATTGTAGCACCAACAAAAGTGAGGCATTTTTTCACAACAAAATGAAACTAAGCTCAAAGGTGACTTTATAATGGCTCTTGGTTGTTTACAAATGTTTCTTTATTATTATTACTAGTTTTATTTTTATTTTTTACGATTTACGGCATTGACAAATTGACTTTGTTCAGAAAGGTTTAGCGATATTCTCATTTACGCCTTCAGGAAGTTGAGACGTCGAAAGACCTGGTGACTAATGGCAAAATCAGCAACAGAGGTAAATTAGCCTGCTAACCTCGTCAATGAAATGTCGCTTCCGGCCAACATCGACGTGAGGTTGTGAACAACAGAACTTTTCTCTCAACGTGGCGACGTTTTACCACCAGAGTGGATCGCGACTAAGTATCCGCGTTATACCCCTCGGCGCTGTCGAATTAATTTAACTGGCTGCGACATAACTTCGTGGGGATGGACTTCCTTTTTCTCGTAACCGGAAGCAAACCTTTAAACCTGTTGAGCGTTTTGTCGCCTCTTGAATTTTTAAAAACTTCGAATAACAAAAAAGCGCCACATTGTCTATGGATGAACACCTCTTCATTTTGTTTATTTATATTAAATACGTGTGGGGGTTGACATAGGAGGCTTACGCAACTAAATGTTTGCGTGCAGATAATACATTCAACATACTGTATGTGTAATACTGAACTGCACTGGAGTTAAATTGTAAAACTTTGTACATCTGTGTATATAAAATACGCCTACACTCAACGTGCATTAAAAACTTCCAAATATTTGGATGTTGGGTAAGGTCACAAAGCCAGCACCCGAATGCAAGAGCAGTGTCGCCCCCTACGGGCAGATATTGACAACAGTCTTTACCAACCACAGCATCCTGGGCAGCATCGTGTCCTTGGTTCTCCGCTCCGACCTTCCTCCTGTGTGGACTTTGCATGTTTGTATGTTAATATATAAACGCACTGGCATTTGTGACTACTCTGAATTCCCTCCGTAATCCAAAAACACGCACGTTGGTTGAAAACTGTATATTGTCCACAGGTGTAATTGAGAATGGGTCATTGTTTCTCCGTGAATTGTGACCAATCATCTCCAAATTCTACGTGATGGGTAAAGGCAACAGCGAGAACCTCGATGGTTGCTCACATTGGTTGCTGTGTCACCCCATGTTGTTGAAAGGTATGATTCAGTCACGCGTGGCTGTCCCAATTGAGGTGCTTTAATACAGTGTATTCAAACCTTTCAAGTGCTCCATTATATGAAATGGAAAAAAATATATATTTCAAGAACTACTGTTTTGATTTTTTAAGCAATATTGTTAGTCCAATCCCCATTTATTCAAGGGCATCAAATCAGCATTCAGGACCCTTCTCCTGGTTCAAAGGGCATTTTACGGTCTATACATGCAAGGCAGGGGCGGCCCAGGGGTTGAGTGGTTAGCGCGTCGACCTCACAGTGCAGAGGTCGTGGTTTCGATCACAGCTCGTGCGTGGGTTTTCTCCGGGTACTCCGGTTTCCTCCCACATTCCAGAAACATGCATGGCAGGCTGATTGAACATGGTTGTTGGTATCTGTGTGCCCTGCGATTGGCTGGCAACCGGTTCAGGATGTCCCCTGCCTACTGCCCGAAGACGGCTGGGATAGGCTCCAGCAGCCCCTGGGGATCGGAAAATGGATGGATGGACAGAAAATCATCAAGGTGATCAGGGGTATACGACACCCTTGAACCACCCTTTAATTATGAAATTATTTGTCTGCAAGGTGTGACAAGATATTTTACATACCGGTAATTAAATCCGCATAAAAGTAAGTTAAAATGATACATTGTAAACTTAATCTACCTCTGCGTTTAGAAACTACTGATTGTAAAAGTACATGCGACAACAGTATACACAGATTTCTAATGATAAAAAAAAAAAAAATGACTATCAACATTCAAGAAATGCATTCACACTTTGATATTCCTGTGCGGTTTATTTTTCTTGTCTGTGTACAGTATGAACAGGAGTCTAAACGATATCTTTTTGGAGTTCAAGCCAAATTCAAGTGTGATCACCCCTCTGCCAGTCAGTCCCTTTATCCATGACAGCGCAAATCATTCGGGAAATATACTGCAAAAAGTTTGGACTTGGAAGAGAAATGTCACACTGTAAACCAACTCATACACTTGCACACATATGTTGCAGCTTGAGGCTGTGTGGAGTCAAGTACTCGAGTATAGATGATGAGGAATCCCGGGAGGATTTCATAAGCCCCCCACGACTTCATTTTCATCTGCCACACAGTAATGCGCTCATTTCTTACAAGTGAACAATATGATACTTGGATCAGATTAAATGTCGTAATCCAAACGGAAACTTAAGACCTTGCAAAATATGAGCAAGCTTCTTAATAGTAAAAAATAAAAAGTAACAAAATCACTACACATTTTCAATGTTTACATGAGCGCGTAACCACCATCTATAAGAAACAGGGTCGACTAGGCAACGAATCAGTAGTTATAAATATGACACTGTGCATTTCATATTGCACACCTCAAGTGTTCTCGTGACATGATCGGTACGCGTTGGTTACCAAATGTCATTTGTTTTCATACAAAGATGCAACGACACGTTTTATAGGACATAGGCTATACATTTTACACAAATCCACTTCTCCCCCCCTCCCCCTTCTTGTGTTTTTTCCTAAATAAAACAAAGCTATAATACAATCGTGATATTAAGTGTGATAAATATTCATGCACAGACGACACTATCTAAGGTCTAGTATGTGAACAACGTACAACCGCCGCACAGGGCGGACGCTGCGTGTGGATGGGGAGGGTTTTACCGGACATCAAACTCAATAAAACAAGATATGTAAAAAAAAAAAAAAAAAAAAGGCACAATGACATATCAAGGAAGCAGAATACAGAATACATCATACGACACATGTGACGGCTGTCTTGCGAGCCGCAACGGAGTAAACAATTTTAAAAAACAGATGCGATCACATCACATGCAACAGCAAAAAGAAAATGTCTCTCGCTCTCTCACACACACACACACAACCGATCAAAGCGCTCGCCACCTTTTTTTTTTTTTTTTGCTCCACATCTTCACTCTAACCGATGAATTCCTGATTCTGAGTTTCGCCTTTTACTCCAGGAAGGATAATTGAGTCTTAACAGAGGGGACGCTGTACTCCAGGCCGCGACCGGTCGCTCCGTTTTGCCGTCCGAGGCGGGAGGATCGCGGCGGTCACGGGATGCAGGGCGCTTCGGGGAAACTTTCCCCCTCGGCGGTGTGCTGCACCGTGTGTTCCTGCAGAGCTGCGAGGTCCACAAAGCGCTCGCCGCACCACACGCATTTGAACTGCGTCTCCCGCGAGTGCACGCTCTGGTGCTTGGCCAGGTGCTCGCGCTGCTTGAAGCTCTTGTCGCAGCTGGCGCACTTGAAGGGTTTTTCCCCCGTGTGGACGCGGCGGTGGCGCTGCAGCTCGGAGGAGTACCTGAAGCGTTTCTCGCAGTCGGGGCATTTCAGGGGTTTCTCGCGGGTCGGGTCGCAGCGGTGCTGGACAAACTCGGAGGAGGACACAAAGCGCTTGTCGCACAGAGAGCATTTCAGCGGCTTCTCTGCGCAGTGAGTGTTTTGGTGGCGCTGCAGGGTGGAGTTCTTTTTGTAACCTTTGCCGCACACGTCGCACTTGTAGGGCTTCTCTACTTCGCCTCCGCATTTGTGCCTCAGCAGTTCTCCGGATTGGCTAAAAGACTTCTGGCAAGACGCGCACTTGAACAGGCTTTCCATGCCGTGCACCTGCTGGTGGTAGAGCAAGTGGGACGGCTGGAGAAAGCCCTTGTCGCAGAGGTTACACTTGAAAGGGCGCTCGGCCGGATTCTTGTGAGTGCGGCGGTGGCGTACGAGAGCGTACTGCTGCTTGAAGCTCATCTGGCACTCCTCGCACTGGAACGGCCGCTCCTCGGAATGAGTGCGCTCGTGCTGCCGCAGGTCCGACGGACGCTTGAAGCTCTTTCCGCACGAGCCGCACCGGAAGGGCCTTTCTCCCTCCGGCTGGCATTGATGGTGCAGAAGCTCCGAGGACTCCTTAAAGTGCATTTCGCACAAGTTGCACTTGAAAAGGTGCTCGCCGGAATGGGCGTACATGTGGCGCACCAGGTGAGAACGGTGCTTGAAGCTCTTCTCGCACACGGCGCACTTATACGGCCGCTCGGAGCTGTGCGTGCGCTGGTGGTGAGCCAAGTGCGAAGACTGGCTGAAGCTCTTATCGCACGTGTCACACTTGTACGGCTTCTCGCCCGTGTGTACCCTTTCGTGGCGAGTCAGCTCGGACAAATGCCGGAAGGACTTATGGCACACGGAGCACTTGTACGGCCTATCTGGCGCGGAGGCCTCAAAAGTAGTTGGGGACGAGGCACCGATTGCCGCACCGCCGCCAGAAGTCTCTCCGGTGGAGGGCTGCTGAGGATTGGCCGCCGATGAGGTGGGAGTGACGTTCCCGGATCCGGGACGGTACGTTTTCTCACAAATGGAACACTTCATTGGGTTGTTTCCATTGCCGTGGGAGTTGTGATGCTGGGCCAAGGAAGTGAGCAACGAGAAACCCATCTTACACACGCCACAAACGAAGGCTTCTGTTCCACCTGCACACACTGATGCTCCAACAGGTCCGTGGCTTGGCTGAAGATCTTCATGCACTGCGTACACTGGAAAGACCGGTCTTGGGTCACCATGCACTGGTGCTCGTGGGGTTGGCCAGGTGAGATATGTCGTGTCCGCAGGCGCCGCACTTGTGCACCCTTTCAGCCGCGAGCTGCATGGAGGGCTGTTGAGCTTGCACAACATGCTGCTGGCCCAGCTGCTGCTGCTGCTGCAGAGACGAATCCGGTTGGAGGACAACGCCGTACACGGTGCAGGCCAGAGTGTCCGTCGTCTGGGGAAGTGTGTGTACTACAGAAGGTGGAGCCACCGTGTGCTGCTGCTGCTGCTGCTGCTGCTGCCACGCCTCCGTCATTCTGCCTCTTTAATATTCAGTGCTCAGGAGGTGAGTTTTGAAATGAAACAAGAGTCGACTGATGCAGTTAATGACGCGGTAATCAGGACGGCGAGCTCTCTGTGGGTTACACGCGTTCTTAAGAGATAAACATGAACACCTGGAGGGACACAAAACAATCACAGAATTAGGACGGATGGATGCTGGTCGATTAACTGGCCAAAATCATCACATTGCACATAAGTAGGCTCATAGGCTGTGAATGCATGATTAACAACACAATTGTGGTCTGGGAAAAGTAGAGCACCTAAACGTCGGGAAATGTTAGGGACTTTCCGTCCGTCAGGTTCGCTTAACACAACATTAACTTGATTGTTGACGATATGCTCTTTGGACAATCACAACACAGCGACATTATACGGATTATTGAATGTATACGTTTGCAAGAGTGTCGCTAAAATGTGGCTCTCAAATAATACAATTTCATAGCACGCTGGGCTCCATCTATTTCCTGAACTAAACCATGCACAAAATATTCCGATAAGTTGACCGAACATGTAACTATGTGCGCTTCGTTTCACGCCGCTAAATTAACTAGCAACTGTTGTGGCCCATTCACAACTGCTAACGATTAGGAATCGAAATCTTCACCATTTTGAGGCCATAGCCGAAAGCTAGTCGCTGCGGCAGCTAACAGCTAACCCGCTAGAATGCATCCTAAACGTTACAAGACGAAAGTCGACATTCTTTGCTATTATGTCGCTATTGCTATCTTCAAATAACAACCGAGTTCGTTTCTTCGCCCACTAAATACGCTTTCGTAAACGATTCGTTGTCCTTGGCTTACGAGGCAAAAGAGCGACGGACGCGACACTGAAAAGCTATCGCCGCTTCCCCCGATAACGCGTTTCATGAAAGGCCACCATAAGATTGAATGGTCCAAACGTTAGATGGGAGCCTCCACGGAGAACTGACCCCGAATCTTAAGTAGGCCTCCGCCGAGCCGCAGGAAGACACTCGCCTCTTTGCAGCCTTGGTTCTCACATCTGCAAAGCTCTCATTCTGCAAAAACACCCGTTCACCAAAACGTACCCGGGTCGCTTTTTAGTGATGTTTCTCACTGCTGTCTTCGGACCAGAGCCGACAGCATTCGGCGTAAGTGGGGGTCGGGGGACCGGCGGCAGAGGTGATGCGGTAGAAACTCGACGCCATCCTCCCGCAGACGGGCGAACAGCAGAAAACATGCAGTGAGCTCAGCTCCCACCGCACTCGCTCCACCGCAGCTGCGCCACCTCCATGGACGAAAGCAATCACGGGGGGGGGGAGATAACCACTCACAAGGTTTTGTCACAAGAACAAGCCAACAAAGACGGCGAGGAACTGGAAACAGATCACAAATGTAGGTTTTACACCACAACGCTAGGGGGCAGTGTTTCAACCAATCAACCGAACCGACAATAACCGGGGTTATTAATAACACGCAGTCATGAACCAGTTCCATACGTTGCTATAAATTCCTGACTAATGTTGGCTTTCCCGTCCCCGCGTAAAGCCTTAAAACTCTGCACTTAAAACGAATAGCTTATGTTTTTTTAATTGTAGCTTGTTATCTTTTCCAGGAAGATATATTTTTCAATTTGAAAGATACAGATTTTCTTTTCAAATATAAATAACGGAAAATCTTATAGGAAGGTGGTTTCATGGTTGGCACATTTCCCTCACAGTTCTCAGATGGGGTGTTTGAATCCAGGCTTTGGGCATCCTGTGTGGCATTTTCATGTTCTCGCCATACTTTCCTGGCTTAGCTCTTGTCCTGCAGTGTTTGGAGATCTGAGTTTGAAACAAAGGCTTTTCATTTAAGAACTAAGTCATACAAGACTTAGCTTGAATGCTCATTGTTATTGACCATTATTTTTCATTCCATGGTCAGTTTAACTTGCATGATTATACATTGTATGATTATGCAAATTTAAAGTGAACATTTCTGGTAGGAAATTATGTTGCGTCATATTTTAAGCCACACGGTTTTTTTCACTTCACTGTGAATCATTCTTGTAGTCAACAATGTTAAAACAATTCTTTTAAACAAGGCAATGGTTGGGGTGGGAGTATCTTTCATTCATTCATTCATCTTCCGAACCGCTTGATCCTCACTAGGGTCGCGGGGGTGTTGGAGCCTGCAGCTGTCTCCGGGCAGTAGGCGCTCACACCTAGGGACAATTTAGGGTGCTCAATCAGCCTGCCATGCATGTCTTTGGAATGTGGATGTCTTTGGAGCACCCGGAGAAAACCCACGCAAGCCCGGGGACAACATGCAAACTCCACACAGGGAGGCCGGAGCTGGAATCGAACCCGGTACCTCTGCACTGTGAAGCCGTCGTGCTAACCACTGGATTACCGGGCCGCCGTGGGTTGCAACCCCCCTTAATTTGACCCCTGTCTATTCATGTCTCTGTCTTGCATCGTCATCCCTGGAGGTTGAACGGGATAAGAAACTCATGTTGACAAAAGAGTAGACAGTTTATGTACTTGTCAATGATCAAAGGTTGCCTACCACTGCAATACACTGTAGTTAATTTAACATTTAACCTGCTCAGAACGTCACATAATTGTGGCACACATGATTTGATGTTCAATCATTATTTGTTCACCTTTTTTGGTACAGGGGTCAACACCGTGGACAGCTATTCCAAAGTTACTCTCTCCTACAATGAGTGGGATCTCTCTTTTTTTTGTGGGGGGGGGGGGTAGCATAAAATTAGCAAACACAGGCACTATAGCCATGATATTTATGTAAATGTAATATTAGCTTTTAACACAGAACAGATCAATGTCCACACGCTTTATAAAGATGTATTTTCATGAAATTGCCTGGAGACGCAAATGGCACCAATTTGGTTGAATGGCCCATACAAGCATCATCATTAAATGAGAGATTCTTCTGTTTGGCACATTAGATTTATCTAACGGTAAACGAAACATTTAAATCGTTATTTATTGGCTTGTGCGGGCTAAAATGACAAGTTCAGGCAGCCACGTCGTTGCTGGGTACGTGTGCGACTTCTCTCATCTCGAAACGACACTATTAATTTATGACCTCGTTAAATGCAACCAGCTGGGAACAAGCTTCCTTGTCACAGAATAATTTAAAGCCTTGCAACTTCTATTACAAGTTTTGTCGTTTGGACGTGTCACAATCGCTAACCTGTCTGTCGCACTCTGAGCTCTTTCAACTCTTTGCCGATGCAGGCAGACTGAAGCATCTTTCGGCTTGCTTCTCCACCCCAAAACCAGCTGGGAAGACAAACCCAACGCTCTGACCCTGCCTGCAGCAGTGCTGCGCGTAGCTGACGAGACGTGTCTCTGTGGGTGAGTGCGTCACACTAACCTCATCGCCTCTAAAAAAATAATAATAATAAGAAGAAAGGTAACATTATAAAATATACCTTTAAGATACAACTGTTCTATTTGACAAGATATTTGCACTTTTGGATTATTTTGGAGCTTTGTGACCGTTAAATGTTCAGAAAATAATTTTCACGCGATACCGGAACAGCTCAAAACCACGTGATCAGCCCCAACTTCCGATCACGTGATGGGAACGAGCCATCCCAACCGCATACGCAGCGATTCTCAACCTTTTCTGAGCCAAGCGACATATTTTAAATTCGAAAATCGCACGGCACACCACCAAATAAAATTGTCACATAAAGAGGATACTGTGTCCGCCACAATACATGTCAATGTCATACTTTTTGCCATCCCATTGAATAGAAGATCATTTATTTGTTCTTTCTGTTACTATAGATTCCTGGTATAGGAAGATGGACAAAGATACATTATTTGTCATTGAGAAATATATTTCTCACCAATTAAGTGAAATTTGATCATTTGATTAGGGCTCTCACGGCACATTAATGTGCCCCGGCTCACTGGTCGGGAATCAATGATTTATATTACACACATTAGCATCATCTTTCTATGTAATTGAATCTCCCTTCCGTAGTTTTACGTAAATGTCATTTCCAGGCAACACAGTGTATGAATAGTTAGTACAGTTGTCACAGAGCAAGACAGCTCAGTGTGAGTATCTGTGACACTAATTCACATAGTGTACTGTCACCTTTATATGAAGCCATACATGAACGCACAGTTATGTACCACTGTGCTTGATGTGTGCAATCCAGTGAGATGTTCATAAATCATAATACACGACTGTGCAGATGTGTTTTCCTGTGTGGTTTTATAAAATCTGTACAATATGATATGAACATCAACTGTGTTCCCGCCAAAGCAAAACAAGTTTCAAATGGCCATTGCTATTCTCTATAAGGGTGAAAACATTTGGAATGAAAGCAAAGTAGATCTCCCTTCACAGGCTCACATGTATGTAAATTTTATCATACCAAACTGTTTAAAAAAATGAACACCATTATCAATAATCACGAGGCATACATATTTCAAACATTTTATTGTTTTTTTTTCCACATTAACAACTTCTTAAACCAAAGCGTAAGAAAGAGCATGCTCGGGCATGCAATGATGTCACAACATGATGATGCCACTGGGTGCGAAGTATAAAACAGAATAGTAGAGAGTTTGTATTCATACCATTCATAAACTCATGACATTTCAGTCTCCACTGAGAGTTAAAAGCTAGCGTTTATTTTACACTGCTCTCCATGTCTCATGTAGCCTTGTGTTACTAAATCAAAGAGACGAGAAGGAGAGACTTTACAAAGTGACACCAGATTGAGCAGGCTGAACAAACATGCGGAAAAATCTCATCCGGCCCAAAACGTGTCAGGAAATGACACTGTAGAAACCCCACCTTCCCATTTTGAATGGTTCAAAGGGTGACTAAGGGACAGAGTCAAGTCAAAACAGTGCATGCCATTCCTGGTTTAAGTGGGGAGTGTGTGAGTCGTGTTGAAGGTTATTAGTATCCTCATAGCCTGGCATCATGATGCGGTGTATCGCAATTTACATTAAAATTAATTTGAGAGGGAAACTGAATTTATACGAGGCACTCTGCATTCTCACTGGCTCGCAAAATGTGTCAAATAGGAGTAATAATGACACATATACATATCATAGTATAATTAGCGGTCGTAACATAACAGTCTGGAAGCTGTACAAAGGGACAAGGCTGAATTCTCAGTTAAATGTGTCATATGTTGGCTTGCCGTGCGAATGTGTGTCAACGTACAAGGAGTGCTGACATAAAAATTTCTCTTAGCCAACAAAGTTCCTTGAGTATAAATTTGGTGTTGGTGATATACAAAAGTTCACAAATCATACAAGAATGTTTTTTTTTGTTTTTTTTCCAGACCCAAACATTTGGTTGTGTGGAGTGTGGCAACTTCAAACAGGTGAAACGAGTAGTGATATTCCAGGATGGAGTCCAAACAAATGAAGACAGAATATTGATGTTAAAGGGATTGACAATGCATTTCAACACCCCACGCGGCCTCAAGCAAAAGTTTCAAGTGGGTTTGGAATAAATTTTATATACATATCTATATATATCTATATATATAGATATATATATAGATATCTATATATATAGATATATATATATATAGATATCTATATATATCTATATATAGATATATATATCTATATATCTATATAGATATTTAAAAATGGCTGAGCCCTTAAAATGTATCTACTCTTGCAGCATAGTTCTGTATGTAGCGCATAGTGCGAACAGGGGAATGAAATTGATAGATGAGACCGAGAGGGGAAAAGGTTGAAAAAGACAAAATGTTTATTTTTATGTGCAGTGCAAAAATGTAGTGTGACTTTCATGTTCTTGGTTACCACGTAAAATGATAACCTGTTTCATTTTTTTAAGTGGGGGGGGGGGGGAATAGGGGCGGCCCGGTGGTCGACTGGTTAGCGCGTCGACCTCACGGTGCAGAGGTGCAAGGTTCGATTCCGGCTCCGGCCTTCCTGTGCGGAGTTTGCATGTTCCCCCGTGCCTGCGTGGGTTTTCTCTGGGTACTCCGGTTTCCTCCCGCATTCCAAAAACATGCACGGCAGGTGAATGGAACACTCTAATTTGTCCCGAGGTGTGAGTGTGAGAGCGCGGATGGTTGTTCGTCTATGTGTGCCCTGCGATTGGCTGGCAACCAGTTCAGGGTGTACCCCGCCTCCTCTCCGAAGACAGCTGGGATAGGCTCCAGCATGCCCCGCAACCCTTGAGCGGATCAGAAAATGGATGGATGGATGGATGGATGGATGGGTGGAAAATGGACCAAATCTACCGTGACCGTCCTTTAAACCGTATGCAATGGACACCCATGCATATGTGTCCTTAAATGCCACACTCATGTAAAGCTGCGATCTTCACTTTATCGTGAATCTTATTCAATCATATTTTAATGGTTGCAAGCTCAAAATAAGAGATTAAAAGGAATGGCGTTCATGCAGAAACTGAAACGGGCCTCTTCACTAAGGTTCCGTGTCCGTCATTCAGGCTGTGGGCTACAGTGGAATAAGCAGAATGCCCATCTCAATAAGTAATAATATAATATACTGCAGTCATCGATAAGTCTTAGTAGATCATACCTGTTTTAGCTTAAATAAAGAAATGGATGAAAAGAATGGCTACTCCAATATTGAGTAAGATGACCAAAACCACCAGAATGGAGCTGGAGCCCTAGAAAATGGGAGGATGAAAAGAAAAACAATTAGTCCAGTTCTCTTTGAGGAATGCTTGTACAAAGTCATTTTCTTTGCGTCTTTAGCTTTTAATAATGACTTCATTAAAAAAGGCATAGTTTTGTCTTTCCTGTGCTGTGAAGAAATGGTTGCAAAACCAAGATGGAGCTGGACTTACTGAGTTTGATTTGAGGCTGAGGAGCTCTCCTTCCTGTTCCAGAGTGATGGGCCGAGACTGAAACGGTGGGGAGAGGGTGAGGTCCCTTTGCAGCGGCCAGTCCTCGAGCTCCGCCCCCGCGCTCAAATTGTCCAGCATCTGGACAGAGTCCACGGATCCCTCTCGAACCGGTCTCAGGCCTCGGGATCGCAGCCTGTTGTTTTTTGGGGCTGGCGATTCCGGAGCGGCCAGGCCTCGAGATAGCTGCGATTCCGGACACTGAAGCCTCATGTCTACCGTGTATTCATTTATCCTTTCCTCATCCTGCTCCGTGAGGCGTGAATGGACGGGGCTCCACCGAAGGCTGCTTTCGGCAGTCCATCCCTCGGTCGGGCCATCTCGCTGCCTTTGGTCAGTTACAGCATGCTCATTAAGCTTGTGGTTGGGGGGGTTGTGCTGCTTTCGGCGGTGGTTGGAGAAGACATGCTCTCGAAAGTTATAACTGGAGGCAACGTGGTCACTGGGGTTGTGATTGGAGGCCACATAATCCTGGGAGGTGTGGTTGGAGGAAGCGCGCTCAGAAGTCTTGTGATTGGACACGTTATGTTCCGAGGCTTTGTGATTGGACAACATGTGAACCTGCCCGTAGTTGGAAGAGGCGTGCTCACAGGCCTTGTGATTGGTCGACGAATGATCCCAGGTTTTATGATTGGATGACGCGTGTTCCCTTGACTTGTGAGTGGAAGTGGCGTGCTTAGAGGACTTTTGGTTGGACACGGAATGCTCCCATTCTCGGTGGGAAGAAGTGTGCTCCCGGACCTTGAAATTGGAATTTGGTTTCTCACGGAGCTTGTGGTTGGTCAATGGGACTGGATCGTGACCATTAATCTGGCCCTCCTGTTCTTCTAGTAAAGAGGGCGTGGTCGAGCGGCTGCTACATCCTCGATCCGGGTACGTGTCGTCCGCCCAGTTGTGAGCGCCCCCTTTCGGCAGGTCCGTACCCCGTGACTCCACCAGCACCTGGATCTCTGAGCCGCCCTGATCGTCCACGGCGCTCTGTCTCATGAAGCAAGCATTTCTGGGACGATGCACATGATTGGGTGGACTGCCGGTCGGGCAGATGGGGACACTCAGCACAGGGCTGAGATCGGGTGTTATTACCGGCGGTGTCGTATCCGGAGTACACAGCTCCGGACTGTCTGTTCCGGTGGAGATGACCTCATGGTCTTTGTCCTTGACATTCTGGTGCTGGGGCTTCTGACATTCGAGCCCTAGGAAAACAGTTGGATAGATAACGACACAGATGAAGTGAACTGGCACAAACCCACGGTGAACTCGTTAGATGGCAAGTGTGTGCGAGAATGTGGAGCCGTGTTGAAAGCATGCTGTGTGGCAAAAGAAAAGCAGCAAACAAACTGAATTCTGGACCAGCAGTCGCAGTTTACTTCAGTCTTCAAAAGTATTCTCCTTATCTTCAGTCAACAGTCTCAAACGTGGGCTTTAAACTGAACAGTGATTTCAAACTCGACTGGCAAACTGGTGCCGTTGTTAAATCCAGCTTCTTTCATGTTGGGCAGCTGGCTAAAGTAAAACCTCTCCTTTCTCATGACCACCTTGAGACAGTAATTCAAACCTTCGTCACATCCCGGCTCGATTACTGCAATGCACTTTACTTTGGAGTCAGCCAGTCCTCCATTAAGAGTCTCCAGATGGTCCAGAATGCCGCTGCTCGCCTCTTGACTGGTACTCGTAAGAGGGAGCACATAACTCCTACCCTGGCATCCCTTCACTGGCTCCCTATACAGTTTAGAGTTCTTTTTACAAACGTATCTCGATGGCTTTCTCTCTTTCTAACTAACTTGTCGATACTGTATCCTAACTTATCCCTTTATTAGGTACATCAGCAATCTACATCTACAACGATATGCCTATGTTTACATGTAAGACACTTTGACAGATTTCATGGACATAAAACAATATTCGAGGCGATTCCACACTTGATTGACAGCTCACCATTGCCGTAGATGTGAAAGGAGGGTGAGAGCTCTTTGGCAGCTATACGTGACAGTCGACATTCTTCCATGGCCTTCTGTGCAACTTTCTCAGCCGCCTCTGCCTTTCCACGAGCGTGGCTCATTCTGGTCACAACAGTAAGAAACAGTATTTTAGAAAGAGGTTGTGTCTTTTCAAAACTGAAAATTGGACCGTGAAGCAGATGAAGTAGTATTTCATACACTGATTATCCATTTACAGTGACAGTCTATCCATCACCGTTGGCACGGTGACAATACTTCCTCTGATAGATTACATCAGGTTGTATTTGTGAAATCTACTTTTTAATCAATGAGCTTATCCACTATTTTTGGCAGGACAATAACTCCGTGGGGTTACAATATGGAAGGGTTGGATATGTACTATATTTTAGTACATGTCCAGTCTTACATCCATGGACATATAGCTATGGAAAAAATGAAGAGCCGAAATGTTTTCATCAATTTCTTCCATCCATTTTCCACCGCTTATCTGGGGCAGCAGCTTTAGGAGGGAATCCCAGACTTCCCTCTCCCCAGCCACTTCTTCTAGCTCTTCTCGGGGGATCCCGAGACGGTCCCAGGCCAGCTGGGTGACATAGTCTCTCCAGCGTGTCCTGGGTCGTCCCCAGGGCCTCCTACCGGTGGGACATACCCGGAACACCTCACCAGGGAGGCGTCCAGGAGGCATCCTAATTAGATGCCCGAGCCACCTCATCTGGCTCCTCTCGATGTGGAGGAGAAGCGGCTCGACTCTGAGCCCTTCCCGGATGACCGAGCTTCTCATCTTATCTCTAAGGGAGAGCCCGGACACCCTGCGGAGGAAACCCATTTCGGCCGCTTGTATCCGGGATCCCGTTCTTTCGGTCACTACCCATAGCTCGTGACCATAGATGAGGGTGGGAACATAGATCGACCGGTAAATTGAGAGCTTCGCCCTTTGGCTCAGCTCCTTCTTTACTATGACCGACCGATACAAAGTCGGCATCACAGCAGACACTGCACCGATCCGCCTGTCGATCTCTCGCTCCCTCCTGCCCTCATTCATGAACAAGACCCCAAGATACTTAAACTCCTCCACTTGGGGCAAGATCTCCTCCCCGACCCGGAGAGGGTACACCACCCTTTTCCGACTGAGGACCATTGTTTTACATTTGGAGGTGCTGATTTTCATCCCAACCGCTTCACACTCGGCTGCGAAACGCTCCAGTGAGAGTTGGAGGGCCCTGCTTGAAGGAGCCAACAGCACCACATCATCTGCAAAAAGCACAGATGCAATACTGAGGCCACCAAAACGGAACCCTTCAACGCTTCGGCTGCCCCTAGAAATTCTGTCCATAAAAGTTATGAACAGAATCTGCGACAAAGGGCAGCCTTGGCGGAGTCCAACCCTCACTGGAAACGATTCCGACTTACTGCCAGCAATGCGAACCAAACTCTGACATCGGCAGTATAGGGACCGGACAGCCCGTATCAGGGGGTTCGGTACCCCATACTCCTGAAGCACCTCCCACAGAACTCCCCGAGGGACACGGTCGAACGCCTTCTCCAAGTCCACAAAAGACATGTAGACTGGTTGGGCGAGTTCCCATGTACCCTCGAGGACCCTGCTAAGGGTGTAGAGCTGGTCCACTGTTCCGCAGCCGGGACGAAAACCACACTGCTCCTCCTCAATCTGAGGCTGGACTTCCCGACGGACCCTCCTCTCGAGCACCCCTGAATAGACCTTACCAGGGAGGCTGAGGAGTGTGATCCCTCTGTAGTTGGAACACACCCTCCGGTCCCCCTTTTTAAAAAGAGGGACCACCACACCCCGGTCTGCCAATCCAGAGGCACTCTCCCAGATGACCACGCGATGTTGCAGAGGCGTGTCAACCAGGACAGCCCTACAACATCCAGAGCCTTGAGGAACTCCGGGCGGATCTCACCCACCCCTGGAGCCCTGCCACCGAGGAGCTTTTTGACCACATCGGTGACTTCAACCACAGAGATAGGAGAGCCCACCTCAGAGTCCTCAGACTCTGCTTCCTCCACGGAAGGCGTGTTTGGTGGAGTTGAGGAGGTCTTCGAAATACCCTTAACATGAATGGGAAACTGAAGAAACGAGGGTGATCCTTTGATTTTTGACATGGCTGTAAATACATTCAATGTTATTTTACCTTGACATGGCAATCTCAGCTTTCTGCTTGGCAATTTCCGCAGCCTTTTCTGCAGCTTCAACGGCTCGGTCCACCTTCTCTCGGATTTTGCTGGCCCTCAGCGGAATCAGGTTCTTGCGCTTGCCGCTCACCAACATGTTCTGTTTGTACTTTCCCTCCTCCTTGGTGCCATCAGGAAAGGTCGTGCATCCGTACCCGTGTCTTTTGTTCCCTGCCCATTCACCAGCGTAGTGAAGGCCATCCGAGCGTCGACCCACCCCCCAGCCGGCCCTGTGGTCGCTCCGCCACTCGCCTGCATACATTTCTGTGACAGTTGCGTCCACAGGAGTACCCTGTTCATTTTCACTAGCATTGGAGTGGATGTCGGACGCCGCCGAGCTAACCGTGCTCATGCCGGCCTCGCTGCAGAAGGAACTTTGCTTACTCAGCTGACTGGCAAGGGAGCTTTTGGATTCCGAGCGTCGTAGTTTCAGGCCGCTTAGGATGGATTGTCGGAAGCGACCTTTCCTCTTTCTCTGGCGCTCGGCTTCGCTCGGAGCGGTTAGCGCAAACCCTCCTCGGCCCACGGGGCTGCCGGCCAGCCCTGCCGCCACCCCGTCCGCGGGCGTATTGGCCACGCCGTCCTCAAGCACAGCTGGCGGGCCGTGACTGTGCTCGGAACGGAGGGAGTTTATGGACGTTCGCAGAGGGAAAAGGATGACGGCCGCCATGCCGTATGGCACACTCTGCCGCACACCGTAGCCATGGCGCATCCCGGCCAGCCACTGGCCCTGGTAGGTTCCTGGCCCAGGCAGAGACATGAATCAGAAGTCAGACAAGTATCTTTTATGACGTCATAACTGTCATTATGCCATGGAACAGGATCACCGATTGGTCAACACGTAGTGTCAATTTGTGGAACAACTTCTTAAACAAAGGATATCTTATTATTATTCTAAATTAATAACACCGTCCATCGATGCAGCTCAGTGGTAAAAAACCATATTTGGGTACGCCGTTGGCAGACAATATCACTTACAAATGGGCTGTATAAAACATCGGATTACATTTCGGATTGAAATTGGAGAGTGAAGGATGGATGACAAGGGCTCTCTTTACCTAACAGTATTAAGTGAATGAAATCAATTGATTTATGATCACTATACAAGTAATCAATTGCAGCCCATCTTTCAAATGTTTTCCCTCATGCAGCTTTTAGTCAGCAGACTTGGCCCTCCTTTTTAGCCCGACATAATCAGAGGCACGTGCCACTGCAAGCGTGGTCGCAGTGAAAACATGGACTGCTCTTTTCATCATGTTTACATGCTTAAAGATGGGTAAGGTGAGCCTTTATTTCATTTCATTTTCTGAATACATTGTATTGAAGATTTTTCATGGTTTTTGTGTAAAAAAATGGGAAAAAATCAGTTAAGAACATTCAAGGGAGCATTCGGTCCCCCAAAAATAGGCCTAACTATGCCACTGACTCGGCTCATAATGTAGCTGCTGTGTGCCTGTTAAATTGACAAAGCACTGCAGTAAAGGGGCACCAAAAGCGAACATGTTGTATTGAATCCAGAGCGAGAGATGGAAGAAAAGGAGGGCCCGTGGTCTTGTTTTCTCAGAGGA
Organism: Hippocampus mohnikei; assembly: GCA_026261675.1. Taxonomy (NCBI): domain Eukaryota; kingdom Metazoa; phylum Chordata; class Actinopteri; order Syngnathiformes; family Syngnathidae; genus Hippocampus; species Hippocampus mohnikei. The sequence goes on from JAKGUB010000340.1 coordinate 1,921,849, forward strand.
AGGCTGTTCGGTTAGATCTGTGCATAATTAGTATGTAGTGTGTAAATTGGGACACAGAACGTGTCCCAATTACATTATATCTTGCATTAATTCCCAATTAGGCCGCACAAACAGGAAATAATGCCGAAAAGTATATTTTAAGAATGCAAAGATCATCGGAAGATATGAATTAAAAACAGCACTTCAATAATGGTTACTGTACTTTCCTCAAAAGAATTTGGGAGCTAAAAAAAACATGCCTTGATCCCAAAGGAATTCAAGAACAAATGAGAAACAAAATGATCGAAATCTATCAATCTAAGAGTTTTCAAAGTCATAGTCTCACTCAATATTCCTAATAGCAAAAGTGCTCCACAAATTCGATTGGTGATGATGATGATGATTATTATTATTGTTGTTATCATTTTCCCAGGAGTGATCAGCCAGCCAAAATTACTCCAAAAATCCACCAATGACGTTGCAAGGAGTCCACTCAAGAAGCGCAAATGACATCCAAAGAACCGCACTACTTTTTGGCCTCAGTCAAGGTAAGTGTTCCTTAATTAACCAAAAGGAAGATGAAAAAAAAGCACTGCTGACAAAACACCCCAAAACACTCACCTCACATTTACCACCCCCCCCAAAAGAAACTGATTCGTAAAGAATTTTGATGAAACATTCTGTGAACTGAAGTGAAAAAACTTGAAATTATTAGGTGTGCATCTTATGATATTGAGCATCAAAATAACACATGATTTTTAAAAATCAAACGTAGTGATAGTGATGGAATGGGGCTGCTATGCTCATTCATAATCTGGATGACTTCCTGCGATTAATGAAGCAATTAATTCTGTCGCTTAAAAAAAGGATTTCATTGACTTGTCTGGATGGGATATCAAAATTGCAAAAGTTTCTGAGGGGCTGTACAATTTTTCAAGTGCACTAGGGGGCACCCACTTCATAAATTGTGGCACTCCATGAACTAAAGCCAGTCGTTGAGGAACCACCTTAATCATGATGTCACATAATGAATACTCTGTCTGTCACATATTTTAAGGTATTTAGAACTAATGGACACATTTTTTTTGGGAACGACTGCAAGTGGAGGGCATGCTCCATACCACGTACCACTTGTTGGATAGACAGACAGTGACGAAATCAGTTAACGAACTAACCCCACCTCCCCCCACACACCCTGCTCAAAAAAAAAACAACCACAAACACACAATAAATGTATTGCTATCATTTGCATTTGTTCACTAAATGAATATTGTATAGTTCAGCTAAAGCTGCTTCGACGGCTTCACCTACACGTGTGGTTGTAATTGGCCATGGTGTAAAAGTAGTGAGGTTTTTCTGGTTTTTCAGTTATTTCAGCTACATGAGAGGAGTCAAATTATAAATAGAGCATGCTGCAGGCCATTGCAGTTCAGTGCAAGCATGCAATGATTAGAATACCGTTTGATTAATGACTGTCTAAAAATGGGTATTTTTCCCAGCAGTGCAAAGACACATGGAAAATATATAGGATGCAAAGATGCTACGGATGTGTCATTTCAGTCCATAAAGCTCCTTGCCAACGTATTTGTTAGTGTCTACCGTCCGGGCTAATTGGCTGAATTGTCCGCAATATGACCGGGAGCTGTCTGTGGTTCTGAAAGCAAGCGAGCTTGTGCCGCGTGGGCCCAGGAGGCTTCCAATTTATGTCCGTTTTGGCTCTCCTGTGTGTTCTGTGCCTGGATTTACTGGCTTGGAGAAAATGTGTCAGCTCGCGCATGCTGAATTCCTCTGTCGGCGGTCCTCCACGTGAGCGGAAGACTAGGGCAGGCGTGTTATGTGACGCAGTGTTTTTTTTTTTCTGCCTCCTTCCATTCAGCGTCTAGTTTATATTTCCAGTGTTGGATATTTTCGTGGGCCGCATCACACATTTAAGGGGCTCAAGTTGGAAGTAAGCAGGGAAACGGCTGATGGCAGGGTGGGCGCCAAACAGCCAATTTAGACGTATGCATGAGAGCCACGCTATGTTCTCTGGCGACATTCTGACCTGATGTCTTGGCGTCACCATGGCGACCTCATAGCACAGAGGGTGTAATACTGAGCAAATATGGAGTGTGTTGCAGCAATAGCAGTTTCAGAGAGAATACACCAGAATGTCGACGAGACTCTGAGTCGGTTTTACCTCCGTCGGAATAGGTTTCAGTTCCGTATCCGTCCTGGAGGCCGTTGCTCCACGTCCCCTCGTAGCGGGCGCCGCTGGCCGCGCTCTCCAGCTGTCCGTAGCGACCTTTAAACCCTTGCGTCCACTCCCCTCGGTAATCCCAGCGGCCCTTGCTCTCCGCTCCGATTCCGTGCCGCTTGCCTTGCGCCCAGGTGCCCTGATAGTTGTTCCCGCTGGGCCACGTGTACACACCCAGGACCTCGAAGCCGTGACTCCATGCCCCCGCATACTCACCCTGACCCTGTGGCCCCGTACAGACCCCTCTACCGTGGGCTTTTCCTGCTCCCACCCCCCACAGTACGACCCCCCATCATCAAAGTCAAACCTGCCTCCAGTGGACATGCATGAAACAGGTTTAGGGCAAATCCTTAGAATGTCAGGAAAAAGAAACGCAAGGGCCCGGTTTACTCAGAAGCAGCTAGTCGGGAGGAGGCCTTGCTCGGTATCAAGCAGTAGGGGAGGCACGGGCCCCTTACCCCCTTCCCTCCAAATGTGAAATCCAGTTTCCCGTTAGGAATGACGGGAAGGCCCTACGCGCATCATCTACGATGCAGAAGAAATCGAAGCTTCGCCGATGGGGCCGGAATGATGAAAACGGTTGTGGTACATGCTCGTTCCCATGGGCAAGGAAGCTAACGCCGCTCCTCGTCCTCATCGTCCGATGCCTCCTCCTCCACCCATGGCGCAGTTGGGGAGCTCACCGGCCCATCGACCTCGGCGCTCCAGACGAGCGAGGGCTGGGCTTTTCCACCAGTCCCGCAGGCCTACAGACTAACGACAGCAGCAGCAGCGATGGAGCTCGGCTCAGTTAGCCATTAGAGCATCCCAACGTCCCTCCCGCACCGGCAGACATGGAGACATGAAGCTGAGATCCAAACCGCGCCGGTACGTCATTCGGAAAAATGGTAGGAAAGCAGAAAGTTGAAGCGATTTCTTTCTAGCCAGAAAACCAACATTTCAGGCTACAGACCCGAGTCTTTGAATCGTTACAGCAGAGAGGCCGAAGCCAAGTGGAGTGTGATTATCTCCCCGTTTCCTTCCCGTCTCCACTCTGCACAGGTCGGCTCTCTCCTTAGGGTGTCAAGAGATGCAGAAAAGAAACATCCCGCTCCATTGTCCTCTCCATCCCAGCGTCCCCCCTTTAAAGCAGAAATGTCGTTGTATCCCTCAATTCCACCAGCTCATCTGGCCCTCTCTTGATTTTTTGGCCTCTCGCTATTTTCCTCCATCTAGCTCTCGTCTCTCTTGCATCTACTCATTACAGGACTGTTCCACCCCAGCCGATACCCCTCCCCCCACACGCGCGCATACACGCTCCTTCCCTCCGCTCTTAAAGCGATAGGAGACAGAAGGAGGATGGTGCCAATGGCAGCATGTCTGGAGCTCTTTGCTTCAATCCCTTCTGGGGATACAGCCTGCTTTTCCTTGATTATCCAGCCTCATTTCACGCTCTCCCGCTGCTCCCCTCAGACTAAAATCTGCTCGTCGGCAAAATGATTCCCTGATAAGCGCAGGCTGGTGAGGTCATTGATCTCAGACTAAATATTGCCAGCCCAACTAGAGGATGACAGTGTCGTCTTCCGTGGGCTTTACAAAGGGGAAGTCGACCCTAAAATGTTTGTGACCATAATAAGTTCTATGCAGCGCCGCTAGTCTAAAAACGGCCTTCTGATTAATATTGGGGCAGCCCGGTAGTCCAGTGGTTAACACGTAGGCTTCACAGTGCAGAGGTACCGGGTTCGATTCCAGCTCCGGCCTCCCGTGTGGAGTTTGCATGTTCTCCCCAGGCTTGCGTGGGTTTTATCCGGGTGTTCCGGTTTCCTCCCACATTCCAAAAACATGCATGGCAGGCTGATTGAGCACTCCAAATTGTCCCTAGGTATGAGTGTGGGCGTGGATGGTTTTTCGTCTCTGTGTGCCCTGTGATTGGCTGGCAACCGATTCAGGGTGTCCCCCGCCTACTGCCCGGAGACAGATGGGATAGGCTCCGGCACCCCCCGCGACCCTAGTGAGGATCAAGCGGTTCGGATAATGGATGGATGGATGGATTTGAAAAAAGCAGCATTTCATTCTTTAAAACTTCTTTGGAACAGAATGTCGCAAATCCAAGAGCTGCTATCGATGGGAACTGATGCTGATGCTTTCTCTGAGGTGTTTTTCGAAAATGCTCACGGTGCGCATATACAGTAGCTGCAGCCCCGAACACGATCTTATCCTCTCAGAGTGTAAAAGAGATCTTGCCCCAGAGGTGTAATAAACAAGGTCCTCGAGTACATTAAACAACTTTCGAAACATTTTATGAAATACTACAGTTTAATTACCGTCAACAAGAAGGTCATGTTTTGGGGCACTTACTTGCTGATAACAACATTCATTCATGTTTACGAGACCATGCGGGAAGCAGATGCTCATCTTTTTCCTTTGTACTTTGAATGTGACCCAAGATTTAATTGAAGCTTCATGATGAATAAATCAACCGACCATAAATGGCTTTTCTCTCCACCAACAATGAGTACAACCAATGAATCTGCACAAATTGATGCCCGAAAAGACTCAAACGTGATAAAGGAATTAATTTATCGCAATTTTCAGAATTTTCTCGAATGAGAGTCAAAATGTAACGTGACCTGTTAAGATGTTTTTGATTGAAAATATATTGGATATGTGAAATTGTATTAATCTATTAGCAACAGTATGGGGATGTGTTAGTGCCCATCAACTGGTCACTTGCACATCTGTGAAGGCACCATTGATGCTGAAGGGTCCATACGGGTTTTGGACCAACATCTGCTTCCAGACGAGCCACAACTTTTTGGAGGTATCCCTGCTTATTTCATGACATTCTTTCTACACGTATGATGACAGCGTGGCTTTCTGGTAAGCGAGTGCATGTACCAGACTGGTCTCGCATTGAAAATGTATAGGGCAATACGAAGCACAAAATATGAAAGTGTTGAGCAATTGGAAGGTGTACGTTAAGATTGAAAAGGAAAAAAAAATCACATACAAAGTATCAACAATGAATTTCCTCAGTTCCCAAATGAGTGTGAAAAAGGTGACGTCAACATACCCCCGTCTCATGTTGCGGCACAAATTCAAAATGAGTGAATATCGGAAAAGTTTTAAAACTTAAATATCAGTTTTTACATTAAATATATTGTCTTTGTAGTCTATTCGATTGAATATGAAAGTGCAATTTAAATAATGATGAAATGAGGATATTAGTTTGAAAAAGATTTTCAAATTATTGTGTTGTTCTTATTTTTTAAAGAATGTTCCAACTTCACTGTAATTGGGATTTGTCATTTGTAATGCCATGTGCAAAAGGTGAACACACATACGAGTCACAATATATTAAAATAAAGGTAAAAGGTGACTTTAGTGGACATTTTATTCAGATTATGGACAATTTGTTGATATTGAGATAATACTACAAGCAAGTTTCTTTTGTATAACACAACAGGTTAGTTTTGAAAAGTGACAGTAACCGAAAGGATGCGGTCCGAAACAAAAAACAAAAAAACTGGCTTGACTGGTCATAGAGGGAAATTGGCATGATTTCAGCAGGTCTTAGGTGAGAATGTCATGGGCTTGTTGTTCCACGAGCATGGCCATGTTCTTCACATCTCCGCACCAGAAGTCCAAACGCTCCTTCATACCTTTGATCTGAATTGGGGAGAGTGGGATAGGTAGGTGGAGTCAACCAAGAGATTCAATTCATGGATTTGTGTCCTTGGGTGTCTTGAAAGGCGCTTATAAATAAAATGCATTATTATTATTATTATTATTATTATTATTATTAGAAAACTAACAAAGTTAATCAATAAAAAGAACAAAAAAGTACTCTGTGAAATAATATGTGGTTCTCACCTGCTGCAAGTCCAACACTCTCGGCTGCACCCAAGTCATCTGCACCTTCTTGTCCACCTCATCGATGTTGCCTTTAATGAGGCCAACGGACAGAGCCTTCATCACCAGAAGTTCCACCTGTACAAAAATCAACACATTTCAGGAGCGATAATGCTTTTCCATTACTAGAAACATTTTCAAATTGTCAAAACAAATTCTTCCAAAGGCGACCCGATAGTCCAGTGGTTATAACGTCGGCTTAACAGTGCAGAGGTACCGGGTTCTGTATTTTACACATACACAAAACGCACTGTATTATTGGCCGCAGCCAGGCGTGGTAAAACATACGCCAGTTTAAACATACGGCATGCATGCACGCACGCTAAAAACACGTTAGCTTGAAGCATAGCGTAGCATGCTAAAAACACGTTTTTAAAAAGGCAACGGAAGCAAAACTGAGATCGGTTGAACTTTATTTAGCCATCTTACAATGTACTCACGTTTTTCGATCAATCATCACCCAGAAATCCATCAAAGTCCTCATCTTCTGTATCCGAATTGAACAATTGTGCAAGTACCGCTAGTCCATAAAAAACGCCGGGTTCCCTCTCGTCACTCTCATTGCCATGTGGCACGCCCACCCTTCACTGATTGGCCAGCTGCTTTCCCGCATGGCTGGCCTCTCTCACGTCCTCACTCACACGCCCACCCTTCACTGATTGGTGGGCTGCTTTCCTGCATGCCTGGCCTCACTCGCGGCCACTTACACGCCCACCCTTCACTGATTGGCTGGCTGCTTTCCCGCATGCCTGTTCACGCTCACTTCCGCCTTTTCTCTCTATACAAACAGCGTGTCGGCTCTCAGTCAGGATTTGGAACTCGGCTCATACACTAGACGCTCCGCATTATAAGCGTCCTGTCCATTTGGGAGAAAATTTAAGACTTTTAATGGCGCCTTATGGTCGTGAAAATACGGTGTGTATATATATATATATATATATATATATATATATATATATATATATATATATATATATATATATATATATATATATATATATATATATATATATATATATATAATTTTTTTTTATTTTTTTATTTTTTTGCAGATTAGCGGGTACAAGTGTGCAAATCTCATTTATCTATCGAATATGATGCATGTGAAATAGAGATGATCTGTAACATGATTATCCCACAAACCTCATTTACAGGGATTTTGGCACTCTGAGCAATTTCTGTGAAGGTCAGCTGCCGGTGGTTTGCTGGACGTGTGAAAGTCATCTGCAAATACAACCGAAAAACAGATTGATCATGAGGCAGTGTGTGTCGAGACGGGACTTTTTTTCACATGCTGTAATGAAGCATTAATTACTGTCATTGCCATGAACTGATCAAACTATCATATATACCAGGGGTGTCAAACTCATTTTTGTAGTGGGCCACATTGTAGTTACGGTTTCCCTGAGCGAGCCATTATGACTGTGAATTTTGTGAAACGGTGTAAATGTTTGATCACCTCCCCATATTACCTGTATTTATATTGATATCACGACCATAGAGCGCACCTGATTGTAAGACGAACCCACTACATTTTTAAAGGAAAAAAACATTTTCTACACACATAAGCCACACCTGTCTATAAGCCGCAGGTGCCCACATTGTAACATGAAACAATTACAAAGACAGTACACAGGCGACCGTTTATATAGGCCTCATTAACTAAGCCGCAGAGTTGAAAGCGTGTGACAAAAGTCGTGGCTTGTAGTCCGGAAATTACGGTACATATGCAGTACACAACAAATTGGTGGATAACTAGTTTTGAAATCGGAAGTCAAGATTAATGGTTAGTTCAGCCATTGTTTACGTGAATATAATAAGTACGTAATGAGATAATGCTTGCAATATCTCGATATAATGATGGATTACATATGACAATTGGAAATTTTGGGTTCAGACTTTGGCAAGCATCATAAAAAAGTTGACATGCTTGATTTGCAAGACCAAAATATCCACTTGTGCACTCCAACCAGCACCTGAAAGTACATGCATCTCACCTCCATCACACACAGGAGCTGGATCTTCTGCATCAGTTTGGCTTCGTGTGCTGCAAGGTCAGGCTGAAAATCAAGAGAAAATGAAAGCGCATTGAACATGTCGCCTTGCCACGTCTTATTCGAAATTGCCAACGACATGACAAAACACACAGATTTTTACAATATACGATAGGGGGTGAACGATTATGAAAAATAATCAGTGTGTGTTTTTCTCCCCTCAATATTGCAACTGCAATTTAATATACAGTTATTTTTTCAATGTCATCTTCCCATGTTTTTGAAAAGAAAAAAAAAAAAAAGGTAAACTTTCCATGTGGGCGGCCCGGTGTGGTCAAGTGGTTAGCGCATCGACCCCACAGTGCAGAGATTCCATTCCAGCACCGGCCTCCATGTGTGGAGTTCTCCCAGGGCTTGCGTGGGTTTTATCCGGGTACTCCGGTTTCCTCCCACATTCCAAAAACATGCATGGCAGGCTGGATTGACAACTCAAAATTGTCCCTAGGTGTGAGTGTGGATGGGTGTTTGTCTATGTGTGCCCTGTGATTGGCTGGCAACCGGTTCAGGGTGTCCCCCGCCTACTGCCCAAAGACGGCTAGGATAGGTTCCAGCACCCCGCGACCCTTGTGAGGATAAAGTGGATCGGAAAATGGATGGATGGCTCTTCCCATGTATTTTTTTTAAACCAATCTCTATGACTATAAACAATATCAGCTAGTATTAGGGCAGGAATGTCAAACTGATTTTTGTCGCGGGCGTTATTGTAGTTACCCCTCAAAGGTCCATTTTGACTGTGAAACCATATAATATATAATATGATTAATAACAGCCTCCTATTCTTACATATACAGTACACAACAAATTGATGGATAACTAGTTTTAAATTCAGAAGCCAAGAATAATAGTTTGTTCAACTATTGTTCAAGTTACTGGAACAATAAAAGGCTTGCAATTTCTCAACATTACTATTTATTACTTACGACAATTTGAACTTTTAGTACAGATTTTAGCAAGCGCCATGAAAGATGACAGGCTTGATTTGCTTTCACGGGCCGCATCAAATGACGTGGCTGGCCACCTGTGGGTTTGGATTTTGCGCTTTGAATTTGGTTTTGTTTCTCGTTCCAAATTGCAGCCTGTGGTATTTTAAAATTGCATTCTACTTACGTTGCAATGTTGATTTGAATTTGTTTAAATGTTCAGCACTGATATATAGTAGGCCATTAATAATATCTCACTACTGTATAATTATACATTTGGGAGATTTGATTTCTATGGAAACTGGCATCTCGTTAAGTTCTTAAAGTGATCACATCTCTAAAGACTTTGTACAAGTGGTCGAATGACCTGAATGAAACAAACCTGCTGGCCCCATGCAGACTTGAAGCCTTGGAATTTTTCTACATTGCCTCCATTGAACGCAAACAATGTGTCAATGAGCCACTGCTTGTCTGTGTTTCTCAGGGACTCCAGTACAGGATGCATCAACTGCAACAATAAGCCGCATGCCGTCATGACCACTACGCGCCGAGATTGTTAAAACGACATCAGGTCAAGATTTCGAGCGCAACCAACCAGTTCGCCAAAGTTGTACACGCCTTCTCCTAAAAGACCGGCGAGGCCCAACGTGAAGGCTCTTTCCTGCTTCTCCGTCTCTGTGAAGTCAACACCAATTATTACTTTGCCATCCAGCTTCCAGTTGGTATTCCCTCCATGCATGGAGCTAACCTGGAAGGTCTTTAATGTCCACACAGCCAAGGTATCTCAGAGCATCCTTGTAATAGGAGGCGTGGTTCCCAATGATACGATAATATTTGCTGGAGAGGTCATAAAACCTGCCGTGCACCGATGTAACACCTGGCAAATTATTCAACATTTCCTCAACCTCCTCGATTATTTTCTAGAAAAGAAAAAAAAAAACAGAGGCGATGAAATGCATGAATTTACATCAGGTGTCAGATAAGCAGTGTTTGCAGACTTAAATGTCGATCTTGAACACAATGTAACTCGGCAAGTTGTATTGGCAGACTTGAGGATTTTCAATATCGCAAAAAATAAATTCCTGAAAATTAACTACCCGAGTTACAGTAACAACAAATAAAAAACAACATCTAAGCTTCTACAGAACTGAAATGAAGCACGCGTTAATTATGCTAAATTTATTGAAAAGACATTTTAATCATTTGGCCTTTTTCCATTATTATTGATATGCAGATAGAATGCAACGTTTGACAATGAAATTTAAAACTGGATTTTATCTGCAGTAATAAGACAGTGAACATAATGTTAAATCTGGATTATAAAAGTGCATTCTAACAAAGTAGGACATCTGAGACCGAAGCCTACTGTGCTTCAAAGAGTCCAGATATCAGCACGTATGTTCATTTGAAGCTCCTCCCACCTTTGTTGCTGGAAGATCATTGATTTCAAGTTTGAGACTGCCGATGGACGTCTTGCAGAGAATGACAGCTTCTTCGCTGCTTTTCACCTGGACCGCATGAAACACACACAGTTTGACTGAATTGGTTTCTTGACATATCTAGAATTATTTAGTTGTGGTTGTATTAATGAACTACTTTTTCCTTGGTCTTCTCAAGAAAAGTGATGGCATCTTTGGGATCTGAAAACAAGCGTCTTATTAATCCTTCATAAAATACAAAACAAATCCAAATGTATTTATTTCTTTTTAAGAAAACAATGTTTTCTACATGACCCTGGTCTTACCTGTCATCTGTCTGGCAACATAGAGAATGATCTCCATGAGGGACAAAGGATTGATTCTGCAAAAGGATAAAAACTATGAACTGGAAGATCAAGAGACAACGCCATTGATACATTAACAGGCTGAGGGACTGTTACTCCTCAGCAGTCTTTTAGTCATTTTTCTTGCTCACCTGTGTTCAAAGTCACTGATGAAGTTTTCATAAAGCTGCAAACAACAATAGGACTGTTAAAATTGGTCAAATGTAAAGTACAGTTCTTTGTGTGTGTATATGAAATAGAAACAATGTTTCTCAGTGGTTAATACTTTCCACTTTCATACAAACAGCCATTCACAGCTGCAACATACACTAAACATTTTTTACTATGGAATAATAATGCTCACAATGCATTTAAATGTATATCAACCAAGATGTTAAATGTGATCCTGGTATTCTTCTTTTCATAATGTACAAGACTGTGCAACATGTTATGCGAACAATTTATCCTGAATACAAAGCATTCTCAGTGAATCTCACGTAAAATATCGGGCATAAAATCATTGGAACAATAATGCGGATAACAATGTATATTAATATTGAGTATTTACCTGTATAAGGCCATCTCCGTTTTTGAAACAAGGATCTTTAACGAAGTCTGTCAATCTCAGTGTCAGCTGATGCCACAACCTATCAAACGAACCAAAACACACTCAGACACGAGTGGCAAAAAGTAGGTTTATAATATATTATGAGAAAGCCTTAACCGGACGTGGACAACAGTTGTGTACTTTTGAATTTCCCACCGTGTGGAACTATACTGTTATATTTTGCAATCAACTTTAAAAGACGTCGATATTTAATCATGGTTTCTAAAGTGCGACAGAGAAAGAACCACAATTAACTTATTCCTTGATTCGAGGCAACTTAGGGAGCTATTATTCGGCGAAGTCATTATTTCCTGCCTATAATAGGAGCGAAGATTATTCATAAAATGGGGCTAATGCTAGGTCGGCACATGACTCAGCGAGCAATTCAATTGAATGGGGTCGCTAACTCTAGCAAGAGCTAACTTCAGTTGGCGACATTTTTACCTTTTGTTGTGCAAATCCTCCAGCGTGTGCCACTCAGTCGCCATCTCCGGCGTTGAGCTGTTGCTCTGCTGCTGTTTGAGATACCCGGTAACGTCTCTCATGCTGGCGACACAATGATAGTAAACTAAACTTGTGCGGATCTACGTGGACAGTTTTCGGCTAACGTCAAGTAGCTTGCAGTGTTGTGTTGGTGTCCTGGTCATGACACAAGGAATTATGGGAAATATATTTTTGCGTTCACTCATATCTATTCACAATCACACATTATTACAGTGTTTAAAATTGTATTTCTATAGCGTAGGTTATTATGTAAGAGATTTATAAAATTATTCAAGTTACTATATTAGTGTGCATTAATGACGGTGTTCTACGTCACGCAAATAACAACACGGACGGACCTTACGAACAGGTTTCGGAATTTCACATCGCTCGCTGAGGTTTCATACTGGCTAAATGCTCATTTTGTTTAGTTTAATACATCGTGTGTGTGTGTGTTTGAGTGAGTGTGTGTTATGGCTTACTTGATGACCTCCAGATTTGTCTTGTATCGCCGTTGGTTATCAAGAATAAGCAGAACTGTCTCTGCTAGCGGTCAGTGTACAGACACAGCCGATGGACAATTCCTGCTTTACACTGTAAAGGTTACCGTGCAAGAGCCTAAAAAGCGAATGTCTTGTTTTATAGACCGTGGTCAAAGAACTTTCTGTCCGTGTCAAGATGAAACACCCTTTTCTGCGTAGGTAACACTACACACTGAGTCACTGACAGTCTCGAACATTTGAAATAAAGTACTAATATAATACTAGTGTAGTAGTAATAGCACTTGTAAAATCCTTTAAGTGGAATTTCAGAGAAAACAAAGTTTGTAGGTGAAATCCGCACCTGCTCTATACGGTGGTTTGAAGTTTGTGCAAGTTTAGAGGCATGTCATGGGAAAGTGCAAAACAAAATCTCTGGATTCTTCAGCTGTTTTCCCGGATAATGAATTGGACATCTGGCGTTTTCACTTGAAAATCACTGAAAAGTAGAGAGATAGTCTACCGGACTGGCGAACTCAGTCGTTATGCTTAGTGACCCCCCCATGCTTTTTCCTTAAATGAATATTATTTGAGTTTGAATCAGATAGCAATCTTATTCTTTTCATTGTCCCAGACAAACCAACTTTCCTTGGTGGAATGCAACGAAGGGACTTTTCTCCCGGGGTGGTGGGGCAGCTGCCGAGCAGCAGACCTTGAAAGACATCGCTAAGAAACTGCTCGAGCACAAGTACAAGAGAGTGGTGGTGATGGCAGGGGCAGGGATTAGCACTCCCAGTGGCATCCCCGATTTCAGGTCAAATTATTCACCATGCTTTCTTGTCCACATTTTTTTAAAAACATAATTCAGTGTTTATTCTGAGCTCTTTGATGAGTGGTCATTTCCTCTGCAGGTCTCCCGGTAGCGGTCTCTATGACAACCTGCAGCAGTATAACCTGCCTTATGCTGAAGCTATTTTTGAAATGGCCTTTTTTCATCACAACCCAAAACCATTCTTCGCCCTGACCAAAGAGTTGTATCCAGGAAACTACCAACCTAATCTCACACACTATTTTGTGCGCCTGCTTCACAAGAAGGGTCTTCTTCTCAGAATGTATACACAGAATATTGACGGCCTGGAAAGATGTATGGATTCATTTTTTTTTCCATCTCTGGCTATTCTGATTTATTCCTGATTATTTTACAACATGTAGCTGCATTCCCCTTCAGCGGCCGGGATTCCCCCCGAGATGCTCGTGGAGGCCCACGGTACGTTTGCTACAGCCACATGTACTGTCTGCCGAAGGAAATATGATGGAGAGGATCTTCGTGTGAGTTATAAACGTCAACATTTTGTCTCGGTGAATTTCATAAATTTCCACGCCAAATAAATCTTAACGTTATTGCTTTTCATTAGCCAGACTTGATGAGCGGAGTGATTCCCAAATGCGTGACGTGTAAGGGCGTTATAAAGCCGGACATCATATTTTTTGGAGAGGAGCTGCCGCCTCACTTCTTCAAGTACGTCACGGATTTCCCCCTTGCAGATCTACTGATCATCATGGGCACATCACTGGAGGTGAGTTCTGTTTTGCAACTTCAAAACTGAATGCCAACCATTTTGATTTAACATACAGGACAGTCATGTGAAAAAGATTGCTTGGTTTTTCCACACGAATGTGATTCCCAACATGTCTTTCAATTGTGGCGATGTACTATGATATGCATCAGTACTAAAAAAAAAAACTAAACAAAAATAAATATTCTTGTACTTTCTGGGTCTTTGGTCAATTATACCCCTTGAAATGAAATGCACCAAAAATATAAAGCAGTGTCTGAAAAAATATATGATGCATCTCTTTAGCACGAACACAGTAATTCCATATGAGGTCATCATTTTATCCATCCATCGAACCGTTGTTCATTCTCCTCCCTGAAGGTGGAGCCCTTCGCCAGTCTGGCTGGAGCTGTGCGAGCCTCCGTTCCTCGGCTGCTCATCAACAGGGACTTAGTGGGCCCGTTTGCAATGACCAACAGTCGACCCCGCGATGTTGTGCTGGTGGGCGATGTCGTGAACGGCGTCCAAACTTTGGTCCGCGCCCTCGGTTGGACTCGGGAACTGGATGCTTTGATGGCAGCTGCTGCTGCTGAGAAAGTGAGTTCCCATCTGGCTGGCAACTGAAAACACTGACCTCCACAAAGGACAAAGGATCGATAAGAACAATGAATAGGAAGCTCGAGAATTAATGAAACGTTAACTGACAAATACATTAATGTTATATGTCTTTCCCCTATCTGCAGAGTTCAACAAAGTCAAATGAAGAATAATGAGGAAAAATAACAATCAAAGGATCGACACTTTTCCAGAAGACGATGTGGACCACTTCGACCGATTTCACATAAATGTAGGCACCAAAAATAAAACGCTGTCTAGTAGATTAGGATCGTTCAGCTGTGAACCAAACAGCGGCGCTTCTCACAGCACTGGATCCGTTCAACGGACTGCTGGAATTGTACACGTTGTTGCTGGCTGTCGGGCAACATTACAGATGACAAAAATGAAATCAGTAATGAAACAGTTGTGACTTGTGGAGAATAATTTTGGCTAAGCCACATGCTTACATGTAGTACACTCTTGATAACATCGTGACTAGACTTGTATTCTTTTTCTCAAATCTGGAGACTGTGATGCTTAATCATTATTGCTTGAGATAGACTAAATCTTTATTTTGAAAATCATAGTATGGGTAGGATCTGAACTTTCTGAAATGACACCAGACATTGCAGTTTGGGGGCGGCCCGTTGGTCGACTGGTCAGCCCAGGGGTCGGCAACCCGACATTTTGAAAGAGCCATATAGGACCAAAAAACCCAAATATGTCTGGAGCTGAAAAATAAAAATTAAAAGCTTTCTATAAAACTTACAATGAAGGAAACACATGCTGTATGTTTGTAGGAGACTGGACTGTCTCAGAATTGTTTATGTTATTCATTCCTTTGTTGTGTGTTCACAAACGCCCCCGTAGAATTTATTTTGTCATTTCCTCGCTTGATTTTTTTGTTTTGTTTTGGTGTATTATTTTCGCTTTTCTTAGTGTCGGTGAAGTGATGATTAATTTCCGTTTTTCTGAGGCTGTCTTTGAACGCCTCTCGAGTTCACATGATTTAATGATGTGGAAAAATACAATATGAATGCGCACAATAACAAAAGGCATTTCTATACTGTATTCCATTGAAATACTTCAAATGATTTATTGTATACTGCACACTCCTAGGTCATCAAATTAGTGATGGTTCAAGTTCTTTTGGTCATTAAATGGCTCTTCACCTCCTTCAAGACAGCAACGCCACTCCTGTAGTGCCAACTCATCAAGATGCGTCTTGAAAACCAGTCAACAGACTCATGATAAATGCAACCTTGGAGCCACCTTGGGCGAAGGTGGAAGGTCGCTGATCAAAAATGAACGAGCATTGGTGAGTGAATTGCCCGCCAAATCCTGGCTCGCCCCTACAGCGCAGCCAATAGGGCAAGCGCACCACAGACCCAACTGTTGTCCTCGGCTGGCCAAAGCATCCCTAAATTTGTCTGAGTCTGCAGAATATCCATGGTGGTCGTATGATTCTGTCAGTTTCTGGACCGAAGCGAATCATGTTTTTGGATTGCAGGAATGCAGGCTCTGACAAAGTGCGGTAAAAAAATATATATATTTGCAGAAAAGCGCACTGACGAGGTACAAACAGAAATTGCTGGTCACAAGGAGAAACAATGCATAAACAAAAGCGCTTTGCAAAAGGCAAGGTACCAGGGAACACAAAAGAAGAAACAAACAAAATGTCAAGAAGCCAATAATGCAAAGCTAAAGATTAAAAATACCAAGAAAAAAAATAACAAAGCTTGGGGAAGAAAAAAAAATCTATGAATAATGAGATGGAGAGTATGGAGAGGTCTAGAAAACAACACTTGAAGCATTACAGCGAGCAAAGGTCAATAATCCGACAAGAGCTAAATATATGGCAGGCTGGGTTGGTAAACACTACACAGGTGGGCCTGCTGGAGGGAAACGCCCTTCACTGGGTTGTTTGACCGTTGTAATGAAAATCTCCAGATATGCTCCAAAAAACGTGGCACGTTTAAATGCATCGCCGACAGCTTCAACACACTGTCTGATGCATGGCTCGACAAGCCATGTGATGATGTCGTCCGTAAGCCCTTGTTCCGGCGGCTTCAGTGGGAAGTACGTGTTGTCAGAGAAAAGATTTATCGACTTCACGATCTGCAGCATAACTTCAGGACAAACGGGTGGCTATTTAAATCACGTCGAATCCAGGACGGACACGGACGTGCTGGGTTGGGCCAGCGAGCATTCAGGAGATTGTAAAGCGTTGAGAATGGTAACGTCGGCAATCTTCGCGGAAGCAGCAAAAATGTAATCTGGTCACGATTCTTTCATGACACGAAAGGCGGTGATGAAGTGATGTGAAAAGGAGTTGAAGGCGATTTGTGCAGCTTGCTGATTTTAGCATCGCCAATCAGATCCTGGTTGATGATGTCAGTCAGGAAAGATTTCCCTACAGAGTCACCCATGAGTGAAGTCGTTATTTTTCACCCTGACGGAACCCTGGCCAGAGGTGACCACAAAAAAAGCTGCCAACATTTATTACCAATGTTTCCACATGAAATGTGGACGCAGTAAGCACAGTCAGTCATGAATCAATAAGCTCTCATTGCTCAGTACAGGGATACTTTCAATTTCAGGACGTTTTTATCCAACAGCATACACAATTTAGAGATGATATTTACCGTAAATTCCGGACTATAAGCTGCTACTTTTTTCCCCAAACTTACAACCCTGCGGCTTATTTATGTAATTTTTCTAACGGCCGCCAGGGGGCGCTCGAGTAGAAAAGGTAAGATTAAGACCGGTCTTTATGACACTGTTTAATTCCGACACTGAGGACGGTGACTTCGATGGCTTCAGTTCACAGGAGGAAGATGAAGACGGCTCACCGGGATTTTCTTTCTTTGTGTAAATATGTTGACATGTTTTAATGTGGGCACATGCGGCTTATATACGGGTGCGGCTTGTGTAATGTACAAAATTGGTTTTCCTCTAAAAATGTAGTGGGTGCGGCTTATAATCAGGTGCGGCTTATAGTGTGGAAATTACGGTAGTTTTTCAAAATAAAATGACATGCTACAGCGGTGCTATTGGTGGATGGGGCGTTTCGATGAGCGATCGGTTTTGAGGGGTAAAATGTCATCGTAAAAACAGCTCAGTACACACACAAGTACACCGACTGGGCACTCGCACAATCAAATAAATTCCAATATAAGAGCTGTGTCCAACATTTAGAGCCAACGTCCAGCTTTCAGTGGAACGTGAATTTTTAGCATATATCCATCATTGTGTTTGTCGTGAGATATTCTGTAATGTAACTGCACTGTTATCATACCGAGAGCTGTCTCCAATGCTAATGTTGAGGGCCCCACTGTGCTAGACTTAGTTCCGAATCACAGAAAACTGGCAACCAGGTTTGCGATGTACCTAAATTGAGATCTACCCATTTCCTTGTATAGGCAAAAAGCTACATTTGGAGTGACCCTGATGTGCGCGCCCGGACTGGTCACCAGTCAGTGAAAGGGAATGACGTGCACATGTAGGGCAAAATTGGTGCTGTGATATGTTCCTAACCAAAAATATCGTGACTGAAATAACTAACAAAAGTTAAAAAAAGAGAGCATACAGTTGCTCAACAAAGGGCCTCATATGACCGATCCCACTTTGAATTTCCTGTTACCAACGCTTTCAAAGCACATCCACAACATCAACTATTATCCCGACATCAATGTCCTTTTGCCAAGCTGCGCGCAGCCACAATAGCGAGAGAAAAACACGTTTTCAAAAGGTTTCTCACGAGGTGAGCACATTTTGGGCTTGAAATCATCTTTCTCGGCAGACGTCCCTTTTCGTAGATATCCACAGAAGAGGGAAAAAGTTCCTTCAGGCAAGCTCTCCGACGGGCACACCTTTGATTTCTGACTGTCTGAAACGGATTGTGCTTTTCTGTTCTCGCAAGTGACAATTTTGTGCTACGACAGATTGATGCGCGACTGTATGTAGATAGTTTATGAGCACTCTGCGATCAAATCAATCTCCACCGCCCACCCACATCTTGACCAGTTGACAATGCAAACGGTCAGAGTATTAATCAGAGCGAGCACGTGTTAGCAGCGCTTTCTGAAGCATTTCTTGAAGAATTTCTTGAACTCCGTGTTGAAGATGGTGTAGATGATGGGATTGAGGGCGCTGTTGACGTAGCCCAGCCAGGTCACCGTGCTTGTTAGTCCCGGAGGGATCTCACACCTCACGCACACCGCTCGGGTGGTATGGACCACAAAGAATGGAGTCCAGCAGAAGAGGAAGCAGCCTGAATGAAAGGATGAAAGCAGTATTATTACAAATCATTTCTCATTAGACTTGTCTGATGATCAATTGTTTCACACAGAAATGCAAACGCAAGCAAAAGCTCATTCACTCCGGTGAAGTAATGGAAGAACATATAATGCCACATATTTCACGGCCTGCCAAACTACATTGAACAACATTTGGTGCATTTCCATCCGTTTGTTCCATTTAGGACATTCACAATACCGTACTTAAGTGGAAACAGATAACGAAAAATTAGTACAACGATGCAGGTGACGAAAAGGGAACGGAATATGATGCCAGCAGTTTTATTTATGTAGCGTATTTCATACAACTTAATGTGCTTCATCCAACCAAAAGTACAACACCTAAAAGCATTTCCATTCAAAGGAAAAGCAAAGAGAACAGATGCAGCATACTAAGAATTTTTAGAAGACCGTATACAGCGATTAAAATAAATATCTTTTAATTCAAGTATGGGGGGGGGGGAAAGGCATCATTTTGAACCGGGATTTAAAAAGATTTATACATAGGGCAGACTAGACTTCTGCTGGCAGTTTATTCCACTTGCATGTCAGCTAAATACCACTTCACAATGTTTGATTTGAAAGCAGGGCTCGACTAATTGACTCGAATCTGCAGACCTCAGAGCCCTAATGGGTTGAAATGAAATGAAATGGGCTTTTCTTTAATGTATCCCTCTATCCATTTTCGAGCACTTATCCGTGGAGCAGCAGTTTTACCAGGGACGCCCAGACATCACTTTCCTCAGCCACTTCTTCCAACACTTCCGGGGGGGGGAGGGGGGGGGGGATCTGAAGGCGTTCCCAGGCCAGCCAGGAGACATAGTCTTTACAGCATGTCCTGGGTCGTCCCCGGGGACTCGTACCTGTGCAACCTGCCAAGAACACCTCACCAGGGAGGTGTCCAGGAGGCATTCTAACCAGATGCCCGAGCCACCTTATCTGACTTGTCTCTCAAAAATAAATACATAAATTTAAAAAAATAAAATAAAAATAAATCAATTTAAAAACAAAAACAAAAATATATGTGTATATATATATATATATATATATATATATATATATATATATATATATATATATATATATATATATATATATATATATATATATATATATATATAAAACAAAAAATATATGTATATATATATGTATATATACATACAAAAATATATGTATGTATATATATATATATATACATACATATATTTTTTTTTATATATATATATATATATATATATATATATATATAAAACAAAAATATATGTATATCTATGTATATATACATACAAAAAAATATATGTATGTATATATATGTATATATACATACAAAAAATATATATATATATATATATATATATATATATATATATACATATATTTTTGTTTTTTTTTTAATTGATTATATATATATATATATATTGATTATATATATATATATATGCATAAAATATTTTTAAAAATATACATATATACATAAAATAATTAAAAAAAAATATATATATACAGTATATATATATACACACACAAACACACACACACGCACACACATATACAATATATCTCCTCACACTTTACAATGCCAAACATCACAATATGTACAAAAAACCCAAAACAAAACCAAAACTCTATACAGTATAACTATGGCTACGTTCACACCGCACTAAAAAGACCTTTGCAGATTCACAGACATTTGTCTGTGTGGTCTCAACCAAGCACTCTCGCCCTCACGCATCGACACCAAAGAGGTTCGATGTGTGGCATTAAAGAAGAATATTTCAAGTATTTCAAGA